>BSBM01000569.1:5397500-6597500 GCA_027924585.1 Larix kaempferi
CTCATGTTACAAAAACGATGATCTTACAACTTCATTCAAAGATGACTTTCCCATATTTCACACTCCCTTGGACACATTTATCTTGCTAGATTCACAACTAGAACATGCAACAGGTTCTCTACAACCTCAGTTAGGATGATATAGGTACTAACCTTAGTGATATTATTCCATAATATATACTTATTAATAGTGTCCCTTCTCACATATTTGATGTTACTGCTTAACCATCCATTCTTATTTATGCAACAATTTGGAGCTCACTTACACTAGACAATAAAAGAGAAATGATTTCATTCTTGAGGCGATTTTACTTTGTTCTTTGATGTTCAATGTCACCCTTTTAAACAAAAGAAATGAAATCTGTAGAAAATGCATCAAAGGTTTGCAACAAACGCAAAATATCTTAGAGTGGCATGCCGAGTTGCTAATGTGTTGCAAAGATTCATACTTCTACAATTATGAACAACCAGTTTGGGCATCTCAAGCAATAAGATAGACGCCCTCCCCTAACAACTTATTAAAATTCATAGCATAAGATAACAATGATCCTTTTTGCAAGGCCATAATATCATATTTTTTGTTTGTGGATAAGCTAATGTTCTATGCAATACACCCTATTGGTTCGCTCAATCCATTTCTCAAGAGAAATCCAATCCATGCATACCCTAAATTACCTATTAAGTCACGTAAAAAACTAACTTTATGAAGGATGGTGATGGGGGTATGAAAACATCTAAGTGAACGTGGAATGATATAGTTCAGCCACATGATTGAATCAAATTAGAAGACTCATTCCACTCTAATATTGTTCTCTTGGATTCCCTTGAGATCCTTTTCTTTCTAAACTCCAAACAAAATGGTTTTCTTTAAATTCCTTAAAACTTTTATTGGACAGATTGAATTATTTTGATTTGTCGATTAAAATTTGGTTGGTAATGCTCCAAGCAAATGTGTGTGTGGGGGGATGGTTTGAATTGGTTTTATTTTTCCATTAAAAATCAACGAGTCGTGCGTAAACCAAATACTCCATATTGCAAAACATGTTAGTAGTTCCATATATAATCCAACATTCACATTGGATTGAAAATGACCCTTGGTCCACCAATGAAGGAAAATTGATACACCTTTCTAATGAGATATTTTCATTCTCATTGTCGTTTAGATAATGTCCCATATGGAAAGCATAAGGAAAATTTGGAAATATATATATATATAACATAAATTATATAAAATATAAATAATAAATAACATATAATATATATTATAAATTACAAAAAAAAAACTAGAAAAAGATTCAACCCCCTATGCCCATAATCAACATAAAACAATATCCAAACCCCCTTACCCAAATCCCTTGGCTCTACCCACAGTTGATGCTGGAAACTTAACCCCACAAAAGTTCGACCCCTCTTTACATCCTATAGAGGATACAGAGACCACTGCAAAAGAGATCAAGGAGATCGGTGCATAGGAGATAGAGAAGAGATTGTAGACTCTATCACTATCTGTAAACCCTGTGCGTAGAGGAGAGAGAGGAGACCCACAAATATGTCTTTCGTAAGTACATTGGTTTGATTGTTATTTTTCTTTTTCTCCTCTCGTGATTCGAAATACTCCAATTCTACCTCATAGAGACCAAATTTATGGGGAATTAGGCTCTATCCCCACTTCGCTACACAGGATTTTAAAATGATTCAGCCTTCTAACTGATTTGATTTCCTCATGCATGCAAAGGGCTCACTGGGATGGATAATTCATGTACTTCTCGGTTTAGGGTTTTACTTGCACTTTGAATTGGATTGAGGTTTAGGTTTTTACTTGCACAATGATTTGATTGAAGATCCGGATTTATGTGAGAACAAAATGAAAGAACATATATAGAACCACATACACAGATGTATTGCAAGGAACACAGTGATACAGTAAACACAAATTCTATTAAATGGAGGAAATAGAATAGACTGTAAAATAAAGCAGCTAGAATGGTGGTAGCTTATCTTTGAGAGGAGATGTGATCACTATGCTCATTCATGACAAACTGAATTCAAGAGAAGAATGAAAGGGACTATTTATCATAAGCATGAGGGATATAACCTTAAACATCCAAAAAATTAACCCTAGGAGATGAACTGTCATAAAGTTTGCGGCGCCAAGGTGGTTAATTGAATGATCAAATTCTCGGGGTCATAAATTTTTCATATGACCTTCATTTGGGGGGTAGACCATTGGAAATATCTATCTAAGGAGTAATATTTTGTCTTGGGCCTATAAAAATCCTAAAACTTCTTTTATGGAATTTGTGAGCCCAAAAAACATCATTTAGGGCCTCAAAACGGCCCTGAAAGTTTAGGACCTGAAAAATCGTAGAAAAACTACTAGAAAATTGCCAAAATGGAAAATTGCATTGAGCCATTGGAATAGGTGGTTGGCCATCGATATCCACCTAGATCATTCCTCCCCCATTGCGTTGAGTTCCCCCATCAAATGAGGAAACTTCTGTTGAAATTGACTCCTGGTGAGCCACTTGCCTTGGTGGAGTAGCTTCCCTGCTTTGACAACCCGATATAGTTGGATCTTCTGCTGGTGGGTGCCCTTAACCTATGTGTCCATGATAAAATTGGTGGTTTCCTATTCCATGTAGCCATGGTTAATCTTTGTATGTTTCAACTGCTCTAACACCTCCGATGTGCCCAACAATGGTGGAAAATATGGGCAAAGAAGTTCCACATTAAATACTGGGTGCAAGCCAAGGAATGGAGGAATATTTATTTCAAAGAAATTCTCACCAACTTCCTTGGTGATTGTGTATGGCCAATATTGAAGTGGATGAATCTTCTAATTGGGTCTGGTGAGATTCTCTTTCTGCAAATGAAACCAAACCTTATCACCCACCTCGAACTTGTGTGGAACCCGATCTTGGTCATGTTGCTACATGTACTTGGTATTGGATTTTTCCAAAATGTCATGGACCTATTTGGAGGATGTGCTGTATTTTTTCAACAAATCTTATCTTTTGTTGGCAGGATTTTTAGGATGTTACTCATCAAGAGAGTTTCAATAATGTGAAACAATGGTTGAATGAGATCGATCACTATGCGAGTGAGAATGTCAACAAGTTGCTTGTTGGAAACAAATGTGATTTGACTGCTAATAAAGTTGTTGATTATGATACAGCCAAGGTAATGTTAAATGCTGAGTAGCTGTTGATTGTTGGTATCCTTGGTATACTCCATTATTTATTTAAATTTATGGTTTTATAATGACATTTTTCTTCTGTTGGCAGGTTGTTTATGATGTTACTGATTAGGAGAGTTTCAATAATATGAAACAATGGTTGAATAAGATTAATCGCTATGTGAGTGAGAATGTCAACAAGTTGCTTGTTGGAAAAAAATGTGATTTGACTGCTAATAAAGCTGTTGATTATGATATAGCCAATGTAATGTTAAATGCTAAGTAGCTGTTTATTGTTGGTATCCTTGGTATACTCCATTATTTATTTAAATTTATGGTTTTATAATGACATTTTTCTTTTGTTGGCAAGTTGTTTATGATGTTACTGATCAGGAGAGTTTCAATAATGTGAAACAATGGTTGAATGAGATTGATCGCTATGCGAGTGAGAATGTCAACAAGTTGTTTGTTGGAAACAAATGTGATTTGACTGCTAATAAAGCTGTTGATTATGATACAACCAAGGTAATGTTAAATGCTGAGTAGTTGTTGATTGTTGGTATCCTTGGTATACCCCATTATTTATTTAAATTTATGGTTTTATAATGACATTTTTCTTTTGTTGGCAGGTTGTTTATGATGTTACTGATCAGGAGAGTTTCAATAATATGAAACAATGGTTGAATGAGATTGATCACTATATGAGTGAGAATGTCAACAAGTTGCTTGTTGGAAACAAATGTGATTTGACTGCTAATAAATCTGTTGATTATGATACAACCAAGGTAATATTAAATGTTGAGTAGCTGTTGATTGTTGGTATCCTTGGTATACTCCATTATTTATTTAAATTTATGGTTTTATAATGACATTTTTCTTCTGTTGGCAGGTTGTTTATGATGTTACTGATCAGGAGAGTTTCAATAATATGAAACAATGCCGTTGAATGAGATTGATCACTATGTGAGTGAGAATGTCAACAAGTTGCTTGTTGGAAACAAATGTGATTTGACTGCTAATAAAGTTGTTGATTATGATACAACCAAGGTAATGTTAAATGCTGAGTAGCTGTTGATTGTTGGTATCCTTGGTATACTCCATTATTTATTTAAATTTATGGCTTTATAATGATATTTTTCTTATGTTGGCAGGTTGTTTATGATGTTACTGATCATGAGAGTTTCAATAATGTGAAACAATGGTTGAATGAGATTGATCGCTATGCGAGTGAGAATCTCAACAAGTTGCTTGTTGGAAACAAATGTGATTTGAATGCTAATAAAGGTGTTGATTATGATACAACCAAGGTAATGTTAAATGCTGAGTAGTTTTGGCATCATGTGAATTGCTATGTGTTTCACTGTATGCACCATCGTCTTTGACTTGATGAGGATTTAAATATGAGTGTGCCTTGAAGTTGTTGGTGATCTGTTTTTTGTTAATTGCAACATTGTGGCAGTTTGTGGTCTTAAGTTTGTTGACTTGGCTTGTAGTTTCTTTTTTTTTATTAATCTCAAGGGTTAGTTTTTTTTGTCACTTTTCAGTCTACATTTTTCTTGACATGATTTGTGTATTTTGTTCTTCAAGGCATTTGCTGATGAGATTGGCATTCCATTTTTGGAGACAAGTGCGAATAATGCAACAAATGTGGAGTAGGATTTCATGACCATGGCTGCTGAGATAAAGAATAGGTGCAATTTTTTGTTATGATGTTTTCCAACCTTTAACAAGCACCTATATTATACAATTGTGATGTTAGATGTTTGTTTGACTCCCTAATTTTAATTGTGTGTAATGGTGTAAACCTGTGCCGGAAAATCCCAATGAATCTGATTGAGATTCTACTTTTTCTATGATCCTGTTGTTTTATGATAACGTTAAGTGGTGATACATAATTCAAATTACATGTCGCGACTATTGGTAATCTTGTTGGTTTGAGACATGTTCTTATTGTCTATTTTATTGGGCATAATTGATATAACATTGGGAAAATACTGGTTTTTTCAGGTCATGATAAAGTGTTGTAACTATATACCTTGTCCATTCATTGCTTTGAAATCAACACTGTAGATGAACTCACAAATTTTTATGGCCAAGTGAATTGTATATAGAAGTTTGTATTTTGCAAGCATATAAATACTCATGCCTATCATGTATTTATTTGAAAATTTTGTTGCATATGTATCGAACCTTCATCTATATTCTATTATTGTTTGCTTGTTTACTTGTGTGGGCATTAACGTATGACTTGTCTCTGTTCTAGTGACTCAGATATTTTAACATCAAATTTGATAAACCTCATTGATTGCATTTGAAAAGGGGCATTAAAACAAATTTATTGCAAGTTGGATCCTGTATTCTTTTCTGTCTGTGAAGGGAAGCAGCTTGCTTTTGTTCCTGATAATTTGTACAACCATGGATTATTGTACTCATGCGTAGTTTGTAAGATAATTCTTCTTTGAATTTTCATCATTGTCACAGTTGAACTGCTATATCTTAGAATTCTTTTAGTACTTGAAGGATTATTCTTGAATATGTTTGACATTCATTTTGTTCCCATGCAAAATTTGTTTCAATATCATCATTGTCAAGCAATAACAACTGCTTAAAGGGTGCTAGCTCAATGGTAGAGCACCTGCCTAATTATAGACAAGAGATTGGTGGTTCGATTCCTCCGTACCCTATCATAAATTAGTGACTAAGAAAATGACTAAATTTGCATATATACAACTATTAGTAGCTAATTTCCAGTATCTTATAGCACGACTAACGTTTAGTCGTATTTAGCTTAGTCATTAATATGTTATCATCTAGTAGTTTATTTAGTCGTATATTTGGTCATTAATTGTGACAATCAATGACTAAATCAATGACTAAATCAGTGAGTATCACTGACTAAATCAGTGACTATCAATGACTAAATTAATGACTTAATCAATGACTATCAATGACTAAATCAATGACTAATAAGTCAACCAATTAAGGACTAGTGAAATACAACTAGAGATAAGATAGTGGAAATCGGATACTATTAGTCACCGACTCAAAAATAGTCGTTTATAGTCGAATTTTAGTCCTTTTTTTAGTCATTAATTTCTCATTTTGTACTAGTGGTACTCTTGGATTTCAGGATTAGTTACCTTTCCCATGCATCTTGGCTCAACCTGAGGCTGTCCCCCCAGACTCTTTCTTCAATTGTGGTAGCCTTTAGTATATTTGACCTATAGGGCTCTACACAGGTGACGGTGGAAGGATATTTCCATTGTACCTAGGACAGTTGTGGAAGAAACTCACTTGTAGTTATTTGGGAGGGAGGTTGGTGATTCAAATGCTTACACCCAGAGACTTTATATTACAGACCGAGGGTAACTATCCTTTACCACTCTATTGGTTAGTTCTGGACCCTAATCATCCCAGAATTCCCTTTGAGAGTTCATCTATGTTTTCCTGGTCTTGATCACTTTAGGGAATTTTTATAGTGGTGTGTTGTTTGTTCCTTGTTGTTTTAGTGGCAACTAGGTTTAATACTTAGTTTATATTTTTGCAAGTGTGGAGGACCAACCTCCTTGTAGGTCACGAAGGTTGAGAAAGCTTCCTCCACTCACAATGGATCCTCCACCGCCACCTCAATGGCGCTGAACTGACTCACGTGGTTCATTCAAACTCATGAATACAACTGACCCCCCTATAGAACCACATCTCATTTATCAACCAGTTCAGGAAACTATTGAGGTTGAAGATTTTCCTATTGAAGAGTTTGCAAGACCCTTCAACCCTCCACTAACTGGACCCAATGATTCTTTATTAGAAAGAGGCGTCTCTTTAGGGATCCCTATGTTGAGTGTATATAGGTTTACACCTCGTTTTGCTATGGATAGCACAGGGGATGGATCGAGAGTGCCTCATACTCCCACTTCAGCTATCATGTTAGGAGGTCTATCTCCTCCTCATCTAAACACATCCACACCGAGCTCATTGTAGTTTACTTCTTCTCTGAGCACCTCATTCAGTTTCAATGTTGGTTCTTCAAGTTTGTCTAGTGCTCAAGGTGAGATGACATCTATGGCTTTTGGATCCTCCATTGGCCCATCTAGTATTCCCTTTTTTGAGATGAACCTGCAACAATTAATTAACAATAATATGCGAAATAGCAGAAATGACAGAACTCAGAATCACTTTTATATTGATCACAGGCCACTTCGAGGGGGCAACCTCCTTTGAGCAAGCTCAATACAATTAACTTCACGGTGCCTTCATAGGTCTCAACACACACTTATATACTAATTCTAGGCACCAATACTATGGGTCAAAACCATGGGCCGTTACAAACTATGGATCAACAATACTACGGACGACTTACAAAGCATATGCGCCAACAACAATAACATAAACTATTGATCAACAAATACTACAGGACGACTTACAAAGCATATGCGTCCAACAACAACATACTAACAAAGTAAAGACATGGGTTCCTAACATCCCCTCCCCATTAAAAAAAGCTTTGTCCTCAAATCTTTAGATGTGGAAATTGTTGTTGAATCTGAAGGAGTGGTTCCCATGTAGCATCCTCTGGTTGCATGCCGTGCCACTGAATTAAGACCTCTGTGATAGAGTGAGAACGAAGCTGACGCATGCGCCGATTAAGGATGGCCTCTGGCTCCAAAAGGATGGATCCTTCATTATCCAGTTCAGGTAAAATCGTTTGTCCACTGATGTTGGTGCCAAGAACTTTCTTCAGACAAGAGACATGAAAGACTGGATGAATGCGGGAAGAAAGAGGAAGTTCCAATTTATAAGCAATGGACCCAATCTTCTGAAGAATCTGATATGGCCCATAGAAATTTGGAGCGAGCTTATGACGCCCTTTGAGTTTCAAGGATGATTGTTTGTACGGCTGGAGACGAAGAAAAACCATATCGCCGACTTGAAAAGTGCGCTCAGAACGGTGCTGATCAGCTTGTTGCTTCATGCGATTTCTTGCCATGTGAAGATTGTCCCGCAAAATGTGAAGAATCTGATCGCGGTTTCGAAGGACTGTGTCAACTTCCTGAACTGGTGAACTGGTGGGGGTGTATGGAAGAAGAGATGGAGGTGCCTGACCATAGACTGCTTCATATGGGGTCATTTTAGAGGCAGTGTGGTAAGAGGTATTGTACCACCATTCAGCTAGAGGGATCCATTTTGCCCACTGATGTTATTGTTCCGAGGTGAAGCAACGAAGATAAGTTTCCAAGCATTTATTGACAATTTCAGTCTGACCATCTGTTTGTGGGTGATACCCTGAACTCATCTTCAGTTTGGTGCCAGTGTGGCGAAATAGTTCTGTCCAAAAATGACTGGTGAAAGTCGCATCACGATTTGAGACAATGGAAGAAGGGATGCCATGAAGATGAAAGATCTGGTCCAGAAAAATTTGAGCGATGGAGGAGGCTGTATAGGGATGGCTGAGAGCACAAAAATGACTATATTTGGAGAGGCGATCAACCACAACGACAATCACTGTCTTCCCGCCAGATTTAGGGAGCCCTTCAATGAAGTCCATAGAAATATCTGTCCAAATCCGTGTAGGTATGGGCAAGGGTTCAAGCAATCCTGGAAGGAGTGTTGTTTCACCCTTATTGCACTGGCAAGTATCACATTTGGCCACCATCTGTTGAATTGTCCTTTTCATGCCCTTCCAAAAGAAGTTACGCCGTGCTCGTTCATACGTTTTGAGGAACCCAGAGTGCCCTGCCGATGGAGAAGCATGGAGTTCATAGAAGACAGCCTATTAAAGATTTGTGCTCTGGGGAAGCACTAGACGACCCTTGTATCGCAGAGAAGCACCATCCCAAGAGTAATGTGGTACAGCAGAAGGGTTGTTGGTCAAGCGTTGGATGATTTGAGATAAGGAGTCATTGACATAACCATGTTGAACAGATTGCAACCAATTTGGAACAACATAGAAATAGCTGAAAGAGAACCTTGGGCCTCAAATGTGCGAGAAAGAGCATCTACCACAATATTGTCTTTACCCTTCTTGTAAGTGATCTCATAGTCATAACCCATGAGTTTGCTAACCCATTTATGTTGTGCCGGGGAGGAGACACGCTGGTCCAAGAAATATTTCAAACTCTGGTGATCAGTCTTGATGCAGAAATGATTCCCTAATAGGTATAGGCGCCACTTCTGTACTGCATGCAAAATAGCCATCATTTCCTTCTCATAGGTAGAGGCAGCTAGATTCTTACCTGAAAGGGCTTTGCTAGTGAACGCAATGGGGTGTTCATCTTGAAGGAGAACAACACCAAGTCCATTTCCGCAAGCATCACTCTCAATAGTGAAGGGCTTGGAAAAATCGGGCATAGCTAGCACAGGTGTAGTACACATAGCTTGTTTTAGTTTGTCAAATGCACACTGAGCAGCAGGTGTCCATGTGAAGGTGTTCTTTTTCAATAGAGCAGTTAATGGAGCTGCAATCTTCCCATAATCCTTGACAAACTTGCGGTAGTAGCCAGTCAACCCCAAAAAACCACGAAGGCTCTTGAGTGTCTAAGGATGCGGCCAATTGTTCATGGCATCGATTTTGGCAGGATCCACGTGAACCCCTTGTGCTGAGATAATGTGCCCGAGATACTCAACTTCCTTCTATCCAAAAACACATTTAGACTGCTTGGCATGGAGATGATGGTTAGAGAAAAGTTGCATGACAAGATACAAATGCTGGAGATGTTCCTCCCATGTTTTACTGTAGATGAGGATATCATCAAAGAATACCAGAATGAATTTCCGCAAGTAGGGTCGAAATATTTTATTCATTAAGGCCTGGAATGTGGAAGGAGCATTAGTGAGGCCAAAGGGCATGACCAAAAACTCATAATGGCCATCATGTGTGCGGAAAGCTGTTTTAGGGATATCATCCTCATGAACCCAAATTTGATGATACCCATAACGAAGATCCAACTTGGAGAAAAAGTGAGCCCCATGAAGCTCATCAACAACAAGAATTGGAAACTTATCCTTGATGGTGAGGTGATTAAGTGCTCGGAATTCAATGCAGAGGCACCATGACCCATCTTTTTTGCGGACAAGAATAACTGGAGAAGAAAAGGAACTAGTGCTTGGGTGAATAATACCTTGCTTCAATAAGTCCCGAACGAGCATTTCAATCTCCGTTTTTTGGTGAAATGGGTAGCGATAGGGCCTGATGTTGGGAGGAACGCTGCCAGGAAGGAGCTGAATACGATGGTATTCTATCCTGGAAGGTGGCAATCCCACTGGTTCAGCAAAGACACCTGTATATCGATCCAGAATTTGTTGTAGATCCAAAGGAGTAGTGGAGACCACTGATGGTTGCATCTGGATGGAATGGATCTGAGCGATGACACCATGTGAATTATTCTTGAGGATTTTTTCCATGCGATGTGAACTGATGATGCTAAGAGAACCTGGTTGTAATCCTGTCAATGTGTGTTTGTGTCCATTGAGGGAAAACTGCATCCAAAGTTCAGCAAAATCCCATAAGATAGGGCCATGTGTGCGTAGCCATTGAGCGCCCAAAACCACATCACATCTTCCTAAGGGCAAGGCAAACATGTCAGAGTGCAAGGTATAATCTCCCATAGAGATACACACATTTCGACACTTCCCTTTGCAAGGTAAGATGCCCCCATTGGCAACCATGACTTCAAAGTTGGAGCAAGGATGGATAAAACAATCAGCTTGTTTGACGATCCGAGGGTCAATGAAATTATGAGTGCTACCAGAATCAGTGAGTATTGTAAGAGGAAGCTTCTTGAAGTAACCCCTGACCCGCATTGTTTGGGGGGTGGTGATTCCAGCTAAAGCATGGAAAGAGATCTCTGGCTGGTCATCCTGAGACGGAGGGTCAATAGGTGGTTCTTGAATGTCGACCGGAGCATCCAGTGTTTCTGGATCTTCGTCACCAATTTCAAAGGCAGGCGGAGACTCCACATCCAAGAGATAGAGCTTTTGCTGAACACAACTATGTCCCTGAGTGAATTTCTCATCACAATTATAGCAAATCCCCTTTTCTCTGCGTGCTTGCATCTCTGTTTCAGACAAACGCTTGATAGGAGTCGGTCGAGGAGCCTGCGGTATAGGTGGTCGCTAAGAACCCATATTTCGGAAGGGAACAAAAGTGGTCTTGGAGTGTTGTTGGGCTACAATCTTGTCTTCTGCCAACTTAGCCAACCCTAGTGCTTCCATCATTGTGTTGGTACAGAACATTTTGACCTCAGAGCGGATGGCATCCTTTAGACCACTGATAAAACAACTCCGGTAAAAGTCATTAGACAATCCTTCGGTGTGGTTGGATAGATTCTCAAATTTGGTTTGATACTCTCTCACAGTGCCAGTTTGGTGAAGTTTAGTGAGGGCTCCTGTGAAGTCATCAAAAGCACTAGGACCAAATCATTGCAAAAGGAGCTGGCAAAAGTCTGGCCATTTAGGCTCTGGATGAGCCTTGATGTACCAACAGTACCATTGAAGAGCTTCCTGTTCCAAATGAAAGGATGCCAACGGAACTTTGTTGACATCAAAAGTATTATGCAGACTAAAATACTGTTTTGCACGATAGATCCATCCAGTTGGATCGATACCATTGAAGCGAGGAAAATCAAGCTTCGGACCACGGAAATTGCTGGAAGAAGAGAACCCATTGTCTGCTGAAGACTTGGACTGCCGTTTATTGTTCATAGCTGAATGTTCAAGATGGAGACCGAGAAATTTTTCATCCAGATCCTGGAGTTTGGCTTGGATGGTTGCAAGTGCGTCCGTCATGGTTTTTGCTCCGGCATGGGTGACAACCATAACCACGATTTTTTTTTTTTTTTTTTTTCTCGGTTGACTGGGTAGGAAAACAAAAACAGAAACTACTTCAGTAAGGGAAAATCTGGACTTGGGAAAAAATTAGAAGGGTAATTGGGGTTTGACTAGATTTTGGACACTGTTGGATAGATAGGAAAGAAAAAATGAGGATTTCAAAAGTGGGGTGAAAGAATGGGAAAATTTGGCAGAGGGGAACAAAGAAGCAGAATTCAGAAAGGAACTTTGTGGTAAAATTTGAAGGTGATTGGGTGAAATCTGAGGAAGTTATGGAACACCCTAAAAATAGACAAATGTGGGATTTCGGGCTTTGGGAAGGGGAATTGGGAATAGGGTCCTCAGGACTGAAATATGCAGAATGGGATGACAGGGGTTCCCCAAAAATTTCAAGGGAAACAGAGTGAAAATAAGGGAGATATGGAAAAAAAACTGAATTTTATACTCTTTTTTTTTTTAGACTAGAGCAGCTACGGCTCGAAAGGGATCTGGAACAGCGCCGAATGGATTGAAAACGGCTGAATCTAGAACGGCTTGCAAAATGGATATGAAACGGCGCAACAATGATCGACAATAGTTCAACTGAAAGTAGATATGGACCCCAGGTATGTGCGACTTCCAGTTCAGGGGTTTCACTCGGCCACCAACGCTGTCTGACGGCTTGCGTATTGGGGCAGTACCCCTCACTCCATGGCTCAGGTAAAACTGATAACCGCTTTGCCACAAACGACAGCTCTTGGTTTACCTCACGGGTGGGAACTAGTCAATCAGGTAGGGGTCGTTGCCCTTTTCATTGGCAAGTCCTCTCAATGGGCCAACTACTTCAGGGTTCCTGTGGTACTCCTCACAATGAGTTTTAGGGCTTATGCCCAAGTGCTTCCCACAGTTAAGTGGATAGGGATTATTCCCAAATCCAAACCTGCAACAGATGCGAAAAAAAAATTTGGCAGAAATTTCACCCAGCAAGCCCAAGAAAATGCTCTGATACCAGATGAGATGCACCTGCAACAATTAATTAACAAGAATATGCGAAATAGCAGAAATGACAGAACTCAGAATCACTTTTATATTGATCACAGGCCACTTCGAGGGGGCAATCTCCTTTGAGCAAGCTCAATACAATTAACTTCACGGTGCCTTCATAGGTCTCAACACACACTTATATACTAATTCTAGGCACCAATACTATGGGTCAAAACCATGGGCTGTTACAAACTATGGATCAACAATACTACGGGTGACTTACAAAGCATATGCGCCAACAACAATAACATAAACTATTGATCAACAAATACTACAGGACGACTTACAAAGCATATGCGTCCAACAACAACATACTAACAAAGTAAAGACATGGGTTTCTAACATTTTCAAGGATACCCTCGGTGTCTTTCACATCTTCCCCCTTTGTTCAGCAATTCAAAGTTAACCCCACTTCTGCTCCTTTTAATCAAGTCTTTTTTTGGCTTAGACGACACATTTCTTCTTCAACACCATTTGTAAAATCAATGCATGCCTTGTCTACTGCATCTATTCTAAGTTATAACTCCTTCACAAGTTTTACTACACATTCTTCCAATGTACAAACCTCTAATGTACCTGTAGGGAATACTCCCTTTTCACTATTTGGTGGAATGAGAAGTAACAGTTATACCAACCCTCCATTTGGAGGTACTTATACTCAGCCACAGTGGACGGCACCACAATGAAGTAATCCATTAGCCTATGGCTGGAGAAACTTTCAGAATGTTTCTTCTTCACAACCGATGGCTTGGGGTAACCCCAACCAACCTTATAGGAGCCAAGTTCCAGGTGGTTCCCCTTACCAAACTCCTCCACATCACATGCCATCGGCGCAACCTCGCTTTCCATTTTTGGAAACTTTAAATTTTCCAGACCTTTCGAAACTCATGAACGATCCAGTACGTCACAACCCTGCTTGGCTTCTGGTCCCAACCAAGCTTCCTTCGAAAATTCCAAAATTTGAAGATAAGACTGGTGAAGATCCTGGAGATCATGTTACAACCTTTCATATCTGGTGCTCCTCAAACTCGTTAAATGATGACTCTATTCGATTGAGGGTCTTTCAGAGAACCTTAACGAGTGTACTAGCTAAATGGTACATCGAATTTCCTACTGCGGCATACGATAATTTTTGGTATTTAGCAATAGTCTTTTTGAATCACTTTCAGCTTCCCATCTGGTATGATGTCGGCATAGATATTCTCTCTACATTTAGAAAGAACAAAGCCACTCATCTTTCTGATCACATTCAGGAATGGCGAAGATGGAAGAGACTCATCAAAGTTGATATTCCCCCAGAGTTTCTTTTGGAGTGGTATTTAAAATCACTGCTCCCTTACATCTCTAAAGATGTTTCAACTTCTGGGGTAGCCTTTGAATAGGAAGCAATTTTCAGGACCCAACAGCTCAACCTAGTCTACGCTCAATTTGGGATCTTTTACGATATTATACCTAACGCACCTAGGTCTAATTCAGCTAACTCATCCGCGCTGGAGGCTTTAACGAAACAAGTGCATGCACTTTCCATGAAGAAGTCTACGATGGAAGAAACTACAATTGCATCCTCCCCTTCGCAAACAAAATCTATACAAAATGTGCAGACAAATCAAAAGGGTCCTTGGCAAACCAAGAAAAAGGGTAAGAAAGGGGAGGGGAACCAACAAAAAACCAAAAATACTGAAAATTCCGAGGAGGGAAAAAGAGACAAAAATAAGGTAAAGTTTCCATGCAAACTTTGTAAGGATGACTACCTCACTCACCAAAATGCCCTCTCATTGAAGAATCCCAAAATATATTGCAAGAAAAGAAACCAACTGCCCTAAAGGATCCTTTTCCCAAAGGACAAGGCCCAGCTTCTGGTAGCTCTGATACTGGGGGAACTCATCATGCCACATCAACTGATCAGTCATATATCAATATGGTTAACTCACACACTCTACTGCAAATGAGAGCTAGAAATTATAACCCGGATATGCAGCAGACAGATAAAGAGGTTCTTGAGTCATTTGTTCCTCTCCACATCGAGAGACCAAAAGATCCTTTTTCGAAGATACCAAAAGGTGTCTATAAACGGGCTATGCACAACCCTAATGCACAGGATGCTCCAAAATGCTCTGTCGTAGAGGACCTAGCCCAAACTCTATGTGTTATTTCCTCCCTGGAAGTCTTGCAAAGCTGCCCTTCGCAGTAGAATGCACTTCTAGCAGCAATAGCTAGCATGGACTCATCAAGTATGCTTGCTAGATTTGATATGTCCAATATCAAACCCTAGTTTCCCTATCACGTAGCCTTCCAGATCGAAGTATTCCATGGTTCAAAGACTATTGGATGAACGGTGGTAGATGAAGGCGTGTCGATGTGCGTAATGTCTATATCATGTTGGAAATCCTTGGGTTATCCTGAGTTAGCCCCTTCAATTACACTACTTATCGCATTTGACGGAAAATATTGCCGTTCGCATAGAGTCTTACCATCGTTTGAGATTCAACTTGCTGGTAAGGTAGTGTTAGTGGAGGTATAAGTTGTGGATGCTTCTCTCGACTACAATCTGGTTTTGGGAAGAAGTTGGACGTACTCTATGCAATCCATCCCCTCGTCCATTTTCTGAGTACTGATGTTCCCTCACGAAGGTACGATCGTCACAGTTGGTCAAATATCATTCACTCAGAAAAACAACACAACTTCATTGGATTCAAATATCCCTTTGATTGATCAAGCTCGTCCGCCCAGTGAGAGATTAGGAGTAGGTATGTATTCATCGTTGATGGGCACACTTGACCTACATGCTCCTGTACATTACATTGGTTCTATGAGTACTAGCAATACATCATCTCAGGAATTTTTTATGGTTAGTCAAAATATTGATCTGTGGATCCTTCCGAATCAACAAGAACCAAATGTGCCCTTATCCATTGCAGAAGCGGTGTACCAAGCATCACAAAATGCTGCAATGGATTATATCTTGACTCTGTCAATCTCAGCTAAGTTAGATTTTGATTATGCACCTAATTGGTTAGTTGACTCCACCCATTATTTTGACTATTTGGATACTATTTTTCCTTCCGACGAAGCCATCCTAGAAGCTATGGTAGGTCTGGATCATTTGTGGGAACATATGCATCACAGATCCTATTTTCTTCCAGATCTGAAAATGATTGAGAATGGCGAGTTTTCTATGAGACCCGGTGGGAATATTGATTTGTCCATCACTCCTTCTACTAAAAAAATGATTTACGTTGAAGGTAATATGCCGAACATTTCAAAGACTATACCGATCAATATTTCCACCAAACCTAATGTCGTGGAAAACATCTTTATTGGAGAAAATTATTCTCCAAAGGAGATCACTTTGTAAACCAATTTATTCAAGGAATTCCGCAACATTTTTTCCTAGTCTTACTAGGATATGCCAGGCATCGGCCCCTCCATTGTGGAGCATGTTATCACAACTTATTGTAATGAAAAACCAGTACGACAGAAACTTTGTCCAGTCAACCCTAGGAAAGCTGCAGCCATCAAGGATGAAGTCAAAAATATCCTCAAGGCTAGTTTCATCTATTTGATCGACATGACGGAATGGGTCTCTAACCCAGTCCTGGTCGATAAAAAGAAAGGGACCATACATGTATTTATGGACTTCGGGGACCTTACTAAAGCCTGTCCAAATGATAATTATCCCACATCATTCATAGATCAGATCATTGATGCATGTGCAGGCCATGAAATTTTCTCTTTCATGGATGGTTTTTCAAGATACAATCAAATACAAATTAAACCTGAAGACCAACATAAGACGGATTTTATTTTTCCCTGGGGTACCTTTTCCTATAGGAAGATGTTGTTCATATTGAAGAATGCTGGAGCTAATTTCCAATGAGCCATGAACTTCGCTTTCCATGACATCAAACACGTAGTCGAACCGTATTTGGATGATATCCCTGCACGATCTCGTAAGAGACAAGATCATCCTAACCATTTACGAATCGTATTTGAACGATGCAGACATTACAAGATCCGGTTAAACCCTAATAAGTGTGTATTCTGCATCGAGTTTGGATGTCTACTAGGTTTAATTGGGTCCAGTCGTGGCATTATGGCCGACCCCTTGAAATTCAAGGCTATTGAAAAATTTCTTCCTCCTCGCACCATTAGACAACTTCAAATCCTGCAAGGAATGTCTAACTTTCTACGACAATTTATCATGAATTATGACAAAATCACTAAAGGATTCATGTGATTGCTCAAGCAAGACATCCATTTTTTATGGTATGAGGCTGCACAAACTTCGTTTGGCACTTTGAAAAAAGCACTATTATCAACCCCTTTGCTGAGCCCGCCATATTATACTAAGGAATTCCTTCTACATCTAGTGGCATTTGTTTCCATGATCGGTATGGTTCTGGTTCAGGAGGATGTCAAGCTCCAAGAGCATGTCATTTATTATCTCTCTCGTGCATTGGTAACTCCAGAACTCAAATATTCTCACGTCGAGAAGTTGGCATTAGCTGCTGTCTATGTTCAGAGATTACGTCATTACATTTTGTTGCATACCACCACAATTATAGCAGATGTTAATCCTTTTCAATATATATTAACCCGACGTATCATCAGAGGGAAGCTTAATAAGTGGATTGTCATTTTACAAGAATTTGACCTAACATTTCAATCTACTAACTCAAAGAAATATTTGGTGTTTGCCGAGCTTATATCTAAGTTCCCTAGTGATGTAATTTGCAATGAGGAAGATGCGTCATTACTTGATGAACATATTTTTCTCATTGCAACCTTTGACCCATGGTATGGATACATTTTAATATATCTCCATACTTTGAAGTGTCCACCCACTTTATCCAGAGACGAACGACGAAATCCTAGAGCTCATGCCAAGAACTACCTCATTATTTATAACACGCTTTATAGACGTGGGGTAGATTCCATATTAAGCCGTTGTTTGAATTTGGAGGAAGCTGAATCAGTATTGAATGATGCCCATAGTGGAGCCTGTAGGGGTCATCTTTTTGGGTTGGAAACAACCCAAAAAATATTGTGTGCTGGGTATTTTTGGCCCAACATATTTAAATATTGTGTGGAATCCGTGAAACGCTATCAACCATATCAGTTTTTCAGCAAGAAAATGCGAGCACACCCAGCTCCTCTTCACCCTGTTATCACAGTAGGTCCCTTCACCAAGTGGGGAATTGAATTCATGACTTGTAATCTAGTTTTTGCTAGAGGACATCACCATATCATCATTGTTGTCGACTACTTTACGAAGTGGGCCAAGGCAATGCCTACTGTGAAGGCAGATGGAGAAACTGCATCTTACTTCGTCTTCAATCAGATCATTGCCAGGTTTGGTATACCTAAGGATATTTTCACTTACCACGGTAGATATTTCCAAAACTACATGATGACCGATTTATACACCATGCTAGGTTTTCGACAATAACGCTCGTCCTCATTCTATCAGCAACCGAATGGGAAAGTCGAAGTGGTCAATAAGACTTTGAAGACTATTCTTCAACGCACCGTTAATGCCAGTAGATCAAAATGGCACATCATGTTGTATCCAGATCTTTGGGCATATTGATCCAACTTTAAAACTGCTAGAATTTTTTCACCTTTTCAACTCGTTCACGGGTTGGAGGAAGTCATACCGGTTGAATGCAATATTCCATCTATGAAGTCGGATATTCAACTACTTTCTAAAACTTCTTCTTTAGAAGAGCATTTGCTTCATTTAGAGCATTTAGATGAGCAGCACCGAGATGCACTTACTGTGAACGAAGCTCACAAGAACAGAGTCAATTATTAGTATGATAAGTCTATGAAACCTAGGGTTTTCTCAGAGAGAGACCTTGTTTTTCTCTATGATCAAAACAAGGATCCCTTGGGGGTAGGCAAATTTAAATCCATGTGGCTTGGACCTTACATTGTTTCTAAAGTATTGAAGAAGGGAGATTATGAGCTAACATATTATGATGGTTATAAGTTGCCTGAGCCTAGAAATGGGCTCTACTTGAAAAAGTATTACGCTTAGGAATACATACTTTTTCTTGTACTATAGATGTACATTTTTTTAGAGTTATTCATTTTTTTGGATTTATCACCTTATGTGTATTCTATATTGTGGTTTCAGATGACAACCAAGTGCTTCATAGGATTCGCCAATGGTGCTAGTCACCACACTCGTCAGTTGGCTTCAGTAGCTTGGGTTATTTACTCATCCTCTAGCCAGCTCATTTCTTCAAAAGGTGCTTGTTTGGGCCCTATGACGAACAATGTAGCTAAGTATAGTGTATTTATCGAGTTACTCCAAGATGTTATTTATCACGGCATTTCAAATTTGGAGGTACGACTTGATTTAGAGTTAGTAGTACTTCAGTTGTCGGGTGAGTACAGGGTTCGAGATCCTACTTTTCTACATCATTTTTTCGAGTTAGATTGCTTGAAAGACATTTTGATTTCATTACATATCAACATATTTTAAGGAATTTAAATGCATTAGCTGATTCATTTGCAAATTATGTCCTTTATTGGAATTTGTATCACACACAATAACATTTAAAACACATAATCACACATGTATATAATTGCTACTGTATATATATATGGTCCAAAAAATACATATGAGTTTGAGTCATCCACTGTCAAAATATACGAAAAGGGCATAAACAGCCTCGAAAATAATAATATGCATTACTCTCCCTATGGAGAGAGAGGAGCCTTAGGTAGCTCCGCTACAGCCTCCCTATAACATATGACCATCCTGGCTACTTTCATAAGTAACCTAATCCAGGTTAGGGGCACCCCTACAACATTCTCCTGTATCTCAAGTGGCATGCGCTATATCCTATAGGTAGGGATATCATGAGTCAACTGAGTCATCTTTCCCTCAATAGTCCTCAGTATGTCGTCCACGCCACCTAGCTCGATTGGTCGTACATATTTCCTTAGATGTCCAGCAGGTCTCATTGGCCCCACATATGCATACATTACATTTTGTCAATACTCTTACTCATCATAAAAATCATATATACAAAAAACATAAAAAAAATTAAATTTTTCAAAAAATAAAAACATTGTGGTACCTATCTCGCCCCAAGATGCCCCTGGAGGCAGCATGAGCTCTGGATCTCCTTGGAAATCCATCCCTGCATATGGAAACTTCTCGAGTGTCGGTACTTGGTAGCTCCACCACCCTAGATAGTCATCATCGGAGTAGGATAGGCTTGTTTCACCTCCACCTTGATGCAAAAAGATATCACCCCACTGAGTCATCAGTGGCTCATGGGGATTCAATGCTAGTAGAGCCTCCCTGAACTTAGAGTGAGGACTCTCTCGAAGAAGAAAGAGATAATATACTTCCATACCTCATTTTTTTCTTCTTTCCTGTCTTGCATTCCATTAACTGTTGCTTCATGTTGACTAGTGTCCCTGAGAACCAGTCAAAGATGACATTCCGTAAGAATTCAACACCTATTTGCATATAGTTCCTCGAGGCCAAGTGTTGATATGCACTTCCCCCGATCCTATTTATGGTACTCAGGATTACCTTTAGTGGAAAGCTAGCAATCTGGCCCATCGGTACTTGGCTCCCACTTTTCTCGGTGCCAGCCACACAATATGTGTTGATATAGTCTTGGATAGATAGAGCACCGAATCCTCTAAATGTGCCTTTGAGGTTTACTACCTCACCCCATTGAGACAAACCGATTATCAAGTAGATGTCCTCATTGGTGATTTCCAACATCTCACCTTGGATATTGAACATTCCGTGATCGGCATCCCAATAATTTACAAGCATTTGGAGTAGGTGCGTTTGCGCATGCATATTCATTGTACGGAAGAACTTGAGAAGTCCACACCTTCGTGATGCATTTAAAGTAAGTGGATCTCCCATGGCCAAACTGTCCATGGCCTCATGCTCCCTCTCCCTCGAGGTCAAAATCATCCTACATCAAATATTTTCATTCATTTCATTAGTTTGAAGCATTTTCATTTTTAAATAGCGTCACCCGCGGGTTCACCTCTTACACAGAGGTGAGTACTCGTGACTCTACCTGAAGTGAACCCACGCACATTTCTCGTGCCCGCGAGTTTCACTCAGGCAGATCCGTGGGTACGATGCCCTGATTTTTAAAATCAGCTAAGAACTTCAAAAAATCACTTAAAAATTAAAATAATGAACGAAGATGCTTAAGAAGGTTAAGATTATTTACCTGCAAGTGATGGCGTTCGGATTCATTTCCCAGATTGCTCAGAATCAACGGTTGAAGTAAGAGGTCTTTTTCACCCTTTGCTCCAATGGTAAAATGTTTTGGTGAGTTATGTTTTTATTTGGCTCTATATATACAATTTCTTTTTAATATTTACCCACTTTATATAGTTTCAACTTCCTTTTTAAACTTTATGTAATTATAGATGACCCTTTCTGAGTTATGTTGATTAGGTAAAGCTTTAAAACGCGTTCTCTCATGATCAGTCGCAAAAGGTAGTTATGCATAGATTTGTTTTCTTTTTGACATGCTAGTTTAGCTTAACACTTTAATATTTTCTATCACTTTATGTCATTTTGAAACCCCTTTGTGCACTTTGAACTGACATTTTATGCTATCCATTGACGTTGTGTCTAGTTACAGTCTGTCCGTCATTTGACAAATCAAGTAACTTATACCTTGTACATTATTTTTACCTAAGATTAAGTTTCCATGGTCTGATAGAGTTTTTTCATGCTCTTGTTAGACTTTTTAAAATCTCACAAGATTTCCGAGCATACTTGTCTTGTTCAGACTCGTTAAAGGACTTGAACAGACATCCACTTTGATATAAGTTTACCCATTTTCCGGATATTTGTGGATTATTTACAAAACATGTATACTCGAGTCATACTTGGCTAGAAGAGTTCTCTCTCACATTGCTTTACCCTTTATCGAGTGAGGAGACTAACGTTACTAAAAAGGACCCCTTTGGATTCTTCTTTTGGATTTTCAGACTCTCAAAATATAAAAACACCAGCGAGCATTTACCAACTCGGACTCGATGTGAAATCCACGAGAGGGTATATAGATTTCTTGTTTAAGTTTTTCAGATTCTTTAAATATGAAAACATCGGCATGCATATACCAACTCGGGCTCAATATTAAAATCCACGAGTAGGTGTATCGAGTTCTTGTTTAAGTTTTTCAGACTCCTTAAATATGAAAACACCAGTGAGCACAAATAGATCCAGGCTCGATATTAAAATCCACGGATCCATAAACTATC
This sequence comes from Larix kaempferi, assembly GCA_027924585.1. Lineage (NCBI taxonomy): Eukaryota > Viridiplantae > Streptophyta > Pinopsida > Pinales > Pinaceae > Larix > Larix kaempferi. Next base: position 5,419,791 of record BSBM01000569.1, read on the forward strand.
AAGTACTAGTCGATCTCTTCTTCAAACTCGTTAAAACATGAAGAAAGTATTGAGTTTACCTACCATCGACTCGTTAAATTACACATGGTTGGACTTATACCAAGCATTCTTCTATCCCCTCTTCAAGCTTGTTTCAAAAATGAAGAAGGACTATTGAGTTTTCTTTCTTGGACTCATTAAAACTAACAAGAAAGATATTATCGAGCTTTATTTTCCACCTTTTCATGCTCGTTAAAATTAAGAAAATACATTCTTTAACAAAAAGAGAAAAGGGAAGGGAAGAATTTTATTTATCTTTCAATGTAATGGAAACAAGTCACCTATGTCCTTGAACAAAGCACCTTTTTGAGTCTATCAAACAAGTTGGGTTCTAGTTTTGGCCTTAGGATAAACCTGATCTCAGAGTTTTTTACTCCTCTGATTGGTTACGCTTCCAATCATATGGAGAATCTGTTAATGTCTCCTACATTGCATATTTATATCATGGTTCCTTTGTCTTCAAAAAGATGCCTAAGTCACTCTTGTTTCATGCTCATTGTTCAAGGATACAACCCATGTCGGCCATTCTATTGTTTCCTTAACCTCATGTGTCATCCATTCCTTGATATCAGTATGCTTCATCATGTACTTAGTCCTACTCCAGATCATATCAACCTTTTGATTGTATCTCGTGTTGGATGATGGAGGATGCCTTAAGGCCTCCCTTCCAATGATCTTCTTCCCATCGACTTCAACTCATCTTGCTGTGGGAATGAAGTTTGGAGTTTTCGGTAGTACCTTGGGGATTGCAGTCACTAATAGAAATTTCCCTCGCTATTGAGTAGTGGGAGTACATCGATGTCTCCTACTCGATGGATTCTTCAAGTGTTCGACTTCAATACCCCTTATTCACACTTGTTAGAATGTACTAGGTACATTGGGCCCCATTTTCATTATTGGTCGATGCCCTCGTTCTTATTAACAGTCCACATCAATGGCCGGTAATCAAACAGTGTCCTCCATGTTCGACCTCAACTCATTTTATTCGCATGGTTAGGACTCATACCTTGAGACGGTTTGGATGAATACCTTGGGCCTATAATAACATCATCATATTTTGTTATTGCGCAAGCTACACAAGACAAAGCCACACCCATTTTTGGCTCTTTATGAGACATAGATCCAATTTGTTGTTATGGACATGATCTCCTATTTTGACTTGGATCCATGCGTGTATTCCAGTGGCCATGCTATATTCATGTCTCATTTATGCATTGGAGATCATGTTCTACCATTCTGAACATCTTTTGATATCAATATTGTAGTTAATGGCTGACCTTGTATTTGTTTCAAGTATTATTTGTGATCTCATCTTGTGGTTTCCTCACTCCTCCTCTTCATGGATTGTAATGCATTTCGGCAATCGTTTCCCTCTGACCTCATACATTTGGGGGCATCCATCATCGGTCAAATTAGTACTTCTCTGTCTGTGATCACATTTCCCTTTTGATCACATAAAAGGACACTATGGATAGAAGAGCTTAACTTGAACTTATATGACTTAGAGCTGAGCCTTGTAGTCCTTTCCTCAAAATATATATTTTTTTGCCTATTTTAGAGCATAACCGTGACTCTTATGTTTTCCAACCCACGGGTTAGCCGCAAGTGTCTACACTGACAACCCACGGGTATCTTTTGAAAAGTTTCACCCGCTAGTTGCAAGTTAGGATAGTCGTGAGTCACTCGCAAGTTGTCCTATGTTATAGTCGCGGGTATCTTAATAAATCTCAAAAAAATATATAAAAAAACTAACTATGGATTAGTTTTGGGAGTTATTGCAACTTCCTCAACTACCTATGCCAACCACCCTTCGAAATTATCCTCCTACCCTTGCCATAAATACAAGGGGAGGGCCTTGGAGAAAGGGAGCCAACTTTTGGTAGTGTAATGTTGGAGCAATTATTACTAAAGAGAGAGGAGCAGGAACTCAGGGTCTGGTTACGACGGTGCTTGTTGTAGATGGGTATAATTTATGTACTTGTTCCATGCATTAATAAAGATCAGATATTCTTCCTTTCCCAAATATGATTTGTTCATGTATATTTCAGATCTGATTACAACTTGATGTTTTACGTTATTATAAATATCAATCCTTTTGTTTGTAGTCAAATTGGTTTGAGGAAGGTTTGAAGTTGTTTTGCAGGTTGTTCCATTGAAGAGAAAGGAAGAGAAATGCTTGGATCAACCTTCTGATAAGGTACACATCCTTCTAACCCTGATATCTTTGCTTAGTAATTGTATTTGCAGAACATTGTATGTCTGTCTTTTCACATCAATACGTTTGTAGTCTCTCCCTTGCTATAGGATACTTTCCCTAACAACAACTACATTTATGATGTTACTGTGCTTATGCTGATACTATGGTTATGATGTTACTATTCCCATGATGTGATTATTATGCTATGTGGTTATGATGTTGTAGAAATCATGAGGTTCATTTCTTCATACTGATACTGTATGTTTAATTATCGTTCTTGAAGAACTGTGATATATATGTTGTGGTATGTGGATACACACCTATGATGTGATCGATTTAATGATTTTTATGTGATGAAATGAAATGATATTGATAATATGGATCAACTGATGATCGAATGGAAACATTTGTTATAAATGTATGGTTGCAAAGTACTAATCCACAGGACACAAGGGCTATGTAATATCCAAATACTGGATAGGAAGTGTGGCACAATACCTATTTTTTTGCAGAGAGCCTTGTTTACCAAAGTTGATGATACGATGACACCTTCAAATAATATCGATAGCAAGAGAGTATGATTTGATAGGGTATAAACCTAGTATGCTGAGAGGGATGGATGTATTTCCCATCCTATGTTACTATGTTACCTGGGGTCGTGGGAGGGTCGTGTTAAGACACGCTCCCCAAGTTGTTGTGATGATGACTGTCAGATTCCTTCTAGGAGAGGCTAGGTCTGCTAGTTAGCCGACGCTACCACTCTCAAGTTCTATATGGTTAGGTCATTATAGCTAGCATCCATTTTTGTACTTGCAGAGGAAGGATAGGGAGGATGTAGACATATATTAGAATGGGAGGATATGTTAGTTAGTGCTGTTGAGGGTTGTGTATTCCTTGATACCGAGTTAGTGGCAGTAGGTACCCATCTTGTAATTGACTGGTTAAGTTAATAAGAGAACAAGATAAGGATATGAAATCATGAAAAGGATTAATTGTTAAATAACTAAGGATGTAAGAGTATATGTGTTTGTGTGTGTGTGTGTGTGTGCGTGCTTGTTTTGCATGCTTGGGGGAATTACTATTATTAGTTAGAAGGTATGCATAGGTGGGAATCTGGTTGTTTATAGTACATATCCAATATGTGCATACACTGGCCACGTATGCACATTTTGTACATGTACGATAGTATTAGTTTACAATGTACTTATTATGATTGAATAGTGGTATGAGTTGCAGTAGATAACTGCGTTAAGAATATATTAATCAAATTTAGTAATGAATGCTTAAGTTGTTAATGAGTAACCAAGTCCATTAGTCATGGTGTGTAAACATTGTAATAAGAAATTAAGATAAGTGTCGTTGATAAACATTAACTTTGGAAAGTTGTACTATTTAACTGTTAATCGTGATTAATTAAACCATTAAACATACCTTGTTTATTGATAAAAGTGTACTAGATTAGTGCTAGGGTACTTAGCAATTAAACAAATAAACCAAGAAGGTGAAAAACCTCGCAACTTCCTCAGAGATAGATAGACCAATGATACAACCCAAGCATAAGAGATATACTCCTAGCAGCAGCTTCTCCTCCTCCACTATTGCACCACTCTCCAATGAGTGTAAGAGTGAGAAAGTGAATGATCAAATAGAGTGCCTCCCGCACTCTATTTATACTTGACTTGACTTGCCTAATAACCTTTACTAGGTCGGCCTCAACTTAACGACATAACATAATGCTGACAGGGCCGACCCCCAATAGGGTGGTTTAGTAACCCTTTAACCCACATTACTTCTACAGGTCCGACCCCAACAAGGTGGTCTAATAACCCATCAAGTATAAGTTACGACACTTACAATATAAATGATGACACTTCCGTATAGAGGAATAATAACATCTCTATAGGAATACAATATACATAAATGAAATACATTCCGAGGTTACAAATACATCAGCATGACTTAAAAGTTGTCCTCCACTTAATAATTTAGTAGGAGGTTTAGATAGAACTTGAGCTGAATACTAACCTTAATCATGATCAACACATGGAAGACAATCCAAAATATTGAGAGGATCACTTAAACATGATATGAAGTTAAGGAGGGGGGTAAGACTATATAAATAAACATAATAACATGTCATTCAAAGAGGTATCCCCAAATAAAACCAATAAAGTAAAAAGGTAGTAATGGAATCACATACATAAGTGTAAGAGTATATCATATGTATAAGGACATTGACCATAATGAAATATGCATATAAGTATAAGTGAGAAATATGTACTTGTAAATACATTTAAAAAAGGGGGGGGTTATAGCCAAAATGAAAGTAAAATATTCATAATATAATTGAGAGCAATTTAATATGTATAAAGTGACATGGAGTTGTATAAATATTGGATACAAATTGAATGAGTATTAGCATTGGAGAAATTATATAATAAGTTATTGATAAGTCCATAGAGTTAGTGTTGTATAAGCATACCAATAAGCCAACAAGTTGTACCAATATTTTTTTATGCAATATATTTCATAACAAGCGTTATATCTATATAAATACAAGAAATAGATTGAGAAATATTGAGTAATGTTCCAATTAATAGGTAATGTGGTAATTAGATAGGATATCATACAAAAATAAAATTAAAGTAGACATAATATCAATTTTTTTTTTAGAGAATTTAAGCAAGGTAACAACATGATATAAAAGCATAAATATATCAAGAAGGGTGTTATACTCAAGGATAGTAGAAGGGAATCTATGGGCATAACAAGGATATATGAATGGTAAGGATGCTTATGAGTTGTAAATTACAAATGAAGAGATATGAAATGAATAGTTCGTGAGATAAAATGTGAATGAATGAAAACATTAATGTTATCAAAGATACATTTTGAAGAGGCATTGGTGCAATTGAAAGTTTAGGCATGTAAACGAGTATGGAATAAGAGGTTTGAGAATGCTAAATGATACCAATAGGTAAACATATATGACTAGTAAGTCAACATAAAGTAATCTAGGATGAAGACAATATGTTTTAATGAGACATAATTACCATACTTAACTATTAGTGATAGAAGGATGGATACAAAAATGAAAATGTATTTCAAGCCTAATAATAAGAATTAGTGTAGAAAGAGGTGAATGTGTAAATGACATTTAGGTCTTGTCATAGAAAAATTATATGAAAGGCATACAAGCTAACAACTAAACTACATAGTATAGAACGTGTGGCTTGTTATTAAAATTTCCCAGAAATATGTAGTAATTTTGTAGTATTACATTGTAAAAGTAATATGAGGGACTACCATCAAACCAATAGAATAGGTTGAGGATCGAACTACATATGTGTTAAGATCGAGACTAAATTATTCTAAGTATAATGTGCAATTCATGGCTAAAAATTATCACCAATAAATAAAACTTGACTTATAGACATGGCATTATTCAAGGCGTTGTAGGTAAAAGACCACTCAAGAAACTGTTGAGTTAGTGTCTAATTAAATTACTAACGAGGAAGTGAGTGATGTACATTTGAAAGAGATTCAATAGAGTTAGCAATTCATAAATAGTCGTGCAATACCCCAGGAACCAAAGTAAAATCATATATGGTAGGTAATCATTTCTTGGGAATTGTCATACCCAAAGGATTATAAAATTTTTGCAATGGTGTAAATTATTGGGAATAAACAACCTAGTAAGGCATGATGGAACTTCATAGGTGGAGATCCTTGACAAGATCGTACTAATTGTTAAGATATAATATAGAATGAAAAATTAGAACATGTAGCGTGTGATGAAATAATTTAAACCAAAACATATCATCGACATCTTCTGTCAAGTTAAAATCCAATAGGACAAGTATAGACGAAGGTCTGCTACCTGGGATGACGCAGAGACTATGGGTCAAGATTTCTTCCTTACTATTTTGACGATAAATTCGGGATGAATTTTCCTGAAGGATGGGTGTATGTAACGCCCCATATTTTGTCTAGGTGTGTTTACAGTCAGACATATTGCACTTTATTTGCTTATTATCTGTTGGACTCAGCTAGACTGAGTAAACTATATTTTCAACATGTTAGTCCTGATTATATGTTTCTGCTATGTTTATGTTACTATGATTATGATGTTAGGATATTACTATTTTCATGATGTGATTATTATGCTATGAAGTTATGATGTTGTAGCTTTCATGAGGTTCATTTCTTCATACTGATATTGTCTATTTAATTATCGTCCTTGAAGAAATGTGATATATATGCAGTGGTATGTGGATACCGAACCTATGATGTGATCAATTTAATGATTTTTATGTGATTAAATGAAATGATATTGATAATATGGATTAGTTGATGATCGAATGGAAACATCTGTAATAAATGTATGGTGGCAAAGTACTAATGCATGAGATACAAGGGCTATGTAATAGCCAGATACTGGATAGGAAGTGTGGCACAATACCTATTTTTTTGCAGGGAGCCTTGTTTACAAAATTCGATGATACGATGACACATTCCAATAATCTCGATAGCAACAAAGTATGATTTGACAGGGTATAGACCCAGTATGTTGAGAGGGATGGATGTATTTCCCACGTCCCTATGTTACTATGTTACTTGGGGTTGTGGGAGGGTCATGCCAAGACATGCTCCCCAAGTTGTTGTGATGGCAATGGTCATATTCCTACTAGGAGAGGCTAGGTATGCTAGTTAGTTGACACTACCACTCTTAGGTTATATGTGGTTAGGTCAGTATAGATGGCATCCACTTTTGTATTAGTAGAGGAAGGATAGGGGGGATGCGAACGTAGATTAGGATGGATAGATATGTTAGTTAGTATTGTTGAGGGTTGTGTATTCCTTGACACCGAATTAGTGGCAGTAGGTACCCATCTTGTAATTGAATGGTTAAGTTAGTAAGAGAACACAGATAAGGATATGAAATCATGAAAAGGATTAATTTTTAAATAACTAAGGATGTAAGAGTATATATATATATATATCTGTGTGTGTGTGTGTGCTTGTTTTTTATGCTTGGGCGGATTACTATTATTAGTTAGTAGGTATGTATAGGTGGGAAGCTGGTTGTTTATAGCACATATACAATATGTGCATACACTGGACACACATGCACATTTTGTACATGCACAATAGTATCAGTTTACAACGTACTTATTGTGATTGAATAGTGGTATGAGTTGTAGTAGATAACTCCGTTAAGAATATATTAATCAAATTTAGTAATGAATGGTTAAGTTGTTAATGAGTAACCATTTCCATTAGTCATGGTATGTAAACATTGTAATAAGCAATTAAGATAAGTGTTGTCAATATGAAGTGTCATTGATAAACATTAACTTTGGAATGTTGTACTATTTAACTATTAATCATGATTAATTAAACCATTAAACGTACCTTGTTTATTAATAAAAGTGTACTAGATTAGTGCTAGGGTACTTAGCAATTAAACAAATAAATATTCATATTGTTATTTACCATTAATTATTATTATTACTATTATTTATGATAATTATTAATTATTAATAATAATATTATTATTATGTTTATTATTAAACTAAAAATTACTAATAATAATATGTCCATTACCAAAACGATAATTGAATATGTTGAATTGTTCAGTTACTAAGTTAAATATTATAAAGGTGATTGATCGAAAACTTTGTTGATGAAGATGTAAAGGCATTATTAATTTATTAAATGTACCGAGTAAGTTAAAGATAGGACTCATTAAAACATATATTAATAAAGTAATGCCATGTGAGACATATGATCTGAATTTAGATTTTGTAATTTAATCAAACCACCACTTCAAATTTGAAAGAGTCAACATGATAACTATTTAATTATTATTTTATTCAACATATTAAACGAAGGATAAGACTAATAATTAATCCACCGTCTCATGAAGGTCCTAAATTGAACATTTCGAGAATCATTAAATGATGTACATTCAACACATTGAATTCAACTTAACTAGTCTTAATACCATTGACCTGCTCGAGAAAAGAAGTACTGAAGAAATCATATTTTATTATGAATTAGATTGTAAAACAAGCCATCAAAATGAATGTTTTGGAGGGTAGTGGAGTAATCCGGAAGGATAATGAAGGTGGAAAACTTTGGTATATAGGCAAGAGTTTGGGGATTTGATGGGGTGGGGATTTTTTGGGAGGAGAGTAGACTTAGTACTCTAATGAAAGTAGGAAGGAAAACTTGAGGAGGGGGTAAACTCAAGGACTGAGAAATTCTTGGAAATCAAGGAAGATTGAGGAAAGGAAAGGAAGTTGCTCTCGAAATTATTGGTCTGTGGGCTCGTGGGATAGGAAACCCCTCAATTTCCTAGGGCCAACATGATAAGAGTTGGTCAGTAGGTGGTTCATCCATTTTGGTAACAAAGGATTGGATGAGTAAGGATACAGGAGCAAGGGGAATATTTGCAACTTACATAAGTCCAGGTATTCTTCTGTTATACCGTGTTTTATTAATTAGATGTTTAATAATATTGCAGAAGTAAATACGCTTAGGAAATTGAAGAAGTATATCTACTATAAATGGATGAATGGAAGAATTATTAAATTGTTAGTATTTTCATATGTTACAAACTTAAATTCTTTTGAAAACTAGCTACTTTTAAATTCCTAGAAAATATTATGCTACAACTGAGGTAAACAGAGGTAAAAAAATAGAGACACGAACATAGAAACTGATAGAAACAATAAAAGATTCTATTTTTTTCTTGATTTTTTTTAAAAACAACTAAGAATGAGCTCAATCATTATAGAAAGGAGCTTAGAAACATAGGAATTAGTGCTATGCTAGAAGGAAAAATAACTACACCTATGCTCAGGCTAAAGATAAACCTGAATGGGAGAAAACAATGACAATTGAATATGACTCTTTAATGAAAAAGAAGACATGGAATCTTGTGCCTCTTCCTGATTGAAATCATTTAGTTGGATGTAAGTGGAAATTTAAATCAATTATTATTGTAGATGGACATACTGAAAAACATAAAGCTCGTTTAGTAGAAAAAATATTCTCTCAACAAGAAGTTATTGACTATACTGAAACTTTTGCCCCAGTTGCTAAATGAACACAATAAGAACTATTCTTTCTCTTGTTGTATCTTATCAATTGGAAATACACCAAATGGATGTCAAGAGAGCATTTTTGAATGGTGATCTTTGTGAAGACATTTATATGCAAAAACCACTTGGCTTTATTACTGCTGACACTTCAAGTTTAGTATGCAAATTGAACAATTGTTTATATGGTCTGAAACAAGTACCTAGATCTTGGTATGAGAAAATAGATTCATTGTATCACTCCAAGACTAAACACATTGACTTGGATACTCAATTACATTCAAGATATTGTCATAGTTGGTGTTATGTTTTTGGAGTATTGTCCCATGTCAAAAAAGAAAGCAACCGATATCTTAATCAAATCCACAACATAAGCAAATTTCATGTATCTTCGCAATATATTGAGAACGCATGAAGTTGACAGCAAGGGGGAATGCTAGTGTAATGCCATCTTCCTCCATTTATGTGTTGTTCTCCCAATCATCATTAAGAGGGATCATTGGATTGAAATTTTAATATTACATGTGTAATAATGTCTAGTATGATGTCATAATATGTCTTATCTAGCATTGGAAGGCACAAATAACTCTAATTTGATCTTAAAAGGAGTTATCCCACACATCATAGAGAAATATTATCCTATTCCCATTCATTATATAAAGAGGTGGAAAACCATTTTATCTCACATGTATTTTGGGATGTAATTATTCCATACCTCTTGGTATATAATATAGGTGAAGGAGAGCCTTTTTGGAATATATTGTGATTGCATGCATTATGATGTTATTGTAAATCTATGTAACATACGTGGGGTGGATCTCTCTTGTAATATTCACTACAACAAAAAAGGTCATTGGTGAGGGTCAAAAAAGGTCACCATAAGATCATTGGTGAGGGTCAAAAGAATGTTCGTCACCCAAAATTGAATGTCGCCAAAGGCCTCATCACCAAATGTATAGGTGATGTGGTGACATTCAATTTCCATCATGAATAATGATTATAATGACGGATCGTGACCGTCACCATTTCATATGAACGTCTATGATTTATGGTGATGGACCTTTCATGGCCGTCACTATTGTTATGGTAACGTCTGTTGACCGTCACCATTGCATATTTTGGTGAGGGTTGAAAAATGTCACCATAAGCTCCTTGGTGATGGTAAAAAGAGCTTCTCTCACAAAAAATTGAACGTCGCCAAAGGCTACGTCACCAAAAGTATAGGTGATGTGGTGACATTCAAGGTCCATCACAAATGATTATTATAATGACGAATAGTGACTGTCATCATTTATGAACAACTGTGATTTATGGTGATGGACCTTTCATGGCCCTCACTATTAATGCATATATATGGTGACATTCATTGACCATCACCATTTCATATATAAAAAATGAATTTTGATGATGCCTTTTTAACAACCCTCAATATTGATACATATTTAGGAACAAATAGCGATCGTCACCATTCCATATGAATATTAGGGCACGATGGAATCGAACCACCAATATCCTTCTTGTAAAGTAGGTGCTCTTCCATTGAGTTAGCACCCTTCAAAGAATTAGACCTTGAAACTTTGTAAATTCTAAATTCTAAAACTTTCATTAAATTAGAAAACTTTGTAAGGTCTTGGCGAATATTTTACTAAACAAGTGAGATAAGTAGCATAGTTACTTGTTAGTGGGATTCAACCATGATCACAACTGGGTTACTTTTCAACTTTTTTCCAAATGGCATACACATAACTATCTTCTAGGTCAGCTATCCTCTTGTCAAACCTCTATATTTTCTCCTTCAAGTTTCGATTTTCATGTTGAATTTGCGCATCGATGGCCCTTAGGTCTTTGCACCAAAGGTAGTGAGGTGTTATACAACTCAGTATTCACTCACTAAACATGATGAATATACCTTAGGTGGCTTGAATGGATAATTGGTTGGAAAATCAATTGTCACCATAAACACATCCCCAGCATATGGACTGTCAGCAAGTCCCATAAATTCCGCTTGCCAATGGAACATATCATCTGCCACAAGTCCTATAAAAGAATGGAAGTAAATAAATAAATTGACCAAATTCATTGCAGTATAAAATATAACTAAGCCAATTTATTTAAGACCGACCTACATAGATGACATCCATGCCAAATTATCATTCAAATGTAAAACCAACATTCACAAAACCATAAGCATAGCAGTCGAGAACTTAATGATGCTGAGAGATCCTATTTTCAAAATTGTACTCAAGGCTACCATTTAATTTTCCTCAATAGTATCTATATTACATAAGTGTTATAATAGTAGACTTGTGGCCTGTTATCATTCAAATGTGAAACTAACTTTCACATAAAAATAAGCGAAGCAGTCAGGAAATCAATAATGCTGAGAGATCCTATTCTTAGGATAGTACTCAAGGATACCATTTTAGTTACCCCAATAGTGGCTATATTACATAAGTTATATAGAAAATTACCCCCCTCAATTTTAGGAGATTCTAAAGGTTAAAGCTTAGTTTCCAAAAATGGCAGGTTTTTAAGAAGATAAACAAACATCTACAAAACTGGGACATTCTGGAACCAACATTTATAATTTCACGTATCTCACATTCAAATAATAGATTGATGCTTACAAGGTATAGCTTCCATAGTGAGGTCAATGGAGTATTAAGCCATCCACTGGGGTTCCATTCTCGTTGTGGTCTACCCCACACATTATTGCAGTCCTACAACATCATCCTTAATTCCTGGTGCAAGGTGCTTACTTTTCCTTGGTGATTTCTCTAAGAAGATGTGGGATCACTTTTTTAATAAGAAATATGATGCTTAAATATGCCAAAAGGTAAGACTAGCATTCGAATATGGAATTCCTTAAAAGTGAACATTTGTGGAATTCATAGCTCACGGATCCACAAATTTTGGCCTCCAAGAAATCCGCCCTCCACCATTTTCAGCCTCCACTAAATTTGACTTCCACCAATTTCAACCTCCATGAATTTCAGCAACAATTTTGCAGTGGATTTCTCATAGTGGAAGTGGCCTAGAATTGGCTCCAATACCAATGTAACAAGTATAAACGTGCTTATAAAAAATAGAGAGAAAGAAGTCTATAAAATATACAAATATATTTGATAGTTGATAAGAATGGTAAGATGATTACAATGAGGATAGTCACGAGTACAATATACTCTATAAGGGGTATCTTTATGAAGAGTCATGGATTTTGACAATTTAGTCAACTTTAGATCATATTTAACATAGGGTCATTACTATTTATTATTATTCTAGATATTCACTACTACAATCTACTGCAACAAACAACACAAACCAACACTCAATGTTCTCAGAAACATTACCTTCTTTACCTAATCCGACATTGTTGCACTAAAAAGGAGTGTTTGAACCTTTCTTGCATCCTCAGCTTTTCCTGAAACAAGGAGATTTCCAAACTTAGAGAACGTGGATATCAAATATACATATCAAATATTAGAATTCTAATAAATAGTGCAGCTGATATTACTGCAGCAGTTTGGACAGCAGGGTTATACTTTTGCAGGTAGTAGAATCAGTCCTAGACTTGTTTTGGCAAGCTCACTGAAGAGCCCTATCATGGTGGATTTATAATCTGATTGGTCATTATTCATTTGTTGATAAGGAATACTGTTTATTGGGGAACATAGCTTCCCAAACCTATATGTTAACTGTCCCTCTGTTTTGGCATTCCATTGGTGGTTGTACAATGCTTCTAATTGCATATGATGCTACTCTATGTGATCAAGCCCATGACCCATGGCCAAGGAAATAACAAAAACATCAAGGAAATGGATGACAACAGTGAAACTACACTAGTCCAGCGCCATCTAGACCCGGGTCCAACATTCACCACAAGGTTGCATGTCTCATGTTCTAACCTTTGATACATCCACCATTTGTGTGAAATCGTTATTGAAATCAAGTGTCTATTTTGAATTTATTGAACTCAAGTGTCTATTCCAAGTTGTCTAACTCGATTGCATGAATTGTCCTTGTGTCTAGACTCTAACTAAAATATTCTATTTGAGTTTCTAGTTCAGTTGCAAGACGAGTTTTGAAGTTCGAAGACTGCATGTCAAGTTCCAACTGATGTTACAAGTGAGGTCTCTATTCAAGTCAAGTTATGTCAGTCAAGTCAAAATGCAAGTATTTCATGTATAGCAATGATTTGAAACCCGAGTTTCTTCTTTGGATCTGTTCCTAGTATAATCAGAGCATCTGCTGATTATTTTTTTACTCTTGGAAATGTAGCACAAGAGAGAAATAGTGTAGCTGATATTATTGCAACAGTTTGGACAGCAGTGTATTGCTTTTGCAGGTAGTACGGTCAGGCAATATAAGGATAGTTGCAGCTTGTTGATCCTGGCTTCATTATATTATTATAAAATAAGTAGACAACCCAACAAGACCTCTCTTGACTCCATTTGACCTATTATGGATAAGCACTAATTTTGGTCCACCCATCCATTAATTTTTTTATAACTCTACCATAATTTTTTATAAATATGTTTTTGTTTTTCAATAATAAAGAGTAATTTCTAACCATTGATTGCATCTTATAGGAATTTCACTTTCACGGTCAGCTATAAAATTTTGTTAATTAAAACAGGAAGACTCTTTTTCCCTTTTCCTAGACTTCCTATGACTTTTGCTTTGTACATATGTTTTTGTTTTAAATAAATTTGAATCATCTAACAAGTGGCTTTGCAATTTGATTACAAGAACCTTATAATCAGCTCATGCAATATTATCTGAAAAGGGAAGTGCTCTAAAAGAAATACTTATAATTCTCTTTCTCTTTTGATTACTGTTGAAAATTGAAAATTTATAGTGAAAGGTTAAAGCGTTCTTTATATTATTTTTAACCACTTTCTTTTATGATTCTACATATGGTATTTGATTCAGACCTGTACATCTCTGATTTATCAATAGAACAGTTGCTTAAGGCCTACTTTAATCATCATGATTTTCAAAAAGATCTATCTTACACCTATGGACTACTAGCTCATCCTAGACTCATTATCAAAACTTGTCTCTTAATCACTTTTAAAAGGTAGCCCAAAAGGCAGTGATATTTCTATTTTGTGGGGAACATGATTTATGAAGAGGATGTACTGATAGGTCAAATAACAGCTTTAGGTTATTATCTTTTGACATGATCTATAATTCAGGCTATTATAAATAAAGTTACCCATAAGGTTCGCTCTAAAAATTTGAATTATGCGTTTAACAGGCTTAGCACACTCTAGTGCCAACCAGCTTCCTTACAACAAAAAAATATCATTATACGAAGCAAACCCGCTGGGGTACTGAACAGGCTCACTAGCAGCGGGTCCATGCTAAGTAAAATCTTAAACAAAAAAGCTCGGTAAATGCAACTAAACCCGTCGAGGTACTAAACAAGCTCACTGGCAGCGGGGCTATGCTTGCATGGTACCAAGATAAACCCGTCGAGTACTGAACAGGCCTGCTGGAAGCGGGGCAATATCGGGTAAAAGAGGTTGGTTAACGCATTGCTATGAACATGGCTCATCAAAAACCTTAGTATACAAACACATGTCGAGGCCTATTATTTATACTGTCATTAGAGAATGGTTGTAAGTTGGACTTGGACCTCGTCATCTAATTCAAACAATACCTAGGGTATGATTATCCTAGAAATGAGACCCATAACTATAGAAAATCACAAAATCTACAGTGAACCTTATCTATATTCTTTGGATGACAAGAGATCTTTAAAATGAGTCATAGATGACTACTTTTTCTATGGCATTTTTCGCATCCATTTGCACTATCATTCTTCATATGGTCTTCTTAAGCACTGTTGTATTCTTTTTTGATGAATGTACATATCTGAATCATCTACATTTAATAGTTAATATTTCATTTTCTTACAAAAATTATCACATCTTTTTTAGAAGTTATTGCTTGAACCATGTATTGAAAATATTTGAATAATTATCAATTTTTCTTTGATGGCTTGAGGACACACCATATTTTTTGTTTGGGGGAGGTTCATAACTGTTTTTAATTTCTGAAAAAGTTTATTTATCTCTGATAAAATGATAGGTGTTTTCACGATAATGCAAAAGGCAGAAAGAAGCTCGTTCTGATCAATGACAAATAAAGAAGAACGTGACTAAAATTTCCAGAAAAGCAGGTTTACAACATCTCTTCTGTGTTGAGAAGTCCCAGAAAAATTCCCTGCATAATCAGCAGTAGGCAGATCCACCAAAGCACATTTTTTGTACAAAAGTCTGTATGAAGGGTTGAATGAAGGGTCGAATGACGATCTGAACGAGGCAAATGAAAAATGATCTGAATGAAGTGCTGAATGAAACCATAGATTGTAATGATATTAATAAGTGTGCTAAGATATTTAAAATTTTGATTTTTGCTGATATATCTAATCAATTAATCATGTTAAGGATCAAATTAAATGCCATCTTTGCATAATCATTTCGTCTCATCAAATGAATTGATTAACCATCATATGGCTATCATACGATTTTAATCCTCTATCAAATTTTATCGTGCAATCTATCGTTTCATCTATTAAGTCATCATGATTTTTTTTATGTGTAATTTATGGTTATAATTTCATAATGAGGATTACGTTCAACCTGTCCAAGTTTCACTATGGACATGGTTGAACATATCATAAGCCATACAAATTCATTAACCACGCAGTTCTATGATGGCACATGATTCAAGGTAACTAAATGATAGTGTATCATTCGAACGTGCCAAATCTATCTCCACAATCATTCAACCGCTCCAACGGATCTCAATTTAAACTTACCTTTGTGTAAATTCTGCTTCATCTTGCTCATTTTTTCCATCTTCCCTGAACCTATCAAGCCCCATCTCTTGCAGTCTCATGCATCCTCTCTACCCATCCACATCCTTCGACCTCTGTTCAATATGCCAATCCGTCACGATTCTGGAAGTTACAAGGACCTCCTCCGCATTCCCGAATTTAAGTCCTGCCATGAAGTATTTTTGCGAGCCAAATGGGGTCCATTTCTTCGCCTTCTTGACGGCCATGATGCCGATATTTCACTACTGTTTGCTAAGGGGTTTGATGGAAAAACCACTAAGGTTTTCCATCTCACCTTTTCCGTGACAGAAAAATCCATTGCATCGACCACGAAACTGCCCAGGGAAGGAGCCCGTTGGCACAAACATCTCTTTCTTCCATGGACGAAGCTCAAGTTTGCCCTTAAGGATGAATATCAACATGTTGCTGGTACCAAAGGGTTCCACAGAGAATGGTTTAAGCCTGAGTACCTCGAGCCACTGACTGTCATTATCAATTTCATTACCTGCAAAGGTAAGTACACCGTCTTCAAAGCTTGCCACCTTAGGTTACTGGCACATTTTGTTAAAGATCAAGCTCTCAATTTCCCCTTCTATTTTCTGAAAATCTTAGAGAAGATGTCAAGCCAGGTTACGAAGAATACCACCAACCCCTCTGGAAGGTTATATCACCACTGTTTGATTAAAATCTTGATCACCCATCAGTTTAAGAAAAGGGGAAAACCTGGGAATGCTTTGTCTTTGAAGTCCTGAACCCTCACCTAGTTAAGAAGCCTATGGTCAAATCCCCTACCTCTCGTAAACGTCATTGTTTCCTATCTCATGCTAATGAACCATCCCAAACCTATGACCAAGAATAAAAGGTTACCAAGTCCATAATATTTAGTGAGGGTACCTCAGGAGAAATACACCTTCATCATGCAACTTCTCTTGAGCATGTCCATGAGGACCCAACCATGAAACCCCCATTCTTTTCACCCATACGCACAAATTCAAGAAGGGATAATCGCAACTAATCCGTTGACTAGACTGTCATCCAGTCCGTCGACCAGACCATTGTTCAGTCCATCAATCAATCAGTCACTGAGCCAATGTACTCGGACAACCCTGACGGCCAAGCAAATGACCCTGTCTTTGAATTCCCTCTCCTCGCGTTGGCCAATTTATCATCTAATTTACTTAAAGACCTTGTCTTGGAGCCTTCCTTTGAACATATTGAAGATAAGTCCCCTGAGGCACACATTACACCTGCCGATCCCGAACCATCTCTAAGGGGATCAAGCCCTCAAAAGGACCCTATGTCTCTTATAGAGGCATCTTCTCCACTCCATCAAAATGTGGAAAGATTAACCAAAGATATAGCAGAGTTGAGAAGCCAAAATGAGAAGTATGTCGAGATCATCTCTGGGTTGCATCAAGAGAACAAGGACTTGCGTTTCCAGGTGAAGTGTGTGCAAGATTTAAATAGCGCCAAGATAGCCTCCAACCTTTCTCTCCGGTTGAGGCATGATGCTTTGAAGGACCAGTTTCATAAGCTTAGAGATAAATCCACTTCCTCTTCCAAGTCGAAGGCAGCTGCTACCGCAACTCAGCCTTCTTCCTGAATTTCTCTTCTTTTTGCTCAGTGGGACCTGGCATGTCTCCGGTTTGGGGGAATGTTGGTGTCCATTTTATCACCACTTTTGATCATCAAACACACTCTGATTAGCGTCATTTTCACCATTTTTGATATAATAAGTTATTATTTCCTCCATTTAGATCGTCAAATAGATTAGGTATGCATATATTCACACATTACATGAATTTTGGGTAAAAATCGTCATATTGTGATTTATTGATGTTTATTTGATATTTCTTGGCTTGCTTGGCAAATATATTTCATTCCACAGGTTATGGCTCTTAAACGAACCTCCATTCAAACACGTATTCACGTTGCAAACGATCAGCCGTATTCAACCTACCATTCAGACCCACATTCAACCCGTGAGATCATTAGTTGAGATATTCTCGGGCCGTTAGAAAGCAAACCGTCACATGGATTCTGTTTAGAACATGGCCCTTATGGTGTGTGATTTGGTGTTCTAGAATATTCCCTCTCCTGCATGCTTAGCTCAACAGCACATCTCTCTACCCACATCAAAGAGGATCAATGTCTCAAACGACCGTGTGAAGGAAACCAACGCCGTGGGACCTGGTATATGCTTCGTGCGCTATCGTAAACAATTATGGGGCCATTCCTTGGCCATGAGCTGTCGTGTATTGTTAAGCAAAGCCGTTTCTGGCATTAATATTGCCTATTATTAGAGAATTCAACCACTAAAGGGTCGACTTGCTCCCCCATTTTCAACTCTGTATATATAGACGTCTTCGTGACTGAGACGAGTTAGTCCTTTTTAGTCTCTTAGTTTCTAGTTTTTCAGCTACAAGTAGACACAGCAACGTTGTAACTCGTTTTTAATTTAATACACCTCTGTTCTAGTTTTATGAGAGCTCAGTAGCGTGCGTGGTGATTGATTGATTAAGGCGCAGCCTCTGATTGCTAAGAAGGGCCCCTCAACAACCAGTGGTCTTCCGTCTGTGTATATAATTTGTCTTTTTCTTCTATATATAAGTTGTGTATTTGTTTCATTTATGTATTTGTTTTGTATATGATATTTCTGTCTTGTAATATATGTTGTTTTCTGCTCATGTAAATGATACCTCTATTTTATGATCTGTATGTTTAATTTGTTGTTCATATTTATGATATTTTCATAATGTAATTAGTGACCGGTCATGCTTAGTTTGCTTAGTTTGTTTAGTCACGCTTAGTTGGTCATGCTTAGTTTGCTTAGTTTGTTTAGTCACGCTTAGCTGGTCATGCATAGTTTGCTTAGTTTGTTTACATTGCTTAGTTTGCTTTTAGTACTGTTATTTACAAATATCTAGAGTTTAGTTAGCTTAACATTTTAAGTCAATCGTAATTAGAATTACTTATGTTAGTTTCTTTCCTGTAGCTGTAGGTTAGTTTTGTTTATCTCAGTTTTGTTATGCCATAGAAATAGTTCATTCCTTAGATAATGATTAGAATAGGTTACTTCTTGTTATCTTAGTCCCTAAACACTCTATCCATTGCTTCCTTGCATTGTAGGTTCATATCCACTAGTCAGCTGACGTTAAGATCATCCAAGATGCTTCTTTCCTTAGTTTAAATCATTTTCCTCCATATGGACTGTCATTCGGATAGCCATCCGGATCGTCATTCGGACCTTAATACCTTCTGCATTGTTTTTATGCTTATTTAGAATCCAGTTTCTTAGGTCTTTGAACTGTGATGTTTCTTGATTTTAATTAGCCTCTTTAGATGTAATTAAGATCTTGTTTTACACCGCTTAGAGTTTTAATTAAGTTTGTCATCATCCTTAGTTTTCATTCTATCTTTCTTTAACCTTGCTTTAGTTGCTTTACAAGTTATGTTTCTCTTATGTCCGATTCATTAATGCTTTACTGTTACAGAACTTATCAGTTTCATTCTTAGTGTAGTTTATCATATGTCATTAAGATTAATATCAGATTAGGTTTAGCAATTTCATTCTCCAAGTTATCTCAGTCTTGAATTATTTCTCCCATTCATACAGTTAATAAATATGTTCATAGAATAGGGTTTGGTTCAGAATTAAATATCTTTATTAAGTTTTCTACTTGCTTCTAGATTTCATTAGTTCCAATTCATTTGTTCATAGATAAAAGATAAGTCATAATGTTTAGAGTTAATTGTAGTTGGACAATATTTAGTTTGCATTTATTTGTAGAAGTTAAACTAGATTTAGTTCCATTTTGTTTCCTTGTCACATTTGAAAGCCACTTTGATACATTAGGTCCCATCCCTATTACATTTGATACACTTCCTCAGAATCCCCAAGGAGAATGGAATTAGGTAGTTTAGTGTAGTCTTGAAATATTAATTGAATGCATGAATAGTTGTTAAATTCACTTAGTCATTTGTAGTTTTGCTTTAAGTTCTTTGTTCCATAGTTAGTTGTCAATTTAATTATCTCATAGATAGGTTTCTAAATTCCTTCACAATTGTTTCTAATTCCTAGAATAGAGTTCTATCCATAGTTTCCAACTTCATCAAAGTAGTTCTGTTTTTTATTCAGTCTTTCTTCCTAGAATAACATTGTTGTTTATATATTTTCAGTTATTATCCATAGAGTAGAGTAGTATAGCTTGATACTATTCTAATCTGTTGGTTTGGCTAGGTTTAATTAGTTCGGTTGTTGTATTTCTGAAGTTTGACTCGGTTTTTCATTTTGAAAGATATTTCGATCTTTTCTTTATTAAACATTTCTAAGGTCTGCCAAGCCGAAACTTAGGCCCCATTCTACCTCAGCATATACTATGCCACAACTCTAAGATTACCAACCTTGGTCGATAATTAAATATTTTGGTGATTCTTTAAGACAGTAACTACACCTCAACATTTTGGCACCATTGTCGGGGAGTTGTAGATAGGTAGAACTCAGTTATAGATAGGTAGAACTCAGTTGTAGATAGGTAGAATTCAATTGTAGATAGGAAGAACTCTCCTTTTAAAACTTAGTGGTAGATTTGAATTCCACATTTTGAAACTTAGAAATAGGCTGGTGGCGAGTGAGCGGTAAGATGAAAGGTAATAACCTACGCATCTGTTATAACAGGCATCCCCAAAACCCAGCATTAGTAGTAATGCAGTTTGAGTTTACTTCAGTTATAGTTTGCTTTCATGAATAGGTCTAGAGACTCACAAGGTATATTTATAAAAACTAGCCCTCCTACTAAAATCCCTACTAAAATTCCTACTAACCTATACAGGGGGTGTGCCACCCTAACTACTAACTCAGTAAAAAAGTATCAGAAGACACCTAAAGGGGATAGTCATACTTGGAAAGCTAAGGAAATCCTTTCTAGAAATCAATTAGGGGAAACCATAGGGACATCAGAACAGTCTGTTCATAAAGAAATTCCACTAGAAGAACCTCAAGCTCATATTGAGACAGAAGCTAGACAAGAAGAAATTCAAAAGGATAAAACTTTAGAACCTCCCAACCCTCCATTAGTCCAAAAACCCAAAGACACTACTTTTTCAATAGTAGGTGATCCAAACTTAGTAGATTTGTTTGATCCTGCACAAGTAGACACTCTTTTTGAGAATTCTTTGAACATATTCATCTCACTGATTGAGACAACAAAAGTAGCACCTTCAAAACTAGATACCCACGTAGCTGGTAATTCTCCTCTTAAAAAGAATAATACTCTTCCTGAAACAAAATGTTGGGACATCCCATATTCACCAAGAAAGGATCCACCTAATTATTCTCTCTTTGGCAATCGGATCTTCATGGAGGATGAAAATGAAGATCGTTTCCGACAAGAAGAAGAAGAGGAATAGGTTAGAATTGAAGGTACCTTCGGGTTTCCTATCTTAGACACTGCACAAGATGTAACTATGAAAAACATCCCTCCCTCCTCACTACTGACCTTCTATGGGAAAAGTAGTGAGGATCCGGATACATTCTTATTCGAATTTGACATTTTGTGTAGGAGTTATAATTACCTACAAGATGGCCAAAAACTAAAACTCTTTCCTACCACATTAAAAGATTCTTCTCTCCGATGGTTCATGGGTTTAGGGGAATCTAGTATTAGAACTTGGGAAGACATGAAGACAGCATTTCTACAGAAATATCAGGATTATTGTAAACCTAAAGACTCTCGTAATGATATTTTTAAAATACAATAGCTTGAAGAGGAGAGCCTATAAGACTATCTCGAAAGATTTAACTATGTGTTACATAAATCTAAATATAGAGATCTTTGGGAAGATGAAGTAAGAACACTCTTCCTCAAGGGAATCTCAGAAGAATTCTTAGAAAACCTTAATCTCATGGCAGCAGGAGACATCTCTCATAATCCTTTTCCACATATTTGTGAGCTATGTAGGAATTACTCTAGGAGCAGAGGAAAAGTGGAAGACACTTTCGAGAATCCTATGCTAGGAACCTAAAAGGAAACACATCTGGTCCTGGTGGAGTTACAAGGGTAGAGTTGGGAAACCTATTAGAAAATTTCAAAACAGATATCTTAGGAGCCATGGGTTCTCAACTAGATGCACTACAAGCTAAAAAGAGGCAGTATGAAGAGCGTGCAGCGATGAGTGTTTTCTATCCTAGGTGTAGAACTAAAAATCCCCAACAAGAATGTCCATTGAATAATGTTTCAGTTTGCCACCTTTGTACAAAAGAACATCGGACTGATAATTGTCCATTGTTGCCTGGTTTGTAAGCTGTGTATAAGAGTGGAAACTTTGGTGAATCATCTAGGAGGCCTTGGCAACCTAGAAATCAATCATCATATCAAGATCCATCACAAATTCCAGCCTATCACTATCCTTATCAAGCTTCTCAACAATGGAACACTTCAGGTTGGAAAAAATGGCCACCTCAGTGCCCTCCACAGAATGCTCAAAAACAACAATGGCCACACGGATGGAGAGGACAAGATTATGCTCAACCACCTCCTCCTATTCCTAACTATCTTTACCCACCTAATATCCAGCAACTCTTGCCTAGATTTGTACCTCCTTTACTACCCCCTATCCCAAATCAACCTCACCATTTCCAGAACATGAACCCTCCAAGACCCACAATATTACCTGCACAACCGATACCAAATCCTAACAACAAACCAACCCAAGCTATTAATAACATTGGGTTGTTACCTCTTCCATCATATGCCATTTCGACCGCACCAATACATGAGATTCAACTGCGGTCTGGAATATTTTTGCAAGATCATCCCAAGTCAGTAGTTGTTATCCGAGAAGAAAATGAAGAAGAAAACATACCTAGTGAAGTTTTGAATGATGCTATTCTTGTATATGTGATTGTTCCTAAATCTTCAACACACAACCATCCACATCAAGAAGTAATTATAGGAGTAAAATCACCCCCATATCCAAAGCGTCTAGTAATAGAAAAACTTATAACTTATCCAGAGTATGATATGATTAATGAATTGAAAAATATTTGTATTAAGATCCCTTTGTTACAAGCCATTAACGAAATCCCAATCTATAGTAAAGTAATAAAGGAACTCTGTATTAAAAGACCAGGGAGAAAACAAAAAGACCCTCCGATGATTCATGTAATAGGAGAAATATCAAATTGCATAGCAAACCAACCTATAATCCCAAAGTATTCAAATCCATGAAACCCTGTGGTGACTGTTATCATCAATAACACCACCATAGGAAACACACTTATTGATCTAGGAGCTTCTATTAACTTGATGACTACCATAGTTTTAGAAACTCTCCATTCAGGACAATTCCTCCATCCTACCCCAACAATGCTAGAATTAGCAAATCGCACTATGGTTCAACCTGCTGGGATCTTAGCTGACATCACTGTATCAGTAGCTTCGTGGGAATATCCTGTGGACTTCATGGTCATAGAATCAAAAGACCCTTCCAAAGGTCACCCCATTATTTTGGGAAGACCTTGGTTGGCTACTGCCAATGCATTTATAGGATGTAGGGATGGAGAGATGATTATCTCCGATGGGTTATCTACAAGAAAAATAGCTTTATACCCACCAACATAGCCAGTAGCTGAAAACCTATTTTGGTTAGATTGTCCTTTCAGGGATGAGAACTTGGAATAACTTTCCCTTGTTAGTGATCTCTCATGGGCACTTCAAGAACAGAGTACCGAGAATGTGTTGAATCAATTTATCTCTTCCACTACATGTATAGACTTTCCTCAGTCTTTTTCCCAACTTGACCAGATATTTAGAGACGAATTTCAAGGAAACATGAGCCTCTCTACATTTACAAGTACACCATGTGTCTTTGCAATTGAAGAACATCTAGGATCCTATACCATACCTTGTGAGGTTAGTTCCGACAAATTTCTACATATAAATGCAGGTTTAGATGAAGGTCAGCAAAAACAATTACTAAATATTCTCAAGAGTCAAACTGGAGCATTTGCATGGGAATATACCAATATGAAAGGTATACACCCAGATACATGTATCCACCACATTTACACAGACTCAAACATACCTCTTGTTAGGAAGCCCCAAAGAAGAATGAATCCAGCCCTAAAAGATATAGTAAGAGATGAATTACAAATACTCCTTAATGCTAGTTTCATTTACCCAATTTCCAACAATAAATGGGTGACTCCTCTGGTCGTAGTTCCAAAGAAAGTCACAGGGAAATGGCATATTTATTTTGAATTTCGAGAATTTAACAAGGCCACTCTCAAGGACTACTTCCCTTTGCCTTTCGTCGATCAAGTGTTAGGTACCTTATTAGGGAAGCAATACTTTTCTTTCCTTCATGGGTATAGTGGATACAATCAAATACTAATAGCACCTGAAAATCAAGACAAGAAAACCTTTACTTTTTCTTAGGGGACATATGCCTATCGAGTGTTACCATTTGGCCGATGTAATGAACCTACTACGTTCCAGTGTGTAGTTCTATGAATCTTTGCTGATCTTATACATGATTGTGTAGAAGTTTATATGGATGACTTTACAGTTTATGGCAATACCTTCCAAGAATCCCTTGACAACCTTGAAACAGTTCTTATTCGGTGCCAAGAAATGAACTTAGCTCTTAGTCATGAAAAATGTAAGATGCTACTAATCGAGGGCACAATTTTGGGACATCATGTCTCTCTTCATGGTATCAAGGTAGATCCTACATAGATAGAAATAATTGTTAATCTTCCTCCTCCAAAAACTCTGAAGGAAGTAAAAAGTTTTCTTGGCCATGTAGGCTATTATAGAAATTTTATTGAAAACTTCACCAAGATAGCTGCACCTATGTTCAAGCTACTCATGAAAGATACATAATTCCAATGGACTGAACCTTGCCAACATGCCTTCGAAGCTTTGAAGCAAAAGTTATCAGTGGCACCAATACTTAGAGGCCCCAATTGGTCCCTTCCCTTCCATATATCCACTGATGCTTCTGACATAGCTATAGGGGCAGTCCTAGGTCAAAAAAAGGAACAAACATCACATGCCATCTACTTTGCTAGTAAAAATTTGACTCCTGCAGAATCAAAATACACTATTACTAAAAAAGAGTTTCTAGCAGTAGTCTATGCCATCAACAAGTTTCGTCATTATATCACATGATATGAATTTTTCGTACATACCGATCACTCTGCCATTATATTTTTAATGAATAAACCTATCACCAATGGCAGAGTGACTCTGTGGCTTCTTTTGTTACAATAATTTAACATCACCATTGTTGATCATCCCGGTCGAGAGAATGTGGTAGCAGATTTTCTCTCTCAAATTCAAATTGACGATAATGCTAGTCCTGTCGATGATAGCTTCCCATATGAACATTTTTTCATTGTGTATGTTCGAACCCCATGGTTTGCAGACATAGGAAATTATTTACCAACTAGAAAGCTACCAAACCATCTCTCCCCACCTGAGAAACGTAGGATCATAGTTCAGAGTTCTAATTACTCTTGGGTGAACAATGATCTCTTTCGTATTGGTCCTGATCTTATTATTAGACGATGTGTACGGGAGGATGAGATGGCAGAGATCCTACATGCATGTCATGGTGGACCTTGTGGCGTGCATTTTTCTGATAAGAGAACAACATAAAAAGTGTTGCACTCTGGGTATTATTGGCCAAGCATTTTTAAAGATGCTGCCAAGTATGACAAGGGGTGTGATAGTTGCCAAAGAATGG
The DNA here is from genome assembly GCA_027924585.1 of Larix kaempferi. Classification (NCBI taxonomy): domain Eukaryota; kingdom Viridiplantae; phylum Streptophyta; class Pinopsida; order Pinales; family Pinaceae; genus Larix; species Larix kaempferi. The sequence continues at coordinate 5,445,730 of BSBM01000569.1, forward strand.
GTAGACCTACGCCATCCGATGAGATGCCTTTACAACCCCAAGTTATGATTGAGCCTTTTGAAAAATGGGCTCTAGATTTTGTTGGGCCAATTTCCCCTATGTCTCGCAAGAAGAAGTACATCCTAGTCTGTACATATTATGTCACCAAGTGGGTAGAATCCAAATATTTATTCCGGACCACAGAGAAATCTGTGGTAGAGTTTATATATGAAGAAATATTCACCTGATTCAGTGTACCTAGGGAAATTGTAACCGATCAAGGATCTCAGTTTACCTCCAAGTTGATGAAAGAGCTTACTGACAAATATGGTATTAGACATTGTAAATATTCACCATATCATTCGCAAGCCAATGGTCAGGTAGAGTCCACCAACAAAGTATTATAAGCCATCCTGACTAAGACTATCCAGTTACACCACAAAGACTGGGCAGATAGGCTTCCAGAAGCCTTGTGGGCTTATAGAATAACTTGGAGGAACACCATTGGCCACACACCTTATGAACTTGTTTATGGTAAACAAGTTCTTCTACCTATTGAATTTCAAGTCAAAAACTTTTGTATGGCTGCACAATTAGGGATGAATCTAGAAGAAGCACAGAGACAACGAATCCTGCAAATAAATGAATTAGATGAAATTAGGCAAGACGTTATTCAACGCACAATCTTAATACAAAACCAATGCAAAAAATGGCATGAAAGATACATTAAACAAAAACAATTCAAAACTGGAGACTGGGAATTACTTTTTGATTCAAGGTACAAAGACTTTAAAGGTAAATTAACTACTCGTTGGATGGGTTCATATGAAATTATTACAGCTTTTGATAATGGATTTGTTAAAATTAAGACAATTGATGATTCTCAAATTTCCTTTGTTTTAAATGGGCATAGACTTAAACTTTATCATCAACCAATATCTAAACAAGATTTTGTGCAGAATGCCTTACAACAGAAGGAGATGGAACTGGTAGAAGAGGAAGTCATTCCTCCTTCTCCCGGTTCTTAAATTATTTTGGGTTATCTTCATTTGTATATATATAAATATGTTTTTGTTTTTCAATAATAAAGAGTCATTTCTAACCATTGATTTCATCTTTACAGGAAATTCACTTTCATGGTCAGCTATAAAATTTTGTCAATTAAAACAGGAAGACTCTTTTTCCCTTTTCCTAGACTTCCTATGACTTTTTCTTTATACATATGTTTTTGTTTTAAATAAATTTGAATCATCTAACAAGTGGATTTGCAGTTTGATTACAAGAACCTTATAATCAGCTCATGCAATATTATCTGAAAGGGAAGTGCTCTAAAAGAAATACTTATAATTCTCCTTCTCTTTTGATTACTGTTGAAAATTGAAAATTTATAGTGAAAGGTTAAAGCATTCTTTATATTATTTTTAACCACTTTCTTATATGATTATGCATATGGTATTTGATTCAGACCTGTACATCTCTGATTTATCATTAGAACAGTTGCTTAAGGCCTACTTTAATCATCATGATTTTCAAAAAGTTCTATCTTACACCTATGGACTACTAGCTCATCCTAGACTGATTATCAAAACTTGCCTCTTAAGCAATTTTAAAAGGTAGCCCAAAAGTGAGTGATATTTCTGTTTTGTGGGGAACATTACTGATTTATGAAGAGGATGTACTGAGAGGTCAAAGAACAGCTTTAGGTTATTATCTTTTGACATGATCTATAATTCAGGCTATTATAAATAAAGTTACTCATAAGGTTCACTCTAAAAATTTGAATTATGTGTTTAACAGGATTAGCACACTCTAGTGCCAACTAGCTTCCTTACAAAAAAAATATATATCATTATACGAAGCAAACCCGCCGGGGTACTGAACAGGCTCGCTGGCAGCGGGTCCATGCTAAGCAAAATCTTAAACAAGGAATCTCGGTAAATGCAAGTAAACTCGTTGGGGTACTGAATAGGCTCGCTGGCAGCAGGTCTATGCTTGCATGGTACCAAGATAAAACCATCGGGGTACTGAACAGGCCTGCTGGCAGCAGGGAAATATCGGGTAAAAGAGGTTTGGTTAATGCATTGTTATGCACATGGATCATAAAAAACCTGAGTATACAAACACATGTTGAGGCCTATTATTTATACTGTCATTAGAGAATGGCTGTAAGTTGGACTTGGACCCCGTCATCTAATTCAAACAATACCTAGGGTATGATTATCCTACAAATGGGACCCATAGCTATAGAAATTTCACAAACTCTACGGTGAACCTTATCTATATTCTTTGGATGACAAGAGATCTTTAAAATGAGTCATGGATGACTAGTTTTCCTATGGCATTTTTCGCATCCATTTGCACTGTCACTCTTCATATGGTCTTCTTAAGCATTGTTGTATTCTTTTATGATGAATGTACATATCTGAATCATCTACATTTAATAGTTAATATTTCATCTTCTTACAAAAATTATCACAGCATTTTTAGAAGTTATTGCCTGAACCATGTATTGAAAATATTTGAATAATTATCAATTTTTCTTTGATAGCTTGAGGACACGCCATATTTTTGGTTTGGGGGAGGTTCCGAACTATTTTTACTTTCTGAAAAAGTTTATTTATCTTTGATAAAATGATAGGTGTTTTCAGGATAATGCAAAAGGCAGAAAGAAGCTCATTCCGATCAATGACAAATAAAGAAGAATGTGACTAAAAGTTCCAGAAAATCAGGTTTTCAACATCTCTTGTGTGCTGAAAAGTCCTAGAAAAATTCCCTGCATAATCAGGAGCAGGTAGATCCACCAAAGCACATTTTTGTACAAAATTCTATATGAAGGGTTGAATGAAGGGTCGAATGATGATCCAAACGAGGTGATGAACAAGGCAAATGAATAAAAATCTGAATGAAGTGTCGAACGAAACCATAGCTTGTAATGATATTAATAAGTGTGCTAAGATATTTAAAATTTTGATTTTTGCTGATATATCTAATTAATTAATCATGTTAAGGATCAAATTAAATGCCATCTTTGCATACTCATTTCGTCTCACCAAATGAATTGATTAACCATCATATGGCTATCATACGATTTTAATCCTCTATCAAATTTAATCGTGCAATCTATCGTTTCATCTATTCAGTCATCATGATTTTTTTTCATGTGTAATTTATGGTTATAATTTCATAATGAGGATTACATTCAACCTGTCCAAGTTTCACTTTGGACATGGTTGAACATATCATAAGCACGGGGGGTTCACTCAGTGAACTTGTTACCTAGCACAATCGTTCGCAAGATATTAAATAATATCCCTAATTTCACTAAATATTGGAAAATGCCTCCTAAAATTGTATTGTTGAAGCCCCCTCCCAATATACCTTTCTAATTAAGAAAACCCCTAGTTTCACCAGATATTGTAGGTATCCATTTTTATCAACCCATTTTTAATACCCCCTTTATATAATATTATCAATTTTTAGCAAACAAGATCCCTAACACATCTTAGTATAAGCAAACATGATGCTAAATAACATAATAGTATAATGGTCATAATGATCCCACTAAGATTGCAGGGGCGACATTGGATATGGAAAACCCAATGAAATAGTAATGGGGAAGCAGGGAAAATTTTACACGGATGATTTACTTTATTTTTATTTATTTATTTTTTGCCCACATGTGTCAGGTGTGGTGTCTAGCAGCAGGTAGCAAGGTGATCACACTTGTCTTAATGCTAAAACCCAAGTTAAAAACCCTCAAATGGGTGCATACGGGACCAGGTACAGGTCCTGGTTGATTTTGAAGTGCATACAAATAACCCTCATAGCACAGCTGCTTTGCCAAAGGATAGCTATAAGCAGCATCTCAAGAAAGAAAAATAAGGACAGATAGTCAAGAACTGAACAATAATTTGCTGGTTCTAGGCTTGTAATAAATAATGGCAAAGAATTACTACAAGAGAAAGTAAATGACATATGTCCTTAACAAGAAATCACAGATTAATCATTTCATTCAAAATAACTCTACTTACTTTTCCACGCTTCCCATAAAGAACCACATGAAGAAGTTTCACAACATCATCAGCTCTACTCCTTTTGGATAGTTTGTATACCACTGAAAATTCAGACGATTAAATTTATCATCAGGCAATTCTAAGTTAGAATATGCAACTATAACTTAAAAGGATTTAATATAACATATCAAAAGCACTGATATTTTTTTCCAAGGAAAACTTTACAGAAAACCAAGGGGATGCTTCCCCACATTTGTCGCTGGCCTGCATAGTAAACCTATCAGTGTAGAGTAAGGTGACACCTAATCCAGGGGGTTCATAACAGGAAACTGCTGACATGAAACTAGCCAAATGCCCAAAAACATTGGCAATAACTAATTGAGCTAATAAAGCCATCATATCATATCTAATGAAGAATGTATTGTTTCCATGCTAAACAAATACTGATATCCTTTTCAAGATGCAATTCACACAGATTGATTCAAACTTGGAACTCGCATAAACAAATAGACATTGCTAGTCAAGCTCAAACAAATCTAACACAGGCAAACCAAACACCAAAACAGCAATGAGTCTAGCAAACCAGGATGAGAAGTACTAAAGTGTTTAAGGCAAAACAAAGTACATCACAGCATCCAATTTCAACCATCCTGCAGTAAAGTCATAGAGGCACGAGTATGTATTTCGATAGTGCATGCATACATTAATTTCATAAGGGACTTAAATCCACTTGAAATACTCAATATTACTCTCCGCTCTGACTCTGACACTAATAAATCACCAAATCATGCTTAATCTAGAACAATTATTGTGCCAAAATTTTGGTAATCGCCCCCAATATTAGTAGAAAGATGAGTTAAAACTACTAATAAACAAATTTGATCACGACCACAATTGCAAATGTGGAAATTCCATTCATGCTATTGTACTGTATTTAAAATTAAACTGCTATCGAAAGCCTTCCCACTTACAAATCCAACTTAGAGACAACCTTTACTTGTATTAGATATAAAACTTTGAAACCATCGATCATCTGATCCAATAAGCATTAATCTCCTTTCACTTGCAAGTAAGGAAATCACATCCATGCAAAGATGTCACCAATTTGTAGCTGGATGTCAGTTATTCAAGTGCACTAATATATACATAGTCAAAACCACTAAAACTGGCATCCTTTAGAGCTTCAATCCTAAAAACAGAGTTTTAAGTGGGGCAACTTTACTTAAAATTATTTTCAAAGATAAAAATTCAATTGGAGCACACGATTATACCAAAGAGGGGATGCTGTGTTTTCTAGATGCATCACACACTAACAAACATATGTAACAGGTAGGCAGCCACTAGTTGAACGATGGGTCTTTGGCAAATTAAATGGACAAGCGCGTTTCAAGCCAATCAGCAGTGAAATTTCCATTAACAGCATTATTGCCCAGTGCACACAAACAACACTTGGCATATGTATACATCTTCTCTACATCTACACATATAGTCTACAAACATGACAAAAACAATACTATGTAATACAAAAAGCAGAAGCAATGGATACTCCGGCATTTGCAACTTGCACAGCAGAAAAATAGATCAAAACTTTGCATATTTAAGGAGACGAATTTTAGTTTTAAACTGGTTTCTAATGACAAAAATAACAACACTTTTTGAAGTCGACACTACAAATATTTGGGATGAACAAAGTGCTTTAAAAACTATTATACATTTTTACCATTTGGGATGTCTTTAAGCGGCGTCCCTCTGCCCTGCAACACACAAAGTGAGTAACAAACAAATTAGAATAAAAAAGAGGTCATCAAATAATTCATTCTGGATAACATGATGAAAAAATGATCTGACCTTTTCAATGGTGAACTCTTTAACGATCTCCTTTTCATTAGAAGCAACGAAACGCTCGATAGTCTTCCTTTCCCTCGAGGCCGATCGAGAGTAGGTGTAGAAAGCTCCTTGATTTTCCTCTTCTTTGACTCCTTCGGAGTTTCCTCCTCTACTCGTTTGTTCTCTCCCTCATCTTCAACCGCTTCAGCTTTCTTCGCACCGGTTGAAACACGTCCCCTACCCCGTTTCTTCGGCACCTTCGCTTCCCTCTTCTTTTCGTCCCCCTTTACTTTATCTTCACTGCCATCCCCAGGACTCGTATCTTCGCCATCCCCGTTTTCCTCCCCTTCCTTCACAGCAACTTCTTTCAACGCTTCCGCATTCGTTTCTCCTTCTGGCTCATTAACTTCTTCCAGAGCTATTTCAGTTTCCGTTCCATTGCCATCAAATGGCTTTGATTCCATTACAGCTTCGTCCTGCACCTCCGCGGATGCTTCAACTTTCCCGTTAGCAGACGATTCTAGAACAACAGACTCTGTGCCCAACTCGGCCATCTCCATTAGGGTTCGAAACTTCTAGCTTCTAATATTAAGCTCTTCAGGTACCCGAGTATCAAGGCAGGAGTCTCGAACCTGCGACTCCAAGACTCCCTAACTTCAAAATAACGAAAAGCACACATATATGAACTAAAAACATGAGTGTTCCAGAACCCTATGTGTCTGTTCGCTCATAAAACCCTACAATAGAAACCCTCCGCTTCCAAGCTCGACCCAGCACCAACGCACACTTCCCATTATCCTCTACTTAAAATGCCCTATGTATACTCAGCCATTGAAGAAAAGAAAACACACATAAAAAACCTTTAAATGGGCTCAGACAAGTTTCAAACCTGAGCCTTTCCCGTCCAAAAGACTATCGATCGAATCCTCTCAGCACCACGATTAAGCCTGTCAAGCAGTCCGGTTCTCTCAATTCAAAGAAAACCCACAATCTCGCCTCTCAAACGACACCTGTTCCATGTAGAAACCCTGAGCTCCTTCACCAAGTGAAAATTTCCCCTTTCCCTCCCTCGAGAATGGCCTTTTCTGAAATTATTTCGGATTTCAAGCGCGGATTCCAACACAATTAAATGAGGGCGGGCAGAAGCTTCAGCGTTTGAAATTCGATATACTTAAATCCCTTAACACTCGTTCAAATGCTAGAGATATTTGGGGCTCATGAATTGCCGCCATTGTGAAAAAACCCCAAATTAATGTACCAATAGTGTTCACGTGATTAAGGAGTGAGATCAATCGCCACGTGGAAGCATTGACGGCGTTGGAACTCACTGCCAACACTACTCTAAAGTGCATACGAGCAACATTTATATTGTCCCGTCCTCTCCCTTAGATTGATAGTTCTCGTGAGGGTCAATAGAGATTGAAGGAATAAGATCGATCAATCCACAAGGTTTGTAGACAATTCATATGGATTAGCATAAAGTACATACAATAAAATTTAACTATGCGAACCATAACCTATAAGTTGGATGTTAATACAATTTAGTATTTTGAATTGTACCATATATTTTATGGGTTGAACCCTTATGGAGTAATGACAAGGAACCATATGGAAATCCTTTGGGGTGCTAGTTACCCAAGCACATAGACCCTTTAACAATTTTAAATAAATGATAATGTGAAAACATAATGATGAGGTTAGAAATGCATAGGGAGTACTAAAATATAAATAGCCATATTAAGGGTTTCAAAGATAGAGGTTTCTTAATTAAGGTGAGAGCTAAAGTTAACATACTTAAGAGAGCTCGGCTCTATAAATTACATAGGTTACGAGTTCAAGACTTAGGAGCTAGAACAACCAAACTACAAACCCTCATCCTATCGGCCACGCAGAGCTACCACTACCCAGTAACAAAAATCACAATAAACTCATCGATCACAGCAAATGTAGGGTTTAACCACATGCATTGAAACCCTTGCCAGGTCAACGGTGGAGATCACCAGTGGGATTTACGAAATCACAAACCATCTATCACATTAAATGAGCCATCACTACCAAGGGAACTAGCTCGAAAATGTTTAAACCTTTGTCAAGTTACAACTCAGCACTCAGTTGATGCACCAAGATGCTTTCCCGTGAACCAAGCTTACTAAGCCATCCATGAGGGAATCCCACTATTCTCATTAGTTGAAAACATTTAATGCATAGGATACAATCACATCCGCCAACCTGTAAACCATATTAACATTCACATCATACAACGTGGATATAGTTATGGTAAGGTCGTATTATACACCCTTGTAACATTAAGTTAAGGGTTGGTTAGAACTTCACCGAGGTCGCATAAGTATCACCGAGGTTACATAAGTGCACACAACACAGAATAGAATATCTCCAAAGTTCACATAGTATCGTAGGATCATATAGTATTATATGTTTACAAATTATCGATCAAGTTTGTATAATATTGCATTTTGCATAGCATCATATGTTTGTATAGTTCACTAGGGTGGCATATTATCACATGGGGCCACACTATTGCACATAACACACAACATATAATATGTTATGTATATAGTTTGTAATTGTTTGATCATGTCCCAAACACCATATAAATAGATAATATAAATAATTAAAGAAGATTGTTTATACATACATGCCATTGTATAGTGAAATATAAGACTTGTTAATAAATCAAATTATCATGACCATGGTAGAAGTATAGATCCAAGGCAAGTTAGCAAGACAGTTATATATAGGATTTCCACAAATTGCCACGGAGGAAGAAGGTAGATAATTACATACAATTCAACATGAATGGAAACCAAAAATAATTCTAGGTACAACACTGTGAAACGATCATTACAGATCTTCTCTGAAAAATTGTTGAATACTTGTCACAACTTTAAACTCTTACCTGTAAACTGTTACAAGTACGAAATCACATGCTTTAGCATGAATGCTAAGTAAGCCTCGGGTTGTCCATAGGGCCCCTTTATCAATCAATAAAAGTATATTAGTCAAAGATAACTGATTCATAAATCATAACATCAATAATAGAAGTTGCAGTAGTATTAATACATCAAGACATAAACATAATTCTGTTAGTCGCAATTTCTTATACGATAAACCAGCATGGTATTTATTACAGCAGGATAACCTTTTATGCTTTGTTCTATTCCGCACATATTAAATAAACATTAATTGTCACGTAGAAAAATTTTAAACTTTTGTGATTTTTCCGGGATGTTACACATTTAACTACATCTCTTAACTTAAAGATGAAAAACAATATAACATCAATTCAAACAAAGCCTAAATAAGCTATTAAATGAGGATTGCTCAAGGACAATAATCCAAAGAGAATTCCATCAATATTATCATTGGTACACTATTATCAAATTTAAGCAAAACTTAGGATCATAAGCAATATCAAATAAAAATGGAAGGTCTTTAAGTTTTAGGTGGGTATGAATCGATCTCGTGATTTGGACGTATGAATCCATCCCATGATTTGGAGGTTATTCCTCAACACTCCCAAATAAAATAACCCCCAATATTTATATTACTATGTCAAATTAAAAACCCCCCTTGACCCCTTAATACGGGGCAATATATTTTTGAGGTTTTTAAGAGTATTCAACCCCCCAATATGAATGGACGTGATATGATATTGCCTCACTAGTGAACCCCCCGTGATCATAAGCCATACAAATGTTGATTTATATGTAACTTCGGAATGTATTTCATCTGTGTATTATATATATATTTATTGTACCCTTATAAGAGATGTGTTATTCCTCTATAAGGAAGTGTCGTCATGTGGATTGACAAGTGTCGCAAGTGTGTGTACTTGCTGATGGGTTATTAGACCACCATGTGGGGTCGGCCCTAATTTATATATAATATAATGTGGATGTATCTAAGTAGACAAGTCGGCCCCAGTAGGTCACTGGGCAAAAAGGTGAGTATAAATAGAGATAGGAGATCTCTATTTTACTCACTCGGAAAAAGTAACTCACTATCTATCTGAAAGTGGCGCACTAGTGAGGAGGAGGAGGATCATCTGCTAGGAGACTATCTCAGTGTTATTTGGTTGTATTTTGGTTGAGCCATTGCTCTCTCTATCTCAGAGGAAGTTGTGGGGTTTTTCACCTTAGGGTTTTCCCCACAGAAACTCTGTGTCTCTTGTCTCTATGCTTTTGATTCTTGTGATTCTTGCGATGCTTGTCATATTATGATTGTCATGCATTGATATACTGAAAATTTTATTCTCTCAGCAAAGATCCTATAGTATTGTGAATTAATACTCAAAATTTAACATGGTATCAGAGCTAACCTGAGAAGAAGACATTTTGCAGTGACGGAAGCTTGTGTTTCTTGTTTATTGGGTTTCTCTCCACTGATTTTTGGAAATCAGTATAGTAGATTGACTCTACTCATCAAGGCGCATCTATCTGTCCAATCAGAACTCAATTCCAAGCATTTTTAGATTTGGCCCTAAAAATTAGGGTTTCCACAAAAATAGGAATATCTGGAATATGAAGGCACAGCTGGAAGCTCCTTGCACAAATCGAAGTTTAGAGCTTTGGATCGAGATTTTTGGCTGGGTAGATCTCCGGGAAACTCAAACCCTAATTCAGGGCTCTCCCTAGTGAACCCGGGAGGACAAAAAGGAAATTTTGAAGGGCAAGACTTTGCTGATCTCAAATTCTGAATGTACCAGGCTGATCAACTCTCCAAGGTGCATCTTTCTATCCTTTTGGAATTTTGAAATTCACATTTTGAATTTTTAGGGTTTCTCTAACAAACCCTAATCTGGGACCAGATCCAGTTTTCAGCACTTCAAGTGGTAAGTCCTAAATCTTTTCTATTTCCATTTGAAGTACTCTTAAAGATGTCTCTCCACACCAAGCTTGAGGATAAGCTTGAAGGGGCTGATAACTTCCGAGCTTGGAAGTATAGGATTGGGTTAATCCTGGAAGAGAATGAGTTGGACTCATATGTGAAAGAAGGCATCCCTATCCCAGAGGATGAAGAAGCCAAGGCATTGCACAAGAAGAACTTGGTCAAGGAAAAGAGAATCATTGCTGATTCTATCAAAGACCTTCTCATACCTCATGTGTCTTCTCTTAAGACACCCAAAGAGATGTTTGAATCTTTGACCAAGCTATTTGAAGGAAAGAACATAAATCGGAAGATGACCCTGCAGAACCAATTAAAAGCAGTAAAGTTTCAGAATGGAGAAACCATTCAATCTTATTTTTCAAGGGTATCCCAGATCAAGGAACAATTAGAAGCAGTAGATGAAATGGTGGAGAATGGTGAAGTGGTGATGACCACTCTAAATGGCCTACCCAGGTCATGGGATTCCTTTATTCAAGGAATTTGTGCAAGGAAGAAGTTGATCTCCTTCAGTAGACTTCAAGAAGAATGCTCTCAAGAAGAAGCTAGACTTATACCTCGTGAAGAAAAGATGGGAAGTGTAGATCAAGCTCTTGCAGTTCACACCAAAAGAAGCAAAACCAAGAAGGATCAATCTCGCCACAATAGATCCTATCAAAAGAATAAGAAAGACCTAAGATGCTTCACATGCAATGAGAAGGGTCACTTTGCTTCAGATTGTCCCAAGAACAAAATGGATAATAACAACAACTCCAGTAAGAAGAAGAAGGGCAGCAAAAGAAGGTTTCATGCTCATGTTGCCGAAGATGATGAACCCCCAAAGAAGAAGGCTAGGGCAGAAAGTGATAGTGATGATGACTCATCAAGTGAAGAAGAGTATGTTCTGATCTCTTCTCTCATAGGTACTATTTCCCAAGGTTGTAATGATTGGTTGATTGATAGTGGGGCTTCCAAACACATGACTAGGTTCAAGGAATCTTTTGTGAACCTTTCTGAACATGAATCACCCCATAAGGTGAAACTTGGGGATGATTATCAATACCCAATCAAAGGAAGTGGTGAAGCCTCCTACAACCTAGATTCTGGAAAATCTTTGAAGATGAAAGAAGTCCTTTATGTGCCTGGACTCAAGAAGAACTTACTCTCCATCTCTGCATTGGATGCAAAAGGTATGAGGGTTGCATTTGTGGATGGCCAAGTCCTAATGTGGCCAAAGGGAAAGAACATAGATGATGCAGTAGTGATTGGAGAGCAAGAGGGAGGCTTGTATAAATTGAAGGGACAACTTGAACATGCCATGGTACATGAATCCATGGAGCCAAGTGAACTTTGGCATAGAAGAATTGCTCATATGCACTATAGGGCACTTCCAATTGCAAGCAAGGCAGTAGAGGGTCTTCCTAAAATCAAGACCAAACATGAAGGTGTCTGCAAAGGATGTGCAAAAGGAAAGAACATTAAGAAGGCTTTCCCAAGCAGTGAAAGCAAGGCAAAAGGCATTCTGGAAATCATCCACTCAGATGTGTGTGGCCCTATGTCATCCAGTTCCCTAAGTGGGTATGTTTACTATGTATCATTTATTGATGACTTCTCTAGGAAGACTTGGATATACTTCTTGAAGGGAAAAGATGAGGTGCTTGATAAATTCAAGGAATTCAAAACCTTGATGGAGAATCAAACTGACAAGAAGATCAAAACATTCAGATCCGACAATGGTGGAGAATTCACCTCAAGTGAATTCAAGAAGCTTTGCAGTGATTCAGGGATTAAGAGGGAGTTGAATGCTCCTTATAATCCTCAACAAAATGGAGTTGCAGAAAGGAAGAACAGAACTATCATGGAAGCAGCAAGGGCAATGATGCATGACCAGGATCTTCCTGTGCATCTATGGGTAGAAGCAGCTAGAACAGCTATATATGTGCATAGCAGAACACCCCACAAGATATTGGACAACAAGACACCAAAAGAGGTCTTTTCTGGTAAGAAACCTGAAGTCAGTCATCTCAGAATATTTGGTTGTCTAGTATACACTCATGTTCCAAAGGAAAAGAGGACTAAACTAGATCCTTCAGGAAAGAAGGGTATCTTTGTGGGTTACAGTGAAAGCTCGAAGGCTTACAGAATATACTTCCCAGGGTTCAAGAAGATTGATGTCAGTAGGGATGTAACATTTGATGAAAACTCAGCATTCATCAAATCGAGGAAGGCACCCATCGAAGTTTATGAAGAACCTAAGGAAACAAGATTTCAGGACACTACCATGACTGAAGCAGTTCCAGAAGCTGTTCGTGAGTTTGAAGATCCACAAGAACCTATAGATCCACCCCGTGAGGATAACTCTCACAAGAGAAAACCTGTATGGGCTAGAGAGCTCATTCATGATGCAGAAAGATTTGGCATTCCAGAAGAAGAACACAGAGCAAAGAAGAGAACCAGATCACATACTAGTTATGTTGCTTTACTCTGTGACATTATGAACAAAGAGCCTTCCAGTTATGAAGAGGCAGCAGAAAAGAAAGAATGGAAGGATGCTATGGTTGAGGAATATCAATCAATCATGAAGAATGATGTTTGGGATGTTGTCCCAAGACCTAAAGAGAAGTCTGTTGTGACTTCTAAGTGGATCTACAAAATCAAGCATGCTGCAGATGCCAGTGTAGAAAAATACAAAGCAAGATTCGTAGCCCGTGGTTTCTCTCAGAAAGAAGGAATAGATTATGAAGAAACCTTTGCACCTGTAGCCAGGTATACTTCCATCAGAACAGTACTTTCCCTGGCTGCAGCAATGAAATGGAAAATACACCAGATGGATGTCAAGACTGCTTTCCTGAATGGTGTAGTAGAAGAGGAAGTATATGTGGAACAGCCACTCGGTTTTGAAATACATGACAGGGAGTCATATGTGTGCAGATTGAAGAAAGCCTTGTATGGCTTGAAGCAAGCTCCCAGAACCTAGTATGCTAGGATGGACAGTTTTCTATCTAGCTTGGGATTTACCAAGAGTAAAGCGGATTCCAACCTTTACTACAAGGTTGAGGAAGGGAATCCTGTGATTCTACTCCTGTGTGTGGATGACTTATTTGTAACAGGAGACGACAGGATGATTGTAGATACTAAGAGGAAGCTTGCTGCTGAATTCGATATGAAGGACTTGGGAATGATGCACTATTTCCTAGGTATGGAGGTGTGGCAGAGTGTAGGAGGGATCTTCCTTGGTCAAGGGAAGTATACAGTGGATATCCTGAAGAGATTTGGGATGATGGATTGCAAGGCCATGGCCACACCTATGGCATCGAATCTGAAGCTTCTATGTGATGCTTCATCTGAGCCGGTTGATGTCTCCATGTACCGTCAGATGATTGGGTCCTTGATGTACCTGACGAACACGAGACCAGACATTTGCTTTGCTGTGAACACATTGATCCAGTTCCTGACGGATCCGAAGAGTGTTCACCTGGTTGCTGTAAAGCATGTTCTGAGGTACCTGAAGGGTATAGTGGATTATGGGCTCAAGTATGAAGCGAATCAAAAGTTTAACCTACAGAGTTATGTTGATTCAGATTGGGCTGGCAGTGCTGCAGACAGGAAGAGCACATCTGGGTGTTGCTTCAGTATGGGATCAAGTGTGATCTCTTGGTTTAGCAGGAAGCAGTCCTGTGTAGCACTAAGTACAGCTGAGGCAAAGTATGTTGCAACCTGTTCAGCTAGTTGTGAGGCAGTATGGCTACAGAAGCTACTGTCTGAGTTATTTGATCTCCCGTTGGAGGCTATTGGTATCTTCTGTGATAACCAGAGTTGTGTGAAGCTGTCCGAGAACCCAGTGTTTCATGACAGGTCGAAACACATAGAGATACAATATCACTATATTAGGGATATGGTGCAGAGAGGAGCTGTGAAGCTCTTGTATGTTGCGACGGACGAGCAGATTGCAGATGTACTGACGAAGCCACTAGCCAGGGTGAAGTTCGAGTACTTCAGAGAGAGGCTTGGCATTCTTAAGATCGAGGACACTTCAAGGAAGAAGTGGTGGACACATTTTCTGAATCCATTCCAAGCATGTTGGAAGGAGGACCCTTCACATGGCTGTGGATGTAAGCGCTGGATGATGAGCATCAGGATGATGTTCTGGTTTCTGCTTGGATATGATCAGTTGGATCATTTTTATGTATGTATGTACGCATCATGTTGGATGCTGGATATGATCAGTTGGATCATTTTTATGTATGTATGTACGCATCATGTTGATGCTGGATATGATCAGTTGGATCATTTATATGTACGCATCATGTTGATGCTGGATATGATCAGTTGGATCATTTATATGTATGCATCATGTTGGATGCTGGATATGATCAGTTGGATCATTCTTATGTATTGTATGTACGCATCACGTTGATGCTGGATATGATCAGTTGGATCATTTATATGTACACATCATGCTAGATGCTAGATATGATCAGTTGGATCATGTGTATGTATTTTGTATATGCATCATGTTGGATGCTTGGACCATGTATCTGTATATGTATCAGGTGGATACATTGTATGATCAAGTGGATCATGTGAGGTGATATGTATCATGTATTTGTATCAGGTGGATACATTATATGATCAGGTGGATCATGGATGATGATATGTATCAGGTAGATACGTGGTGTGCATCAGATGGATGCATTGGATGATCAGGATGATCATGGACGACGAGCTTCAGGATGTTGCTCCAGATGACATGCAGCAGGACGTTGCAGTGATGATGATCAGGATGATCATGGATACATCAGGATGATGTATGGTGAGTATCAGGTTGATACTCTATGGCCGTGGATCAGGTTGTGCAAGATGAGCATGTAATCCGGTGCCCTGGGAGATTTGCAGATGGTCTTTCGAGGTTTTGCATATGGCATGTAATTCGGTGCCCTGGGACATCTGGAAAATGCTCTTTCAAGGTTTTGCTCTGGAAGGACATATAATTCGGTGCCCTGGGAGATCTGCAAATAGTCCTTCTAGGTTTTTCCTATGGCATGTAATTCGGTGCCCTAGGATATCTAGCAGATGCTCTTTCTAGGTTTTGTCCTATGGCATGTAATTCGGTTCCCTGGGAGATCCGATAGGTTGGGCTATGTTCCCATAATCAGTCCTGGGATGCTCTTGCGAGGTTTTGCCATGACCACATGTAATTCGTTGCCCTGGGAGATCCTATAGGTAGAGTTGTGTGCTCGTAACAGACTGGGATGCTCTTACGAGGTTTTGTGGTGAGGTCACATGTAATTCGGTGCCCTGGGAGATCCTATAAGTAGAGCTGTGTGCTCGTAACAGCCTGGGATGCTCTTTTCAGGTTTTGTGACGCACGTAATAAGTCCTGAGGATTCCACAGTATGGCCAGTGATGATGAAGACCTGCAGGTGGTGGGCCTACATCCAGTTTGAAAAAGGACTGGCTCTGTAGAACTTCCTATGACGAGTAGAGTCAGAGATTGGTTGAGATAGTAGCAGCAGTGATGATGATGATGAAGATGCATCGATGATGATGATCCAGAGAAGAAGACTTGTCTAGCAGATCTGTGTCGAGAAATACCTTCCTAGTTAAGAGGGAGTGTTGATGTATATGTAACTTCGGAATGTATTTCATCTGTGTATTATATATATATTTATTGTACCCTTATAAGAGATTTGTTATTCCTCTATAAGGAAGTGTCGTCATGTGGATTGACAAGTGTCACAAGTGTGTGTACTTGCCGATGGGTTATTAGACCACCATGTGGGGTCGGCCCTGATTTATATATAATATAATGTGGATGTATCTAAGTAGACAAGTCGGCCCCAGTAGGTCACTGGGAAAAAAGGTGAGTATAAATAGAGATAGGAGATCTCTATTTTACTCACTCGGAAAAAGTAACTCACTATCTATCTGAAAGTGGTGCACTAGTGAGGAGGAGGAGGATCATCTGCTAGGAGACTATCTCAGTGTTATTTGGTTGTATTTTGGTTGAGCCATTGCTCTCTCTATCTCTGAGGAAGTTGTGGGGTTTTTCACCTTAGGGTTTTCCCCACGGAAACTCTATGTCTCTTGTCTCTATGCTTTTGATTCTTGTGATGCTTGTGATGCTTGTCATATTATGATTATCATGCATTGATATACTGAAAATGTTATTCTCTCAGCAAAGATCCTATAGTATTGTGAATTAATACTCAAAATTTAACAACAAATTTATTAACCACACATTTCTATGATGGCACATGATTCAAGGTAACTAAATGATAGTGTATCATTCGAACATGCCAAATCTATCTCCACGATCATTCAGTCGCTCCAACAGATCTCAATTTAAACTCACCTCTGCGTAAATTCTGCTTCATCTTGCTCATTTTTTCCTTCCGCCCTGAACCTATCAAGCCCCATATTTTGTAATCTCACGCATCCTCTCTACCCATCTACATTCTTCAACCTTTTTTCAATATGCCAATCCGTCACAAACCTGGAAGTTACGAGGACCTCCTCCACATTCCCGAATTTAAGGCCTGTCGTGAAGTATTTTTGTGAGCCGGATGGGATCCATTTCTTCGCCTTCTTGACGGCCATGATGCCGAGATTTCACTATTGCTAAGGGGTTTGATGGAAAAACCACTAAGGTTGGCCATCTCACCTTTTTCGCGACAGAAGAATCCATTGCATCGGCCACGAAACTGCCCAGGGAAGGAGCCCGTTGGCACAACAATCTCTTTCTTCCACGGACGAAGCTCAAGTTTTCCCTTAAGGATGAATATCTACATGTTGCTGGCACCAAAGGGTTCCACAAAGAATGGGTTAAGCCTGAGTACCTTGAGCCACTGACTTTCATTATCCATTTGATTAGCTATGAAGGTAAGTACACCATCTTCAAAGCTTGCCACCTTGGGTTACTGGCACATTTTGTTAAATATTAGGTTCTCAATTTCCCCTTCTATTTTCTGAAAAGCTTAGAGAAGATGTCAAGCCAGGTTAGGAAGAATACCACCAACCCCTCTAGAAGCTTATACCACCACTATTTGATTAAAATCTTGATCACCCATCAGTTGGAAGAAAAGAGGAAAACCATGGAACGCTTTGTCTTTGAAGTCCTGAACCCTCACCTAGTTAAGAAGCCTATGGTCAGATCCCATGCCTCTCGTAAATGTCATCATTTCCTATCTCGTGTTAATGAACCGACCCAAACCTCTAACGAGGAATAAAAGGTTACCAATTCCGTAAGATTTAGTGAGAGTCCCTCAGGAGAAATACACCCTAATCATGCAACTTCTCCTGAGCATGTCCACGAGGACACAACCACGGAACCCCCATTCTTTTCACCCATACCCACAAATTCAAGAATGGCTAATTGCAACCATTCCGTTGACCAAACTTTCGTCCAGTCCGTTGACCAGATCATTGTTCAGTCCATCAATCAGTCAGTCATTGAGCCAATGTACTCGGACAACCCTGACGACCAAGCAAATGACCCTGTCTTTGAATCCCCTCTCCTCGCGTTGGCCAATTTATCAACCAGTTTACTTAAAGACCCTATCTTGGAGCCTGCCTCTAAACATATTGAGGATAAGGCCCCTAAGGCACACATTACACCTACCGATCCTGAAACCTCTCTAAGGGGATCAAGCCCTCAAAAGGACCCTGTGTCTCTTATAGAAGCATCTGATCTGATCCATCAGAATGTGGACAGATTAACCAAAGACATAGCAGAGTTGAGAAGCTAGAACGAGAAGTATGTCGAGATCATCTCTGGGCTACGTCAAGAGAACAAGGACTTGCGTTTCCAGGTGAAGTGTGTGGAAGATTTAAATAGCGCCAAGACAGCCTCCAACCTTTCTCTCCGGTTGAGGCATGATGCTTTGAAGGACCAGTTTAATAAGCTTGGAGATAAATCCACTTCCTCTTCCAAGTCGAAGGAATCTACTACCGCAGCTCAGCCTTCTTCCTGAATTTCTCTTCTTTTTGCTTAGTGGGACCTGGCATGTCTCCGGTTTGGGGGAATGTTGGTGTCCATTTTATCACCACTTTTGATCATCAAACACACTCTGATTAGCATCATTTTCATGATTTTTTATATAATAAGTTATTCTTTCCACCATTCAAACCATCAAATAGATCAAGTATGCATATATTCACACATTACATGAATTTTGGGTAAAAATCGTCATATTGTGATTTATTGATGTTTGTTTGATATTTCTTGGCTTGCTTGGAAAATATATTTCATTCCACAGGTTATGGCTCTTAAACGAACCTCCATTCAGACGCGTATTCATGTTGCAAATGATCAACTGTATTCATCTCGCCATTCAGACCCGCATTCAACCCACGAGATCGTTAGTTGAGATATTCTTGGGCCGTTAGAAAGCAAACCATCACATGGATTCTATTTAGAACATGTCCCTTATGGTGCGTGAGATGGTTTTCTGGAAGATTCCCTCTCTTGCACACTCAGCTTGAAAACACATCTCTCTGCACACATCAAAGAGGATCAACGTCTCAAACGACCGCGTGAAGGAAACCAACGTCATGGAACCTTGTAGATACTCTCTGCGCTGTCATAAACAATTATGGGGCTATTCCTTGGCCATGAGCTGTCGTGTATTGTTAAGCAAAGCCGTTTCTGGCATTAAGACTACCTATTATTACAGTAGTTGACCACTAAAGGGTCAACTTCCTCCCCCATTTGTAACTCTGTATATATAGATGTCTTCGTGACTGAGACGAGTTAGTCCTTTTTAGTCTCTTAGTTTCTAGTTTTTTAGCTTCACGTAGACACAACAATGATGTAACTCATTTTTAATTTAATACACCTATGTTCTAGTTTTATGAGAGCTCAGTAGCGTGCGTGGAGATGGATTGATTAATGCGCAGCCTTTGATTGTTGAGAAGGGCCCCTCAACAACCAGTGGTCTTCCGTCTATGTATATAATTTGTCTTTGTCTTCTGCAGATAAGTTGTGTATTTTTTTCATTTATGTATTTGTTTTGTATATGATATTTCTGTCTTGTAATATATGTTGTTTTATGCTCATGTAAATGATAGATCTATTTTATTATCTGTATGTATAATTTGTTGTTCATATTTATGATATTTTCATAATATAATTAGTGACCGGTCATGCTTAGTTTGCTTAGTTTGTTTAGTCATGCTTAGTTTGATTAGTTTGTTTACATTGCTTAGTTTGCTTTTACTCCTGTTATTTACAAATATCTAGAGTTTAGTTAGCTTAACATTATAAGTGAGTCGTAATTAGAATTAGTTCTGTTAGTTTCTTTCATGTAGCTGTAGGTTAGTTTTGTTTATCTCATTTTTGTTATGCCATAGAAATAGTTCATTCCTTAGATAATGATTAGAATAGGTTACTTCTTGTTATCTTAGTCCCTAAACACTCTATCCATTGCTTCCTTGCACTGTAGGTTCATATGCACCATTCAGCTGACGTTAAGATCATCCAAAATGCTTCTTTCCTTAGTTTAAATCGTTTTCCTCCATCCGGACTGTCAATCGGACAACCATCTGGATCATCATTCGGACCTTAATACCTTCTGCATTGTTTTTATGCTTATTTAGAATCCAGTTTCTTAGGTCTTTGAACTATGATGTTTCTTGATTTTAATTAGCCTCTTTAGATGTAATTAAGATCTTGTTTTACACCTCTTAGAGTTTTAATTAAGTTTGTCATCATCCTTAGTTTTCATTCTATCTTTCTTTAACCTTGCTTTAGTTGCTTTACAAGTTATGTTTCACTTATGTCCGATTCATTAATGCTTTACTGTTATAGAACTTATCAGTTTCATTCTTAGTGTAGTTTATCATATGTCATTAAGATTAATATCAGATTAGGTTTAGCAATTTGATTCTCCAAGTTATCTCAGTCTTGAATTATTTCTCCCATTCATATAGTTAATAAAGATGTTCATAGAATAGGGTTTGGTTCAGAATTATATATCTTTATTAAGTTTTCTACTTGCTTCTAGATTTCATTAGTTCCAATTCATTCGCTCATGGATAAAAGATGTCATAATGTTTAGAGTTAATTGTAGTTGGACAATATTTAGTTTGCATTTATTTGTAGAATTTAAACTAGATTTAGTTCCATTTTGTTTCCTTGTCACATTTGAAATCCACTTTGATACATTCGCTCCCATCCCTATTACATTTGATGCACTTCCTCGAAATCCCCAAGGAGAATGGAATTAGGTAGTTTAGTGTAGTCTTGAAATATTAATTGAATGCATGAATATTTGTTAAATTCACTTAGTTATTTGTAGTTTTGCTTTAAGTTCTTTGTTCCATAGTTAGTTGTCAATTGAATTATCTCATAGATGGGTTTCTAAATTCGTTCACAGTTGTTTCTAATTCCTAGATTAGATTTCTATCTGTAGTTTCCAACTTCATCAAAGTAGTTCTATTTTTTATTCAGTCTTGCTTCCTAGAATAACATTGTTGTTTATATCTTTTCAGTTATTATCCATGGAGTAGAGTAGTGTAGCTTGATACTATTCTAATCTCTTGGTTTAGCTAGGTTTAATTAGTTCGTTTGTTGTATTTCTAAAGTTTGACTTGGTTTTTCATTTTGAAAGATCTTTCGATCTTTTCTTTATTAAACATTTCTAAGGTCTGTCGAGCCGAAACTTAGGCCCCATTCTACCTTAGCATATACTGTGCCACAAATCTAAGATTACTAACCCTGGTCAATAATTAAATATTTTGGTGATTCTTTAAGATAGTAATTACACCTCAACAGATGCTAAATGCGAAACATTGAGCTTAAAATAAGTTGTCAAGTTAGGGAATGCATGTCCAATGGAGATGGAGGTTTCGGTTGGATAATGATCAAAATCATAGCATCCATTACTACATCAACTAGCCCTTTAACCATAGAAAAGGTTAAACCTCCATAGGTCAATACAAATTTCCCAGCCTAGATTCTATTTTCTCATTGTTGTGATTCATGTTGTAGTGATTGAAATGATTACCACCGCAATCCAAAGTCTTATTATTCCAATTTGGTCTAGAAATTTGAATTGATGTCGTACACATATTCCAAGTAGTTTTTTGTGATCCTGCCACTGAGAGATCATGGACCCTTCATGGTTACCTACCCACTCTACCTTTTTAAAAATTACCTCCCAAGATCCAATAATCCTTTAGGAAGGAATATGCCTACCAATACCAAAGAGATATTTGATCTCATGTGATGTTAGGAGCATTAATTAACCATAAAATAACTAATATGTTTTGAATTAGAAATGTATCCCAAACACACCTATGGGTTGTATCCATGACATGTGTGACCGAATGAGAATGTAATTTATGTGAAATGGAAAGAACAATCACATGATTTCCTTGTTAGTATCAGTGATGTAACAAGGGTTGTGCCAATAATTATTTGTTCTAGAGTGAAGCTTAAAGCCTGAGGATTTGAATTCCTAGAGAAAAACTGACATCAATCTTGTATATTCTCATTGTATCTCTCATGAGAATATTACAAATTGGGATATCCATCCCTCTCACATTGCATGACATAATCTTGAAGTTCATTTTAGAGGATTTTCATCCATTGGCTTGTCAAACTTATTGTTTGTGACATAATCCCTGAACATAATGATGTGTCCATTGGAAATTGTTTAGTCATTGGCTTGTAATATTTAGGTTGCGACCAAGCATACTCACTTTTATCTATATTTTCTAGGTAACCCAGCATAAGCATAATGTCGTTTCTTTTACTATGATGCATTGTGATTCTTCATCCTCGTCCATCTTTGATCCATTTTCAACAAGATTTGAGGAAAAGTCTATTCACTTCTTTTGACTCAAACATTTCCTCAGTTTCAAAGCAACAAGTTGATTTGGTACCAAAAAACCAATAAGATGATTTTGCATAGGAGGGTTGAGGAGGTCAAATTTTGTTTGGATCTGTAAGAATATTAGATTCAGGTGGAGGAGACTTAGGCTTTCTGTTATGACAATATTGAATCAAATAGTCTCGTTCTTTGCAATAAAATCATGCATTCAATTGGTTCAACTATCTCATATTTTGAAAATAATGACCTTGGTATTTCCCATAAAAAAATTTGACTACCATCAATGATCAAGATATTATAAAATTTATGTGCAAAGAGGTCCATGAAAGGACACGTATCAACTTCAATACTTGGAATTTCAATCTATTACCCCTTGAAAATGCATGGTTCATTTCAAATTTTCATGATCCTTTCTTCTCTCACTAACACAACAAATCCTTAGATTTCAATGGAAATCACAAGTTATAGGAAGAGACTTGGGAGGTCATAATGGAGACATTTCCAAAGACACTTAACCATGAGGTTCCACATGGGTGCATTTGACATTGATTTGGAGGCATGGTTACATGGATTACACTATATTTGTTTCATTATTGATGAGGATCCTTGATCCTTAGTTGCACTTAGGACCCTAGGACACATACTATATGGAGGAGAGATCCTTTCATAAGTTTATGGTTGGATTTATGGGAGTCCCCCTCCAAGCTTATCCATATATATTTGGGAGGAAAAAGTTAAAGGACAAGTTCAATGCAAGGTTTTCCATCTCTTTCTTCTTTTTCATGGATTATTAAGGTTTTTTGCAAGAATTTCCAAGGGTTTACTACTAAAATGAAGAAAATAAAGAGGATCAAGAATATCAAGAATATACAAGAAACAAGGAGATGGTAGAAAAATGCAAGAGCCGAATCAATATTGTATTCATACATAAAGTATATTTATAATGCAATATCCCATAAAAAATTTAATGGCCCACATAACTAAACCAATATAACAAAAAGGTGGTTTAGGATTAATGATTAGAGCTAAATTGCTTACAATCCCCCCTTTAATCCTAAGTATGTACAAGTGTACCAACTAGAAACAAAGACTAGTGCAAACGCTAATAACATGTCCATGAATTCAATATGATTCTCATGGTTTGGAAGAGTGTCAATGAATATCTACGTGAAAAACCACCAAAAGTGGATGCTAAAAATAAAATATGGAAAATTCACCATGCAACAAATTAGCTAGATTTCCTCCAAGTGTTTACTGAAGTGAACCCAAAAGTAATGATAGCAAATCCCAGTGAGAAGTGAATTGGACGCAAGTCCAACATGTCCCATATCCTAAAAATCCCTAACAATGGACAATGTGCCAAGAGAAAATGAATAAGAATTGTCTATATTAGGAAAGGTCCAAATACCATCCCTATGAAGTCTGAATACTTTAAAGAAAACAAATGTGTTCACAAAATTGATCTCAAATATTGACACATTAAAAATTGTCAATAATCTAGCTACAAGAAAAAAAACTAGTAATCAACATCCAAATCCCATATCCTGTAAAAACCTGTGTATGAAAACTTGTAAATGAATCATAATCCTACAAAAAAAAAAATGAAATATAAACTAGGTAAAATGTTGGCACTGCTCCAAAACCTGATACCAAATGTTCGTCAAACATGTCGAACAATCTATCAAATGCCAAGCCGTGGAAAACAATCCATCCAAACCAATATACTGGAAAATATCATCAAACTCCTTAAAATCCTAATCAATCAAAAAATCTATGTGAGTGATCTGTTCCAACATCAACAAATCCTTAATCCATCATTAGTCCTTCACCATGTCCTGAATTGATCCTCATCCACCATCATGTATGGAATCCTCCATCATGTCCTAAAGCAATCCTCAATCTATCATCAATCATGTACTGGATCCATCCAATGTAAATCGATCAACCTAAATAAATAAGAATTTTCAAAAATCACTTAATAGACTTCAAAACTTGAAGTATGATGTCATCGTTATCTTCCCCCTATCATCTAAAGGGTGAGAATTCTTGGGAACTATGAATCAACAATTCACAGGTCCCCCCTTGAAAGTGGAAAAGGGTAATCATATTGTCTTTGAGCAGAGTCTAGAGAATCAATATTCTAAAAAAAAACATCAAGTGGGCCCCAGTCATGCCTTGAATCATCAAAAAACTAAATCAAAACATTCATGTCCATCTGTTGTAGAAACCTCTTTTATCAAATTTGCATGTACATGGGTATAAATCTAATGATAAAATCACTTCAACAACTTGGCTTCCAATGTCCAGCACCAAGTACTTAACCATTCACAATTTATTTTTTTTCTTTGAATATGTGTTCGCTTCCAACACCTTTTTGAGAGGTGGTTTATCTTCCCACAAGTAATGCATGGTCGAAGATCAAACTACTATAATTTGGCACTATTAAATAACTTCATCCAACTTAATAACATTAAGTTCATCATCAACATCCTTTTCCTTTTTTTCATCAACATGATCATCAAGTTCAAGTACTGTATCCAAATTACCATCAAAAGTATTCCTTTGTAGATCATCATCAAGATATCCAATACTCACAAAATCCATAGGTTTGGAGTAATCAAGAATGTGAAAGATATTCACTCTTCGTCTTGTCATATCCTAGGCCAAATTTGTTTCTCTTGAAGTGCAATTCTCCCCAAGGTCTGATGATTTTGTTTTGATCTTCAAACTTATTCTTATCTTCCTTGGTGTCTTCATCCAAATTATTTTATGTTTCCTTAGTGTCTTTATCCAATTTAGTATATGTATCCTTATTGCCTTCATCAAATTTATTTGAATGATTCATAGTTGTATGGTGCTCAATATCCTCTTGTTCACTTTCAACAAGAGTTAGTCCAAATAATGGATTATATTGAAGAATTATGGGTTCAAAATGTTTTATTCAAATAGGTTACAATTCATTATTAATCAACCTGATATGAGTTTTGAGAATATCGATATTTTTATGCATAACGTGTAGACAAGCGGTCATTTTATAGACAAAATTGGCACTTCTCCGTCCGTGACGACACTTACATCTTTTGGTCGCATGACGACACTTCATGAGATTAATGTGAGTCACAAAAGGACATTTGTGGATGGAAGAGCCATATTTGGGACTTTAGATGGATGGAATTACCTAATTCATGGCCCATTTGATAGGTAATAACCTTAGGAACATTTTTGGAGACCAAAACTTCTCTAGAAAACCCCCAGAAAAGGCTGCTTTTGACCCTTTTCCCCCAAAAACGCAGGTTGCATATGCTAAAAGTCACGGGTTTCCTAAAAATTCGTAGGTTTCATATGGTAATATTTGTAGGTACCTGCTAATTTTCCCTCTTCAAATCTGCGATTACCTTAGAAACACTAAAAATACACAAAAATTGCGAAAAAATTGTTAGTTTTGGGTAGTTTTGGAACCTCCTCTTCGGTTATAACTACTTCCTATTCGACCATATCTTCTTCACTTGCTATATAAGAGAGGGAGAGGGACCATGAATAGGGACCAAACCCACTATAGTGTTATGCTGGAGGAATTGATACTCATATCCCCCTCACTTGTGCCCTAGTTTCTAGTAAACCCTAGCACATCTGATCAGAGGTTGGGATCCTTGGAGAAGAGGAGCAGGAGACCTTTAATCTTGGTTTCATGAAGTGACATGCTTGAAGGAAGGTATACGTTGATGTATCTTCTTCATTCATTAATAAATATTGGACATTCTTCCCTTTCCAAATAGACTTTTTTATGTCTATTGCAATTTGATTACAAGTTGATGTTATGTTATCTTATTAGTATCAATCTCTTATTTGTGGTCAAACTGGTTTGAGGAAGGTTTTATGTTTGTTTTGCAGGTTGTTGCATTGGAGAAAAAAGGGAGAAAATCCTGGATCAACCTTCTGGAATAAGGTACAAATTTCTCCTAACCCTAATCCTATTTGCTTAATAACAATGTTTGCAAAGCTTTATATGTCTATCTGATAACCCCCATACATTGGTAGTACTTCCCCTGCTATAAGAGTAATTTTCCTAACAACAGAATTGGTGACTCCGCTAGGGAAAATCCTATTTGCTTTGGGGTATCGAAGGCCATTTTTTCTAGTATATTTGAAGGTCTAAGTTTAATTTCATGACTAGGACCATTCATTAACCTTTGTTAGACTTTTCCTTGCTTAGTTTTTGAGTTGGATTTTTGCATTTTTTTGGACTTTTCTACATACTCGCAAGTTGGTAATACTCGCAGTCGTGGGTCTGAGATATATTCGTGGGTTTGTGCCTTTCCTACCCGCGGGTCCCTCGCGCTTGTACCCTTACACAGTTGCGGGTACCTCCTGAGCATGATTTTTTCAGTTTTGGAGCTCTTTGGGGGGTTCTTGATTAAAGTTGTTGGAATCCATGTTGATCCTAGGTCTGTGTAAGACCCTTTGGAAGTAGTGTCTTGTTTCTTGATTGAGCTTAGTTTTATGTTTGGGATCTTCTTTAATAAATTTGGGTTTGTCTGAAAGAGTTGGGGCTTGTTGACCCAAGTTTGGGGATTGTGAACTAGTTTGGTGTTTTTTACCCTAATTTGAGTCTATTTGAATATACTTGCTCCAATTTGACTGGATTTCAAGCCTTTTGAGTCTATTTGACTCTTTTTATATCTATTTGAGTGAAAATTTCTCTTTAGATTGATTTCTTGTCCTTTCTTGTGCTTTTGGTATTTCTTTTGTAGTGAAAGCTCAAGTGTCTTTTATGTGCTTTAAGACCTTGATTGCACTGTTTGCATGTAGACCTGGCTTTACCAAACCATATTTATTAGTAGGTCCTTTTTCCTTGATTGGGTCTAAAATTCCTTGGTGTATGCTTTTCCCAATTTTTGGCATGCTTACATAATAATAATCTGAAGGTTTATGGCTTCTTTCACTGTTTAATAAGGAGATCTGGAAGTTTTTGCATTTTCTTTACTTATGTTAATTTGAGTTTCAGTTTGGTCTCACCTTGAAAAAGCATAAAAAATTAAGTTAATGTTTGTAGAATACTTTGAAAGTGGCTTAAAGGATCTAGGAGTGCTTTGCATAAAAAGCAAGAAATTTTTGTTTGCATAGCTAGTTGTTTGAGTAGTTGCATGCTTAGGTTTTAAGTTTGATTTTGTACATTAGACTTTATTTTTTACCTTTTGCATTCGAAAAAACTAAAAATTGCATTAGATATAAAACGTTGTGTGTATGCATTCTAGATTATACCTTTAAGACTTGCATTGAAAAGAAATGGGGAGTGGGTGAGTATATATTTGTGGTGATCAAGTGCTTCATGTTTCAGTTAAAGAATATGTTTCTTTAGTTGCACTTGTTTTACTTCTTCTGAAATTTTTTGAAGTACATTTTTAAAAGAAAGCAATCAGTAACTTGGATAGGATCTTAGGTTTTATTCTAGTTTAGAAACACACCTAATAGCATAAGTAGGATTGTGGAGGTAGTGAGTTGTGAGTTAACTCCTCTACGATCACTCAAACTTGTCAAAACATAGGTGTCTTTATTTTAGGGAGAAAATCCATCTTTGTAGAAGGTGAAACGGGAAACTCCACTCAAATCGGAGTTAAGCACAAGGTCATGCGAGATTGAGTAGAAGAGATACCCCTCTGGTATTCAATTGAGCATCTACCAGGATCGGTGCATGTACGGGGACTTATTAGTACCTTTCGATGCTTTTGAGTTTCGAGCTTTGTTACCTTGCCCATGCGCATTGATTCGAATTGTGGCTGTCCCCCCAGACCCTCTCTTCAAGGTTGGTAACCTTAATATCCAAACTCTAGTATTCATACATAGGTGACGATGGAAGGCTATTTCCATTGTACCTAGGACATGCATGGGAGTAAATCCCTTACAGGTGTTTGGGAGGGCGGTTGGTGATTCGAATGCTTGCACCCATATATACTGTATTGTGGACCATGGGTAATTTTTCTTCATCCTTCGTTGGTTGTTCTAGACCCTAATAATCCCAGACTTCCCTCCAGAAGGAATCTGTTTTCCTGGTTTAGCTTACCTAGGACCTTTCTAAGTGGTGTTCTCTTTGTGCTACTTGTTCTTAGTTGGCCTTAGATATTTTTCTGTCTCGTTGAGTCGGAAACCATGGCTAGCATTTCAATGAACACCAATCAAGAGACCCATGTTCAGGGTGCTCCTTTTGCTTTTCCATTCATTGGGAACGTTGGTACTACCTTAATGGATACTTTGAATTTTCTAGGATTCACTATAGGGTTACCGGTTTGGTTGTTTTCCACTCTGAATTCCTTGCATGCTCCTGACGCTTCTCAAGTAATCACCTTAAATCAAGAGCATCAGAACCCTATGCCTACTTCACCAATAACATATTATCCTCCTCCTTCTACCTCATGTGTTAAAATTATAATACTAGTAACTAGCAGTCTAAAAGGAATAGACGGAGGAAGAATAGGAAGAAGATTCCAAAGCAAGGAAGCAGCCACCCAGCCTCTGAAGCTCATGCTGGGGGCACCTACCCAACCTTTGGTGTTCATGTTGGGAGAAATCAGTCACTGTAAATCATACTGAACCTATGCAACTAGCCACTGCAAGTCATGTTGTGGGAAGCCACCCAGCCTCTGGATGTCATGCTGGGGGAACCTACCCAGCCTCTAGAAGTCATGATGGGAGAAAACTTTTAGTCACTGCAAATCATACTGAAATTATGTCTTCAACCATTGTTTTTCATGTTGAGGACATGTCATTGATCACTACTGGTCATATTAATGAAAAATCACCAGTTATTGTGATTCATACTAGAGACACTAAATCAGCCACTGCAAGTCATGCTAAGAATGTTGACATTATCGACAAACCTAATAAACATAAGCTTAAGTTCCCTTGTAATTTTTGTGAGGGAGACCACCTAACCTATTTGTGCTCTATACTTCCAGAAGTACAAAAAGTGTGGTCTGTAGTTGAAAATTCTTAAGCTTCTGAGCAACCAGCCACTACACGTCATGCTGGGGGCATGTTGTTAGCCAATCCCAGTCATGCTGAGAGTACTGATGTTGTAAAGGAGTCTAAGATTATAGGACGCAAGCCAAAGTTCCCTTGTAAACTTTCTAAGGGATATGACCTTACTCACTTGTGCCTTGCTATTCCAGAGGTGCGAAGAGTGTGGTCCATGTCTGAAGGATCCTCTTCTCCTAAATTTTCTATAGATTCCAAACAGCCTAGTCAACCTTTGGTTGATAAAGTGTTTGAACCAAAACAGTCTTTGTTCAACCCCACTCTTCCTTCGGAGAGTGAAGTGATAGAATCGATGCAATCTTCAACCGATCCCATCAGTCCTTCAGATACTGATGCACCTATCCCTGAAGTCTTCTACATTACCAGTTTGTATGTTTCTGAAAAATGGGTAACTTCATCTGTGTTGAGTGAACCCCTACCAAGCTCTTGGATTATTTCCTTTGATTGGAATAGTCTAGCTAGGCCTCATCTTCCTTCGTCCACACCCTTCCAGATAAGGGTTGATATTGGAAACCATGTGGTTCATCGATGTATTGTAGATGAAGGAGCCTATGTTAGTATCATATCCCCTTATGATTGGATATATTTAGGTTTCCCTAACCTTCTTCCAACTATTAATTGGTCATTGACCTTCGATAGAAGACCTAGTGAACCGGTGGGATCCCTCCCTCAAGTACCTATTACTTTGGGTGGAAAAACAGTCTTAGTTTATTTTATGGTTTTAAAGGACCTTATGGACTTTGATATGATCCTTTGGCATGATTACATATATGCTATGGATGTTGTGGTGTCTACGCTCTTTCATGTGATTCAGTTTCCTCACAACGAAAGCATTGTCACTATCGATTAGCTTGCATTTGTTGATCCCTCTTATTACCCAACTATAGACCAAGTGTATCCCTCGTCAGTAGGTACTACCATGTCACTATCAAATTATGTGGAATATTGTTCCTTGAGTCCAATTTCTACTGAGAAGAAGCCTCTGAATTCATGCTTACCTTCTCGATACTAGGTCCCAGCAGTTGACAAGGTGATACCTCCATTTGAATGTTTAGATATGTGTTCTATCTGGGATGATATACTTCCTTCTGATGAAGTTTTCCTAGAGTCTATAATGCAGTCTGCCATTCATTTGGACATTTATCTAGTCGTAGTTATGTCCATCCCTAGTTTTACCTTAGAGTCTGATCTTCCTAATGTTGAGTCTTTGGACTCTCCTATAGATTTGCAAAACGATGTTCTTACTGAGTTTGATTCTGCTTCTATAA
Source organism: Larix kaempferi (assembly GCA_027924585.1). Classification (NCBI taxonomy): domain Eukaryota; kingdom Viridiplantae; phylum Streptophyta; class Pinopsida; order Pinales; family Pinaceae; genus Larix; species Larix kaempferi. Next base: position 5,476,567 of record BSBM01000569.1, read on the forward strand.
TTTTCAACTCCCGTGATGATGAATTTGTTCTTGCAGATTCCTTCATGTCCTTCAAATTTGATCTTCATCCTGAAGTTGATCATTTTGATTGTAATCCCTCAGGCTTTGGTACTATAGAGTCTTCACTGGTCAGCTTTGCCTGCATTATGCATGTTGTTGATAATAGTGAAGTTGAAAGTATTTCTACCACAGTGACTTGTATCAGATATTTCTTTACATATGTTTTAGATATGATCTTGATACTAATTTTTCTTGGAGACAAGATTCTTAGCTAGACTTATACTTGCTTACTGGTCCTTTTTGACACTTTGTTCGATCATGTCAGTTATAGTTGAAACCTTGCATATAGGTTTAGGCCTCCCCATTGTTATGATTCATTTGAACCTTTTTCCATCCGGATTCGCCATAGGGTCTAACCTATTGGATATTAGTGTGCTAGCCATCTCTATATGCATTGTGCACCAGTCTGGCAGCAGATCCTGCCTAACATGGGTCACCCTATTCAGCACCCTTATGCCATTTTGGTGCCCATGCCAAGTTTTTCTCATAGGATCGGGAGCCTTTCACCAGGAGGAATGTTTTCACATGACTGAGTGAATGTTTTCTTATTTGAATAATTTTTCCTCGTGCAATGTTGATTAAAGTGTGTAGAATATTGAACAAGTCTTCAATTTTTTCCATCTCGATCAAGCAAGTGCTTAAAGTTCCAAAATAAAATGTGTCACAATGAAAATACACCTCCAAGTGTTGCAATCAAAAGCTCACTACTGTGTTATTGAAGAAAGGTCCATTATTGTGTTAGGAGGGCCTATGGGCATATTGACTATTTTGCAGCTTGTATTAAAGAAATCATTATCCCATGATGGTATTTCTCAAGGTCTTCATGAAGGTTCCAAAGCCATTGTGAAACATGCATCTTAGAAGTGCGTGCTTGCAAAGGATTGTAACCAACCCGATTACACAAAATTAGTGAATGTTCTATGTATTGAGAACAATGTGAACTTGATTTATGTGGATAGGGAAAATCAATTGGGTGAATGGGAAAATCAATAAAACATTTTTGGGATCCTTTCAAATATTTATTTCTCACTATGCCATGATTAACATTTATCTCTTGAATATTCCATGGCGCGTGTTGAATAACTATTTGTTTGTATTTCAACTCAAAAGATTAAATAATTTATCACCATCATTTTATTCTATGTCCCAAAATGTATCAAAGACAACATTTAAAATTCACATATTTCAGCATTGAATTGCAAAATTCCACACCAATATTTCTTACCAAATTTTTTCAAATGTACTAAATCAAACCTAGCTATGAAGAGCTTCCCATAATTCTAATAGCACAGTTCTACTTTCCATCGAATAGAAATGATCTTAGTTTAGAATCCTTCAATCCTTTAGATAGTGTAAGCATTAAACCCATATAATCACTAGGCCCTTAAGATCAATACATGCTTTGATACTAATTAAAGAAAATAAAGAAGAGCAACTAGAAGATCAAGAATAGACAAGAAACAAGGAGACGGTAAAAAAAGAAAAGAGCCGTATCAATAATATATTCACAAATAAAGTGCATTTATAATACAATGTCCCATAACCACCTTCAGTGGTCCACATAACTAACACAAGATAACAAATTGGCTTAGCACTTAATGATTAGAGCTAAATTGCTAACATGAAATAGTTTTTGAGAAGGGAAGTTTTGTCACATAAGAAGATATTAGGTTATAGGTTATAAACCCTCCCTAATTCTTGATCTAAGCTTGAATTATTGAATGATATATGTTGTTGTAATGGGGTGTTCATTCTATTTTTTAGGGTTATCCTGACTAAGGAGAAAGATTGTGTGACACGTTATGGTTGTCTTCATCTAGTTGTGAAATCAAGTTAGAAGAATGATGCATCGTTCATTGTTTGTTCAATAAGAAGGTTGTCATACTTTGTCTACTTCATCTTGGATTTCATAATATGGTCGTTTTTTCTTTGTTCTGTTGTTTCACATTATTCTTTGTTGTAATTCCATGGTTGTGATGGTGCATCTTATATAATTCTTCTCAATTATTCTTGCATAATTTGAAATTTTATTTTGGAATAATTATAATGCATTAGTGAATGGGTTAATTACATCTTCTCCATAATATTTAAAATCTCTTTCATTTTGATATTGACTCCATTATCCAATTGGATAGACATTGGTATTTGTAGTCAAGAACGTCTTAAACATTATTTTCTAGGGTTTTCCCCTACAAGAAAAGAACTAACCTATAGAGGAATCTTTGATGTTGTGATAGTGAGAAACGTTCCTAAATTCCTCTAGAGTTGCACTTTGTTCAAGGACTTGAATATTTTTGAGTGCAAATATAGGAGATAACACGATCCATAGAGGGTATGTATCATGTTTTATATGCTCAAGATTAAAACCCTCTCTCCAAGACTAAACATACACTAAAGAGATGACAATATTCCATGTTTCATACTGCAAAACATACCTAACAATGGTTTCATAGTTGAATAAGAGGCATAAATAACTTGAACCAAGACCCTAGTGAGAATTCAAAGAGATCCCTTGAGATTTCCAATTCAAGGTGCACCATATTTTGAAGGCTTCTTTGTTCCTATGCTTTACCTATTTGGAATTTCTATCCATGAAAAAAAAAAATCCTTTATTTAGTGTTTGACTAACACAAGATATTTCTAGAAGATCAAACACCTTTAGAAACCACTCACATAGATAGATCAAAAATCAACACACCGATGTTTTTACATGGTTAAAACCCTCAAAGCGGGAAAAATTACATGGCCCTAGGAAAATAACTACTTGAGGAAATACATTATGCAAAAGAAAAGAAATGTTAGAATAAGTTCCCCACAATCGATCATCATGAAAATGACCCTCCATGCTCTTTAAATATAGATCATGGACCAATTGGGTTTTAATCCATAGGTCAATAGTCATTAAGATCAAGGTGAAGATGAATCATTGGATCACTCTATGTCTATAACATATTGTGACCATCGAATTACATAAGTACAAATGCATACTAAAAAAACACACTCTAACTAAAGACACATTATACCAAGTTGATCTTAACTAACTCCTGGGTGTACAAGTATCCTAAAATACCCCTTTAAGAACAACTTGGGATAGGATTGAAGGATTTACAAAAGTAACACTATAGGATAAGGAATGAGGCATTAGAGCCTACCCCCACTTAATGACAAATTCTTGAACTCCTAAAATAGATAGAAGTTTAGAAAAAATTTCTTCTATAAGATACTTTGTGAAGATGTATGCAACTTGATCATATGTAAGAAAAAAGAGCACTTCAAGAATGTAATCCTGAACAAGATTTATGATGAAGTGCATATGTAGATCAATGTGTTTGTTGTATTGATGTTGAACTATATATTTGGAGAACTTGGTGGAACTCTAATTTTCAGACCAAATTAGGTCTCATAAGGACCGCACGGTCTAGTTGACACACCGGTCCATAAGAAGTGTTGCACGATAAGCCATTGATAATTTATCATCATGGAGTGGAAGTAATCCCAGTACCCAGTCGTTGAATGCGCTGGATGCACAAGCATCCTTGCTCGCTGTGGCATTCAACGCAGATTAGAAGACCTCGTGCAGTCACTAACCGCAATACACAGTCTATCACCGCGTTGCGCATTAACTAGTTGAAACACTCGCATCACAAGGTTGTGGAAACCTACTTCTGCAACCATCCCCTCAACTTCGCCTCAGGTGAGACCTCAGGCTGCTTGCAGTCTATTGCCGAAAGGGCCAGTGAATAGGGGTTTCGTTGGTATCTTGTACCACGAAGTACCTAGGTCTACATTGGAAAACCTCTAGATCAGAAGTCACACCAAAAAATGGTTTCGTTGTCACGCTAAGACCAATGATGCGATAGTGTATTCAAAAAATTAATTCTGAAAGTTGGCGTCCAGAAAAGACAGAGATCTGGGCTTGGTGCGATAAGATTGAAAGAGATTTCACAAAGAAAGAAAATAGACATCCGTGTCTATCTGACGTACAGTGGTTGAACAGATACTTGTGGAGGGACATCCACGAAATTTTTTGGGATTCATTTCCAAACTAGCTACACGAGTGGATATCGCACCTAACAAAAAGAAAGAATTGTTCCCAAGGAGGAGTACCTACAGAGTGGAGTCCGGAGCTTACTGAACAACTCAAAGCAATCGACAACCCACTATCGCGAGTAGTTGACTTTGTTAAGTTTAAACCAAATAGACTAGCAAGATCACTGAAAGAAACATAATCACAAGATAGACACAGAATTTACCCTAGGAAACCCTCATGGGGTAGAAAACCCAACAAAGCTTTCCTCAATAAGATGATCAACCAAAATACAAGATGTGCTCCAAGACTTGACCTCCTTCTCTATCTCCTGTACAGACCTCCCAGACACAAGTGCGCTACTTTTCTGAGTTGTGTAAGTGTGTCTAATGAGGAGCTCACCTCCTCTATGTATACTAGTTCCCGACTGACCAAAATCCCTAATGGGGCCGACCTCTCCTGGAGAAGTCTAATAACCCCTAAAATATAATATCAGGGCCAACCCCCACATGGTGGGTCTAATAACCCTAGTTACCACAAACCATCGTAGGAATAATCATCTCCGGATACATAATAGGGTTACCTCGGAGGGATGAAACATCTCCGGAATAATAATGTACAAATATAATATTCTTAGAAGTTACAATATTCAACACTCCCCCTTAACGAGAAGGATATTATAACAACATCTGCAGGACCAAGGAGTCATCAACTACATCATACATGATACATCTATAAATCATCGGAAGCTTTCTTCAATTCATCATCATCAGTAACTCAACCAGTTAGTGGAACATCAACATCATTAGTATCATCATTACACAATCATCAACATCGTCATCATACGATCATCAGCATCGTCATCATATGATCATGTCAGCATCGTCATCACACGATCATCAGCATCGTCATCATCGTTAGCACACGATCATCACCATCGTCATCACACGATCATCATCATCGTCATCACATGATCATCAACATCGTCATCACACGATCATCAGCATCGTCATCACACGATCATCAGCATCATCATCACACGATCATCAACATTGTCAGCACACGATCGTCAACATCGTCATCACACGATCATCAGCATCATCATCACATGATCATCAATATTGTTATCACACGATCGTCAGCATCGTCATCACACGATCAAGCATGCACATCATTAATACAAGTATCTATACCAATACATCATCAATACAAGTATCCATACCAATACAAGTATACACATCATCAATACAAGTATCCATACCAATACAAGTATACATATCATCAATACAAGTATCCATACCAACACAAGTATACACATTATCAATACAAGTATCCATACCAATACAAGTATCCACATCATCATTTAAGACACCATAACATGTCTAGGGATGATACAGTCCACTCGTCAACTTAGACAAAATCTAAGGACCACTTTCTCGGAGACATATGTCTATGGATCAATTCAAGGACCGAAGTTCGGGGATGATACAATCCCCATCACATACATTTTGAACTAGTGGTTCCGGGATGATGCAATCCCCATCACGTACATTTTGAACTAGTGGTTCCAGGATGATGCAATCCCCATCACGTACATTTTGAACTAGTGGTTCCGGGATGATGCAATCCCCATCACGTACATTTTGAACTAGTGGTTCCGGGATGATGCAATCCCCATCACGTACATTTTGAACCAGTGGTTCCGGGATGATGCAATCCCCATCAGTCCATTTTGGACTTCATTCTCGGAGACCATATGTCTACGGATCAATTCAAGGGACCAAAGTCCGGGGATGATACAATCCCCATCTGTCTACTAAGGACTTCATTCTCGGAGACCATACGTCTACGGATCAATTCAAGGGACCAAAGTCCAGGGATGATACAATCCCCATCTGTCCACTAAGGACTTCATTCTCGGAGACCATACGTCTACGGATCAATTCAAGGGACCAAAGTCTAGGGATGATACAATCCCCATCTATATCCTTATCAATACAGATGTCATCAAAACATGTATTCTCATCAATACATCAATAAAACATGTATCCTCATCAATACATCAATAAGACATGTATCCTCACCGATACATCAATAAAACATGTATCCTCATCAATACATCAATAAACCATGTATCCTCATCAATACATCAATAAACATGTATCCTCATCAATACATCAATAAACCATGTATCCTCATCAATACATCAATAAAACATGTAAAGTAAAAGTAAGTGAGAGAAAATAAGTATTCTAAGAATAAGAGTCCTAAGTCTAAGTATCTAAAACAGGTATCCACATCATCGACCTTGCTGTTGATGAGGCAATCTCATCATTAGTGACCACACTACTCCCCCTTTCGAGGAAGGTCCTTTTGAACCACACCAAGTTTGTCTCGGAAGTATTCAAATTTCACTCGAGACAAAGGTTTGGTCAAAATATCAGCAATTTGATCCTCAGTGCTCACATACTCGAGCTTAATAGCTCCTCTCTGCACCATATCTCGCATATAAAAGTATCGGATCTCTATGTGTTTTGAATTATCGTGAAATACAGGATTTTCTGTCATATTGATATAACTTTGATTGTCACACATAATCACAGTGGGATCCAATTCTAAGTCAAATACTCTAGATAGTAGTTTCCGAAGCCATACTGCTTCACAGCTAGCAGGGCAGGCAACTATATATTCTGCTTCAGCAATACTGAGAGCCACACTGGATTGTTTCTTGCTGAACCAAGAGATCATGGCAGATCCAAGTCCACAACATTCACCTAATGTACTCTTCCTGTCTGAAACACTTCCTGCCCAATCGGAATCTGAATAACCATGTAATCTAAGTTCATGATTTCCAAGGTAGTAAAGACCAAAATTTAATGTACCTTTTAGATACCTCATTACATGCTTTGCAGCTATTAGGTGAACCTTCCTTGGTTCTACTAGATATTGACTCAGGGTATTTACAGCAAAGCATATATCTGGTGTGGTATTTGTCAAATACATCAATGACCCAATGATTTGTGTATATAGAGTTACATCCACTAATTTTGATGAGTCATCAACTAATACTTTCAAGTTGGAGTCCATGGGAGTAGCCATGGCCTTACACTCCAACATATCAAATCTTTTCAAAATCTCCACAGCATACTTACCTTGATTTAAAAAGATTCCTTTTGGTTCTTGCCATACTTCTAGACCTAAGAACTAGTGCATTAATCCTAGATCCTTCATTTCAAATTTTGAAGAAAGCTTCTTCTTACATTCAATAATTTGGTTCTCATTTCCTGTTAGAAATAGATCATCTACATACAATAGTAATATAACAGGTTCATCATCCATAATTTTGAGATAAATATTTGGATTAGCTTTACTCTTGGTAAAGCCCATACCTGTTAAGAAACTGTCAATCCTTCCATACCAAGCTCTGGGATCTTGCTTCAATCCATACAAAGCCTTTTTCAGCTTGCATACGTGAGTTCTTCTATCTTTAACCTCAAATCCTTGTGGTTTTTCTATGTACACTTCTTCTTCAATGACACCATTCAGTAAGGCTATTTTAACATCCATCTGGTGTAATTTCCACTTCATCATAGATGCAAGTGCCATGATAGTTCTAATTGATGTGTACCTAGCAACTGGTGCAAATGTTTCTTCATAGTCTATTCCCTCCTTTTGAGAGAAACCTCTCGCTACAAATCTTGCCTTATATTTTTCAATGCTACCATCTGCAGCATGTTTTATCTTGAATATCCATTTGGAAGAAACCACACTTTTATCCTTTGGTTTGGGAACTATATCCCAAACATCATTTTTCATTATTGAATGGTACTCTTCTGTCATAGCTTCTACCCACTCTTTTTCTTGAGCTACCTCCTCATAGCTGGTGGGTTGATGATCCACAAGATCACACATTAAGGCCACATAGTTGGATACAAACTTGGGTTTCTTCCTTTCTCTAGTGGAACCTTCAGGTGCTCCATATTTTTCAGCTCCTTGAATAATGTCTCTAGCCCATGCTGGTCTTCTTTTTCTATATAGATTTGTAATGGGGGGTTCTTGAGGTTCTATCATGTCATGATCTTCTGGTGTATCATCTTCAGGGATGGGTACAACTTTTGTAACTCTAGGATGTGAATCTTCTTCATATATTTCTTCAAGTTGGCACTTCCTAGATTTCTTGATAGCTGCTTCTTCATCAAATGTTATATCTCTACTTATCTCCATATGATGAAAACCAGGTATGTAAATTCTAAAAGCTTTGGATGTTTCACAATATCCAACAAATATTCCTTTCTTACCAGAGGGATCCAACTTGGTTCTCTTTTCTTTTGGAATGTGAATATACATAGGACATCCAAATATTTTGAGATGACTTACCTCAGGCTTCTTTCCTGTGAACACTTCTTCTGGAGTCTTAAATTCAAGAGCAATATGAGAAAGTCTATTTTGTACATAGACAGCTATCCTGGTTGCTTCAGCCCATAGATACATGGGAAGATCTTGATCATGTATCATAGTCTTTACAGCTTCCATGATAGTTCTATTCTTTCTTTCAACAACCCCATTTTGTTGGGGATTGTAGGGAGTGGTTAGTTCCCTCTTGATTCCATCTTCTTTACAAAAGTCTTCAAATTCCTTTGAAGTATATTCTCCGCCATTATCTGTTCTGAGAATCTTGATTTTCTTTTCTAAGAGATTTTCTATTAAGGCCTCTTTGAATTTTCCAAAGACTTCATTCTTACCTTTTAGAAATAATATCCAAGTTTTCCTTGAGTATTCATCAATGAATGTGACATAGTATTCATATCCACTCAAAGATGTGGAGGGAATTGGTCCACATACATCAGAGTGTATTAACTCCAAGGTACTTTTAGTCTTTGTTTCAATCCTAGGAAATGGGTTCTTGATATTCTTCCCTTTTGCACATCCTTTGCATGTGCCATCATGATTAACCTTTAAGTCTAGCAAACCTATAACTACCTTGCTTACATAAGATAGTGCCTTGTAGTTAATGTGAGCAAGTCTCCTATGCCATAGTTCATTTGGGCTAATGGTTTCATGAACAAGAGCTGCTTCTGGAAGGCCCTTAATTTTGTACCAACCTCCTTCTTCTTCACCAATGATAATTGCATCCTTGATAGATTTTCCTTTGGACCACATTAATACTTGTCCATCAATGAATGCAACCCTATAGCCTTTCTTATCCAATGCTGAGATGGATAACAAGTTCTTATTCAATCCTTGTACATACAATATTTCTTTAATTTTCATGGAGGCACCAGAATCAAGCATGTAGCTTGCTTCACCAATTCCCTTGATGGGATATTGAAAGTCATCTCCTAGAGATACCTTTTGTGGAGAAGTCTTTTCTTCAAGACTTGAGAGAGTCTTTTTCTGACCTATCATGTGCTTTGAAGCACCACTGTCAATAAGCCATGTATCTTCTCCAGGAGTTATAGATCCAGAGAGTGCGGAGAAAAGAACATATTTTTCTGGATCTTCTTCTTTATTTCTCCTAGATCTTCTTTTGAAGAAGGTCCTTTCTTCTTCTTCTTCTTCATTTCTAGGTCTTTTATTGTGAGGCCTTTCTTCCTCTTCTACTTCTTCTTCACTATCATCTTCTGCAAGATGTGCTTGATGTCTTTTGTAATGAGAACCCTTTTTCTTCTTTAGAGGGCAATCTCTAGCAAGGTGTCCTATTTTGTGACAAGAAAAACATTGGAAAGAGGAGTAATCTCTTCTTTAAATAGTTCCTCTTTTCTTTTGAAATCTATGTGGAGAATGAGACTCCTTGTGACTATTCTTTTTGGAGTAGGATTGATTCCTTCTTCTCTTGGTGTGGGTGGCCAAGGCTTGGTCATCTTCTTTGAGCAAGGCTTCTCGGTTTGCAACCCTAGCCTCCTCTTGTACCCAATCCTCCCAAACTACATCAAACTTCATACTTTCTTTTCTGGCACACATAGTTTGTATGAATGACTCCCAAGGTCTAGTGAGACCATTTAGAATCATCACAAGTTCATCTTCATCAAGAGTATCACCAATGGCATCTAGTTCCTTGATTTGGGAGATCCTTGAGAAGTAGTCTTGAATGGATTCTCCTTTGTGTATCTTGGTACTCTTTAGCTGAGTTCTTAGGTTCATCTTCCTATTGATGTTCTTTCCTTCATACATCCTTCCTAGGGCATCATACATTTCCTTTGGAGTCTTCTTGGAAGCCACTTGGGGAATCAAGTGGTCTTTAATAGAATCAGCTATGATTCTCTTTACCCTAATCAAATCCTTCCTATGCTTCTCTTTGGCTTCATCTCCTTCAGGTTCTGCAACTTCATCCTTGATATAATGAGCAAGGTCATTTTCTTCAAGAATGAGACCAATTCTGTATTTCCATGCTCGAAAATTTTCTATACCTTCTAGCTTGTCTTCAAGCTTAGTGTTTGGAGACATCTTCTCTTGGGGGAGTCCAAGAGATAAGAGATAGAGTAGTACTTACCTGTAAACTTTAACTTTTCACTTTTCCGGATCTGCAACAGAATTTCTGGTTTATCACACTTTTGGTAAAACTAGGGTTTGACTTTCCCGGAGTTCTACCCAGCCAAAAACCTCGATCCAAGGCTCAAAAGATAGATCTTTAGAACGGCTATTCAGCCATGCAACCAGAATCCAAAAATACTAACTTTTGTAGAAACCCTAATTTTTGGAGAGAGAGAGAGAGAAATATAATTTCACCTTGTGAAAGATGTTCTATTCAGGCTAGCTCTGATACCGTGTTAAGTTTAAACCAAATAGACTAGCAAGATCACTGAAAGAAACATAATCACAAGATAGACACAGAATTTACCCTGGGAAACCCTCATGGGGTAGAAAACCCAGCAAAGCTTTCCTCAATAAGATGATCAACCAAAATACAAGATGTGCTCCAAGACTTGACCTCCTTCTCTATCTCCTGTACAGACCTCCCATACACAAGTGCGCTACTTTTCTGAGTTGTGTAAGTGTGTCTAATGAGGAGCTCAACTCCTCTATTTATACTAGTTCCCGACTGACCAAAATCCCTAATGGGGCCGACCTCTCCTGGAGAAGTCTAATAACCCCTAAAATATAAGATCAGGGCCGACCCCCACATGGTGGGCCTAATAACCCTAGTTACCACAAACCATCGGAGGAATAATCATCTCCGGATACATAATAGGGTTACCTCGGAGGGATGAAACATCTCCGGAATAATAATGTACAAATATAATATTCTTAGAAGTTACAATATTCAACAGACTTTTGGGTTGATAGCATACTAGAAGGATTTGTGACCGAGTTTGCTGTAGATACGCTGAACTCCTACAGCTAGGCTGAAGCATACTTTTTCGAAGGATTCAGAGGTAAGTTCCTGAAAAAACTTAGCCTATATATTAAAATGCTTTTAGTTGAGAAAGGTGTTTTAAGAATGTAGCAATAATTCTAAATTTGTCATGGTAGAGAATACACACATTGATTCTGATGAAGAAAGCCATACTTTGAGAAGTGGAAAGAGATACAAGCTTACTAACGAAAAGAATTCCAGACAATCTAGAAACTGTATAGATGCCGAAATTCCATGTGACCTCAATAATAAGAACACTCAGTTATCAACCATGATCCAGCGTATTACACCTCAGAATCCATCCATCCAGAGCCCACCCGCTGCGAGTGTTGCACAGCCCATCCCACAGATCAAAAATACTAGTAACACCATAGGAGCAAGTTCTCACAGCACTACGACTTAGACTATTCCGCAGAATACTATCCCTAGCACAATCCAGCAGCCTTTGTCTATTGTTGTCATAGGGAATCAGTCCCACAACAGTACACAATCCAGAAAGAGAATGCCAGATAACGATATAAAACTGTCGATATTCAAAGTAACGGGTCAGGAAGACCCTGATCAGCACTGGTTTCTATGCGAATCCGTGTAGAGTGTCAAGTAAGTTACGGATGATGCTATAAAAAGAGCGCAGCTCATCACTACTTGTAGAGATAGCGCACTGCATTGGTTTATGAAGTATTCTCAAGCACAGCCAAGAACCTTAGTAGACATCAAGACCACGATTGCAGCATAGTTTAAAAAACCCAAATCAAAATCACAGTACATAACAGAGTTGAAAGAAATCAAGCAAAAACCTACTGGATCGGTATGGGAATTCAACCAAAAATTCAAAACATTGTTGGACCAAGTGAGCTTTGTTATAGCTCCACAAAGTACAAATATAATATTCTTTGAAGTTATAATATAATATTCTTTGAAGTTACAATATCTCAACAGAGGCAGGATTAGAAAACTGGAAACACAAGATGCATGAAGTATCTTCCAGGAGATGCGCGACAATTACAAAGTCACTCCGCTGGATTGGAAAGCAGGTAAGTCCAATCCCCAATTATGATGGTATAGCTAACATCTATTCATTTATCAAAGAATACACTGCAGCAATTGCAGATGAACATCTTGTCTCAGCATTAGATATGGCACTCCGCGAGACACTTGCTAGATGGTGGGCTACGCATAAAAATACATTGACAACTTGGGACCAGTGCAGAATCAAACTACAAATCAGATTCACTGATAAGGTTACACTACCATTTGAGAAATATAATTGCCAGACGGATACAAAGAATCATATTACCGCCTGTGCAAAAGCGTGGGAAGAAAGACCACAGACAGAATGGGTACATCTTTTTGTGCATACGCTGGAGGAGCCTATTGCAAAGAAATGGTACCTAGAGAAGGAGCTGCACAGAGGAACAACGGATTGGTCTGTCCTTACTGCGAGATTCCAAAGGACTTTAGCTTTGAAGATGACCATCCGACTACCCATGACGCACTACAGCTTATGAAGAAAAAGATATTCACATCAGATTGCATGGAGGAAAACATAACATTAGAAGAGTTTTTTGAAACAAACAACGTACTTACGAGTCTACAACCAGATTGGACAGAACAAGTAGAGCATGTCATGGGCTGTTATAACTTAGCTAAAAAAGATGAAGATAAGGAAGACAACGATGAGGAGGACCCGCGCAATATAAAGATCCCTGAATCAGAAGGAATGCACGAAGTAGAAGGACCTCCACTAGAGATTCCAGATATGAGTGGACCGGTTAAAACAAAGAAAGTGAACATCGGTACTAGTGAAGAGCCGAAGTTCGCAGCAATCGGAGACTACTGGGATGATGATACAGTTGTGGAGATCGCAGCTATATTACAGGAATATCAGGAAGTATTCCCGATGAAGTTCACAGAGATGAAAGGAATCCTAAGAGACTTAGGAGTGATGAGAATTCCACTTAAGCCAGGAGCGAAACCTATTAAACAAAGGCCATATAGACTGAATCCATGCTACAAAGAATGAGTTAAGGAAAAACTCGACAAGATGCTCGATGCAGGAATCATTGAGCTAGTTGAAGAATCTGAATGGATAAGCCCGATGGTCATCCAAGACAAAAAATAAAGGGTGAGATTAGGATCTGTGTTGATCTCAGAAAGTTGAATGATGCCTCGATACATGACCCATTTCCTACACCTTTTACCGATGAAGCACTTGATAACATTGGAGGAAATGAGGCATACTCTTTTACTGGTGGATTTTCTGGATACCATCCGATAAGAATTGATCCAGCCGATAGGAACAAAACCACTTTTGCAATAGAATGGGGGTCGTTCCAGTATATAGTGATGCCTTTTGGTTTGAAGAATGCACCAGCCATATTTTCAAGAGTGGTGATCGCAGCATTTAAAGAATTCATCCACAAGTTTTTAGAAGTTTACTTTGATGATTGGACCATTTTTGGGTTATTGAAGAACCATGCCGCGAACCTCAGAATGATGCTGGAAAAATGCAAACAGCATAAGATTTCATTGAATTTGAAGAAATGTATTTTTTGTGTTCCTTATGGGATTCTGCTGGGACATATCGTGTGTAAGCAAGGATTGATGGTTGATCCTACGAAGATCGCAGTTATTGTAAACTTGCCTACACCAAATTCAGTTAAACAATTGCGCACTACACTAGGGCATACCAGATACTACAGGAAATTCATAAAGGGGTATGCACAGATAACTGCAGCAATGGAGAAGCTTTTAAAAAAGGATGCACCGTTCAATTGGAATGAGGACTGTGAGAAAGGATTCGACACATTGAAAGAGAAAATGGTCACTGCACCGATCCTAGTTTTTCTAGACTGGGAAAAGCCATTTCACGTACATGTTGATGCTTCATGTATAGCATTGGGTGTTGTTCTTGCGCAGCTAGGAGAAGGAGACATTGATCATCCCATTGTATTTTCGAGCAGAAAGCTATCATCTGCTGAGAAGAACTATACAACTACTGAAAGGGAAGGACTTGCAATGGTATATGTGCTACAGAATTTCAGACACTATTTGCTTGGTGCGCACTTCTCAATGTTTACTAACCATTCTACATTAAAATACCTGGTCAATAAGCCAGTGTTAGGGGGGATAATATGTAGATGGATCTTACTCTTCCAAGAGTATGATTTTGAGATAGTAGTTAAACTAGGAAGATTGAATTTAGGCCCTAATCATCCATCAGGGATCGAATCAGGAGAAGAACCTACGAATCTAGAAGACAATCTGCCTGGTGCACAATTGTTTGCTATACAGGTTGCCGATGATTATTATCAGGATATCATTGATTTTCTAACTACCAGGTTTTCACCTATTGAATTCACTACGCAACAAAAGAAGTAGCTGGTAGTGCGAGCTGCAGACTTCACCATTGTCGCAGGACAGCTCTACAAGTTAGGACCTAATGAAGTGTTGCGAAGATGTGTATAAGAACATGAGAAGCCATTTATATTAGCTGATGTGCATTCAAGACTCATAGGAGGTCATTATGCGGGAAGGGATACTACGCAGAAGATATTGCGTACAAGGCTATGGTGGCCTACAATTCATAAAGACTCCAAAGAACATTGCCAGAACTGCGATGTCTGTCAGAGGACAGGGAAACCCTCAAGAAGAGATGAAATGCCATTGAACCCTCAGATGACCTTGCAGGCATTCGACAAATGGGCAATCGATTTCGTGGGACCTATTAACCCACTAGGAAAAAGAACTGGTGCAAGGTAAATTATTACTACAACTGACTACCTCACCAGATGGGCAGAAGCAAAACCAGTCAAAGACTGTAGCGTAGCTACAGCCACTTATTTTATCTTTGAGAATATCCTTACATGATTTGGATGCCCAAAACTTTTGATGAGTGATCAAGGAACCCATTTTCTGAACAAAACTATTGAAGCTTTGACTGAAGAGTTCTCCATCCATCATCAACGCAGTACACACTATCACCCACAAGCGAATGGAACTGTTGAAGCATTCAATAAAGTACTTGAGAATGCGCTAACCAAGATATGCAACATAAACCGCGATGACTGGGACCTGCGCATTCCATCTGTATTATGCGCATACAGAATGACATGCAAGAAATTAATTGGACATACACCTTTCAAATTGGCTTATGGGAAGGAAGCAATAATGCCAATGGAATATATTATTCCCAGTTTAAGAATAACTTCATTTACAGGGATGGTAGATCGCGCAGCACTGGAAGAAAGGATGTTACACTTGGTTGGGTTGGAAGAAGATCGCTTCATCGCGGGATTCCACTAGCAAGTGCAGAAAGAACGAGAAAAAGCATGGCACGATCGCCACATCAAGAATAAGTCTTTTCAAGTAGGTGATCTAGTCCTCCTGTCTGATAGTAAATTCATGAAGTTTCCTGGAAAATTTAAAATGCATTGGCTTGGACCATATACTATCATACATGTTACTAATGGAGGCGCATCCCAGCTAGCTACTTTATCCAGTAATACTTTACCCAATTTGATAAATGGAAGCAGACTAAAGCTTTACCACGATAGTCCTGCTTTGCAACATCCAGTATGATCGAAAAGAAGGAAAAGTTTCTAAGTGCCAAGTACAGTTGGAATTGGGCACTAGAAACTACGGAAAAGTCTATACACAAACTTGTAGAGATAGATCTATATGCCATGCAACAGTGTTGAAGCTGTGAGGAGAAAAAAAAAAAAAAGAAAGCAAGAAATTATACACCACGAAGTCACTGTGCAAAACCAAAGATGACCTCTCGCGGAGTTCGACGCAAGGCTCCAGAGCCGTTATAGTGTTGGTCGGGAATATAGCCATTATATAGTAGTTTCCTACCAATCGCTCGGGCATTTAAAGCATAGATAGCCGTTCTGAATAGAATTTTGAAGGACAAGATAGAAGGAGCAGTCAGATTTGGCCAAACAAATACCACCATTAAATGCTTATCTAATCGTTCAAGGGCGTGGAGGAGGGTCCTCCGCGCCTATAAATAACACTGCATATTGTCTCGCGGGCATATCAAACACTTAGAATTATCTGCATACACTTTTGTCTGATCTAGTTTCCATAAGCCATCTACACACCTCTAGAGTGTTTGCATGTCTGAGAACTTTTCAGTTGAAGAAGAATTCACGGTCCAGGAGACAGTGCATATTTTCAAGCACGGAGGGATCGAAGGGTTAATGAGAACCGCGACTAAGAAAGGTATCTTCGAACCAGGACAAGCATCAAGAAGGTCACCAAGGCACGGTCTAGCAATGGAAGATAAAGGAAAAACTCTAGTCGCACCAAGAACAAAGATTCCCAAGATAGGTTCCACAGTGCAAAAGCCACCGGTAGCAGATAAAGAGATACCGCTGACTCTGACCCCGAACTACATTTCACCTCATGCACTAGACGTACCGGTATTTAAGCTGATGAAAAACACCAAGTACGAGATCCCACTTTCACCTATATCAAAGCATGTGGAGCTAGACAAGAATCTGCTCGACAAAATCCAAGAGTGTAAATGGGAGGATTATGATTTGTTGGCGATACAGAAGGACGAGCCCCATGATCCGAAGTTCCCACGGTTCTAGCCTGACCACTATATGTGTTGGAAGAAAGATGAAAAGGGTAACCTGAACTTGGTCGCTGAAAGTTGGTTATCAGGGATAGTCCAGTCTAGACTACTCAACCTACTCAGGCTCCCACATTTTCACAGAACCCCAGAACTGAATGCGGTAGTAAGAACATTGATGGCATGAATGCATCAGGGCTATTTGTGGCTAGACCGCAATGTGGACCTAAATATCGATCTAATCCACCGTATCACAGGCCTGAGTAAGAGGGGTAAAGATCCCAAACAATTCTTCCAAGGGAAGAGCAAGGATAGAGAAGCTGTAGCAATGATGAAAAAGACCCAAGTTGTCATCAAAGGGAAGAGGGGTTTTCAGATAGAAGATATTGAGAATAAGGCGACGAAGTTCATCACACAATTGCTAGCAGGAAAAATCCTGAGGAAATGCAGACCTCTAGAAGTAAACACAAGCGCAGTACTACTTGGCGCTGCAGCCGCCGAGGGCCAAGAACTCAATTGGTGCCAATATCTACTAAATGAGTTCCTGGAGGAACTCAATGACACGTAAATCAATGGAGGAAATTTTCACTATACTTGGCTTATCGTGTTGATCGCTCTTATCATATGGAAAGAACCAAAGGATTATGTTGGAGTATCCACTGATCCTAATGAATGCAGGGGGCCCCATTACTCAAACCTCTGGGCAAACCTTAATTCGCAGAGGCAGCATGCAACAGCTGAAGTGTTCTACCAATACTATAGCCAGCTTCACGACGTGATTGTAGTAACCCCTAGGATCACGAAGCAGGTAACTAGAAATTACATTCGCATCATTGATTTTTATGCTGACATGCACAGTATCGATATCTCTCCAAAAGTGCAAGTGAAGAAGGCGGAGTGTTACGCAGGAAGCTACCACGTGTATGAAGAAGACATTGACCAAATAATGAAGGAATGGCCTGCTGAGTTTCAGGTAGAGGTTCTAGATGTCCCCAGTGATTCAGAGGAAGATGAACCCATCCCATGACCATCCCCGATAGTTGAGGAGAAGGAGGCGGGAAAAAGAAAGGAGCCGGAGAGACCTACCAAGAAAAAAGGAGCTCGCAAGAAGCATAAATCTGATAAAAGCCCAATGGATACAATACTTAAGAAAGACGATTATTAAATGATCGGAGTGAAGTTCACAGAGAAGCTTGAAGATCTCATGACTGAGAAGGAAAAAACAGATAAAGAAATACAGGACACTCTACAGAATAACCTAGTCAAGTTGGAGGGGATTACCCTCAAAATCGATGAAGTACACAAAATATTACCCTCGCCGCGCGACTCAGAGTCAGAAGGGAAGTCAGGAGGGACTTCGCAGCAGCCGCAGTTGACCATGACGATCCCTATGAAGTCGCGTATTATCCATCTAGATACAAGCACTATCACGTTGCCCATGCCAGAGCAACTAATGTTAGACACAAAGGATGTCGAGCGTGTGGAGCTTGACTTAGCAAAGATACCACTGCCAAGTTTATACTTCTTACACTTGCAGTGTATGGAGGAGATGCATGGAAGAACTATTGATGCGCTCAAGGGACAATCTGAGATGCAAGCAACTAACAGGAAATTGGAGACTGATAGTTCATGGAGAACTATGGAGCTGCAAGACGCACATGATCATCAATTAAGGCTCGAAGCGACAATCACTGCGGTCGTCGACAACATCGACGAGCTTGAGGTACAAACAGAACCAGCAGAGATTGTTGTTAAAATTGGCAAGCTGGTGTCCAACCTCAAAATAGAGAAGTAGGACATGGAGCTTCTCTATGAGGCTAATATTGCTGCCTTGAAGGAGCAAATTAACCCACAAACACCACCAAATGAGCAGTAGTTGAGAGCAAAGGAGGTAAAGAACACCGTCGAGAACATCGCAGCAGAAGTGGCTAAGTGCCAAGGGCTGTTGGACGCAGCATCAATGGCATTTACTGCCCTCGAAGAAGACCCAACATTGCAAGAGGTTAAGGATTCCATAGAGCATAAGCATACTGCACTAGAACAGTTGAATACAGAAGTAAAAGCTCTTCTACCAAGAGATAGGCTTCCAAAGTACTGAGAAATTAACGCACTGAAAAAGGAAGTACAGGCGTTATGGGAAAAAGAAAGTGAACTGGGTGATAAGTCACAGTCTCTTCTAGAGGATGCCAGCACGATCTCAAAAGAGATCGAGGATAAGTTAAAAGAGCTGCGTGAAAATCAGGCGCAGGTGGAAGGCCAGATTGACCATGAAATTACACTGGAAATAATGGAAACAGTCCGAAAAGTCGAACAGGACACAAAGCAAGTGGTCAGCAAGTTGTTCAGCACATACAATGAGTTCGCTGCGAAGATAGCTCCACAGCCAGAAGAACAGCTTGGAAAAATTGGAAGTGGCTCGGGAACGAGCCACATGTAAGTGTTAGGGGCCTGTTTGGCCTGGCCCAAGTGGGACATTTTGAGCAGGAAGAATTCTGAGAACTGCGGAATTGAGCATAGTACAAATGGAATAATTTTGAGATAAGTTTTGGTAGGCTGCGGAGTTGCGCGTAGCACAGTGTCGGAAGAACTGCGAAGCCAGTGCTATGAGGCGAGTAGTGCTGTGATGTGCCACGTCGATGGAAGATCCAGCTAAGCAGAGTGTGGATGGAGGATGGCAGTTATTTTGGTTAGGTCACAGAAGACATATTTTTGGCAAAGATCGTCGATAACTACCAAGTAGTGGGTAGGTGCGAATCAAGAGGTAGGTGACTAATCACAATAGATAGAAGACTACTACTACTCGAACCAGTCATCCAAGGCTGTAAAAGAAGGAACAACTCGGTGGAAGCAACCTGTTGGCACACGTGTGATAGAATATCCGCTTCCAGATACCAGTAGTTCAGTTTTGGGAAAACCACGACAGTTTTGTAAACCTAAGGGTTCTGCCTTCGTAAATGTAAAGACATGACCTACGGGTCTTGATCTATAAATAAGGAAATTTTGTAAGGGAAAGGGTTAACTCTTCATTTTGTTGATTATTATTGAATATTGTTAGATCTATAAGATTGAAGCATTGTAAAGGCTCTGCAGCTAAGTGCGCAAAGACCTAATTTTGAGAGAGAGAAGAGTGTCTGCAGCTGAGTGCACAGACGAAGAACTGTTGCACCCTTTCCTAAGATAATAAACAACAGTTCTTATGGACGTAGCTTCCCATCCGGGGGAGTGAACCACATTAAACCTTGTGTTATATGATTGTTGTGTATGCTTGACATTATGTTTACTTAAATTACTTACAGTGCATGCATAAAGTTACTGTTATATGATATGTGTTTGCTTTTATCTGTATTCACCATGAAAGGGATGGAATAAGATGTTAGTAGTTCATGTATGGATGAATGTTAACAGTTAAGCACCTATAAGTCCTCAAATGAATGGATCTATGAGATAACCACACAGTTAATTGTTAAGATTGAATCGCAGTATCAAAGCACACAGCACCGCGCATCTCACTCATTTGCATAAGTTATGATGTTTATCAATCTAAGTAAGGATGAATGATTAAGGATTATCCAATAAGATTGAATAGAAGTGATTAGGTCTCATAAGGACTGCACGGTCTAGTTGACACACCGGTCCATAAGAAGTGTTGCGCGATAAGCCATTGATAACTTATCGTCGTGGAGTGGAAGTAATCCCAGTACCCAGTTGTTGAATGTGCTGGATGCACAAGCATCCTTGCTCGCTGCAGCATTCAACGCAGAGTAGAAGACCTCACGCAGTCACTAACCGTAGTACGCAGTCTATCACAGCACTCCGCATTAACAAGTTGAAACACTCGCATCACAAGGTTGTGGAAACCTACTTCTGCAACCATCCCCTCAACTTCGCCTCGAGTGAGACCTCAGGCTGCTTGCAGTCTGTTGCCGAAAGGGTCAGTGAATAGGGGTTTTGTTGGTATCTTGTACTGCGAAGTACCTGGGTCTACATTGGAAAACCTCTAGATCAGAAGTCACACCAACAATATTAGAAGTTGTTTGAATTTATTTTTTGTATAGTTGTTCATGGTTAAATTCTTGTTTTGTATTTGGAAAATAAAAACAAAGTTGGATAATTTCATGAAGTTGATTTTGATTCATGTACATTGCAAGTATCTTTGGAAGACTTAGATTTGCATTTTACTTTGAAAACAAAAGTTACATTTTTGTTTTGTGTGAATATCATTCAAAGTATATCTTTGCATTTTGCATCAAAAAGCTATATATATATAGATAGATAGATAGATAGATATATTGCACTTAGTTTGTGTAGTGCATGTCAAATTAAGTCCTCATTTGCATTTTAGGATTGAATTTGAGCTAGTATAGTTGCATTTGCATTCAAAATTAAATTTGTATTTGTTTTACAAAATTGAAGTTGCATTTTCACTTTAAAAGGTAGTTTTGCAATTGTATTTTAGGATTGAACTTGCATTTAGTGTGTAAAATCCAGTCTCCATTTGCATTGAAAAGACTAAAGTTGCAATGTGCATTTGAAAACTTATATTTGCAATCGAAATCATATCTTACATTTAGAACTTGCATGTACATTAAAAGACATTGAAAAATGAAGGGTATGTTTTAGGGGGTTGAGGGTGCTTCAGTTTTAGTGAAAGAGGGTAAAGTGTGCATTAGTTTGAATATCTCTTTAGTTGCACATGTTTTCTTCATTTGAAAGTGTTCTCAATTTTTATTTTCAACAAGCATTATTAATCGAAAAGACTAGGGAAGTTTTTTTTTTTTGTAGAAACACACCTAAATTATAGTCTAAGGTTAGGACTTTGGAGACAGGATTGTAAGTAAAATCCTCTAGAGTCACATAAGAATAGAAACCAAGATTCACTAAAGAGAGACGAAATCCATTAGTGGCGTGAAGTACTTTCCTAGAAAGTGCCACTCAAACCAATGTCAAGCAGTAGGTAAAGCTAGTCCAAGTGGACATATTGCCCCTTGGTGCTTGGATTAGTGGGTTTATGCATGTTTGGGGGTTGATTAGGTGTGGCAAGTCCTCGGGGTGACAACACTGCTCATTGATAGCTTCGTGTCTAGGAATTGTGTCCTACATTCCATTCCCATTCGCAGAAGCCCTTTCTAGTGATAGTTCCGCTCGGCTACCCAACGTAAAGTGGTAGCCATAATTCAACCATGACGAAAAGAGATTTTAACGTTGTTCCTTTCACTGGAGATATCCAATTGATGGATTTCCTATCTTATATGATCAATCAGCTCAAATGGAATACATCCCATGACACTTATGAAAGGAATCAGGCTACATGTGAGTTATTCATCAGAGGAGAACCCCTTGGTGTGAGAACTTGCATTCAAACTCAAGTTCCATTCTAGAGATATCCTACTATGTCTGTAAGGGTATATTCAAAAAGATATATTATTTCATTGTGTGCAATGCATTAATGACATTTCTACAAATGCCTTGAGAAGTAGTAAAAAGAGATGGAAATTATCCCCTATGGAAGTAAGAAAAAGGGAACATTTTGGATTCCCCAATTTTAATAGGGCAATGGACAGATTGAACACATACATCGAGTGTATTTAGAAGAAAGAGTCAAGATGGATCAGGGTGAGGTATCACTTCCCTCTCATATGGCTTCCTGTAGAAAAATACAGACCCATGTATGATCTAACTTCAGTGGAGCGGATATGGGGGTTGGAGGTGAGGATTTTAGGAGGGTTCAAGTTTGCTCAGGAAAATACAAATGTTGCACACTCAGTCAACTCCTTACATGAATCTCATGCAAAAGATAATCGAGATACCAATCATGATGCATGAGGAAATGCATCCGGTCAAGTTGGGGGGATATGTTGGGACCATGAAATACCCTCTTTTTTACTCTTCAAATACCTCATTTTGATTGTATTTGAGCTTACTTCTAACTCCTTTTTGCTATTATTCCTTCCATTATCTTATTTTTGAATTAAGGTACAACCTTTGGATATCATGTCGTCTTAAGTTATAAATTAAGCATTAAAATTGTTCTTGTGCTTGTGTTTTTCTTTCTAATTGAATCAATTAAGAATCTTGTGTAAGCAGGACAAAAGCAAGATGATCATGGATCAAGGATGACATGATGTTACTCTCCCCTGAATCCAATAAGTATTTTCGGTACTCATATTTTTGGATTTGGTTTCCTCTTTTTTATGTTCGAGTGTGAGCCTCTCTAGGTCCAGCTGGATAAAAAATTTCTATTTGATATTTTGGAGTATCAGCTCCCGAACTTGAATGGATTATTGTATTGCATTGTATATTTTTGAATAGGAAGTTGTAATAGTATCAATAGCAAGTAACATAATAGAATGTAAATTTGAAAGAACAACGATTCTCAAGGTGTTCAACTATCCTAATTAGGAAGTTTTACTTGAGGAAGCATATAAAAGGATGTACTCTATAGCCCACGTAGTTAGATAGGATTTAGAGAGGGATAAGACTTGGAGGAGAAAGAGTGTTAATCTATAACACTATTGTAACTTACACTATTTCTTTTAATATTACCAATGCTCTTTTGATCCTCTGAGTTCTTAATTTTTTGTTTCATCCCTGGTTAGAGAAGGAAGGCTCCCCTTCACTGACCAAGAGCTTCCTTTTTGGTTTGTTGATTCTTAGTTCTATTTTGCAGTGTGTTATTGATTAAATGATTGTTTGTTTACTCATTGATGTTACTCGATCTAAATCATGCTTTCTTAGATTTAATTGAGATTGTTGTTACTCGAATGGATTTATAATTGATCTAATCATAATTAATTTTTGGTGCCAATAGATTTGCTTTAGGCTTGTTAAGTTAAGAATTCATGATCTGATTCACTTTGTTGTTACTCTTTTGCATCAGTTGATTACTTGTATACCAGGAAGTTGTATTCAGTTTAGCATATTATAGTTTTGTTCTAGGACTGAAAGATTAATCTAGGATTCTTGAACAGATTTGTGAAGATGAATTTGGAATTATTAGATTACATTTTTCTTCAGTAGAATTCTTTTAAGGATTGGTTAAAATAGAGATTGGTGTTGTTTCTTATTTACAATAGAGTAAGAGGTTTGTGATTGATTATTAGGCATTAAGAATTATTCCTTAGTGAAAGTATAATTGCTTCTACTTGATCTCATTAGCTTCACTGCATTTAAAATTCTTTCCATAGCATTAGAAGAGAATTGTACCTGCATATATTTTCCAAGTGGCCTTGAAATTTATACGCTCTCGGATTGATAATTAATGTTCATGTTGAATTGGATTTAATTAAAAGACCTTATTTAGTACCAACAAGATTTCTTGGGTCACAACAATCATTAGGATTCCCTTCTAACATACTTAGGGACCATGATAAACACCTCCTATGGTGGTGAAAACATGACACTTGAGCATAAATTTATGTGTGACAATTTGTTTTATAACAGGTGCCCCCTAAAGTGCGAGTTCAGAAAAGGAACTGATGGCCAGAACACTTTACAAAACTATGGGTGTAAGGGTGTTGCAATAACAAATCTGGATGGAATCTGCAAGAAAAACATTAAAATTTATACATGTATCATCCCTAAGGTAGGTATACCCATGCTCATAATAATCTAACTCGAAGCATGGCCACCGACCAATAGACTATGGATCCATGAAAAAAATGACTAGGGATATGGACACCAAAAATACAATGTGGATCCATAACTCCATGACTTGATCAGATCGTGGCCATGAAAGAATACATAGTGGATACACAATACAATAAAGACACAGCCGCAGACCAATAAAAATCGTATATGTGCAATAGTATATACATCAGTTATATTATGAGCATGATGACCATACTTGAACTTGCTAAATACTCAGATAAAATCCATCACAACCTAGGTGAAGCACATAACAATGGTAAGTGCTAAAAGGTTCCCAAGGTATTTGTCCCAATCCTAAAACAATACGATTCTAATGCAAATAGATGTCATGATGTCAAACATGGTAGAAACAAATTGATTACCAGTCATTGATGTAAACCATTAACAAGTGCGAGGGAAGTCACCAATGATGAAAATGACTCCCAAGGTACTGTAGTACATTCCAATGAATGTGGATAAATGAGCTAAGGTAAAAAACTGACAGAATCATTCGATTAGAGGTCAATAATGTAAACCTACTGTCGAAAGTGAGGAAACCTACCATTGAGGCATGCAGGTTCCAAGGTACTAATTGGTTTCTAATCCTAGTTCATTGATAATGAGTTGAAGTCGACAGAAACATACTCATCAAAGGAGGGCCATGATGAATCCCCTATCATCAACATGAAACTGTCATAGGATAAGTGATGTAAGATGATGGATCAAATGATCAGAAACTGACACAAGGATGAAATGGTACATAAGACTGCAGAGTGGTTGAATTAGGCTAAGACTTTCTTTGAACATCATGAGGCACGACAAATGAATTGGCAGCATTGTCTCAATGAGATATGGACCAAAACATACTGAAATGACAACTAGGGCACTCTTTGGATCAACCGAAAGAGCATAATGACTCATGGGATTGGTATAACTTAGAGACGAGAATATTACCCAACTATAAGAAAAAATGAAAATGTTAGTAACCCATGTCAACCCTTCTCTTTACTTTGTTATTATATTGTTGTTGGACGCATATGCTTTGTAGGTCGTCCCGTAGTATTATATGTTCCATGGTATTGATCCATAGTATTGGATGCATATGCTTTGTAAGTCGTCACGTAGTATTATATGTTCCATGGTATTGATCCATATTATTGGTGCATAGAATTAGTATATAAGTACGCGTTGAGGCCAATAAAGGCATCCACGATTTATTTGTATTGAGATTGCTCAAAGGAGGTTTCCCCCTCAAAGTGGCCTGCGATCAATAAATTTCTTTTGTGTTCTGCTATTTCTGTTATATCGTTCATTTTCATCATTTAATTATTGCAGGTTCCTCAGAGCAAATAGGCACCATATTTAAGGGCGACAACAAACAACTTCCATAATGCTTTCCAAAATATGACTTACTCCTTCCAAATTTTTCCCCAACCATGATCAATGAGTACCCCTTTGTTTTTTAATGAGATTGAGGAAGGTAATAGATGTTCGGTATGACTCATCTTAGTTGAGTCCCTCATCATATTTTTAACACACTTGAAGAAGGATGTGTTGAAAAAGATAACTCTGTAGGTGCTCCCTCATATTTTTGGTGTGAGTGTGATGAGGGGGACCAAAAAGTTTTTTTCTTTGTGTATTTATGTAATAAAGTGACTTTTATGTAAATAAAGACATTTGTGTACTTTATAAAAGTGGGTCACTTGAGTGATGTATTAATTAATTATTTTAAGGGGAGCCTTCATTTTTCCTCTTATGAGTTATTTTTTACTTTATAAAAAATGTGAAAAGGGATAAAAATAACTAGTTTAAGTGAGTTAAAAGAACAACAAGTGAAACATTTGGTCATTTTTACCTCATAATCTTTACCTTAGTGGAGTTTTCCCTCTTTTGGAGCACATGTTGAAGTGTTTATTTCGAGAGATACAGGACAACATTTGACAAAACATCTGAACTTGGTTGTCATACTCACCACACTCTTTCATTTCATGGTCTTTATTTCTTTTTTTTATGTAAGTTTTGGTTTGATTTGAGATCCCCTAGTGAATCGTGGAGGGCGATGAAATGGGGTTTCATCCATCCCCTAACACTGGAAGACCGATGTCATTTCCCTGTATCCTTCTCCAAAAGGGCGATGAGCACAATTTGGGGAATTTGTTTGCATGTATCTTAGTGAATAAGCAAGGGATTGAGCTCAAATTTTTAATAATGATTATTTTAATGATGTATAGGAGATCCTTGGGTAATAAATGAACAATGATTGAGTGGAAAAGAGAACAAACATGAAGCTAAAGAGATGGCTGCTTTACATGATCCAAATACCATAACCTCCTTAAGAAACTATGGACTGCTCAAGTTCGTCAAAAATCAGAGCATGAGGAAGAAAGTGGCTTTGTTAAATCATTTGATAAACATGTGGGATTCTAATGACCAATTTTTCAGTGTGTTCCCTCACACTCTTGGCATCAAGTTAGAGTACATATATTTCTTGACGAGACTCTCCAAGTGGGGAGCACCAATCACTTTGACTGGCCATCAGGGAACTGATTCATCTAGTGAAAAATTCATGGTAGTTTTGTGCCTGCTGGAGATATACTCTTATTGAAATAAACTTAAAATAGTGTTTGAATACCTTGCATGCAAGTCTAGAAATATAATTCTGAATAAGAATACTTACAGTAAAAAATTAATGTACAGTAAAACATTATATGATGACATGCATAGGAAAGATAATAATTTTTCATAACATGCATAGGAAAATAACATGCATAAGAAAGATAAAACAGTAATGTACATTAAATCATTATATGATAACATGCATAAGCAAGATAATAATTTCTGAATAACAAATTACATATCATTTACAGTACATAGGCATTTCAAAAAATAGAATAAATGGAATCTGAACTAAGCAATGCAAACCTTTCACTTAACAAATCAGATATAATTTACAGTAATTAGACAGTTCAGAAATAAATAAACAGATCCTAAACTAAACCATGCAATCATTAGATATCATCTACAGTAAACAGATGTGTCAGAAATAAAT
Source organism: Larix kaempferi (assembly GCA_027924585.1). Taxonomy (NCBI): domain Eukaryota; kingdom Viridiplantae; phylum Streptophyta; class Pinopsida; order Pinales; family Pinaceae; genus Larix; species Larix kaempferi. The sequence continues at coordinate 5,504,264 of BSBM01000569.1, forward strand.
CAATAGAACCTGATCCAAGCTATGCAATCATTATATATCATCTACAATGAACAGATATGTCATAAATAAATCAATAGAACTTGAACCAAGATATACAATCATTAGATATCATCTACAGTAAACATATATGTCAGGAATTAAATAGAACCTGAACCTATAGAGGCGAATCAAAGCTGAAGGTCACCGTTCCTCCCAAACAACTTCTAGAACAGCCAAACTACTTGCTCTGAAACCCCCAAGCCTGTTTGATGAACCACAAGGACAAAGACTGGTCACAGAGATCCTCTAGCCTAATCTAGGTCACAATCTCACTTCATCATAAGCCTCCTTCTCATTGGATGAATCAATACTCAGCGTATTCTCCCCTTTCATCACAATCCTCCTGCTCAGTGGATGAAATTGATGCTTTATAGCATTTTCCTAGGACTTAGGTCATTCATGAGCCACCTGCTCGTAAAACGCTCAAACAAGTCACGACCTGATATTTAGGGAGGATGCCTCCTGCAACATGTGCGCCTTTACTAGGCTATCTTTCCACAATGAGTTTCCTCTTAACACTTGTCATGTCTCCTTGTGGGTCAGCAAAGACTCTTCAATGGTTGCCTTTAGTTTTGATTCCCTTAGTTATTTAAATATTTAAAAATAATAATTATTTTACACATGTCTTAACCTCACTTTTCCAATAATTTCAAATCAAAATAATAACATAAGGTCTTATCAAACAATAATTATTCAGGTTCTTAGGTGTATTAGATACACCCCCCTTAAAGTTTTAACACCATCCTCGGTGTTACTTTTAAAATTCATTTGAATAATTGTGAAACAGAATTGGATATGCCTCTTGCATATTGCTTTCCAATTCCCAAGTAGCCTCTTCTAGGCTAAGGTGATTCCATTGCACCTTGACTTGTCCGATGGTGTGGTTCTAGAGTAAAAGTTCTCTCCTCTCGAGAATACATTCTGGTCCCACCTGAAATTATCCTTCAGGTTCCACCTGGATAACATTTCAGACAACCACATGAGTAGCATCATGAACATATCTTTTTAGAATTTAAATATGAAAAACATTATGTACTTTAATTGTAGGTGGTAGTCCTAATTGATAAGCCACTAGACCAACCATGGCCAATATCTCAAATGGTCCACAATACCTTGGTGCCAATTTTGTGCACTTTCCCAATTTTAAGGAACTTTTTATGGGTTTCACTTTCACATAAACATGATCCCCTTCCTGGAACTCTCTTTGAGTTCTTTTCAAAACAACATAAATCTTTTGTCTATCTTGAGCTATCTTCAAGTTTTGTTGTACCCGTTTCATTATTAGTTCTATATCCTTCAATATTTCAAGACCTAACATTAGTCTATCAACTGGAATACTCCAAGAAATTGGAGTATTACATTTCCATCCATAAAGTATCTCAAATGGACTCATTTTTGCAAAGGCCTGAAAATGATTATTATATACAAACTCAATAAGATGCAAACACTCTTCTCATTTCCCAGGTTTGTCCATCACATACATTCTAAGCATGTCTTTTAAAATTTGATTCACCCTTTTAGTTTGACCATCATTCTGGGGTTGATATGTAGTACTGAAATTTAATTGAGTATGATAAAATTTAAATAAATATTTCTAGAAATTTCCCGTAAACTTTGCATCCCTATCAGAAACTACAACTTTAGGTGTCACATGCAATCTAAAATTTTTTTTCATAAAAATATCAGCAATATTAATATCTTTGTAAGTAGATTTGAAAGGAATAAAATGTAATGCTTTACTAAGATTATCTACCACAACCATAATTGAATCATTATGTTTACCATTCTCAAGAAAACTTGTTATAAATCCATGCTAATAACTTCCCACTTCCATTCTGGAATGGGTAAAGGCTGTAGCAATCCAGTTGGGTGTTGATGTTCAGCCTTAACATGCTGACATTCAATGCATCTAGCAATATATTCCGCTACTTCATTTTTCATATTAGGCCAAAAGAATTCTTTTCTTAATATAGTAATCATTTTTTGATATCCAGGATGTCCTGAATATGGTATTTTATGCATTCCATTCATGATTAAAGACTTGACCCCCTTCGAATTAGGTACATACAATCTATTTTTTCATACCAATAATTTTTTCTATTAAGACTGGATTCTAATTTTACTTTATTGGTTTTATTTTCTACTACCCTTTCTTTTAATTTTTGATATTCTTTATCAAATTTTGTTGTTGTTATGATTTTATTTTTGAGATCTGTTTCATAGCTTTTACTTGTAGTCACATACAACATATTTGCATGATGACTTAACGCATCAACCACTTTTTTTTTCCTTTCCTTTAATATGTTTAATTTCAAAGTCATATTCACATAGGAAATATAACCATCTATCTTGTCTAGCATTTAAATTTTGTTGGTCAAATAAATATTTTAAACTGACATTATCAGTCATTAGTAAGAATCTTCTCCCAATAAAATAGTGTCGCCACATTTTAAGTGCATGAATAATGGCAACTAACTCCCAATCATGAGTAGCATAATTCTTTTTATGTTCTTTAATATTTCTTGATTCATAGGCCACCACATAGTTGTCTTGCATTAATACTCCACCTAGACCCTCTTTGCATGCATCTATGCATATAACCAAATCTTTATAGGGGTATGTTATCTTTAGGATAGGAGCTGTAAATATTTCAGTTTATTGAAGCTGGTTTCACATTTCTCATTCCATTCAAATTTATTACCTCTCTTTTGCAATGAAGTTATAGGATATGCAAATTTTGAAAATCCTTCAATAAATTTACGATAATATCCAATGATCCCCATAAAAGATATAACATTATATACATCTTTAGGCATAGGCCATTCCATGATAGCTTTAATTTTATCGGGATCCACTGATATACCATCTTTAGACACTACATGTCCCAAGTATTGAATTTTATCTTTAAAGAAATCACATTTATTGAATTTAGCATAAAGTTCTTGTTCTCTTAATACTTGTAAGACTATTCTTAAATGCTCTTCATGCTCTTGTTGATTTTTAGAATAGAATAATATGTCATCAATGAATACAACTACGAATTTATCTAAATATTTACTTAATATACTATTCCTTAAACACATAAAATATGCTAGAGCATTTTTCAACCCAAAAGGCATTATGAAAAAATCATAGTGATCGTATCTAGTTCTAAAAGTTGTCTTATATATATCTTCATCTTTAACTTTGACTTGATGATATCCAAATATCAAGTCTATTTTTGAAAATATCGTTGCTCTCGAAATTGATCAAATAAGTCATCAATATGAGCTAAAGGATATATGTTTTTAATTGTCATTTTATTAATTTGTATGTAGTCTATACACAACCTTAATGTCCCATCCTTCTTCTTTACGAACAAAACCAGTGCTCCCCAAGGAGAAAAACTTGGTCGAATGTACTTTTTAACAAATAATTCTTGAATATGTGCTTTTAATTCAATAAGTTCCAAGATATTCATATGATATGGATATTTTGACACTGGTACTGCTCCTGTTACCAAGTCAATAGTAAAATCAATCTCTATTTTCAGAGGTAATCAAGGAATTTCTTCCGGAAACACATCCTTAAAATATTTTAAAATTGGAAAATCATCTATTTTTATTTCATTTTTTTTATCTTTGTCATCAATTATACGAACAACATAAACTTTACAACCTTTGCGAACTGACCTTTTCATTTGTAAAGCAAAAAATTCTCTAATAGTAGTTTTCCTTGGAATTCCTTTAACTATTATACGTCTACTTTCTTCGTCTATGCATGAGAAAGTTTTAGCATAGCAGTTCAGAATTACTTTATGCTTTTCTAACCAATCCATTGCTATCAATAAATCATAATATCTTAAAGGAAGAATATTTAAATCAGCATGCGTCATAAGACCATTCATATTAAATTCACATTCTTTCACAAAACTAGTGACTTTTGTTTTCATGCTTGTAGCAAGCTGAACTAACCAAGACTATTCAAATTTTTTCTGCTGTAATTTACACAGTTATGCAATTCTTGGTGAAACATAACTTAAATTTGCACCTGGATCAATTGATATAGATATTGGTTTATATTTTAACATACCTTCAATTTATACCATTGATGTCTGATGGTTTGCTTTCTTGTTCTCCAATGTTGCGCAAATTATGGGCATGCTCCTTGCTACATTTCCAACCATAGTATATTTTTGAACAGTGTGAATGTTGTTAAAACTTTTTATTCTTACTGGAAAGTCCTTAAAATAATGTGGTTCACCACATTCCCAACATTTTAAAGGTTCCTTTTGAACAATATTTTTATTATAACTAGCAGGTGCTTCTCTTTCTTTCATTACTATAGGATTTGTGGCCTAAAACTTCAGAAAATATTTCTCTAATAGTTTCGATGATTATTTCCAAAAGTATCATTAAATCTCATAAATTTTCTTTTATGTTCAAATCTTTCATGTTTTTTGTTCTTCCAACTTGTTACATTGTCTCTCTTGTTCTTATTTTGGTCATAACATAAATTTTATTTTCTCATAGCTTCATCCAATGTTTTAGGATTGTCATATTCAATTATCTCCTTGTAAATTGTTGGTAAACAGCTGAGAAAACGTTGTGCTTTAGGATTTTCATCAACAATATAAGGTACATAACATAATAAACTTAGAAATTTACTACATAGTTCTTTCATTGTAAAAGTTCCTGGTTTCAAATCATAAAACTCTTTAGCTTTTTCTTCATAATACTATTCCGACAAGTATTTTATTTTAAAGTATTTCTTGAAAATTTTCCAAGTTAAGTGACATTATTTAATGCATTTTACTTTCTTGACATCTTGCCACCAAATGTCGGCCTTTCCCGTTAAATTAAAAATTGCCATGTTTGCTTTTAATTCATTAGAGTAGTTGTAAATCTGAAAGTACTTTTTCATTCCTAAAATCTAGGATTCTGCGTCTTCTCCAGTTTCAATCTCACCGTTGAATATAGGAGGTTTTATATTTTAATTTCACCAGAAATGTCTTCATAAGGTTTACTTTTCCTACTATACTTATCACCATCACTACTTTCGCTAAATTCTTTGTAATTTTGTTTAATATGTTTAGGTAAAATTCCACTTGAAGACTCTGTTTCACTATCTGGAAATTTTAGCTTCCTTTCCTTGTGTTTGTAAGATATAGTATTTTATTTTTATAACTCGGGTCCTTTCTTCCTCTCTGCTTTCTGATTATGTAATTTTATTAACAAGACATTATTTAACTCCTCTTGTGCTTTCAAAATTCGTTCATTATCTTTCTTAACACTTTGTAGTTCTACTTTTAAATATTTTGCTGTTTGTAACAATTTAGATGGGTTATTAATTATGTTCTCATTTAGATGTACCCATAGTTTATCATCATTAATGTTTTATTGTTCATTATTTACTTGTTCTTTAGGATGGAATTCTTCTTCAGCAGACATTTCAACATCTGCCATAGTTCATGCAAAATCAAAGTTATACTTCTCTTCTAAACATAAGAGACTCAACCATAACAAATAAGTTAGTTTTTTGTTTGTACTTGTTTCAATGTTGATCCCTTTAGGCTAAGTGTTGTAACCATGCTCTGATACCATTATGTCACATACCCCAAAATACCTATATTAAAAAAACAAAAATGATAAATGCATGTATTCTTTTGTACTTCTAGTATTGTGGAAAACAAAATACTTTACTTGATTACATATTGGACTCTAAGCCAAAGTTAGAAGCATGTCAAGGTTCTGTTTTTTAATCACATCTAAGGTCTAGGACTCAGTCCATTTGTTACATTTGTATGCTAGGGTAAAATTTCTAAGCCTTACCTCTTTTATAAGCATCATTACATGAGTATTTAGCTTAGGATTATAAGCATAATTAATAAATTTTTAACCTCAACACAATTAGAAAAATGAGAGTTTAAACCCTTACCCAAACTGTAATATCCCAATTTTGGACTTTAAACCCCTATTATATTTCTGCTAAGTATTATTTCATTTTACTTAGGTGACTTTAGAAATATGATAAATTGATTTCTAATGACCATGTGGACGAGCACATTAATGACATGGGAGTCACAGTCCCCTAAGGTTTCAAGGGAAAATGCCACATAATAACAATAAGAAGAAATTATTATAGGAGAAAAATGGCGAACCCTAAAGAAGAGATTTGAGAAACTAATGAATTAAAAGAATTCATAAAATGAGAAATTCCACACCTAAGAGAATAAAAGGTGAAAACTCATTGAAACACGCATCAATTATCACATTCATTATTCACAATCTCATGAGTTGGACACACAAGAGAAATGGGAAAACACGTGAACCTGAGACAAGTGAAGACTCGTGAAGGAGGACAGATTTAGGAGGACCAAACTAGTCCTGAAGCCAAGTGATTGAGGACAAATTTAGAAGAACCAAACTAGTCCAGATCAAGAGGGTGGATTTGGGAGGACCAAACTGGCCCAGATTAAGAGGAATCATACAACTTGGTATGAGCTTGGCCACTTAATTGTGTGCAGGTAGGAGAACTACCCCAAGCTAGAAGGAGTACTGCATTTACCTGAATAGGCGGTGTTACACTGATTCTCTTAATGGATAAGGATTAAAAGGCCCTAGAGCATCCTGGAGCTCAGGAGTACTAAGTTGGATGTTGGGTTTCCTGCTGCCACTGTCACATCCTAAATAACTTGACTAAACAAGCTAAGGGTGACTTAAAACTATACTCTAACCTAGGGGATTGTGAACTCGGCTCGGGGGTGACCTGAAAGGAAGGAGTACTTGTTGGTCAACGGTTCGGAGGTTTGTGCTTGGTTCCACTGGTCATCTGAACTTAGATAAGTTATCTGTTGAACCTATATGTTTATGTTATGGACAGTATTGGAATGTGTTTTTATTTATTCCTAGAAGTACTACTAAATGATCTATTATTTCAGATCTGTTAATATGTATATTGTATACTAATTGTCTGAGCATAGATCTGCCATGAAATTCCTAGATATCTGTCATCTATTTCAGTTCCATAATCTGAGTGAAATACCTGAAGTATTTATGGTTAAGTTGTTGTATTAATAAGTAAATTATGATGCAGATATGTGAGTAGAAATATTATTGTATCAGGGTTGTAAACCTGAGAGATGTATCCTAGAGTGATTATACTGCAAATGCTAACCTATGTTTTTATACATGCATTTTAGACAGAGTATATTCATTTCTAGGTGAATGACAGAACTAGGGTTACCTATATTCTATTGTGTAATTCAGGCAAACATGTAAACTTAAGGGTTTACATGTCAAGCCTTCAGATATTTACAAATCTTTCTTCTATTGTTATAGATCAGGATGAACAGGACAGATTCTTAAATGTTCTAAATGAAGTGCTCATACTGAATCTAACCGTACATTCATTTAAAAATGTTATACATTAATTGCATTCCATTTTGGGTAACATAATCGATTTATAGACTCCCTGTATGAATACCTAGCATACATGTATTAAATGGACAAAATGCATTTTGTGTTATTACTATAGCAAGAATCGAGTCGTGGTCCATAGTCTCGCCCACCTGAATAACAGAGTGCGCATAAGTGTTACCAAGTGTAGTAGTATTGAGACTTAGGGTTTCCTAAGGTTACGTTTAAACCTGTTATTAACTTATGAGATGCATGCTACACTTGAATGCCTTGTATTTGCTTTGGTACGGTATGTTTTATTACTAAGAACCATTTAAATGGTCATGCCCTCATCACTAGCTAAGTAAAGGACACGAGATTTGCTGTAAGAATCGAATCGTGGTCCATGGCTGGAAGGCCATATATCATTGTGCATACAGAGTTAAAATGTCCTTCTTAAGAACAAGGATGTTCATCGACGGCTTAGCCATTTATTAAAAACTGATCGCGCAAACATTTTGTCCCTAGGGCTAATAGCTTAGGAGTTTGCCATGATTTTTATATATCATATATGAAATGAAGTGCATGCTGCAATAAACATAAATAAAGGCAATTCTAGATTGTGCATCTTATGTATCACTGTATATATTTATATATGCCCTTAAGAGTCATAACCATAAACATTGAATCGTTGTGCATTTCGGATATCCCTACGAATTCATGAACATCAAAACTTAAAATAGTAAATTAAATGCAACTATACATTATGTCGAGCATGGCGAAACCATCTTCTCATGATACAGCAAGCATAAGCGAAAACGATACATGTAATATCTAGCTATGTAAGTTTAACATTTCATATTACGAATTGGAACACCATACATTGCAAATAACTACACTATGCATTTAATAAGAGAAAGAGACAGGGGCCATAAGCATCGTGGGCATACCTTACAGTATAAAAAACCAGCGACGGCTTAAATGTTCTCCTTTCAAACTGCATTCGTTATTTACAAATTTAAATCAATAGTTTAGAGCGAATGCTCTACATCCCACATCCGAACCCTTCAAGGGTCAAACCCGAGCAGTGCCGGTAACCACCGACGATGCTCTGTGTGGCCAAACCCATGGTCGCAAGGACCGGATTCCACTAGCAGCAAGCTATCGCTTCTACGTTTGGGTCCAAAGCCCACAACTCTTTAAAAACAACAACCCAGCACTTAACCCTTCAATGTTGAGTAACTCAGCCCTGAACCACGGGGTGAGACCACCGAGGCTATGAGAAGCGGTGAGTTACCTGGAAGGTTGGGATACACTATCCCCATGCTCAGCGTCTTCCATGGAGGCACACCACATGCTGTAGCTTTCACCACCCTCACGTTACCTGCTTACCTGCAAACGGTTACAAGTGGTTAAAAGTGTAACAATCGACAATTTACAAAGTAATAAGTGAAATCGCAACCGCATGTTATTTTACCATGGTATAACGAGGAGGGACATATCATTACCTATTAAGTGAAGTGCAACTGCAGTATGTTCCACCCACTGCATAAACGACATTGAACACAAGAGTTAAGAAACGGCCGAAAGATTTTTTTACCATAAATAAAATGTTACAGCGAATCAGTTAGGAGCTGTGCCTTACCTATCAAGCAAGCAGCAGCTAACGCTGATGTCGAGGTGTTCTACTGGGCTTTAGCAAGGCATCGAAGCCATCTCCACTGTTCAATGTGGACAAGTTCTTTTGCACAGGGCAGAAGTCCCTCTGCGCAAGACGATAGTGCATCAACAATGACCCTCGTCGAAACTCCAGTCTTTTACAAAGCTGTGGGCACTGGACAAGAAGGTGATGGTCACCACTGACCCCGGTCGCCAAGGAGTTATGGAATAAGCCATGGATCACTAGAGTGAAGGCCATAGAGGCTTGGATCGATGGTGATGAAGTTATCATGATGGCCAATAAACCAACCATGCGTAGATCAACGACGCTTATCATTCTAAACATTAATGGAGCCGTGTAGAGTACGCAGTACAGGAGATGAGTTGGTAGCACATGGTTTTGGGTGGGAATCACATTCATGGTGGCCAACCACTGTCCACATGGACCAAATACCAAGCAGTTTCCAAGTCTTCCATGTGAACCATGACCTTTTACCTTCCAAATAGCAGTTGGCTGGGTCAAAACATTGTAGAGGTTTCGGGCTGAGCCTGTGTGCTTCACCACATCAACCATTCAGGCCACCTGTGAAATACACGGTACCAACATGCTGTTCTTTATGCTTCTTACGTGTGTTGTCCATGTTAGAGTGGCAGTGGTATTGTTCATCAAACCCTTAAGTTGTTGGTCAACACCTTAACGCTTACCTTGTTAACCTCGTAGTTTATGTTGGCAGGAAATGTCACCAAGTGACATTCATTAACATCTTATGCTAATGTGAATGTCATGGGATGACATTGTTTATAGTCATTACATTGGGTAGGAATCATACCCTTATGGCACGTTTGGAGTATATTTTCATGCTAGGCTTATTGAGCCTTAGGTGTTAGTTAAAGATATAATAATATATGTATATATCTATGTAATATATATATGTATATTATTAGATTTTAAATGATTAAATTTTAAATTTAATTACAAAGTTATATAATTCTTATGTTGCAATACTTTGGCTCTTAAGCCATAGTTCAACTTAGAATTAGATTAAATATATATATACTAGCCTCCCCAGAATACTCCTCTGTTTAGAGAATCAAATAGAATCAACTAACCTATCCTAGAAGATGGGTCAGCTTTTTAGTTTGCATTACATATGTTATTATAAAACAATAAGCTAATCCAAACTCTACAAGAATAAATTGACTCCTGTCATGGAATGCTAGCATGGAGTGATCTCGCTCGGCCTTATCGGGATGAGGTTATTGGTTCAATTCCATTTGTCTCTTGGGATCTTAAAGTCCATTTCGTAACAAGGTAGAAACAGGTTACCCCAACTGTTGTTGGATCTAATTGTTGATGTATATGTAACTTTGGAATGTATTTCACCTATGTATATTGTACTCCTAGAGAGATGGTATTATTCCTCTATACGAAAGTGTCGTCATTTGTATTGACAAGTGTCACAAGTGTCGTAACTTGTTGTGATGGGTTATTAGACCACCTAGTGAGGGGTCGGCCTGGATTAATGTAACCATGGGTTATTAGACTGAGTTAGACAAGTCAGCCCTGCTAGTTTATTAGGTTGGTCAGGACAAGTATAAATAGAGAGCAGGAGCTCTCTATTTGATCATTTCATTATTCACTTCTACACTACTCGGAAAGTGGCGCACTAGTTGAGGAGGAGGAGTAGCTACTAGTAGAAGACAATCTCTTGTACTTTGGTTGTATCATTGCTCTTTCTATCTCTGAGGAAGTTGTGGGGTTTTTCACCTTTATGGTTTCCCCCAGTGAAACTCTGTGTGTCCATTGTCTTATGTGTTTGCTTGATATGCTTGATACATGCTTGATATGATTGATATGATGTACATGTTATTCTCTCAGTAAAGATCCTAGAGTATGTTGAATTAATGCTCAAAATCTAACATGGTATCAGAGCTAACCTGAGAAGAAGACATTGTGGAGTGGCGGAAACTAGGGTTTCTTGTTTATTCGATTTCCCTACACAGAGTTTGGAAAAGCAGTAAGGTAGATTGACTCTACTCATCAAGGAGAATCTTTCTGTCCAATTAGAATTCAATTCTGAGAACTTTCAATTTTGTCCCTAAAACTTAGGGTTTCCACAAAAATAGGAATTTCTGAAATCTGAAGACATAGCTGGAAGCTCCTTGGAAAAATCAAAGTTTAGAGCTTTGGATCGAACTTTTTGGTTGGGTGAAGCTTTAGGAAACGCAAACCCTAATTCAGGGTCCTCCCTAGTGAATCCGGGAGATTGAAAAGCATTTATGAAGGGTGAAACTTTGCAGTTTTCAAATTCTGAGTATACCAAGCTAATTAGCTCATCAAGGCGCATCTTTCTATCATTTCAGAAGTTTGAAATTCAAAGTTCAAATTTTTAGGGTTTCTCTGACAAACCCTAATCCGGGACCAGATCGAGTTTTTAGCAAATCAAGTGGTAAGACCTAAATCTTTTATATTTCCATTTGAAGTACTCTTTAAGATGTCTCACCACACCAAGCTTGAGGATAAGCTTGAAGGGGCTGATAACTTCCGAGCATGGAAGTATAGGATTGGGTTAATCTTGGAAGAAAATGAGTTGGACACTTACATAAGTGAAGAGGTCCCTATCCCAGAGGAAGAAGAGGCTAAGGCCTTACACAAAAAGAATTTGGTCAAGGCTAAGAGGATCATTGTTGATTCTATCAAAGACCATCTCATACCACATGTTTCATCTCTAAAGACACCAAAGGAGATGTTTGATTCCATGACCAAGCTATTCGAAGGGAAGAACATAAATCGGAAGATGACCTTGAGGAATCAATTGAAGAATGTCAGGATCCAGAATGCAGAGACTATGCAATCTTATTTATCAAGGGTCTCCCAGATAAAACAACAACTTGAAGCTGTGGGAGAAGATATAGAAAATGGAGAAGTTGTAATGACCACTCTTAATGTGTAGGGTTCGTCGTTCTAGTAGTTTTTTTTTTTTTGTAGATTAGCATAAATAAAGTACATCTTTTGAATTATGAAAAAGTATAGATGAAACTAGTTTCCAATTCTATCTTTTGAGATATAAAATGACATGATATTCTATTTCGACATCTAAACATAATTAAAATCAATAATGACACTACCTATCAATTCTTCCTTTGATATGAAAATTGACATAATTTAAGACATTTCATTCAAGCCTATGAGCTATAGATTGACATAGTTGTAAGCACTATATTTCAATTCTATTGAAATATGTTTTGTCGCAAGTAAAACTATACCATTCATTTATCCAAATGTAGTTTGCACAATAATACATATTGTCTAGACATAAACAATATAAGTAATGGTATTACATATCAACTTTATCTTAATAGTATTACATATCAACTTCCACTTTTTAAGATGTAGATAAAACCCTTCATTCCAATCCTATGAACGATAGATAGTCTTAATGTAAGCACTAACTTCCAATTTTATTTGTAACGTGATTGTCATGAACGAATCTATTCATATTTATATATCTAAATATAATTAGTACAAAATAACTTTTCTTTAAATAAGAAATACATAACTAATCGCATAAATAATTTCATCTTATAATAATCTTCCCTCCAAACATCACTTACTTAACAATTATATAAATTTGCACTTATAAAAGCTTTCCCTCTAAAATCAATTGTTAAACAATGGTGTAATAAATAATTCTACGCCTACACAATTTTTTTTCCTCTAATTAATACAGTCAATGAATAAGTTGGACGAAACCCCGAGTTTTTAATTAGCAATGCGGAGATTTCCCGGAAACACCAATAGTTCACAGTGAATGAAAAAGGAGCTGGTACTCACACTGGTAATGGTAGAGTTGGAGCTTCATGGTCAATTTCCAAATACAGAGATATTAAATAACGATGACATATATGAATTATACAATGAAAGCTTTTCTTCTACTTAATACAGTCGAGGGATGAACCGAAACTTATGATCATTTTTCTAAATGAAAACGTACAGGGCGTTGATAGAGTTTGAACACATAAACAAGTAAGTTCCAATGGAAACCTACAGGTGTCGACAGAATGAGAATTGACGATCTAATTCCCAATAAAATCCTGATACGATTCTTGAGGTCGCCTTCATTATAAAATACAAGGCAATTCGAAAACTTAATTTAATATTATGGGAAGGATATGGAATGCCCTTCGTCATGAAATACAGAGGAATTTGAAAACTCAAATAAGATTTATGGTAAGGATCTGTACTACAAAGATGAACTACAAAAGATACACAACCGATTCTGGAAAGAGATCCACAGTTTTCGAAGGGATGTAAGAAGGGCACAGAGTTAGGATGTCATAGAAATTTCAATCCATTATCTTGATGCCATCTTGATACAGAGTAAAATAAATCATCATCCACACAAATTTAGACGCAGGGGCTTGTAATCGAAATCGTCCTGAGTGTGAGCTAAGACACTATCGATATGATTTGATGCAGAGATTTTCAATTGTATAAATTCTGGATATGAGCTAAATTTCAATGAAATGTGAATGCAGGGTATTCGTTGTTTGCTTCCTGGCACAGATCGGCATCAATATGACGGGATTTTAAGAGTTTAAAATTAATAATGAATTCTTGAAATCGAATTTCAATGGAATGTGAATACAGGGTATTCGTTGTTCGCTTCCTAGCACAGATCGACATCAATATGACGGGATTTTAAGAGTAAGGTCCGTATGATTACAATCACTAGCTAAATAATGGATCGAACGATTCAGAAAAACATAATACTGGTAGGGACTCCGAGTGTAAGGTTTAACTTGTAGATGGGCAGCAGCGGTTCTCACATACAACCTTTTTAAGCAAGATTTCAAGATCAGCTATAATACAGAGTTTTAAAAAAATTATATGCTCAATCCTGTATTCAATCCGGTGGAAGATGAAGTTCGTTCAATCCAAGATACAGAGTTAAAAAGCGGCTCGATAATCGAACTGGATACTGCAGATTCGTGATCTTGGTATCCCACGCTTTTTGAGATTATGCATATGATTCAAAACGGAGTCTGAAACCAAATCCATAACCTGAGTACCCACGCGATCTTGAATTTAGAGGTAATTAAGACAGTGTTGAACTTTTGCAGAATTGCTTGGATTGCCTAGTCACAATTTTTAGTTTAACTATTAATGTAATGAGGTTTCATTACATAAGAAATAAAAAAGTGAGATGTGACCGATGTGGTGAACTGGGAACCACCATTAAGGATTGGATCGTCGCAGGCTTCAAAATAAAATTTAAGTCATTTTGTGAGATCTAGAAAGACGTCACATGAATTGAATGCATTCGGATCTTACAGAGATGTTATTCACAGTAATTTATGAAATTATGGATATCGTCGATCTACTATAACAGAAATCATAAAAGAACATATCTATACTTTTCTCCAAATTTCGATACCTTCTTTAAGAGTTGGAAAATATATAAATTATGAAAACAGAGCTACACTTTCATTAGTTCCACAGGAATTTGAAAGAAATTGTGATACGAAAACAGAGTTTTATAATCCATGATAGTTCAGATCAAGATCTTAATACCTCCACGAGGGTTTGGAAATCTAAATGAAACAATAAGAACAGAGTCGAATTCCTAAATTGTATAATTCTGAACAGGGACAATAGTACACAGCATAATAGATCAATATTCTCAGTTCCTACGATCTACTCACTGTCTAAGTACAGTCCTTAATACACAGAAAATAAAGTAATTCACAGGATTTACAAACGACACAGAAACTGAAATATTACATCGCAACTACTAATCAACATATAAATTATAAATTTACGAAGCATTAAACCTGATTCATTCGTCGAGTCTGAGATGAAAGAGATCGTTGTTGCAGTGACGGAATCAACTATCCGGATCTTATCTTTGACGAAGTTACTGACAACGCTTCGGTTGACCACCCTATCGTATCAAGGTTACTTTTCTTCACCTCGAACCCCCGAGCTAATGGGTTCGTAAAAACACACAAACTAACCTCCCGACAGGATCTCCCAATCCCCGTTGTAGCTAATCCCAACTTCAAGGATCATAACATAATCCAAGATTATGATGACCATCCAGCATTAGGGAGCAAGAGATCCCCCACTCTCCTTCTCCTCCCTCATTATATAGCAAATTCTTGTGTGCCATGTGTCTGTCCATGCACAAATTTAATTTAATTTAATATTTTAATTTCAAATATTCTCAAATACATGTGTCTCAAATCCCTTTGTGCACCTACTTCCCTAAATTAGTGGGAGTTAGATATGGAAGAATCCTACTTCTAAATTGGTTCTCTTTTAGTTTACTAAATATCTTTTTAGTAAGCTAGTTGTTTTTATTTATTTAATTCCTTTTAAATAATAAAAACCTATAAAGAATTTGTTTGTCTCGTTAAAAATCTAAATTCCATTACCAAGTTTAAAAGTTTTTTTTTTTTTTAATATATATATTAATTTAAATTCTTTATAAAATAATTATTTGCAACTTTGGAGTTTAAACTTCAAATAGGAATTTACTTATAATACTTCTAGTTGACTTTAGTTTTTCTCATTTTTATAAAGTAGATAAGTGAGGTACTTTAAACTTAAACAAATTGTTTTTGTTTAGTTTCTTTTTCTATTCTTATTATTTCTTCTTTTCTCTAAAAAATAAAATTACATAAAATAAGGAATATTGTGTTATTTTAATTGCCTTTTAATTTACAGTCACTTGAATTTATCTTTGACAAGTTTTTAATCTCTTCAGGTGTTAAGTAACATTATCTTTTTCTTGTCTAGGTGCCTCTTGGGCGGGCACTTCCGACAGTTTCATTTCTTCCTTTTTATGGGGAGTACTGCGTAGCGACTGGGAACCGTTACCGCGATCTCTCAACTACGCTCCTTGGAGACTAAAGGATGTTGAGAGATAAGGCTCTCCTTAATGCACGCCCCTCAACTCATCGTACGCGACCAAATTGTTATGGCCTTGCCCGTACGGCATACGCTTCCCCAGGTGAGATGAAACGGCTTCACCCATGCGTGGATTGCTAATCCAGGGTCAATAGTTAGTCGTCGTACCCCTAAGTGTTCTTTCCGTTCTTACGACCCCGATAATTCCATTGTGAGTCAGTCGGTAAATCATCTTACCTGCCACTTCACACACTCAAACACATATTAGTAGAGCTGCACTATAAAACATTTGTATCATACTTTTCATTTTCTCTGTCAGTCGAGTATAAAAAAATCATCATTTTTCATTTCAAGTAATTTCAACATTCATCATTTTCATTTTCTTAGTCAATCGAGTATAAACAAATCATCATTTTTCATTTCAAGTAATTTCAGCATTCATCATTTTCATTTTCTCAGTCAGTCGAGTATAAACAAATCATCATTTATCTAACCATTTTCATTTTGCATATAAAATCTAAAGCAATTATTCATGGTCCAAGTTTTTATAACTCCGGGTCACTTCAAACCAGTGCCCTCAAATAGTCAAATCAGTTGTAGGTCTCAAAAGTAGTTTGAACAATCATAGGTCTCAAATAATCTAATCAATCATAAGTCTAAAATAATAAAATCAATCATGAGTGCTGAGGCGGGCATTACATGGACCCCTCTTATTAAAACTTCGTCCCGAAGTTCAAAACAAAAAAGGAAAGTCCCGACGTATCTCAGTTGCATCCTCCCAGGTCGCAAAACTGGGACTATAACTATCCCATTGAACCTTAACCTGATCAATCACATGATGCCTAAGCTGCCATGTTCAATGGTCCAATATGCATATCGGCTCTGCCATCACGGCCCCTTCGTCCGTTATCTATAAGTTACTCATGTCAATGATATGTGCTGAATCAAAAATGTAATGTCTAAGTACTAATATGTGAAAAACATTGTGCATCCTATGCAATGATGATGGTAGTGCAAGACGGTAGGTAACCGGTCCTATCCGTTCCAATATCTCGAACGGTCCCATGAACCTAGGAGATAGCTTCGTCCCTTTCCGAAACTTGATAGTACTCTTTTGCGGCCTCACTCGTAGAAATACTCGATCTCCAACCTGATACTCTCTATCGAGTCTATGCGCATCAGCATAACTCTTCTATCGATCCTGTGCTTCTTTCAGTCGAGCATGGATATCTGCCATCTGTTCTTCCATCTCCTGAATTACCTCAGGTCCAAGCAGAGTCTTGTCCTCTACTCTATCCCAACTCAATGGTGTTCGACAAGGTCGGCCATACAAAAACTCGAATGGCGCCATCTGTATCGAACTTTGATAGCTGTTGTTATACGCGAACTCTACTAGAGGTAGAAATTCCTCCCAACGGGTCTGCTGGTCCATCACATACATTCTCAGCATGTCCTCCAGTATCTGGTTCACTCTCTCAGTTTTCCCATCAGTCTCCGGATGGTATGCAGTGTTGAAGTTGAGTCGTGTTCCCATAGCTTCCTAGAAGCTCGTCCAAAATCTACCTGTGAATATTGATCCCCAATCAAATATTATCTTCCTCGGCACCCCGTGCAGTTGTACAATCTCATCAATGAATACTCTCGCAATCTCTGGGGCCTGATAAGTGTTCTTGATGGGTATAAAATGTGCACTCTTCATGAGAGTGTCTACTACCACAAAGATGGTATCATGTCTCTTGCAGGTTAGTGGCAATCCCACAATAAAATCCATGGAGATGATCTCCCACTTTGACTTAGGTATGGCATGAGGCTGAAGTAGTCCAGTGGGTTGTCTATGTTCAACTTTGACTAGCTGACACTCCATGCATTTGGAGACAAAATTTACCACGTCTCTCTTCATGCCATGCCAGAAGAATATAGGATAAAGGTTTGCATACATCTTCTTCACACTAGGATGTGCTCTATAAACAACTCGGTGAGCTTCTTCTAGGACTAGGTTCCTAAGCTCATTGTTATTTGGTACATAAATACGGTTGTTGTATCTCAATAACCCATCATTTTCCAACGAATAACCCTTATACTTGGGTAGTTCCATCTGTTCTTGTTCTATCTCGGCCTTTACCTCGTTGTACCACTTTTCTTCTCGTTGTATCCCAAGCACCTTTTCTCTCAGGTTGGTCTGCATCGAAATCACTGAGAATATGTGAGGTCTACGACTAAGTGCATCTCTACGACTAAGTGCATCTGCTACCTTGTTCAGGGTTCCCTTCACATAGGTAATGTCAAATTCATACTCACTTAACTGTTTCAACCATCTCCTCTGTCTAGCATTTAGATCACTCTGAGTAAAGATATACTGCAATCCATGGTGATCCATCTTAAGTTCAAATTTCCTTCCTATTAGGTAGTGTCGCCATAAGCGTAAAGCATGCATTACTGCAGTCAGTTCCATGTCATGTGTCGCATAGTTTTCCTCATGAGGTCTGAGTCTCTGAGAGGAGTAGGCAATCGCTCTCCCTCCCTGCATTAGCACGTATCTGACTCCATCCTTGGATGCATCAGTGCATACCAAGAAATCTTCCTCCATGTCCGACACTTTTAGAACCGGTGCCGTTGTCAATAGCTCCTTCAATTTTGCAAATGCCTTGACACATTTATCCGTCCAAATAAATGGCCTATCCTTCTTTTGCAACTCAATGATCGGTCCTGCAATCCTCGAGAATCCTTCGACAAACCTTCTGTAATATTCCACAAGTCCCATGAAGTTTCTCATTTCATGTACGTTTGTCGACACTGGCCATTCCCAAATGGCATCAATCTTGGCGGGATCTAATGCTATACCGTCGCCAGAAATAAGATGTCCCAAATAGTGGATTTCCTTCTGGAAGAAGGAGCATTTCGACAACTTCCCATAAAGTTGGTTTTCTCTGAGACACTGTAAAACTAACCGAATGTGCTCTTCATGTTCCTCTGGTGTCCTAGAGTAGATAAGAATGTCATCGAGGAATACCTGCATGAACTTGTCGAGATACTAGCGGAACATGTCATTCATCAAGTTCATGAAGACACTAGGTGCATTGGTCAACCCAAAAGGTACCACTACGAACTCATAGTGTCCAAACCGTGTCTTAAAAGAAATCTTTGGAATATTAGCTTCTATGATCCTTAACTGATGGTAACCTGATCGTAAATCAATCTTTGAAAAGATTGTGGCATTTTTTATCTGATCGAACAAGTCATCGATCCTAGGTAAAGGATATTGATTCCTCACTGTAGCCTTGTTCAACTTGCGGTAGTTAATACGGAGTCGCCACGACCCATCCTTCTTCTTAACAAATATCACTGGTGCTCCCCATGGGGAGATGCTTGGTCTAATCAGCCCTAGATCCAAGAGCTCTTGTAACTGCATCTGTAGTTCCTTCAATTCCAGCACGGACATTCTGTATGGAGCTCTTGCGATTGGTTATGTCCTTGGCTTTAGTTCTATGGTAAAGTCTAGCTCTCTCTGAGGTGGTAGTCCAGGTAAGGCTTTAGGAAATACATCCATGTATTCTGCAAATAAGGGATGGTCGGAGATGTCGGCTTTGTCCTTGTCTTTATTCATTGCTATTACCGCATAGAGCTGACATCCTTTCCTCAGGCTTCTCTTCAGCTGTAAAGCGGAAATCATCCGTAACGATACCTTGTTTTTCATTCCCTTTAGGACTTTCTTATGACCTTCATCGTCATAAAAAGTTAGTTCCTTGCTACGGTAGTCTAAGATGGCAGCATGGGTTTCTAACTAATCCATGCCCAAGATTAGGTCATAAGCTCCGAGGGCGGTCGCATAGAAAGACGTTCTAGTGTGACATACTCCTATATCTAACTCACAATCTTCAAATTTTAGTCCCATGCTCTGGGTATTTTCGGATGCCATTTCGACTAAGTCAAAATCATCTTGTGCACATGCCACCATCTTGCTTCATTCTAATGGAGCATAAGAAATAAAGCTTTCAGTAGCACCAGGGTCAATAAGTAAAGAGAATTGCATACCGTTAAGTGTGCCAGCCGTTTCTAGTATAGTAGACTGATGTTCCTCCTGATGGTTGTTGACCGCCACATGTATATGATGTGCTCGACCCAGATCTACATCAATAGTCTGAGGTGGTTTCTGTCCCTGTCTCGGTCCCGTCTGCTGCTGAGGACAGTCAATCTGAAAGTGCGGACCTTTGCAAACCCAACATCCTTCCTTTGGTCCTCTTGCTGATCTTCCAGTGGATGCGTTATTGCCTCGTGGTCCTGACTACATTGGTTTCCCAAATGTTCTGGCGTTGTCTCTTTTGGGTGGTGGCTTGTACGGCATTCTGTTGTTTCTAACTGGTTTTCCATTTATAGGTCCTCTGAAGTTATTTCGCTAACCAAAATTCACTCTCAGCGGGTCAGAAGGTGGTACTACCCAATTCTGAATGGGAAAGTTTTTTCTAGATGGACCTGTGTTTACTTGTTGTTCTTCGGCTATCAAAGCCTTTTGTACTATATCATGCAATGTAGGTGGAGTAAGAATGCGGACCTTGTCTCTAATGTTGTCGTTCAGTCCATAAATATATTCGTTCACCTTCAGCTTTTTTGTCGAGATGTGAGGTGCCTACCTTAGAAGTTCCATGAACCTGATCTCGTACTCCTGCATTGTTCTTCCTCCCTGTCGGAGGGCATTGAACTCATTGAGCTGTCTCTCAATGAACTCTTCAGACATGTAGTGTTTGCGGAACTGTTCTTCAAACAGTTCCCACGACACTTCGTTGGCCTCGACTCCCAACTGTGGTTTCAATGTCTTCCACTAGAGTAGGGCTTCCCCTTTCAGCTGCAAAATGGCCATGTGTACCTTCAGGTTTGAGGTGTAGTCCCTCATGGCGAAGCACATTGCCATGTTCTCTAACCAAGCTTTTTCCGCGGCTCCTTTAGTGGAACCCTAAAATTCTGGAAATCTTACGTTTTCCAGTTCTCTATGAATGTTGGCAGGAGGTGAGTTCTGCGGTTCAGTTGCAGGTACTATGGGCCGGTCTTCTGCGCAGTCCAATCGGGTCAACAGTGCTTCCGACATTCTTTGGAAGTTTCTCATCATGTTCATGACTTCACCGGCGGGCAAGTTAATCGTCTCTTCGGCTCTAGGTGGAGTAGCTACTAGAGGGGTTGGTGGACGTGCTGCCTGCGCTCATCCCCTCCCAGTCCTACCTTGGCGAGTCCGTCGATCCATGGCAAAGTCTGATTCGGAAAGCAAGTAAAGTTTTGTTAACTAAACAGTTTATCAAAGTATTGCGGAAATATTTCGGTCCGAACTAGGTTCGACCGCGCTCTGATACCAAATGTAGGGTTCATCGTTCTAGTAGTTTTTTTTGTTTTTTTTTTGTAGATTAGCATAAATAAAGTACATCTTTTGAATTATGAAAAAGTATAGATGAGACTAGTTTCCAATTCTATCTTTTGAGATATAAAATGACATGATATTCTATTTCAACATCTAAACATAATTAAAATCAATAATGACACTACCTATCAATTCTTCCTTTGATATGAAAATTGACATCATTTAAGACATTTCATTCAAGCCTATGAGATATAGATTGACATAGTTGTAAGCACTATATTTCAATTCTATTGAAATATGTTTTGTCACAAGTAAAACTATTCTATTCATTTATCCAAATGTAGTTTGCACAATAATACATTTTGTCTAGACATAAACAATATAAGTAATGGTATTACATATCAACCTTATCTTAATAGTATTACATATCAACTTCCACTTTTTAAGATGTAGATAAAACCCTTCATTCCAATCCTATGAACCATAGATAGTCTTAATGTAAGCACTAACTTCCAATTTTATTTGTAACGTGATTGTCATGAACAAATCTATTCATATTTATATATCTAAATATAATTGGTACAAAATAACTTTTCTTTAAATAAGAAATACATATAAGAAATACATAACTAATGGCATAAATAATTGCATCTTATAATAATCTTCCCTCCAAAGATCACTTACTTAACAATTATATAAATTTGCACTTATAAAAGCTTTCCCTCTAAAATCAATTGTTAAACAATGGTGTAATAAATAATTCTACGCCTACACAGTCAATGAATAAGTTGGACGAAACCCCGAGTTTTTAATTAGCAATGCTGAGATTTCCCGGAAACGCTAGCAGTTCACATCGAATGAAAAAGGAGCTGGTACTCGTACTGGTATTGGTAGAGTTGGAGCTTCATGGTCAATTTCCAAATACAGAGATATTAAATAATGATGACATATATGAATTATACAATGAAAGCTTTTCTTCTACTTAATACAGTCGAGGGATGAACCGAAACTTATGATCATTTTTCTAAATGAAAACGTACAGGACGTTGATAGAGTTTGAACACATAAACAAGTAAGTTCCAATGGAAACCTACAGATGTCGACAAAATGAGAATTGACGGTCTAATTCCCAATAAAATCCTGATACGATTCTTGAGGTCGCCTTCATTATAAAATACAGGGCAATTCGAAAACTTAATTTAATTTTATGGAAAGGATCTGGAATGCCCTTTGTCATGAAATACAGAAGAATTTGAAAACTCAAATAAGATTTATGATAAGGATCTATACTACAAAGATGAACTACAAAAGATACATCACCGATTCTGGAAAGAGATCCACAGTTTTCGAAGGGATGTAAGGGAACAGAGTTAGGATGTCATAGAAATTTGGATCCATTATCTTGATGCCATCTTGATGTAGAGTAAAATAAATCGTCATCCACAAAATTTTGACGCAGGGGATTGTAATCAAAATCGTCTTGAGTGTGAGCTAAGACACTATCGATATGATTTGATGCAGAGATTTTCAATTGTATAAATTCTGGATATGAGCTAAATTTCAATGAAATGTGAATGCAGGGTATTCACTGTTCGCTTCCTGGCACAGATCGACATCAATATGACGGGATTTTAAGAGTTTAAAATTAATAATGAATTCTTGAAATCGAATTTCAATGGAATGTGAATACAGGGTATTCCCTGTTCGCTTCCTGGCACAGATCGACATCAATATCATGGGATTTTAAGAGTAAGGTCCGTATGATTACAATCACTGGCTAAATAATGGATCGAACGATTCAGAAAAACATAATACTGGTAGGGACTCCGAGTGTAAGGTTTAACTTGTAGATGGGCAGCAGCGGTTCTCACATACAACCTTTTTAAGCAAGATTTCAAGATCAGCTACAATACAGGGTTTTAAAAAAATTATATGCTCAATCCTATATTCAATCCAGTGGAAGATGAAGTTCGTTCAATCCAAGATACAGAGTTAAAAAGTGGCTCGATAATCGAACTGGATACTGCAGATTCGTGATCTTGGTATCCCACGCTTTTTGAGATTATGCATATGATTCAAAACGGAGTCTGAAACCAAATCCATAACATGAGTACCCATGCGATCTTGAATTTAGAGGTAATTAATACATCATTGAACTTTTGCAGAATTGCTTGGATCACCCAGTCACAATTTTTAGTTTAACTATTAATGTAATGAGGTTTGATTACATAAGAAATAAAAAAGTGACATGTGATCGATGTGGTGAACTGGGAACCACCATTAAGGATTGGATCGTCGCAGGCTTCAAAATAAAATTTAAGTCATTTTGTGAGATCTAGAAAGATGTCACATGAATTGAATGCATTTGGATCTTACAGAGATGTTATTCACAGTAATTTATGAAATTATGGATATCGTCGATCTACTATAATAGAAATCATAAAAAGAACAGATCTATACTTTTCTCCAGATTTCAATACCTTCTTTAAGAGTTGGAAAATATATAAATTATGAAAACAGAGCTACGCTTTCATTAGTTCCACAGGAATTCGAAAGAAATTGTGATACGAAAACAGAGTTTTATAATCCATGATAGTTCAGATCAAGATCTTAATACCTCTACGAGGGTTTGGAAATCTAAATGAAACAATAAGAACAGAGTCGAATTCCTAAATTGTATAATTCTAAACAGGGACAATAGTACACAGCATAATAGATCAATATTCTCAGTTCCTATGATCTACTCACTGTCTAAGTGCAGTCCTTAATACACAGAAAACAAAGTAATTCACAGGATTTACAAACGACACAGAAACTGAAATATTACACCGAAACTACTAATCAACAGATAAATTATAAATTTACGAATCATTAAACCTGATTCGTTTCTCGAGTCTGAGATGAAAGAGATCATTGTTGCAGCGACTGAATCAACTATCCGGATCCGATCTTCGACGAAGTTACCGACAGCCCCTCGGTTGATCACCGTACCGTATCGATGTTACTCTTCTTCACCTCAAACCCCCGAGCTAATGGGGTCGTAAGAACACACAAACTAGTCTCCCAAAAGGATCTCCCAATCCCCATTTCGGCTAATCCCAACTCCAAGGATCATAACATAATCCGAGATTATGATGACCATCCAGCATTAGGGAGCAAGAGATCCCCCACTCTCCTTCTCCTCCCTCATTATATAGCAAATTCTTATGTGCCATGTGTTTGTGCATACACAAATTTAATTTAATTTAATATTTTAATTTCAAATATTCTCAAATACATGTGTCTCAAATCCCTTTAGTGTGCACCTACTTCCCTAAATTAGTGGGAGTTAGATATGGAAGAGTCCTACTTCTAAATTGGTTCTCTTTTAATTTACTAAATATCCTTTTAGTAAGTTAGTTATTTTTATTTATTAATCCCTTTTAAATAATAAAAACCTATAAAGAATTTGTTTGTCTCATTAAAAATCTAAATTCCATTACCAAGTTTAAAAGTTTTTTTTTTAAATATATATATATAGATATATATTAATTTAAATTCTTTATAAAATAATTATTTGCAACTTTAGAGTTTAAACTTCAAATAGGACTTTACTTATAATACTTCTAGTTGAATTTAGTTTTTCTCATTTTTGTAAAGTAGATAAGTGAGGTACTTTAAACTTAAACAAATTGTTTTTGTTTAGTTTCTTTTTCTATTCTTAATATTTCTTCTTTTCTCTAGAAAATAAAATAACATAAAATAAGGAATATTGTTTTATTTTAATTGCCTTTTAATTTACAATCACTTGAATTTATCTTTGACAAGTTTTTAATCTCTTCAGGTGTTAAGTAACATTATCTTTTTCTTGTCTAGGTGCTTCTTCGACGGGCCCTTCCGACAGTTTCATTTCTTCCTTCTTATGGGGAGTACTGCGTAGTGATCGGGAACCATTACCGTGATCTCTCAACTACGCTCCTTGGATACTAAGGGATGTTGAGGGATAAGGCTCTCCTTATTGCGTGCTCCTTAACTCATCGTACACGACCAAATCATTATGGCCTTGCCCATATGGCATACGCTTCCCCAGGTGAGCTAAAACGGCTTCACCCATGCATGGATTGCTAATTCAGGGTCGACAGTCAGTCGTCATACCCCTAAGTGTTCTTTCCATTCTTACGACCCCGATAATTCCATTATGGGTCAGTCGGTAAATCGTCTTACCTGCCACTGCACACACTCAAACGCATATTAGTAGCGTTGCATTATAAAACATTTGTATCATCCTTTTCATTTTCTCTGTTAGTCGAGTATAAACAAATCATCATTTTCATTTTCTCAGTTAGTCGAGTATAAACAAATCATCATTTTTCATTTCAACTAATTTCAACATTCATCATTTTCATTTTCTCAGTCAGTCGAGTATAAATAAATCATCATTTATCTAACCATTTTCATTTTGCATATAAAATCTAAAGCAATTATTCATGGTCCAAGTTTTTATAACTCCGGGTCACTTCAAACCAGTGCCCTCAAATAGTCAAATCAGTCATAGGTCTCAAAAGTAGTTTGATCAATCATAGGTCTCAAATAATCTAATCAATCATAAGTCTAAAATAATCAAATCAATCATGAGTGATGAGGTGGGCATTACATAATGGCCTTCCTAGGTCATGGGATTCCTTCATCCAAGGAATTTGTGCTAGGAAGAAACTTATCTCATTCAGTAGGATGTGGGAAGAATGCTCACAGGAAGAAGCTCGAATTGTAGCTCGAGAAGAGAAGATGGGGAATGAAGACCATGCTCTCACAGCACACTCCAAAAATCATGGTGACAGGAAGGCTCACCATCATGGCGAGAAAGAAAGACATCACCATCAGAATCAGAGAGGTAGTCCCAAACCTCGAAGGAACATATCCTATGTCCGTTGCTATACATGTGATGAGAAGGGACACTATGCCAGAGATTGTCCCACAAATAAGAAAGATGGTTCTCACAAGAAGAAGAACTTCAAAAGAAGACATCATGCTCATGCTGCAGAGGATGATGAACCTCCCAGGAAGAGGGCCAAAGAAGATAGTGAAGATTCTTCAAATGATGAAGAATATGTTTTGATTTTTGCTCCCACTAGAACCATTACTCATGGAGGTAATTATTGGCTTATAGATAGTGGGGCTTCTAAACACATGATAGGATTCAAGGAATCATTTATGAACCTATCTGAACATGAATCGCCCCACAAGGTGAAACTTGGGGATGACTACCAGTATCCAATAAAATGGAGTGGTGAGGCCTCCTATAAACTAGACTCTGGAAATTTTATGAAGATGAAAGATGTACTATATGTTCCAGGTCTCAAGAAGAATCTACTCTCCATATCTGCATTGGATGCAAAATGCATGAGGGTTGCATTTGTAGATGGCCAAGTCCTAATGTGGCCAAAAGATAAGACTATAGATGATGCAGTTGTGATTGGAGAGCAAGAGGGAGGATTATACAAATTGAAGGGCCAGCCGAAACAAGCCATGGTCCATGATTCAATAGAGCCAAGTGAACTTTGGCATAGAAGGCTTGCACACATGCATTATAGGGCATTACCAATTGCAAGAAAAGCTGTAGAAGGTCTTCCTTAAATCCAGACAAAACATGAAGGCATTTGTAAAGGTTGTGCAAAGGGAAAGAACACAAAGAAGACATTTCCAAGCAATGAAAGCAAAGAAAAAAGAATCTTGTAAATCATCCACGCTGATGTATGCGGTCCGATGTCATCCAGTTCTCTGAGTGGGTATGTATACTATGTTTCCTTCATTGATGATTTCTCTAGGAAGACTTGGGTTTACTTCTTGAAAAACAAAGATGAAGTGTTGACAAGTTCAAGGAATTCAAAGTCTTGATAGAAAACCAAACTAACATGGAGATCAAGATCTTCAGATCCGACAATGGCGGAGAATTTACTTCAGGAGACTTCAAGAAGTTATGCAGTGATTCAGGGATTAAGAGGGAGTTGACCACTCAACGCCAATTTCATTAAACTTGGACTTATTCCAGTCCAAGTCACTTTGAAGATGGGGCTAAAACCACCTTTCTAAACTCCGAAATCAAGCAAAATCCAGTTCCAAAACCGCAAAATCTAGGTTCCAAAAGTGCCACAACCGGTTCCAAAAGTGCCAAAACCAGTTCCAAAAGTGCCAAAACCGATTCCAAAAATTGCCAAAACCGATTCTAAAAGTGCCAAATCAAGGTTCCAAAAGTGACAAAACCGGTTCCTAAATAGCCAAAAACCGGTTCCAAAACTGCCAAATCCGTTTCCAAAAGTACAAAATCCAGGTTCCAAAACCATACTTTTTTCTTTTGATATTTGTGTCTATATAATATCATGGTCATTTGAAGTTGAATTTCATTAACCAACACCCGATTTTTTAATGAGGCTGAAGCAAAATGAATGAAGGGGCGGCCGACCCTTCTTCTGCCCATTATTATTTTCATTATAGTTCTAGACTACAAGAAGGGTGGTTTGATCCTTCTTGTGTTCACCATTCTGGATACAGGTGAATTGTCGGATATTGGTGTTCACAATTATCTACTAAAAGAAGGGGCGGCCAATCCTTCTTGTCTGCAGTTAGGATAAATATTGTTTACATGTTATAACATAGGCAATGTCCCGATCCCTGCCACATAATGTGGAAGTCGGTAGTGGGGAAATGTTGTCCCAACCTTCATAGATTAATTGTTATTCATTTCTCTTTTAAATGAAGGGTCAATCGACCCTTCTTGTGCTTAGTATTTTTGCAGTCTTCGACATTCATGATATGCATGAATTGGCAGCCTATACTTCGTAGGTTGAATATTTGCACAATTCCCTCATAAATAAAGGGGCGCCCGACCCTTCTTCTGCCTAATATTATTTTCATACTAGTTCTAGACTAACAGAAGGGTCGAACGACCCTTCTTGTGATTTATTTTTATCCAATATTGACCCTTATGTTTATACATGAATTGATCTCTATTTTGGAAGGAAAAAATCTCACACGTGTGAGCCTCAAAGAGAGAACTGACTCCATAGGAAATGATGACATGGAATGTGTGATGATGACATGAGATGTATGATGACATGGCATGTATGATGAAATGGCATCGAAAGACACATGATGGTGTTCTATTGTTATCATTAAGTCAGTGTTGCAATGTGACATCATTCTGGAAAAGTATGGCAAGTTTGTGAAACTTTGGAAATTGACAGTATGGAAAAAGTAGTCAAAACTGCTTTGAGAGAATGCCCGCCATAATTCATGGTTTTAGAAAAATGAACGCACCATCATATCATGCTATAGCTTGTTGAAGTGGCTATATAGTTATACATGATTGCGGATTGCAGGAACTGTTTGAGTAATGGATTTGCGACATGCATTTCCGCAACCCGCAATTCGGATTGTGGATTGTGGAAACTTTTGTTTGTTTTTATTTCGAGATGTAGTCCCGCAACCCGCAATTGCAGATTGCGGGAACGTTGTATATATTTCAAAACTATTAAACCCCCGCAACTCGTCTTCCACATTCCCCAGATTAGATCTCAGCCGTCAACTTGTCTTAATCTTATGGCCCAGAAACAGGTTAATTGTTTTATTTTAAATAGAAACAGTCTTTCTTTTTGTTCGTTTAAATCGAAGCATTATTTCTTTTTTCTTTTCTTAAATAAAACGAAATATCATAAAAGGGAGAACACAAGAAGGATCGACCGACCTTCTTGCAGTGTCAAACTATTTTGAAAATAATACTGGGAATAAGAAGCGTCGCTCAACCCTTTTGTAGTGTTGAACTATTATAAAAATAATATCGGGAATAAGATGGGTCGGCTGACCCTTCAATTACGAGGGAATTGTAAAAATAGAACACCTTGTAAGTTATAACATATAAAAATGGTTTCTAAGTAATTTTGTTTTTTATCCTTATTTTTCGACAAGAAGGATCGGCCGCCCCTTCTTTTTGTAGTTATTTGTAAAAACCTTTATCCAGAAATTCAGCTATATCCATAATGGAGAACACAAGAAGGATCGACCGACCCTTCTTACTGTGTCAAACTATTATGAAAAGAATATTGGGAATAAGATGGGTCAGCCGAACTTTCATCTATGAGTGAATGGTGAAAATAGAACGCCTTAGAGAAAGAGCGACCGAGCGGCCACTCTTTCTCTGAGAATATTTCTACTTTCCAGCAAGGTCTTTGAAGCAAAAATTCTATAAATTTGGAGACACGTGGAATGCTTATATTGTGACACATGGCATATTTGATTTTTAAAATTAGTTTAAATATTTTTTAAACTAATATTAAGGATATTAATGGTACCAGGCATGTTGGCTGTAGGATTTTCAATGAATCGATTGGAGTAATAAGTGTACGATTACTCCAGCAAAATCCATACTCGCTATAGATGATATCAATGGCCACCATGATCCCGCCATACTGTGATAATTACCATTGACCTCATCCAAAGACTTTGTTGGTGACAAGACATAAACATTATGTGGAATGAAAGCATGATGATATTATTCACACGAGTGATACAATCCATCATTTACTGTGAATATTATTAAGCCTGTTGTAGGCCATTTAATGCACTGAAAGCAGGCATGTTGGCCATTGGATTTTCAAGGAATCGAGTAATATGTGTACGTGATGTGTACATACTCCAGCAAAATTTGTAGTCACTACAGATGATATCTTTGACCACCATGATCTCGCCATACTGTGATAATTACCATTCCCCATCCATCCCAGACTCCCATCCCATTCAATCTGTAGGGTCTCTTGTCCTGAGTAAGTGATTTTTTTTTATTTTTTTTTTAAGAGCATTCCAAAAGTGGAATTAAAGACAATTATTTATTTTTGCATAATATCTATATTTCCAAGATATAATCTTTACACAAAAGGCATTCCATCCTTCACCATTATCATAAGCTAAATGTCGAAGTCACATACCATAACAATAATACCATATAATACAAGACAAAATTATAAACATAAATCTTCTAATACAGCTTTTAAAACACTAATAATATTTCTCCCCAAGGATGCTTGTAATAAAAAGTTAGCATAGGGACATAAGTTACATCATAGGACATAGAGGATTTAAACCGTAATATCATGAGTCTCATTATTTCTATGACATATTAAGTGATAGTTTAACTAGTAAGTACATATATACATGTAACAATATAATTCTATTAAAGATGCATAAGATCTCATTCTAAATCAAATACGAGGCATGAATTCAATGAAGGCAAACATTCAAGCTAACATTTGAAAACTTCCTTAAGAATATTATAAAAAAAAAAATAATGATAATAATTCATTAATATATAATTCATGAACCTATGCTATAATCTAATACATTCAAAATTAATATTTACAAAACTCTTTAAAAGAAGTCAAATGAATGATTATACATATATATATATAAGTATGACACCAAATATAGCTTCCATAATATTAAAAAAAATGCAAATCCTTTCACTAGCTGTCATTCTTCCTATCATATGAGTTACATAGAAGACACTTTTAAGCCACAACGTAATTACCTATTTTTCTACATGGTTCCAACTACATAACATTTAATTTGACAATTCCCTTCAATAAAGGGTCACAAATATGACACTTTTAAACCATCACATGGCATCTTATTTTAACAATTCTTTTTAATAATCGTGCAGCTACCATGGGATGACTTATATGTATTGTCGGCTATCTTTTATTGACATAATATATAAATTCTTTATAAACTTATGCAATCTATTTTTTTAATGAATATATAAAAAAAATAATACAATTATTTATATTATCTGCACCACATCATGCAAAGAACACCTCTCTTCTTCACTCTACAAAAATACTTCTTCACTACATAATTTGTCTTCACTCTATAAAATATACAATGTTACATTAACAATATTCCTAAATTGTTTTGAACCAAGTTTAAATAACACTTATATGAGTCTTTTTAACGTTTTCCCATCACACCATTAAATTCATAGGATTTATAACTTTTAAATTATAAAAAATATCATCACCATTTCTTTAAGTTTAATAAACTAGATTTTCATCTAATCATAACTAAACCCCTTTTAAAAACAAAACATAATCCAAATAGATTTCCCTTTTTAACGTTTATAACTAAACCCTTTTTAAAAACAAAACATAATCCAAATAGATTTCCCTTTTTAACGTTTACTGCAATCCTCCAATAGAAAGTGTAAATGAATCATTCTTCAATATATGAATTAGTGCAACGATAACCCTAACTAATAGTTTGGAATTTAATCGCTAAGCTGAGAAATCCTTAAGGATTCGACTAAACGAGTTGGGTGGAAACTATCTCGCCTCCCGTCAAAAATACAATTTCCACTAAACAAGAATAAATAAATAAAATATTCAGACAAAGGAAAGTTCACAAGAGACAAAAGAATCCCTAAATGCTTACCCATTCTGGCACTTTAACCATTTGGAGAAACATAAACATCCGAATAATCCACTCTCAGAAAACTTAAGGATGGAGAGGCGAGTTTCGAACTAGCGACCTCTAAATTGACGATTTGATGGTATTCTTGGAACTAGTTGTAAATAAGGGTGACCACTAAATCACAGGATTATATTAAGATGACAATGGACAGGAATTTAGTAACTGCATCCAAATGTATTTAACTCTTAATTATATTTTTAACAGAGTTAAAAATTGGTTCGACCAGCGATCTAGACGGGCTTGCAATTAAATAAAAATCAGTAATTGATGTGCAGATATCAGAGGTGGATAAGCCTCGATTTAAGAATATAATTCTGGGCAGTCGATAGCTGGAGGGTTAGCAAGTATACGAGTGAATGGTTCAAAAGATTATTCAACATATATTGATCTTTGGTAATCCTGGGACAGAGATTAACGCCAGCAGCCCACATGTAAAAGTATTGTTCAAATATCAAGATCTCTAGAATTTATAATATTTGAGTCCACGATTCAAAAGCAGAGCTACAGATCGGATTCGATCTCAGGGTAGCAATGCCGAATTGACCATTGAATATGGAATCAAAATCATAAAACAACGAAACCTCAAATCTCAGAAGAAGGGTCGACTTCATCAATCAAATATGATAAAATTATAAATTGAATTTAATGGAAGGTGATACAGAGATAAAAAGGAATAGAATCGATTCAATACAGTGTAGGCCGAATTCATTTGCAGAATGGGTCCACATCTAATGTTTCACCCATAGAGGATTACAGAGATAAAAGAAATAGTATTGATTTCAATACAGAGTAGATCTGCGCCCATCATTTCACCCAAAACGAAAAGATTACAGCGATCGCAAGAAATAGAAACGATCTCAATGTAGAGTAGATCCATGCCCCATATTTCATCCATAAAAAGACTACAGAGATAAAAGAAATAGGGTCGAATACCATGAAGACGCTTGTCCGGTTTTGGGAGCATCCACAGAGAAGTTTAATAAAACATGAGATAATCATACGGATGCTATTCAGATCTGGACTAACACAGAAGATTGTGAAAGGAATGGGTACTATGATGATGCCCTCCCATTCAAAGATTAAGAGATTAGATGGGTAATGTACATTTATAACAAGAGACAGAGTCATCATTCAAAATCGATCTCGTCCTTAGATTTGGGATCGAATTAAAAACACAGAGTTTACAAATTCGAAATTAGTTCTCCCATAGATTGGAATCGCATTCATAAAAAGAGGCAGAGTTATCATCTCAGAATCGATCTACGAAAAGAAGAAATGAGCGCTGTAATTAAAATACAGGTCAATCTTTATGGACATCAGAAAGGATTATTTACCAATCAATCTGAGCGTTAAATAGATTCTTCTGGTAGAGGACCGATCCGAAATTTTAGATGGAACTCTGTAATAGAAATACATATTCGATCTGTCAAGTCTAGCTGATTACATCAAAGTAAGATACAGTAACATATATAAATAAATCAACATTATTTCATTCCCAAATTATCCAGATCCATACTGTTAGATTCATTTCAAATACTGAAAACAGAATTCTAATCCGAGTTTTTGAATAAAACTAGATATCAATGGACCTGCGCTATCTACAATAATATTTAGACATTTAGTCATGGAATGCATTTATACAACGCCCCAATTCAAACAGAAATTCAATCATAAATCTAGAATAATTGATATAACAAATTATGCAGTAAGGAATACGAATCTCGTTCTGGGAAATAGTGTAAATCTAAAACTTAAATTTAATCTGCGTTTTAATGGGGAGAACAGAGATCGAGTGAATCTACACTACGTTTCTAATTACAGAATACGTTTTCTTTTCTTTTTTAAAACAGGGGATTAAAACATATTGCTATATATACGTACATCTGTGCAGTGGAATTTTAAATTAAACCATACATAATGTTACACATTCAGGAATTACAGTCAGTACTTCCAGCCATTGAACTATTTCTCATAGGTTCTTCAAATACAAAATTTAAACAAAATAACAAGATTAATGACAAGTATTACCTCTACCGACGAAATTCTGAAAGTAGTATTGTAGTAGATATTCGCTATCCTGCTGCTAGAAATCTCAACCATTCACCGGCGGACACCTCGGTAAACCACCCAACCACTCTGGAAGTACTCTTCTTCCTTCCAGACCCCCGAGCTAGTCGGGCCGTAGAGTTCACACACGTATCT
The DNA here is from genome assembly GCA_027924585.1 of Larix kaempferi. Taxonomy (NCBI): domain Eukaryota; kingdom Viridiplantae; phylum Streptophyta; class Pinopsida; order Pinales; family Pinaceae; genus Larix; species Larix kaempferi. Next base: position 5,538,291 of record BSBM01000569.1, read on the forward strand.
TAGAAATCCAGCTTGAGATTCCCCTCCCACCAGGATTTCCTAGCCAAACCCTTGAATAGCTGCAAGTCTTTGAGGCACTTGAAAATTACGACAATCATCCAAATTATGGGCCCCCTTAACCATTCCCCAAGCCTTCCTTATAAAGGAAAATCTCATGCGACACATGTCGCTTCATGCATAATTAAATATTTTTAATTAATTATTTAATTAAAACACTCACCCATCCAAGTGTCAGCTTTTCTAGGAGATGCACCTAAATCCCTAGGTTTCCTCAAGTCTGTCCCCCAGATACTTTAGTTAACTCCTAGTTTTTAGTTGACTAGGTGTCTAATCTAGGATTCTATTTTGCTCCTAAATAATGATTTCTATTATTTTAAATGCTCAACAAAAATAACTATTCATGTGCAAATGCCTAAATTATTTTTATGCATTTGCTAAGTAATAATCTAGAGTTATTCTCATAAGTTTTTATGCAGTTAAATTTAACAATCAAGCTCACTAGGATCACGGTGCCGTGCCGTTGGGCTCCTAGTTCCTTAATTTTAATTCCCTGACATGGCACCACTCCGTCGGGTCCAGTCATCCATGGTTTCCATTCCTTGTCATGGTACCGCATCGTTGGGTCCTTGCGTCCATTCTTTCCGTTCTCGACAGGGTACCGCATCGTTGGGCCCTTCTGCCACCATCTTTCCGTTTTGACTTGCGGGAAATCTTGTAGGGATTTTAGGAATCGTTACCATCCATCCTCCGTCTACATGCTATCTAGGGACTAATGGCGCTGAGGAGTGAGTCCGTTCTCACTGCGCGCCCCTCAACTCGTACGTGACCAGCTCCGTCGTGGCCCACCTCGTACGCCCTCACGCATTCCTCTTGAGCAAGCGGATCAGTGCTTATCTGCTCATGCATGGTATTCTTGTCGGAAGTCGACATCGTCGTCGCTCCCCCTGTGTGTGATTTACCCGTACTCTACGACCCTTCATGTTCCTTTGTGTGTCCGTTGGTGAACCGTCTCACTTGTTTCTACACACACTTCTCACAACAATTTATTAGTAGCACTGTCCTCAATAATCATCATCTGATTTCTAAATCTATTTATGATTTATTCAAACTTCTTATTCATCTAATCAAATATACATTTCGTCGACAATTACATAATCACCGTACAGCTAGTCGTTAAGCATTATCTATCAACATAATTTTCCATAGTCATAGCTAATCATTTAACATATGCAATTATTCAATTACATCAACAGTTCAGATACACATACTCAAAAATAACGCCAAAAGGTTATTTAATTAATGTTTCAATTGACCGGGTCACTCAGCAGGTGCCCTCAATGTCTACAAAAGTCTAGGGGCACTACACAATCCATCAACACAATGGCCCCTCACTATATATAGGCTAATCCATCAACACAGTGGCCACTCATAGCAAACTGAAATGGAATTTTTCAGTTTGTTCGCCTTATATTCCCTGGGTATGCATGGATTTGTCATTATGTTCATGCAACCAGGAGGGGACATAGGGATATTAAGAAACGTTCTCATATAGGTAGATGAAGAAGCGTTCTCATATAATGGATCTAATGCACCATTTTCCTGCAGAGAAATTTAGGGAGATAATAGGTATCTTGAAATCATTGAAGAATCTTGATATCCATATTCTGAAGCCTCTTCCTCTTATGAACTTATTGGAGCAACTTCCTAACCTTGAAAGACTACATATCCGCAAAAGGTTTTTCTTGGTAAGAAAGAATTTTTGTAGTCATTAATATACACACGTCTAATTTATGTGTTTGCTTATCATTTGCAAAGTATATTTCATTGGTTGAATACATTTGCTTCCACTAACTACGGTGTTAGGAGCTAACCCGTCTAAGCAGGATGCCCAGACCAACTGTGTTAGGAGCTAACCCATCCAAGCGGGATGCCCAGACCAACTGTTATGGTGCACTTGGAAATTTAGGAATAGTTTCTCTGTTTTTATTGTGCATGATGGTATGTGTGCTCACGCGTTGGCTGCAATAAAACGATTATTTTTGCATTTGTTGGAAATGCTTTCTTTTTACGACAGCGTGATAAACAGTTATTTGTTTTCTATGCAGGTATTCGAGAGACTGAGATGCAATACCGCCGTGTCTAGTCTATATTCGAATCTCTGTGCCTCCAGATCATGCTGCTAGCTTCTTCTAACTGCGCATAATTTGTTTCACTCATTTTCAAGATGTGCACCTCACCTGTTTCCACTGCATTTTATAGTCAGTCCCATGAGACAGTCAGAAATATTGAGACTTTCCAGCTCCATAGAATGAAACAACAGAATGTTATCAATCGTTTTTGTTTCTTTCTTGATGAATTTCAACTTACCAGCTTAAGATAGTAGTATCAGACTTAATTGATACTAAACTTGGTGATGATGTAGTATCAAAGCTCGATGATGTAGTATCAGACTTAATAGATAGTAAACTCGTTATCACCATCACACATGTTTTGCACTATTCATCAACAAATAACTATAGCTAGCCCGGAGAGCTTACCAGTCTTTGCAAGAATATTCCCTTTGTAGGTGAAGGTGGGAAAATCATCATGGTAGGAGGCTTTCTAAAGTTTCTCCAGGCGCCTTCATCCAAGAGTAACTAGGCCAAGTTAATGGGATAGAAATTGGAATCCTTGGATGACTATGGGATTTTCAACACTTTTTGAAGGTTACCTTATACAACCACCTTGTGCAGGAGGTATGATGTATTCAGTGAATGATTTGGTTTCATTCTTTCAAAGACACTTGCAGCAGTCATCGAATGTTGTTCTAGTACATTCCTTCATGTCCGGAATGAGTCTAGTGCTTCTAAGTCTGCAAGTCGAAGCTCCAATAAAAGTTTAGTCTTTTATTACTCCTTCAAAGGAGATGATCTGATTAAGGATAAGGAGAATCTAAAACGTTCAGCGACTTTAAATTATTCTGAAGTTGAATTTAAATCAAAAATGTAATTGAAAAGGACCTTCTGAAAGTGGCAATATTGGCTTCGAAAAGGGTGTTTTTCTATTGGAATAGTGTGTTTTTTCATTACTTATGAACCTTAAATTGTAGTTTGTTGTTATAAAACTATGAACTTCAATTCAAAAAGTGTGAATTTAAAATAAACAAATGCAATTTCTGATTTGAAAAGTGTGAATTTAAAATCAAATAATGTAATTTTTTATTTGAAAATTGCAATTTTCATTTGTAAATGTTCTAAATTTTAAGGTGAAAAAATCAATGTCTAAAATATTCAAGTCACTTTGAAGACGGGTCAAAAACCACCTTTCTAAACTCCAAAACCAAGCAAAATCCGGTTCCAAAACTACCAAATCCAGGTTCCAAAAGTGCCAAAACCAGATCCAAAAGTGCCAAAACCGATTCTAAAATTGCCAAAACCGATTCTGAAAGTGACAAATCAAGGTTCAAAAAGTGACAAAACCGATTCCTAAAGATCCAAAATTGGTTCCAAAAGTGCAAAATCCAGTTCCAAAAGTGACCAAACTGGTTTTGAAACTGCAATATCCGTTTCCAAAGTGCCAAAATCAGGTTCCAAAACCATACTTTTTCTTTTGAACAAGGTTCGACATAAATGAATGAAGGGGCGACCGACCCTTCTTCTACCTACTATTATTTTCATAATAGTTCTAGACTGCAAGATGGGTCGTTCGATCATTCTTGTGTTCACCATTCTGGATACAGGTGAGTTGTCAGATATCGGTGTTCACAAGTATCTACTAAAAGAAGGTGCGGCTGATCCTTCTTGTCAGCAATCGGAAGTCGGGAAAAATTTTGTTTACATGTTATATCATAGGCAATGCTTCAATCGTCGCCACATACTGCTGAAGTCGGTAGTGGGGAAATTTTTTCCCAACCTTCGTAGATTAATTGTATTTCATTTCTCTTTTAATTAAAGGATCGACCGACCCTTCTTGTGCTTAGTATTTTTGCAGTATTCACCGTTCAGGATATACATGAATTGACAGTCTATACTTCGTAGGTTGAATATTTCCACAATTCCCTCATAAATGAAGGGGCAGCCGACCCTTCTTATGCCCAATATTATTTTCATACTAGTTTCAGACTGCCAGAAGGGTCGGCCGACCCTTCTTGTGATTTATATTTTTCCATTCTTAACCATTCTGGTTATACATGAATTAATCTCTATTTTGGAAAGGGAATATCTCACACGTGTGAGCCTCAAAGAGAGAACTGATGCCAAAGGAAGTGATGACATGGCATCTATGATGACATGGAATGTGTCATGAGGCTGGAAAGACACAAGATGGTGTTCTGGTGCTATCATTTAGTCAATGTTGCAATCTGACATCATTCACAAAAAGTATGGCAAGGTTGTGAAACTTTGGAAATTGAGAAAGTATGGAAAAAGTATTCAAAATTGCTCTGATAGAATTCCCACCATAATTCATGGTTTCATAAAAATGCACGCACCATCATATTATGCTATAGCTTGTTGAAGTGGCTATCTAGTTATACATGATTGCGGATTGCGGGAACAGTTTAAATAATGGATTTGCGACATGAGTTTCTGCAACCCGCAGTGCGAAATATGGATTGCAGAAACTTTGGTTTGTTTTTATTTCTAGTTGTAGTCCTGCAACCTACAATTGTGGATTGTGGGAACATTGTATATATTTCCAAACAATTAAACCCCTGCAACTCATCTTCCGCATTCCCCAGATTAGATCTCAGCCATCGACTTGTCTTAATCTTACAGCCCAGATTTAACCCGACAGAATTAATAAATATGTTGATTTTGTTTCTATTTCCTTTTATTATATTTCCTCTTCGAAAATTACCTGCTGTGTGGATTTTAATACGAGGCTTTTCCAGGGGTCGTTTTCACCATTTTTTCTAGCTTTAATGAAGGGTCGGCCAACCCTTCTTGTGCTTAGTATTTTTGCAGTCTTCACTATTCAGGATATACATGAATTGATAGCTTATACTTCATAGGTTGAAGCAGAGAGAATGGGGAAGCTCCCCAGTAGACACGGAGCAGAGAGAATGGGGCTGCTTTGAATGCGTAGAGGGCCGAGGTACCAGAGTTGCAACCAGCTACATGGTAAAGGGAGTTGCGAGTGAAGAATCGAGAAGGAGCCATAAAGCTGCACATGTGAGGGCAGGCTGGTGGAAGCAAGGGAGGTGGTATATTGCATGAGGCACATGTGCCATGTTACGGGAGCCTAAGTCGAGTCTCCTCTGCCATGTGCCCTCCTCGTGTCCGGCATGTGGCCCCTTGTGAGTCATGAGTCGGCCTGGAATTTGACTTTGTACAGGATGTTTTTTTCATTCTAACATGTATTTGACAAATAAATTTCAAATGGAAACGTCGATCGTGACAGCTACCAAAATATGCAAAACGTCTATTTGACATCCATGAATTTACATTTCCCATCAGAAATTTTAATGCTAGTTGTACTATACCCTATACTTTGTACTTCTTAGTAATTAATCTTGGCCATTATGTTGTGCTACTCTTGCATTGCTCATTCAATTTGGATGAAAATATTTTGTTTCCAAGACATAATGTCATAATGTTTCTTGATTAAGACGTTATAGGCCATTAAGTATAGTACGACTGAAGAAACATTAAGACGTTATGTGTTGGAAACTAGTAATCCAAACTGAATGAGCTATGCAAGAGAGGCACAACATAATGGCCAAGATTAATTACTAAGAAGCACAGGGTATAGGGTATAGTATAACAAGCATTAAAATTTTTGATGGAAAATGTAAATTCATGGACGTCAAATAGAACAATTCAGCTATATCCATAATGGAGAACACAAGAAGGATCGACTGACCCTACTTGCAGTGTCGAAATATTATGAAAAGAATATTGGTAATCAGAAGGGTTGACCGACCCTTCTTCCAATGTCAAACTAATCTAAAAATAATACAGGGAATAAGAAGGCTCGGCGACCCTTCAATTACAAGGGAATTGTAAAAATAGAACACCTTGGAAGTTATATCATATAAAAATGGTTTTTCCCGAATTCCGTTTTATAGCAAGAAGGATATGCCGCCCCTTCTTTCCATAGTTAATTGTCAAACCCTTTATCCATCAATTCATCTATAGCCATAATGGATAATACAAGAAGGATCGACTAACCCTTCTTGCAGTGTCAAACTATTATGAAAATAATATTGGGAATTAGAAGGGTCGGCCGACCATTCATTTAGGAGGGAATTGTAATAATAGAACACCTTTAAGAAAGAACGGCCGCTCTTTCTCTGAGAATATTTCCACGTGTCAGCAAAGTCTTTAAAGAAAAACGTCTACAAATTTCATTGTTAAAATGTTGATATCTAGTATCCTAAGGTGACACGTGGAATGATGATATTGTGACACGTGGCATATTTGATTTGGCACATTGAGTATAGCGAGGTTATTAATGCAAATTTAACCACAACAAAACCAGGAAATGAAAATTCACTCATAGCAAGATTACCCTCTAGAAATTGAATAGCAACACTTTTTCTATGGAATATGACGACTAACAAATTGCCCATATTGGTCTTTGTGTTTAAGAAGAGCATTAAAGATCCCATAATGATTAACTGTAATGAATTACCAAGCAATTGATTAGAACCTTTCGGTCTAAGAAATGCAATTATTATATCTGTAACGAAATAACATATAGCATGCGCCAACAAAATTTGGATTAAGATGAAGTAAAATTTTAATTATATCATGTATCATGATTTGATGTCAAATCTAAACAACGTATAAGCCATATTTTGGACTGCTTTTTGACCTAGAAGGGCTAAGTTTCTAAATAGCTGAAAGTTTTTTATTTTTCTGGCAGAAGGATGAAATTCTCAGACTATTTTTGAGAAATTATTGTAATTTTCTAGGAAGTCTTTTTGACAATATATGGCTTACTTCAGCTCTCTAGTGAGTCAAGTAACCTCATGGAACATACATGTACTATTTGTTCAATCTGTGGAATGAAATTATGTGTAAATAAATGTAAGCCATGAATATGCTATGTTAAGCCTGTTAGAAGGTTAATATATATTCATGAATGAGGTTTCTTTCAATTGCATAAGCTATCTGCTGTATTAATTTTGTATGTGAATGATGAATGGCTAAACTCCATTTATGTAATACATGTATGCTTATGTTGTCACAAACTCATTGATGGATGGATGCCTCCTATATGTTCTTAGAATGATAGGCATAAGTCTAGTTATGAAGTTGTTAATTAGATTCTTAATAACTTAACTTAGCAAATTAACTTAATATGATGATAAATCAAGCACACAAATTTATATGTTTTATGATTTAACAATACAATTTAAACAGAGTTACATTTTCCGAAACCAAACTCGACACTTTACAAGAATTATAATCACAGTGAAATTGGACATACTAGTACAAACAAACATTCAAGTGTATTATTTAACAAAATACTTCCATTTTTATTTTATTCACAATTGGTCTCACATTGCTCATGCCATCCAGGTGCAGCAAGCAAGGCCATAATCCATCTAACAAAAATGTGTCATCGACATCGTCAGAATTATAAGTTTTTGTTATAATATAGTTTCATTCATCGTTAAAAACGTGTTTTTCTCTAGAGTCATCGACAATCATAGTATTTTTCCGATCCCAACCATCATTCAAAGTGTCCCAAACTATACTTAAAGGCTTGCGATATACATTAGGATTTCCAACACCCTTAAAACCCTCTCTGGGTACGGAAGAACAATTTTCCCGTGTTAAAATTAATCTAAATTGTTCCCTTTTCAATCTTGTTATTTGTAATAATCTAGGAAAAAACTCATCAACATTTTTTCGTTGAGCAGATGTCCATACCCCAACCTCAAAAATACGAAAGCATTTTTCAAAAAATTCCCTTAAGCCTGGGCATATAAAATAATACTTTGTTGATGTTTCGAAGTCCGGTGGTTGTCGCAATCCGAGTTTCTATTTTATATGTATTGCGTGTAACAAAGTGTCATTGAAATAAAAAATGATCAATGGTTTTCTAGTACTATCTACAAACAAAAGCACACACACACAAACCAATCAATAAAATATTATGGTTCAATGTTTCTAAGTATATTGCTTTCATGTTCAACAATTTTTTAAACACATTACTAGATACATGGTACGATGTCCATAAATAAGATGAGAACTATGCAATAAAACTTACATCAATTAAATGTAGGAGTAACTGTAAAAAATATACAAATCAATAAATGAATTTGTTTTGTACAATATGACGGTCATCTCAAATTCAATGTGTTTAACCAACGCCCCATTTTTTAACAACAACCGAGATAATTCAACAGAGCACACAACATTGTTTTTATAGTTATATCTCTCTCTTGTGAACCGTCAAATTTCCAACTAGTTGGCATTTTCAAGCAGTTTTCCTTGCTAGTATTTGTTGATTGATATTGCCCTTCATCTATAAACAACATGTCCGCTTGTTTATATATATATCCATATTGGATAAGTACATCCTTGAAGGAATTTTTGTATATTATGTTCGGTACTTCACCAACATTATAGTATGCAGACATTGAGTGATTATAAATAGTACTAGGTTCGCATTGCTCTCGACCCCAAATAAATACAAATTCTTCATTTTTCGACCATTCAAATACATCCAGGAAATTTTTAATTTCCATGTTGTCGAGCCAGGAAAACCACAGAGCAATGTCGAAATGCTCTCTGGCAACACTGATAATTTTGTGGCTGAACATGTGTGTATAATAACGATAGCATTTATGGAAAAAATGAGGTTGTTTGGAAGAATATTTAATGTTGGATAACATCCGAACTCCAAAGAGCAATCCCTCTACTCCCAGGACCAATAGTTTCTTTTGCGGTGATAATATCCTCACTGCATACAAGAACATTGACTATATATATAACAACAACAACAACACTTTGTTCATGAATTTAATGATCACAACAGCTTCAATTGATTTAATAAAAGCATCACACCGAACTAATAATATGTTACATTCAGACGAAAATAGCAACGTCTCCGGAAAAAACAGAAAACACATTGAATGGTTTAAAATAGGCAATGATAGATTACATTAGAAAACTTAGGCAATGACAGGTTACATTTGATAGTTTCTGATATCATTTGATTCTTGCATTTTACTCAAACACTGCCAAAGTCCATGTACCAATTCAGTATCTGTCTGAAGGGACGATCCAATAAAGGGCTTACACGAAATACAGTTTTGAAATGGAACTGCTTTCTCAACATCACCCTCCAAAACAATCATTGATGTATTAATTTCTGAAGTTTGCATTGGGAACTCTTTCCACACACTCTCCATATTTTTTTGTGTATTTCCTTCTTGATCGGAGGTACATCTATCTCGAAACCAAATAACTAAATAAAGTTGGTCATATGATTTATCTTTACCGCATGCCAACAAAAATTTTGTAAGCAGTACCTTCCCCTCATTGACAGCACATTTAGATGATCAAATCCCAACATTGAATTTGGAAAAAAGTAAATCCAAAAATAAAATGGCATTTGTTCGTGACTCATATGAAGTTTTTCTATATTTAAATTCACCAATTATTAGAGTAGTCTCTTCCCTCTTTACTCTTTCCCCTTTTTTATCTCTTTTGGAGTCATTTTCTGTGACTTTCTTGCGAAATATAAAACCTTCCATTTCTAATATCAATAGCATTTTTGTATGGGGAGCTGCACATAAATATTGTTTGTCATTATATATACTTCAGAATAAATATGTTTTATCAATGTAAGTAGAAAATATTGTCTTTTACCTGTCAATGGCAGGCCAACATTTTCCTGGTGAGTAACATCACTAGAGACATCGCATTTTGACACCAAGGCGCCCTCTCCACGTTCAATACTGGCCAAGCCATCTTCTTGTGCTGCATTGTTCAAGCTCTCGACTTGTTCATTACTGTCCAAGCTCCTGCCTGGTCCCTTATTCTCCAATGTGACTTGTTGGCCAATCTCCAGGGACATCGTCAATGCCTTCTTTAGTTGTGGATGATCCACATGTTGACCTGGAAATTTGCAGGTATACAAGTTATATAATTTTTTACAGGTCACTATCCCCTTTCATAATTTACTTAATTTAACCACGATCCGTGAAAATAATTTTTTACCTTCTTGTCCTGTTTTGTAGTTCTTTGTAGATTGTCTATCACCTTCAGTTTCGTCATTGGATACTGTAATTCGATTGGAGGATACCTGGGTATGCTCTTTATTTGAAGTTGTAGTAGAATAGGAATTTAAAGATGTTATTGAACATAACCAACCGAGAAAAGTAAAATAAAACAAAGACATCTGAAAATGCTAATAGAAATACCCTGTTTGAGAAAAAAGTAAAATAAAATAAAAGACATTTGAAAATGTTAATAGAAATACCTTTTTTTATATCCAATTCATGGTAGAAACTGTTCATGAACAGGTCTTGTTGTACCGTCTCCACAATAGAAATAACTATTCTTTCTGGAGACCTAGTCAATGAACGAAGAAGCCTACCTCATGCGTACAATGAAAGAACTATACCTTCATAAGACACCTGTCTGGAAACTATGTGATCCCAGAATTCCTATGTCCTTTCTTTTGGAAACACATGGCTCCTCGCACTATCGCTGTTAACATTCGGCCGAGGTAAATCTAGCATCGGTAGGCCCTCATCTTTCCAATCCATATCGATTTTAGAGGTAGATAAAATATCCTCATCATTTCCAATGCGCCAACATTGTATAATAGAGAATCCTCTAAACAAGTCCCCTTAGAATTCTCTATATAGTCCAATTGTAGGATTCGCCGTAACATGTTTTTTTAATTTCTTGCTCCAACTTGTGAAAGCTTTAGAAATCATACAAGAGTTCTCCATATCAACTAGAAAAATACAAGTACATTCCTCTTGATTTGTTTCAAGGTAGTACAAAAACGCCAGCATGTCTTCTTTTGTCCATGGAATAGCATAATTACACATATCCACAGCAACAAATTCACAGCTGACGGTCACACCAAAAAATGAAATTGTTCTAAGTGTGGTGACCAAAGAATCAGAGTAACAACATTGACAAACAAACTATGAACTATTTTCAATGTCTTTAATGGACATCCTCTCTTTATTGATATATAAATTCAATATTTTATGAGCTTCAATTGGTATTTTGGTACCAATATCCACTTCAGATTTGTTCTTTCTCTTTTTACTCAGAGATTTTGGTTGCTTTCCCGAGCATAAAATACTACACAGTTGCTTGAGATGGTTTGGTGCAATTTTATATATTTCAATGACGTTATGGTCAGTGACATTCTGTGATCATTCAGTTTGAACATCATTAACTTTGAAATATTCAACGATCGAATGCCTAGTTGACCTCTCGTCCTTTATTCATTTGCAATATTGACTTAAATTTTCTGCGCAAAATTTTTTATCGACTGATGTGCTCAACCAAATGGATCCATTGATTATATTGTCCGCCACAGCGGTCAATTCATCTTCATCAAGATCACTCAATGGTCTGAAAAAATTAGAGCCATAACTCTTTATTTTATTTAGAGAAAAATCATCCTGATAGATGCTCTTCGGCGAGCAATCCAAGCCGCCACTTTTGTAAAGCTCGAATACAGACTACCATTTTCTCCACAGTCGTTCCAATGTCAAAACAAGAGTTAGCTTGTCTTTAGGGCTCTCCCGGTTAACAAGAAAGATATCGATACATTGAGTTTGGAAAGACTGCAAACATATAAAATTGAATATTCCAGTTAATTTCCTAATTTCATAACATAGGCAGCAATCTAAAGAATTTGATTGATAAGAAGAAAAATTCTATACCGTCCAAACCTCACTGGGAGTGTTTCCCTTTCCCGGGCGGGATGGACAACCGCACAATAACCATCTCTCCCTTGCTTTTTCAACTGAAGAAATGAATATAGTGTTTGAAAATTCCTTGTTTGACAAGTTCTGTTGTTTGCATAATTTGTTGATGATGTCCCGAGGAACGTCTCTATGTACAAGATGAGTTGTTCGATGCCAATACCTTTTATGGAGATGTTTATATTGATCATCTGCAATGATTATTTTCTGGGCAAAAATAGTATGCTGCCCATCCAAAATATAAAAATTTACTGATGGCAGATCAATTTCTTTTTCATTTTCAGGAAGAAAGGGCAATCTGGTCTCCTTATTGAAAGGCAATAGAATAGCATCTCTCAATGTTGTTGTAAATGTATGGACAAGTGATACCACCATATTTTGCATGACCTCCTCATCAACCTTTCGATATTGTATGTGGGGAGGCGCAACAACACATATTGTTATGTCAATGGGAAAAACTTTCTCATCGAACAAAAAGTATTTGATCTGATGTTGTTGAACTTCTTTTGAAGTTTCGAAGCTCTTAGTCGCTTTCCGCGGCATCGCTTTAGAAGGACTTCCTTTGAGTTGTTTCAAGGTAGATTTTTGCACATCTTTTACAATATTTTGGATAAATGCTCTTCTATTGTACGTTAGAATATTTTCATGGCATACCATTATCGGCCCCTTATTAATATTCATATAATGTAATACAGAGGAAGTTTTCCTAGCCAACATTCTTTTCCTCCATATCGACAAAATTCCTTTCTTCAAGGATGTTGCGGTATCAATTCTGGAGCAATTAGAAACAACATACAAGGGCAAAATCCACCCTTGCTTAGCACAGGAAATCGGATTTGGATCAGGACCATTTTTCATTAGATCCGGTCGATAATCAGAAACCAAAAGATCACACTGTATAAGGCAATACTTTTCACCAATCATCACTTCAGCTTGAACTCACAATTTTTTATCAGAATCAACGAGTTCCGCATATGTCAATATCCCAGCTCTAATCGGCTTTCCCTCTAAATCCAAGTAGAATAGATATATATCCAAGTACAAATTATCTGGTTCTTCCATCTCAACATGCCATCCATTTGTGAATGGCAGAAGGTAGTGATCTTTTGTCAATTCAAAGCAAGGGATTTCCTGGTAGTTACTGAGGCTCAACAAATCAGCCATGCTTTATATGCAAAACAATCAATATTAAGTAGTCAATATAAGAATGCATACAATGTCTATAATTATAAATTAGTGTTTTAATATTATATGTATACTTGCAAATGTTCATGCTAATGATCGATGGTTAGGGAACGACCCCTCATTTTCAAAATCAATTGATTGATTAAGATCAAATCTGCTAGCATTATCTATGAGAGATAGAATGCACATTTTATAGAGTCGTTTGGGATAAGGATTGATCATAGAACGAGCGATCATCATAGAAGGGGTGGCTGATCCTTCTTGTATATGTGTATGAGTTTATCACATGTTTTTTATTCGAGTTTATGTGAGCTTTTGTGCTTAATTTATATTTATGTGAATGGTAATTGCACATTGATTAATTGGAATACAAGTGCATGATTGTGAAGAAGAAGCACATAGTTTGACGAATTCATAGCAAACTAGTGAATACATTAGAGATTCAACGTAATTCTGTATACTGCGATAGCTGCCAAGTGCAAAGTCATCTGGTGTTCTAGTTGATGTTAAATAGAATGTTATGCGAAGATGGTAACAACATCTGTGCATCGCCATGGTTAAGAGAATCTTGATTATGTAACCCCCATATTCGCATCAGGTTAGAGTTCAACCTGTTTACAAGGTGATGCCGAAAGGTCGGCCAACCCTTATCTTAGTATTCTTCCAGTGTTCACCATCCTTCATATACATGAATTGACACCCTCGCCTTCAGAGGTTGTATATTTTTACAATTCCCTCGTAAATGAAGGCTAGGCTAAAACTTCTTGTACCCAGGACTCGTTTCGTAATAGTTCAATACAGCAAGAAGGGTCAATCAATCCTTCTTCTGTTCACCATTCTGGATACGGGTGAATTCACAATTCTCTACTAAAGGAAGGGGCAGTCGATCCTTCTTGCCAGATGTCGAGAGTCAGGATGCGGACAGGGGCCAGATCGACAGTTGATAATAACTACGCAAATCCAAGGTGCGAGGAAGGCAGCGTTTGAGAGATTGAAGACTGCGGAAGTCCGTGGGGCTAAGCATGGAAGGAGATCAACGGTACCATATCGATCATGCAAGATGGACGGCTCAAAGAAATTCCTTTATCCCTAGAGGTGAAAAAATGATAGGAAAGCATAGATAATATAAAAAATGGAATGCACGAGGATCTGAGTATTGTTTTATTTGGTTGCCCCGTTCCTCCCTTGGTTGAGGTCAAGGGGGCAAGTTAATTTAGATAGACTCAAATAGACTCTAGCACCTTAGTGAATGCACATTCCACCTGGGACCAAGTCCAACAAAACTGATGCAATAACTAAACAACTAGCTCAAAGAAAAATTGAAAGAATCAGGTAAGAGAGCTACAATGGAATGGCACATTACACATATGGAACAAAGTTATATTCATTTTGAATCTTTGATATAATATAAGCAAAATTAATCTAGCTAAGGGGTTTAATCTTGCTCCCATGCATATTGCAAGAAAATTTCCCACTTCCATAGGTATGTTCTTCCTCCATGAGATCAAATGAGCTAAGCCTTAAAATTGGACAAAAGTATTTGCAGGCCACTCGATAATTTGAAAAGATTTATGGTATTAAGAATGGAATTTAGCTATATTGAATAGATGGAAACCTTAATTAAGCTTGGAAAATTATTGGACAACAAGCTTTACAGATCATACAAAGATAACAAATAAAAATGATTAAAGAGTATTGATTGGATTGTTTCTTATCTCTTCTTTCCCAATAGACCAAATCATTTTGGCAGTAACTAAATGGCTACCTTTCCTTTGTTAAAAATTTCCATGCAATGAAGGGGCGGCCGTCCCTTATTCTACCAAGTATTCTTTTCATAATAGTTCTAGATTGCAAGAAGGGTCGACCAATCTTTCTTGTCTTCAACATTCTGGATACAGGTGAACTCCTGGATATAGGTGTTCACAATTTTATACTAAACAAAGGGGTGGCCAATACTTCTTGTAGCCAATATCCGTTCCCCACTATTTACAGCAGATGTAGGGAGTCGAGAATTGTTGTCCCACCCCGCAATCTGCATTCCGGGTTGCGGGATAGCAGTATTGATGGAACGTTTTAAGAAATCTAGGTATCCACAATCTGCAACATATTTGCGTCTTCGGTAAAGGCAATGAAATCCTCATGCGGGGTGCAAGAAGGGTCGACCGACCTTTCTTGTGCTGAGTATTCTATTCAAAATAGTTCTAGGCTGCAAGAAGGGTTGATCAATCCTTCTTGTGTTCACCATTCTGGATACAGGTGAATTGTAACCTATAGGTGTCTACAGTTCTCTACAAACGAAGGGACAGCCAATTCTTCTTGTCATGTGTTGGGACAAATATTGTTGATATGTTATAACTTAGACAATATACCGATCCCAACTATAATTTCATTGCAGAAGTCAGAAGTCTGGAATTGTTGTCCCAGCCTAGGCGGGTTGAATATTTTTACACTTCATTCGTAAATGAAGTGTCGACCGACCTTTCTTCTGCCGAGTATTATGTTCAAAATAGTTCTAGACTACAAGAAGGGTCGGTCGATCCTTCTAGTGTTCACTATTCTGGATATAGGCAAATGGTTGGATATAGTTGTTCACAATTTTATAATAAATGAAGGGGAGGCCGACCCTTCGTGTCGGAGGTCAGAAGTCAGGATAAATATTGTTTATATGTTATAACTTAGCCAATCTCAGTTCTAGGATGAATTCTACATTAATTTGGAAGAAAGAACATTGACAATATTTAAATGTGTGGATCAGAGCATATAAAATGAATTATAACCCATGTATTACAGTCAACTATGAGGCAAAGCGATAAGATGGTGTAACACGAAATACATCCACAAAAGAGAAATTAAAATACTGAAGAAAGTAAAAACATATGAATCTCTGTTTCGGATATACTTTTACTTCTGTTCTTCATTAAAGTCTTCAAAAAATATTACGTCACTGTATTTTTTGCTCTTGGATCCAACCCCTATTATTCTGTAAAATCAAAATTTATACAAAACAATCTTTGAAATCATCGCTAAAAAAAGAAATTTCAAAGAAATCTCTCTGATCCAACCCCTATTATCTTGTTCAAGTTTGAATAAATTATCATTTATTTCAATCCTTCTACTGTTTGATGATCAAAAGCCTTGTTTCCATTTAGATGTCTCCTTTGTGACATAATTTGATGAGGATCATAATTCATCCTTTCAGCCTCTTGGAAAACCATAATCTTCTGTAATTTTTCTACTACAGAGAGGGTTGCCTTATTCTTAATGATGAATGGACCAACTTTAAGGGAGAATTTCACATCGGAAGCTCCAGTAAAACCATACACCCTAATTATACTATGTTCTCTATAAAAGAACCAATCACCTGTTTGGCCTTCTGGTGTAGGCTGCAAAGTTTCTTTTTCTTCTAACACTTGGGGCATTTCAGCATTAAAAATAATTCTGTAAATTTCTGTCATGATTTTATGGGTGAACTCAAACATATTGACCTATTTATTAAGGTCATGAGAAAAGTTGGTACCAAGAAACTTGGATTTCGAAATGTTTGAACAATATGAATGATACCTGAAATGGTTCAACTGGTTTAAATTCACCAACTGGACATGAATCGCTTCAACTAGGAATTCATCAAAATTAAAACAACACACCGAACTCGACTATGACTCTAGTGAAATTACTTGGAGAAGGAAACCTAACACAACTTCCATGATTCGACTTATCACTATCTAGACCTAAAATTTGACTCAACAAGGACAAAACTAACTGGGTATCTCATTGAAAGACATCAATACTCAATGGGAATGATAGGTTTTCATGCTACTGACCATATTTCAAGACTTGTAATAAAAACTTGTCTTTTTCTGCAAGACTGTTGTTTCTATAAAATTTGCCAAATTTTCTTCGTTAAACGACTCAGGGATTTTGGGAAATGTTTCAGGTAAACTTAGAACCTCATGGACAGTCTGCGCATTTACTGGGCATAGAATTTTGGTCGTTTTTACATTAATGATTACCCTTTCGCCCTACGAATAATTTGCTGCACACCAACAAACAAATTTGGGGAAGTGTAGTGTTTGTTCGACACAAAAATAGTACAAAAAAGAACCAAAAACATTAAATACATCCTTTCCCTGCGACTTAAACTCCATTAATTTCTCCTTAGAGTATGAAATACTACACATACAAAACATGGTCGAAAATAGGGTCAAATACAAGCTTCTCCTTAGGCTGCAAAATACTACACATAGACAAAACAGGGTCAAATAGAAGCTTCTCATTTTCATCTGGACTTTCATTAAAGGGGTGAAGGTCTTGGGTTTTCGTCATTTGGGACACAAAATCTAAACACTGAAGGTTTCGAGCTACCTGTGAACTGTGAAGTGAGCTTCTTGGGTGTTGTTCCAGTTGATGAAGACAATGACGTGTTTCTCGCGGACCGTTCTTTTTCTCCAGGTAATAAGTAAGCAACAAAAACATTTTTTAAAACTTTGAATAAACCTTTTATAGAACATATGTTTTGGTGGTTTCCGAACTTGCGATGAGCGGTTTAAATTTAACCACTTTTCATAGCAGACTCCACCAATGCTTTCCACGTGGTAAGCGATTTAATTTCCACTCTACCTTTTCCAAGTTTAACCACCATGCACTTTCTAGTGTGGGAACCCATTTCCATCGTCGATTATCTGGGTGTGTCTGCCACGTTGCTACACGTTTGCAACTTTGGTGTGAGTCGTCCAATTTTTTAGCGCCTTTTCCACCTCCACCTTTGGAGTGAGAGACCTTATGTAGAGACCTTAGAATAGTGACAATATTTGCATTGTTCCTCTCTATAAACATTAATAACCCAATAATCCATATAGAATAAAATTAAAAAACATAAAGACAAAAATGCTAACAATTAGAAGAAATCCCTTGTTTGATGAATAATACCAATTCTATACATTGTTTGTAGATGGGTTTGTAGAAGATTTAGTGTAACATGGGAAGAAGTTGATGAAGAAGAGGGAGAGATGACCATAAGAGATAAGAGAAGTCTAAACAACAAGATCAATCTTCCAAGATGGCATTGATGGCATTGAGGGCATTGAGATTAAATATTAAATTAGGAAAAGGAGAGATCACATGTCGTAGCAAGAACATCTAAGGTTGTGTTGTTTTTTTAAACAACCCATTTCATATTAGCTCCATAATTATATTGTTCATGTTTGACTACTAATAACTTGAATGCTTCCAAATGGCTCCAAATGCTTCTAATTTGGGTCTCAAGGTGTTTGAAAGGTATTAGGACATAAAAAGCGACAAAATTTGCATTGTTCCTCTCTACGACTTTTAATAAGCAATGTCTAACCGAGATAAACCAAGAACCCATATAGAGGAAATTTTAGAAACATAAAAAATACCTAACAATTTGAAAAGAACATTTGAAAAATATTCATAACCGTTGAGATTGAATTGACAAGTAATCAAACTTCTAATAGAAAAAAAAGGTTGGATGCAAATGGAATACAATCTATGCAATTTCTAATGAATACAGAGATCGATAAACACAAAAGAGGGAGTGAATCTAAAAAATATGTTCATGAATACAAAAAATATTATCTCGAATCACATCATTAACAAACGCCATTCCTTTGAAGCCCTTTGGCAACTTGAAAGTGGATGAAAAAGTGCAAAGGTAACATTAACCAAAGCTAAAGCTATAGCCAATTCGTGAGCCTTTAGACAGTTTTAGAAAGTGCTTTTGACAACTACGGGGTTTTATGTTTTTAGTAAGCCTTATTTTCTTATGTTTTTCAACTGGCCTTTAAGGCATTCTTTACATTAAATTCTTGTGTAATGTCCCCAACTTGGAACTTTTCGCAATTTGGACAATTTTCAAAACTTGGACTAGTGAAGCCTCAAAATGTCCCAAATGACCCCAAATGCTTTTGAACTATGTCTAGAGTGGATTGAGGTGTAATATGACACATTTATGCAGCTATTATAGGAATCGAAACTTCCAATAGACTTCAACCACTTGCATTTACAATTAGATAATGAAAGGAAGAATCACTAGGAAAATCTATGTTGAAGCCCCCAAGGGTAGATGGCTCCAAAAGACTCTTTAAAGGATTTCAAATTGGGTCTCAAGGTATATGGAGGATATTAAGAAATAAAAAGGAACCTCATCAGTGATTATAGACTAATATCAGAATACTTCTGCAACATCCATTTAACTTTAGGAGAAGTTGGGGAATTTTACTAGTCAAATCGAGGTTCAAAACCCCCAAGGGTAGGGGACGAACATGGATTGTGATAGTGAAATCAATACAATGATACATGGATAATGAAATATAGGTACAAGGACGTAGATACACGTATACATTGATGGAAACCGTGATACAATGGCAGTGGAGTATTGTTCTTCTTATTCATATTAGGGTGGCAAGATCGAGCAAGGATAGGAGATTGAAGTCTCCTTTGGTTTGGTGCTTGTGATCTCAGTGATTTCGGGATTCCATCCAGTTGGTGCTAGTAAAACTATTGAGTTGGACTTTACTGAGGTATTGAGTCCTATCTATAGGTTGGAAATTATGAAAACCAAGGGGTTGTAGCCTCGTTTTGTTAGCTTTTCATCATTTAATTCAAATTAATATGATCTAGGATCTTAACTAAGAGAATGACATGTACAGCATGTCAAACACAAGAGACAAGAGACACAAAGAATTTCACCTGGGATAACCATAAAGGTGAAAAACCCTGCAACTTCCTCAGAGATAGAATAAGCACCAATACAAAAGATCACAAAAATGAAACCCCAAAAGATAGATGTCTCCAGCAGTTCTTCCTCCAGGCTCCTCCACTTGTGCGCACTCCTCTCTCTCAACTATGCGAGTTGGATGTGTGAGTGAATGAGAAAATATAGTGGTGCAACCACTCTATTTATACTTTAAATTAACTTGACCTGCCTTTTATCCTAACTGGTTCGACCCCCTAGGGGAGTCTAATAACCCTTCCACTTAACACATATTGGGCCGACCCCTCTAAGGAGGTCTAGTAACCCATCAAATATAAGTTACGACACTTAGAATAAAACTTGTGACACTTGCAAATACAAATGACGACACCTCCAAACAGAGGAATAAGAACATCTCCGTCAAGGATACAATAAAGTACAAATGTAATACATACAATATAAAAGTGAATAGTATCTTCTGAAGTTACAGATAGTACATTAAGACTCCCTCTTAACTAGGAAGGTATTCTCTTAACACAGGAGTCAATACATATAGGCACAAGTCTTCAATACCGGAGCTGGATCATCAACACTGGATCACTGGAGCATCATCGTAGGTCTTCATCATCTCTGCGAGAAAGCCATCAAGTAGGTACATCTCAGGACTGATTACATTGTCTCTGCAAAATTTTGTGTACCCTAATGTCACCCCATAATCTTCAGATCGTACAAGGATATCTTCAGTTTGCACACATGAGTCTCCCTGTCGTGTGTCTCAAACCCGAGTGATTGCTCCACATATACTTCCTCTTCCACTACACCATAATGATTCAAGAATCCTGTCTTGACATCCATCTGGTGTATGATCTTCCTTTTCACGATCTTCATTATCTTTTGGTTTTACTTCATTCATTGTTGCATATCGATTCCTGAGTACTTCCAGTTCTTCAAATTCTTCTTCTTGACTTCATCAATCTTCTTGCTGAATCATCGTCACTTGTTCTTCGAAACAAGTCTCTCTTGTAGGTGATGGTACAAGGTCTTTCCTACGGGACAAGTTCAATTGCATGATTAGAAACATCTCATAGTATTCAGAACAAATTCTTACACATAAAGACATATGTCATACATTCATGCAATTATCTTAGCCAATCATGCTTCAATACAACATTTATTAATCCCGTAACTTTCTAGATGCCTTCCATCTCTACAAAAACATTGTTAAGAGTGTGCAAGTCTACTCCAACATGTCAGCAAAGAGGTTTCATTCTAGATAAGTCGCAATGGAATGTTGTACAGTACCATCGACCACTAATACCCATTACTTGCATATAAGTAGTATCTTGTTCATTAATGCAATTTTTTCTAACATCCTAATATACTCAAGGCCGACCCCACTAGGGAGTCTGATAACCATATCACATACAATGATGACCTTTTCAATTGAAGGAATGAAACCTATCCGTCGGAAGTACAATGCCATATGAATACAATATAAAATATACAAGTGAAATACATTCCAAAGTTACAAATACATCAACACTCCCTCTTAACTAGGAAGGTATTTCTCGACACAGTTCTTTAGCACAAGTCTTCATCATCGACTACACCGTTCAATAATGTTGTCTTGACATCCATCTGGTGTAATTCTTCCACTTCATCCCTGGAACCAGAGCAAGTACCGTTAATAATTATGGAAGTGTATCTGGCTACAGGTGCAAAAGTTTCTTCATAATCTATCCCTTCTTTTTGGGAGAAGCCACGAGCCACAAACCTTGCCTTGTATTTCTCCTCCTCCACTTGTGCGCACTACTCACTTGAGAGAATGAGTGAGTGAATGAATGAATAAATAGAGATTCTAATAACCCTACCTCCTCCACTTATTTATACTTGTCTTCCACTTTCCTTTTACTCTACCTAGGCCGACCTCTCTAGGAGAGCTACAGGTGAAATATGATGAATTAATAAAGCAGGTTATAGGTGAGAACTCCCTACAGGAAGCAAAGCAATTCATTTTGGATGACATTATTGTGGAGGCAGATAAATTGAGGCCATATCTCGATTTCATTCTGGACAAAGAGGGTGTAATAAAGTTAGCTAGGAAAAGCCTAATAGTAGTCACAGAAAAGTTCAACAAGAAGCCTATGGACTGTGCAAAAAAGGCCATAGAATTTTTGAATGGGCTGACAAAGGATGAGGTGAAACAACTAGCATAAACTTAGGATAGAGTGTCTAGTATTATTTGGGCAAAGAAGGTGGTGAATAAGTATCACCAGATGAACACAATTCAGGCAAGGATAGACATTTTAGCACATCAAGTAAAACTCTTCAAAAAAATGTTTGATCCATTATTCAAGAAGGGACTTCCTATCTCTTGGGAGGAGGATGGCACCACGAGGACACAGGAAGAAGAATATCAGGGCAAGTTGTGGGGATGTCGATTCAATTTGGATTATGTATAATTTAGGTAAATTTATTCTAATGTTTATGTATTGATTCATTGTAATTTTTTTCATAATTAATGAAATTCAGTCGGTTTATCTTGGCCATCTCTTTTGGATATTAATTTGTCAAATTTCTTTGAACTATGTTTTATGTTGCCAATTTAATGAATACATCGATCTGTAGGTTGGATTTCTATTAATATACGATTCATGTGTTATTATGTGCTGAATGAATTTATTCGTTAAATTAACTCATTTTATCTATAATTTTCTGCAACTGATAAACAACCACACATTTATATTGATGCTAGTAAGTGGAAAAGCGCTCTTACAAAGCCAATTGCTTGGATCTGCATTGGATAAAGATAAGTAATCTTATGCATTTGATTTTGATGAATTTTTATTTCATTCTTGCATGTTGTGATTGTGTAATTGAAAGGTTTTTAATTATGTTGTGATTGTGTTATTGAAAGGTGTTTTCCACTATGCATGTGCAGGTTGACATGGAGAATCCACATGGGCAGGAAGTCTTGCGCGGAGGAGACACATTGGCAGAAGCCCTGACATGGAGGAGTTGCACGGGAAAAAGGTGTGATGTGGATTGGCCACATCATATCCACACGTACCAGCGACCGTGAAGGATGGGTGAAGCTGGTTTCACAAATGGAGGACAGTGGTTTTCCCTACCTCCCTTCCAACTTGTGAAATCATGTGATGCTACCACGTGGAGAGTGGTTTCATATTTCACAACCACCCATCCCCTCGTCCTAGTGTCCATGTTGGGGATACGGAACGGAAGTGGGACCCTTTATCTTCCACCACCCGATTGATCTCTTCCTTCATATAAAATGGTTTGTACGTTGGCATGGAGGTGATCTTTTCAGCCATTTAAAATGGTTTGTATGTTCGCACGGAGGTGATCTTTTCGAACATTTAAAATGGTTTGTACATTGGAATGGAGTTGATCATTTATGCCATTTAAAATGGTTTCTACAGCGATAATGGTAAATGATGGATTGTATCACTCATGTGAATAATCTCATCACGTTTATGAGGCCCCCGTTTATGATGGATTGTGTTTATGTGTCACGACGTACAAATGATATTCCTCCACACTGTGATAATAAATGTCATGAAATTTTCTACATTGATATCCCGCCACACTGCTCTTTCCTCCCACACTGCTCTTCCCGCCCACTGCCTACATTGAAACTTATCCCGCCCACTGCCTACATTGAAACTTAAAGTTCAAACTCTCTGTGCTTGACAGTTTGGAGCTTTGTTTTATCTGAGGATCGAGGTTTGATTTTGCTGAGGTGGAACCGAGAAGAGTGTTGGGCGGGTAGAGCAGTAAGATTGGTTTGAAGAATTGACTGCTAGTTTTTCAATTGGCAGGTATTTATATTATTCAAACCATAAATCTAAATCTGTAACAGAGCATGCTTATTCAGCCTCTGGGGTAAAAATCCATATCTTCCATGGTTGTCAAAAATCAATGCAATGACAGTTTGAAGTTTACAGTAATTTAAAGTCACTGAACATTTTAGATTGTTCAGATTTCCTTCCACCATTCAATTTCGAGTAGTTATCTTCTTACAGTCCATTAATATGAATTCACAACGTTATATTTTCAAAATCGTGCGTTACTCATTACTGGGCTAAATTAATGGAATTAACAAGTTTAATGTCGATTCCCGCCAGCTTGCATACGTTTTTTGTCTGGTGATGTAGCATATTATTTTCATATATTCCATATTGTTTTCTACAAATCCTCTAGCATTTGGCTAGGTTTGTTGGAAAAGATAACGAGAAATGAACTCGGAAAATTGAAACATGTTTTTTCTTTTTAATATCATTTTGCAATTAATATTCACCATAGTATACTGATCTATGTAAACGTTAATACTTTATTTGAAATTGATAATTTATGTCTTAATTTATATAATATTGATTAGATTTCTTTTAATATAAATATATATAATTTAAGTATTTAATTAATTGAATAAAATTAAGCAATCAAATACTAGCTTTAAATAATATTAAGGTATAATTGTTTGCCAATATAGTATCTTGGCTAGAAAAGTCCCATGTATTGCGTAGTTGGACGCGGTGTATGACTCAAATTGTTGGATGTAATGAGAACACATGTGAGTCTTGTGTACGATACCAAGGCATTTAGTTTTAGAGATAAATCTGATAAAAATGTTCTTAAAATTTAGGCAGGAGACTATGTTGGAAAACGAATTTAATAGTGACGACAATGCAGATAGTGATGCCATTAGTTGGAAAGATTCTAACTGTGATTTAATAACCAAACAAACATTCTTTCATACTTTTGGGACGAGACTGCGGTGAATGATATAGCAACTTCTACTTCACCGAGTGTAGCACAAATCAATTCTGGAATAATCAAAGCCATGTGGCACAATCTGAACGTTCCACATGTCACCCTGGAGACTAGATTTTGACATTTGAATGAAAAAATTTACAGACGTTTTGCTACAAAGATTTTTCTGTCAAGTCAAAATTTTGTCAATGAAAGCAAGGTTGCTCTATCATAAGGTTGTTCCATTTCAGGGTGTTGGAAGTAGATGCTGAGGAGAAAGAGCGTCCGCTCCTTCCTCCAGGGATGAGTTTTCAGAGTGGCTAAAGTAGATATCGGCACTCTATACACATATTTCATAGGAACATTGCTTCGCACATTTTGTTGGAGAGTGGAAATATCCAAAGAGAAAGATCGGCTGCTCTTTCTCCAAGTTTTATTTTTAGAATTCCCTCATAAAAGAAGGGGTAGACGATCCTTCTTCTTCCCAATATTCTTTTTGTTATTACTTGAGACTGCAAGAAGGTCAGTCAATCCTTCTTCGTCTTCTCCATTTTAGATATTTTACAATTTCTAGATAAAGGTTTTGACAATTATCTACTAAACGAAGGGGCGTCTGATCCTTCTTCTCGAAAAAAAGAAGTCGGGGTAAACAATTTTATATGTTATAACTTAGCCGTGCTCAATATTATTCCGGTGTTCACCATTTTAGATATAGATGAATTAATGTACTAGACTTTGTAGGTTGAATAATATTACAATTCCCTCATAAATGAACGCATGGCCGACCCTTCTTCTTCCCACTATTGTATTCATTTTATGCAAGAAGGGTCGGTCGATCCTTCTTTTTTTCGCCATTCTGGATATAGGTGAATTCCTCGATATAGTTGTTCAGAATTATCTCCTAAACGAAGGGGCGGTCGATCCTTCTCTTCGAAAAAATGGAAGTCGGGACAAACATTTTTATATGTTAGAACTTAGATGATGTCCGAGTCCCTACTATTTACAGCAGAAGTTGGAAGCCGAGAATTGTCGACATAGCCTTTGTAGATTAAATATATTTAAATTTATTTCATAAATGAAGTGTCGGCCGACCCTTGTTGTGCTTAGTATTCTTCCCTTGTTCACAATTTTCGAAATGTTAGTTTTTCAAAATTTACTTTAATCTAATCTAGAATCTTAACTGAGAGAATAACATGTACAACATATCAATCATGAACACAATAATACAAGCACACAAGAGACACAGAGTTTCACTGGGGAAAACCACGAAGGTGAAAAACCTTGCAACTTCCTCAGAGATAGATAGAGCAATGATACAACCAAAGTACAACCAAACTACAAGAGATAGTCTTCTCCTAGTAGTTGATCCTCCTTCTCACATGTGCGCCACTTTTCGAGTGATGGAAGAGTGAGTAATGATATGATCAAATAGAGATCTCCAGATCTCTATTTATACTTGTCCTGTCCTACCCAATAAACTAGTGGGGCCAACTTGTCTAACTTGGCCTAATAACCCATGGTTACATTAATCTGGGCCGACCCCACACTTGGTGGTCTAATAACCCATTTACCCACATGATTCATACAGGGTCGACCCCATCAAGGTGGTCTAATAACCCATCGGCAAGTTACAACACTTGCAACACTTGTTAATACAAATGACGACACTTCCGTATAAAGGAATAATAACATATCTATAGGAGTACAATATACATAGGTTAAATACATTCCAAAGTTACATATACATCAACACTCCCTCTTAACTAGGAAGGTATTTCTCGACATAGATCTGCTAGCACAAGTCTGCTTCTCTGGATCATCATCACTGGATCATCGTCCTCGAATCATCGTCATCGTCATCGCTGCTGCTATCTTAATCAATCTCTGAATCTACTCATCATAGGAAGTTCTACAGAGACAGTCCTTCTTCATACTGGATGTAGGCCCACCACCTGTAGATCTTCATCATCACTGGCCATAGTGTGGAATCCTCAGGACTTATTACGTGCGTCACAAAACCTCGAAAGAGCATCCCAGGACTGATTACGAGCACACAACTCAACCTATCAGATCTCCTAGGACCTTTTACATGCTACTGCACAACCTATCCACAGCCATAGAGCATCACGAAGCACAACCCAGATGCACATCACACAGCACTTACATCTACGCCATGGGAGAACACATCTACAACCATGCAAGAATGGCACAACACTTATATTGCAGCCATGGGAGAACACATCTACAACAATGCTCAAATGGCCCAACACTTCTATCGCAGCCATGGGAGAACACATCTACAACCATGCTCAAATGGCCCCCAGCACTTATATCGCAGCCATGGGAGAACACATCTACAACCATGCTCGAATGGCCCCAACACTTATTTCGTGGCCATGGGAGAACACATCTACAACCATGCTCAAATGGCCCCAACACTTATATCGCAGCCATGGGAGAACACATCTACAACCATGCTTGAATGGCCCCAGCACTTATATTGCAGCCATGGGAGAACACATCTCCAACCATGCTCGAATGGCCCTGGAAATTACATCATGACCATGGGAGAACACATCTGCCACCATGTCGAAAAATCCTGGCAATTACATCATGACCATGGGAGAACACATCTACAACCATGTCTGAAAAGCTCATGTGTATCTGTGTCTTCGGAACTCATCACACATAATCCAACTTATTATGTAATGTATCCACCTGATACATGTCATCACATGTGATCATCCTGATCATACAATGCATCCACCTGATGCACACCAAGTATCTACCTGATACATATCATCATACATGATCCACCTGATCATACAATGTATCCATCTGATACATACACATATACATGATCCACCTGATCATAGAATGTATCCACCTGATATATATCAACATACATGATCTACCTGATCATACAAACATATCCACTTAATACATATACAGATACATGGTCCAAGCATCCAACATGATGCATATACATATACATGATCCAACTAATCATAACAAGCATCCAACATGATGCATATACATATACATGATCCAAATGATCATAACAAGCATCCAACATGATGCATATACAAAGCAGTAACTGGAGCATCATCCTGATGCTCATCATCCATCGCTTACATCCACAGCCATGTGAAGCATCCTCCTCTCACCATGCTTGGAATGGCTCCAGCAAATGTGTCCATCACTTCTTCCTCAAAGTGTCATCAATCTAAAGAACACCAAGCCTCTCTCTGAAGTACTCAAACTTCACTCTGGCTAGTGGTTTCTTCAGCACATCTGCAACCTACTCATCTGTCGCAATATACAAGAGCTTCACTGCTCCTCTCTGCACCATATCCCTGATATAGTGATATTTGATCTCAATGTGTTTCGACCTGTCATGGAACACCGGGTTCTCAGACAGCTTCACACAACTCTGGTTGTCACAAAAGATACCAGTAGCCTCCAGCAGGAGATCAAATAACTCAGATAGTAGCTTCCGTAGCCATACTGCCTCACAACTAGTCAAACATGCTGCAACATATTCTGCCTCAGCTGTACTCAGTGCTATGCAGGACTGCTTCCTGCTAAACCAAGAGATCACACCTGATCCCATACTGAAGCAACACCCAGATGTGCTCTTCCTATCTGTAGCACTGCCTGCCCAATCTGAATCAACATAACCCTGCAAGTTAAACTTTTGATTCGCATCATACTTGAGCCCATAATCAATTGTACCCTTCAGGTACCTCATAATATGCTTTACAGCAACCAGGTGAACACCTCTGGGATCCACTAGGAACTGGCTCAATGTGTTCACTACAAAGCAAATATCTGGTCTCGTGTTTGTCAGGTACATCAAGGACCCAATCATCTGACGATACACAGTGACATCAACCGGATCAAATGAAGCATCACATAGAAGCTTTAGGTTCGATGCCATAAATGTGGTCATGTCCTTGCAGTCCATCATCCCGAACCTCTTCAGGATCTCTACTGCATACTTCCCTTGTCCAAGGAATATTCCATCTGCACTCTGCCACACCTCCATGCCTATAAAGTAGTGCATCATCTCCAAGTTCTTCATCTTGAACTCAGAAGCAGCTTCTGATGCGTGTCGGAAATCAATCCATCCTCTCCTGTAATAAACAAGTCATCCACATACAAAAGTAGTATCACTGGATTGCCTTCCTCAACCTTGTAGTAAAGGTTGGAATCCGCTTTACTCTTGGTAAAGCCCAAACTGGATAGAAATCCATCTATCCTACCATACCAGGTCCTGGGTGCCTATTTCAAACCATACAGGGATTTATTCAGTTTGCACACATGTGACTCTCGGTCATGTGTCTCAAACCCGAGTGGATGCTCCACATACACTTCCTCTTCGACTACACCATTCAAGAAAGCTGTCTTGACATCCATCTGGTGTATCTTCCATTTCATCACTGCAGCCAGAGGAAGTACTGATCTAATGGAAGTGTATTTGGCTACAGGAGCAAAAGTCTCTTCATAATCAATCCCTTCTTTCTAGGTGAAGCCACGAGCTACAAATCTCGCTCTGTACTTTTCTATGCTGCCATCTGCAGCATGCTTGATCTTATAGATCCACTTGGAAGTCACAACAGACTTCCCTTCAGGTCTTCGGACTGCATCCCAAACAACATTCTTCATGATCGACTGGTACTCCTCGATCATGGCATTCTTCCCAAATCCTGGGAACTTCAATATCTTCAATAGATAACTTTGTTGTTGAACAAATGTTGTATTCCTTCTTTTGTAGGTGATGGTATACGATCTTTCCTACAAAACAAGTTAAATTGCATGATTAGAAACATCTCATAGTTTACAGAACAAATTCTTACACATAAAGAAATATGTCATATAGTCATGCAATTATCTCATCCAATGCTTCAATGCAACATTTATCCATATCCCGTAACTTTCTAGATGCCTTCCAATCTCTACCTGAACATTGTTAAGAGTGTGCACAACTCCCAACATGTCAGCAAAGAGGTTTCATTCTATATAAGTAGCAATGGAATGTTGTACAATGCCATAGGCCACTTACCTATCACATGCATATTAGTAGTATACTGTTCATTAATGCAATTATTCTAATATGCATAATACACACCCTAAGTCTAGGATCATAAGCATATACATCATTGAACAATATTATTTAAACAAACAAATATGCAAGAAATGACAATTCAAATACTTATCTTTGTTTGGTTTGTAGGGTGGACTCCCTCTCAATCTTTGCTTCCTGGATTATCTGTCCTTGAACTTATATCCATCCTTGATCACTATGCATGTTTACTAGTATCATCATTGTGTTACCCTCGAGATCTCATACATAATCATACATTCATTAGTATAATCAAAACACAATAATCTTAAACATGTATAGTCATGATCATTTCAAACACAGATTATAAACATTAGTATTCAAGGTTTCAGGGAATACTTCTTTTACTCATGCATATTCTTATTTGACCAAAGGACTTTTCTGGTTAGTCATATCATCAATCAAAGTAAGAAGCATAATATGCCTAAACCCGTGATTACTAACTTCAATGAATAATCATTATCAATTATTCCATGTATACTTATATAAGAGATCCTAACACAAGGTAGGATTCATACCTGGATTAGCATGCTAGCTAGTTATGTCTAACATACCCGCATAATGTCTTCTTGTTCTCTTCAATGACTTGTGCTAGTAACCTGCATATCTCATAGGTTAACCATTATAGAACCAAGTTATAGATACCTCATAGGTAGATCTTCTATGTGATCCATGGCAATGGATGAACTTTTGTCTTCATGTCACCATGATCATATGTTCATGAACTAGAACATGATTTGTCTTTCTTGATGTACCACAATGCATTAGTACAATCATAAGTGTCAAAACCCTAATCAATGAATATCTTCTATCGTGCATTCATAATTTTATTAAGGTGATACGACAAGTCTAAAGTTAATCAATATTGTACTAACCTTAATGAAGACAAACATCCCATAAACTTAATCATGAATAGATCTCGAAACATACCTAGATAAGTCATACCTGTCGACATTGCTTGTAATCTTCTTATGTAAGGCCTTAGCCTCATCTCCCTCTGAAACAGGAACTTCTTCACTTATGCAGGTGACCAAACCATTGTCTTCTAGGATTAACCCAATCCACTTGATTTGTAGAAACTAGATCTGGTGCTGGATTAGGGTTTGTCAGAGAAACCCTAAAAATTCAAACTTTGAATTTCAAGCTTCTGAAAGGATAGAAAGATGCGCCTTGATAAGCTGATCAAGCTGGTATACTCAGAGTTTGAAAACTGCAAAGTTTCACCCCTCAAAATTGCCTTTGAAACTTCCGAATCTTCTGGACAGGATCCCAAACTAGGGTTTGATAAATCCCACCCTTCTGCCCAACCAAAAGGTTTGATCCAAAGCTCTAAACTTCGATTTTTCTGAGGAGCTTCCAGCCGTGATCACAGACTTCAGAAATTCCAACTTTTGCAGAAGCCCTAATTTTCCACCTTTCCGATCAAAATCCCGAACTAGGGTTTGATCAAGATCGGCCTTCTGCCCAACCATAAAAATCGATATTGGTCTATAAATTTTGATTTTGATGAGGAGAATCCAGCCGTGGTCTCCGATACAAAAGATTCCAACATTCTCCAAAACCCTAAATTCCCAGAGCCATGAATGAAGGTGCTCAAAATCCAATTATGTTTTGACAAAAATATGCACCTGATTGTTTCTGGTGTAACTCTAAAATTACGAATCCATAGGGTCTGAAACTTCTACCAGTGGTATCCCAACCTATCATATTTCCAACCCCATAGGTCTGACCTCAATTGGATTCTCTGAGAGATATTTATTCCAAGTGTCGCAACGTGACCTGTTTATGGGATAAAACAGGAGAGCGAACTTGTACGGAGTTCCACGTGTCATTGGTTCACTTTCGGCCTCTAAACCTTTGACCTTTGAAAGAACAGTCCATGCACTACCTGTCACTTTTTACAAAATTTCAGTTGGAGCTTCCTAGCCCAAGTTATGACCTTTTTTCCTAGGTCACCTATTTATGAATCAAATCTGGAAGAGGCAGAAACCCTAGATTGTACAGATCATAAAACACAAAGTACAACGAATTAGAAGTTGTGCTTCAGATACAAGGTACATTGGGATCTTATATTCTACCTTTAAAAGTTTCATATCCTGAAAATTTTCCAAAATGGATTTATAGCGAAAGTGCTACGATGACTGGTTTTTGCTATATCAAGACCTAGCTTTACAAGTGCAACAAGTGTCATAAATGCCATACCATGCCTTCTTTCAGGCTAGCTCTGATACCATGTTAGTTTTTCAGAATTTACTTCAATATGATCTATAATATTAACTAAGAGAATAACATGTACAGCATATCTACAACATATCAATCATGAACACAATAATACAAGCACACAAGAGACACAGAGTTTCACCGGGGAAAACCAAGAAGGTGAAAAACCCTGCAACTTCCTCAGAGATAGATAGAGCAATGATACAACCAAACTACAAGATATAGTCTTCTCCTAGCATCTGATCCTCCTCCTCACATGTGCGCCACTTTCCGACTGATGGAAGAGTGAGTAATGAGATGATCAAATAGAGATCTCCCGATCTCTATTTATACTTGTCCTGTCCTGCCCAATAAACCAGTGGGGCCGACTTGTCTAACTTGGCCTAATAACCCATGGTTACATTAATCTAGGCCAACCCCACACTTTGTGGTTTAATAACCCATTTACCCACATGAGTCATACAGGGCCGACCCCATCAAGGTGGTCTAATAACCCATCGGCAAGTTACAACACTTGCAACACGTGTTAATACAAATGACAACATTTCCGTATAGAGGAATAATAGCATCTCTATAGGAGTACAATATACATAGGTGAAATACATTCTGAAGTTACATATACATCAACAAGAAATACATGTATTGACGGCCTAACATTCGTAGGTTGTGCTCATAAATGAACGGGCGAGAGACGCTTCTTCTAACCATAATTATTTTCATACTATTTCTAGACTGCAAGCAGCATCGTTTGATCCTTCTTATGTTCGCTTCTTCTACAAGAAGGGGCGGCTGATCCTACCATTCAGAAAATTGGAAGTCCGGACAGCCATTTTTTATATATTATAATCTATGTTATATCTTTGTTTAAAATAAATATGATTGTTAATGTGCTCCTTTTATTTTATATTTCATAAAACGCTTCTAAACTGGATTTTGGTTCTGAACAATGTGTGTTGTTATTTTATATTTCAGATATTGTTTATGAAATGAATTTTGGTACTCAACAATGTGTGGACCTACTTTTGAATGAATTGAAAGTTGTTGAAGGAATCTCGTTTCCAAAAAGAAAAAATTTGCATAATATCAGCATTAACGAAGGATGTATCATTGTAAATGTTACCAAGTCTTTGAATGCAAGTCTTCCATTTCCCTATTGATCAGAAGGTGCAGATACAATGTCAGAGGCTGTTGGTGGTTATATTCAATGGCCTGTATCTGAGATCGTTAACCAGATTGGGTCCGCTCTTTGTGAGAACGAGGTGAATGATATACCAGCTTCTTCTTCGATGAGTGTAGCACATATCATAACAACTGAGAATGAGGTGAATGATATACCAACTTCTACTTCGACGAGTGTAGCACATATCACAACAACTGAGAATAAAACTTCTTTTATTATGAGAAAAGTTAAGTTGTTACATAAGTGTTCAAAAAGAAATGATTGCATTTCCATAGGTTTTGTAACAAATGTGAGTGAGACTGATTTTGTTGGGGGAACATTTGGGTGACTTCTCCTTTGGTATTCTGGTCGATGAAGTGGTGTTTTCTTGTATGGCATGTTGTCCAGGGGTGAGCAGTGGATCTTTTGTTGTATGGACAATTAAAAGAATCATCGATTTTAATACAAAAACATTGCTTTATGTTCCAAGCACTTTCAACAATAATCAATCTGAATCTACTAGTTAATTTGATACATCAATGTTCTTTAAAGCCACAGTATGTTGCTCGGGGATAATTTAGTGTCAACTATTTTTAAGGGAGACATTGTACAATTCAAAGTACAATACTGTGGTGTATTTGAAGGCTCTATTATAAGATGGCCTACAAACACTTTGCTTGACCTCGATAATGTTCCTTTGGATGTTATACATTTGGAATGTTTTTGAAGAATGTCCTTTACAGATGGTCCTTCTAGGTACTCCCCATTGTGAATATACACATGTTAAAGGTAATCAAACAAGGCCTACAATTCCGTAAATGAGGTAGCACATATCATAACAACTGAGAATGAGGCGAATGATATACCATCTTCTGCTTCGACGAGTATAGCACATATCACAACAACTAAGAATAAATATTATTTTATTATGAGAAAAGTTAAGTTGTTACATAAGTGTTCATAAAGAAAGGATTGCATTTCCATAGGTTTTGTAACAAATGTGAGTGAGACTGATTTTGTTGGGGGAACAATATTGGGTGACATCTCCTTTGGTATTCTGGTCGATGAAGTAGTGTTTTCTTGTATGGCATGTTGTCCAGGGGTGAGCACTGGATATACCAGCTTCTTCTAAAATTTTCGAATGAAATTTAAGATTGTTACCTTACATGCCTGCAATAAATCAGGGTGCACACTTTTCAAACATTGGCACCGAACATTGTTGCTCAAATTTTTGTATATCAAAAATTCCACTTCGATCAATAGTTGAATGTGCTAAGAAATTTGATAGTTAATGTTATAAATTCTATGGGATCAAATTCTCATGTGGCCAAAGAAGGAGATGAAAGAAAAAGAATCTTCTTTACAATGAGATTAGACACAATAGACATTTGTAAGAATGCATGGTATAAATGCCATCAAATAAAAAAGAGAAAGAGCACTTTGGGTAAGGCAATTGGTCATATTTATCAGGAGTCAGATGCTAGTTCTATCATATTGGAACCGTCATGTTAAACTGTCACGTTTTTTTCCAAAACTTATTTTCGATGGGCACTTTATTCTCTAAACCATCTTTAATTTTTGTGGGTCACTCTTAGCAGAATTTGGATTTACATTTTACAGCTAACCTTTCTAATTTATTTTAAATTTTTTTTCCATGATCATTAATTTGTTTGATAAGTTAACATAAACAACTTGGCATTAAACTAGAAAACTCCAAATTGTTAACTTGACATGTAACCATTGGACCTTTCTATGCATATCATACCTGGAAATAAACGTACACATTGAAAATATTTTCAGCCATGAGCATTTGCTATATAGTTAAAACTTTTATTTTCTATGTAAATGTGAAATTTTAATCAATTTTAAAATATATATTAATAAAAATTTTACTATGGATGGGTAATTATTTTATCTGCTGAAGGGCAGAATTTAAACCAGACCGTTTTTGGACAGGGAATATATATACTTAAAAAATGCTTAGATAGACAACAACAATGGGTTATTGGTGCAGAAGAAAACATGAATATCGATGTAAATAGCATCATATGGGCATTGTTGATGTATATGTAACTTCGGAATGTATTTCACATATATGTATATTGTATTCCTATAGAGATGTTATTATTCCTCTATACGGAAGTGTTTGTATTCCTATAGAGATGTTATTATTCCTCTATATGGAAGCGTCGTCATTTATATTGTAAGTGTCATAACTTATACTTGATGGATTATTAGACCACCTTGTTGGGGTCGGCCCTGTATAAGTCATGTGGGTCAAAGGGTTATTAGACCACCCTATTGGGGGTCGGCCATGTGGGTCAAAGGGTTATTAGACCACCCTAGTGGGGGTCGGCCCAGTCAGCATTATGTTAAGTGGTTAAGTTGAGGCCGACCTATTTGAGTAAAGGTCAAGTCAAGTTAGTGTATAAATAGAGAGTATGTCTCTCTCATTTTACACATTCTATTCTCTCACTCACACTTGGGAGTGTGGCGCACTTGTGGAGGAGGAGGCTCTACTGCTAGGAGAAGACTATCTCTTGTATTTTGGTTGTATCATTGCTCTATCTATCTCTGAGGAAGTTATTGGGGTTTTTCACCTTTATGGTTTTCCCCAAGTAAACTCTGTGTGTCTTGTGTGCTTGCATTATTGTGTCCATGATTGATATGTTGTACATGTGTTGTACATGTTGTTCTCTTAGTTAAGATCCTAGATCAGATTGAAGTAAATTTTGAAAATTTAACATGGTATCAAAGCTAGCCTGAAAGAAGGCATGATATGGCATGTATGACACTTATTGCACTTACGATGCCAGGGCTTGATATAGAAAAAACCAATCATCGTAGCACTTTTGCTATAAATCCATTTTGGTGAATTTTTCGGATCTGAAACTTTTACAGGTCGAAGATCAGATCCCCATGTACCTTTTTTCCAAAGGAAAACCTCTAATTCGTTGTACTTTGTGATTTATGATCTGTACAATATAGGGTTTCTGCCTCTTCCAGATCTGAGTCAAAATCAGGTGACCTTGGGAAAAAGGTCATAACTTGGGCTAGGAAGCTCCAAATGAAATTTCATAAAATGTGACAGGTAGTACATAGACCGTACTATCGCAAAAA
This sequence comes from Larix kaempferi, assembly GCA_027924585.1. Taxonomy (NCBI): domain Eukaryota; kingdom Viridiplantae; phylum Streptophyta; class Pinopsida; order Pinales; family Pinaceae; genus Larix; species Larix kaempferi. Next base: position 5,574,475 of record BSBM01000569.1, read on the forward strand.
AAAATTCATAGGCCGAAGTTGAACCAGTGACACGTGGCATGCCGTACAAGTTCTCTCTCCTATATTATCCCATAAACAGGTCACATTGCGACACTTGGCATAAATCTCTCTCAGAGAATCCAATTGAGGTAATACCTATCGGGATGGAAAGATAACAGGTTGGGCTATCTCTAGAAAATTTTGTAGAGGCTGATGTTGAACCAGTGACACGTGTCATGCCATACAATTTCGCTATCTTGTATTATCCCATAAACAGGTCATGTTGCGACACTTGGCATATCTCTCTCTCAGAGAATCCAATTGAGGTCAGACCTATCAGGATGGAAAGATAACAGGTAGAGCTATCTCAAGAAAATTGTTTGGACCCTATGGATTGAAACATTCAAAGTTAGACCAGAAACAATCAAGTACATATTTCTATCAAAACATAATTATTTTTTAGCACCTTCATTCATGGCTTCCAGAATTTAGGGTTTCGGATAAAGTTGGAATTTTTGTAATCAGAGACCATGGCTGAATGCTACTCATCAAAATAAAAATTTAGAGACCAACATCAAAATTTTTGGTTGGGCAGAAGGCCGGGCTTGATCAGACCCTAGTTCGGGACTTTGATCAGAAAAGTGGAAAATTAGGGCTTCCGCTAAAATGGGAATTTTTGAAATCTGTGACCACAGCTGGAAGCTCCTCATAAAAATATAAGCTTAGAGCTTTGGATCAAACCTTTTGATTGGGTATAAGAGTGGGATTCATCAAACCCCAGTTCGGGGTCATGTCCAATGAATCCGGAAGTTTCAAAGGCAAAATTGAGGAGTGAAACTTTGCAGTTTTCAAATTCTGAATATACCAGCTTGATCAGCTCATCAAGGCGCATATTTCTATCCTTTCGGAAGTTTGAAATTTAAAGTTTAAATTTTTGGGGTTTCTCTGACAAACCCTAATCTAGCTCCAGGTCCAGTTCTTACAAATCAAGTGGATTGGGTTAATCTTAGAAGAAATTGGATTGGTCACCTGCATAAGTGAAGAAGTTCAGGTCTCAGAGGGAGATGAGGCTAAGGCCTTCCATAAGAAGATTACAAGCAATCTTGACAGGTATGGCTTACAGGTATGTTTCATGGTTAAGTTTATCATATGTTTGTCTTCATATCATTACAGTATAATATTGATTAATTACTAGACTTGTCGTATCACCTTAATAGAAGATATTCATTGATTAAGGTTTTGACACTTATGAATGTACTAATGCATTGTGATGTTGTATGAGGTTTATGTTGTTCGCTAACATAAAAGGTACACCAAGAAAGACAAATCATGTTCTACTTCAAGAACATATGATCATGGTGACATGAAGACAAAGATTCATCCATTGTCATGGATCACATAGAAGATCTAATTTCGAGGTATGTATAACTTGGTCCTACAATGGTTAACCTATGAGACATGCAGGTTACTAGCACAAGTCACTGAAGAGAACTAGAAGACATTATGCGGGTATGTTAGACATAACTAGCTAGCATGCTAATCCAGGTATGTTTTTCCTATATCAAGCTAGAATCCTACCTTGTGTTAGGATCTTATACTGTTGTGTTGTTGATAATGATTATTCATGAAGTCATAGGTTTGAATAGTCATGGCTGTATGCATATTATGTTTCTTACCATAATTGATGATATGACTAACCAGAAGAATCATGAAGGTATAGGTTTGAGTAATCATGGGTTTATGCATTGATGATTTAACTAATCAGAAGAGTCCTATGATCAAATAAGAATATGCATGAGTAAAAGAAGACTTCCCTAAAACCTTGAATACTAATGTTTATTATCTATGAATGATCATGAATATACATGTTTAAGATTATTGTGTTTTGATAGTATTAAGATTATACTAATAGATGTGTGATTATGTATGAGACCTCAAGGATAACACAATGATGATACTAATAAGCATGCATAGTGATTAAGGATGGATGTAAGTTCAAGGACAGGTAATCCAGGAAGCAAAGATCAAGAGGGAGCACACTCTAGTTGTTCCTGCAAGAAAGCAAAGGAGCACACTTCAGTAGTTTCTGCAAGGATGCAGATATTTAGAGGGAGTTGACCACTTCTCACAATCCACATCAGAATGGAGTTGCAAATATTCAGAGGGAGTCCACCCAGCAACCAAACAAAGATAAGTATTTGAATTGTCATTTCTTACATAATGTTATTCAATGATGTATATGCTTATGTTCCTAGAATTAGGCTGTGTATTATGCATATTAGAATAGTTTCATTGATGAACAGTATACTACTAATATACATGGGTAAGTGGCCTATGGAATTGTACAACATTCCATTGCTACTTATCTAGAATGAAACCTCTTTGCTGACATGTTAGGAGTTGTGCACACTCTTAACAATGTTCTGGTAGAGATTGGAAGGCATCTAGAAAGTTACGGAATATGGATAAATGTTGTATTGAAGCATTGGCTAAGATATTTGCATGACTGTATGACATATTTCTTTATGTGTAAGAATTTGTTCTAAAAACTATGAGATGTTTTCTAATCATGCAATATAACTTGTTGTGTCGGAAAGATCGTATACCATCACCTACAAAAGAAGGACTACAACATTTGTTCAGCAACAAAGTTATCTATTGAAAATATTGAAGTTCCCAGGATCTGGGAAGAATTCCATGATCAAGGAGTACCAGTCGATCATGAAGATGTTTGGGATGCAGTCCCAAGACCTGAAGGGGAGTCTATAGTGACTTCCAAGAGGATCTACAAGATCAAGCATGCTATAGGTGGTAGCATAGAGACTTTTTCTCCTGTAGCTAGATACACTTCCATTAAATCAGTACTTACTCTAGCTGCAGTGATGAAGAGGAAGATACACTTTCTTGAATGGTGTAGTTGAAGAAGAAGTGTATGTGGTGCAGCTACTTGGTTCTGAGACACATGACAGGGAGTCATATATGTGCAGAACTTGGTATGGTAGGATAGATAGCTTTCTATCAAGTTTGGGCTTTACCAAGAGTAAAGCGGATTCCAACCTTTAGTACAAGGTTGAGGAAGGCAATCCAGTGATACTACTTTTTGTATATGGATGACCTGTTTGTAACAGGTGAGGATATATTGATTGCCGACATGCAGCGGAAGCTTGCTACCGAGTTCGAGTTGAAGAACTTGGGGATGATGCACTATTTTTTTTTGGCATGAAGGTGTGGCAGAGTGCAGATGGAATCTTCCTTGGACAAGGGAAGTATGTAGTAGAGATCCTGAAGAGGTTCGGGATGATGGACTGCAAGGCTATGGCCACACCTATGGAATCAAACCTGAAGCTTCTGTGTGATGCTCCATCTGATCTGCTTGATTATGGGCTCAAGTATGATGCAAATCAAAAGTTTAACCTGCAGGGTTATGTTGATTCAGATTGGGCATGCAGTGCTATAGATAGGAAGAGCACTTCTGGGTGTTGCTTCAGTATGGGATCAGGTTTGATCTCTTGGTTTAGTAGGAAGCAGTCCTGCGCAGCACTGAGTACAGCCAAAGAAGAGTATGTTGCGACAGATGAGCAAGTTGCAGATGTATTGACCAAGCCGTTGGCCAGAGTGCAGTTTGAGTACTTCAGAGAGAGGCTTGGTGCACTTCAGATCAAGGTTCCTTCCAAAGGGAAGTGATGAGTCTGGAAGATGCACATGCACATGAGATTTTATGATATGTTCTCCCTTGGTCGTGATGTAATTGCTGAGCCATTTTTCACATGGTGGTAGATGTGTTCTCCCATGGTGAAAACGTAAGGGCTAGAGCCTTCCCCGAATGGTGGTAGATGTGTTCTCCCATGTCAGTGGTGTAAGTGTTGGATGATGTGCATCTGGGCTGTGCTTCATGGATGATGAGATGATCTTAAGAGGATGATGCTATGATGATCAAGAGGATCATGGATGATGAGCATCAGAACGATGCTCCAGTTACTACTATGTATATGTATATATGCATCATGTTGGATGCTTGTTATGATCAGTTGGATCATTTATATATATATGCATCATGTTGGATGCTAGATATGATCAGTTGAATCATTTATGTATGTATGCATCATGTTGGATGCTGGATATGATCAGTTGGATCATTTTTATGTATTTTGTATATGCATCATGTTGGATGCTTGGACCATGTATCTGTATATGTATCAGGTGGATACTGAGATCATGTATGTTGATATGTATCAGGTGGATACATTGTGTGGCTCATGTATCTATGTATGTATTAGGTGGATACATTGTATGATTAGGTAGATCATGTATGATGATATGTATCAGGTAGATACTTGGTATGCATCAGGTGGATGCATTGTGTGATCAGGATGATCGTGGATGACGAGCTTCTCCAGATGACATGCAGCAGGATGTTGCAGTGATGATGATCAGGATGATCATGTGTACATCAAGATGATGTATGGTGAGTATTAGGATGATTCTTTGTGGCTGTAGATCAGGTTGTGCAGATGAGCATGTCTGGGAGATCCTATAGGTCGGAGTTGTGTACCCATAACAGCCTGGGATGCCCTTTCGAGACATTGCTCTGGGAGGACATATAATTTGTGCCCTAGGAGATCTTCAGATTGGAGTTGTGTACTCATAACATCCTGAGATGCTCTTGCGAGGTTTTTTCCTATGGCATGTAATTTGCTCCTGGGAGATCTGGACAGGATGAAAAAGGCCTCAGATGCTTTAGCCAAGTTTTTTCCATGACCACATGTAATTTGCTCTTGGGAGATCTGGACAGGATGAAAAAGGCCTCATATGCTTCAGCCAGGTTTTGTGGTGGACCACATGTAATGTGCTCCTGGGAGATCCGACAGGTAGAGCTGTGTGCTCGTAACAGCCTGGGATGCTTCAGCCAGGTTTTGTGGTGAGATCACATGTAATGTGCTGCTGGAAGATCTGACAGGTAGAGCTATGTGCTCGTAACAGCCTAGGATGATTCAACTAAGTTTTGTGATGGGTCACATGTAATGTGCTCCTGGGAGATCCGACAAGTAGAGATGTGTGCTCATAATAGCCTAGGATGCTATAGCCAAGTTTTGTGACACATGTAATAAGTCCTGAGAATTCCACAGTATGGCCAGTGATGACAAAGACCTGCAGGTGGTGGGCCTACATCCAGTATGAAAAAAGACTGGCTCTGTAGAACTTCCTATGACGAGTAGATTCAGAGATTGATTGAGATAGCAGCAGCAGTGACGATGATGATTATCCAGTGACGATGATCTAGAGAAGATGACTTGTGCTAGAAGACCTGTGTCGAGAAATACTTTCCTAGTTAAGAGGGAGTGTTGATGTATATGTAACTTCGGAATGTATTTCACATATATGTATATTGTATTCCTATATAGATGTTATTATTCCTCTATATGGAAGTGTTTGTATTCCTATAGAGATGTTATTATTCCTCTATATGGAAGTGTCGTCATTTATATTGTAAGTGTCGTAACTTATACTTGATGGGTTATTAGACCACCTTATTGGGGTCGCCCCTATATAATTTATGTGGGTCAAAGGGTTATTAGACCACCCTATTGGGGGTCAGCCATGTGGGTCAAAGGGTTATTAGACCACCCTAGTGGAGGTCGGCCCAATCAGCATTATGTTAAGTGGTTAAGTTGAGGCCGACCTAGTTGAGTAAAGGTCAAGTCAAGTTAGTGTATAAATAGAGAGTGTGTCTCTCTCATTTTACACATTCTATTCTCTCACTCACACTTGGGAGTGTGGCGCACTTGTGGAGGAGGAGGCTCTGTTGCTAGGAGAAGACTATCTCTTGTATTTTGGTTGTATCATTGCTCTATCTATCTCTGAGGAAGTTATTGGGGTTTTTCACCCTTATGGTTTTCCCCAAGTAAACTCTGTGTCTATTGTGTGCTTACATTATTGTGTTCATGATTGATATGTTGTAGATTTGTTGTACATGTTGTTCTCTCAGTTAAGATCCTAGATCAGATTGAAGTAAATTCTGAAAATTTAACAGGCATGGTCACCAAGAAGGGCCTTGCAGTAGAAAAAATTAGAATAAACGAGAAGGGCCTTGCAACAATCAAGGCACAATGAGAAAATATGGGGAATAGTGTTCAGAGTGGTGGATGTTCTCAAGGGTTGATAGTAGACAAAATTGGTTTCTAAAAATTTTTCTCTCTGTGGCAGTTTTAAGCAACAAAATTGTTGTGTTTCTAAATTTCCACTTGGTCAACAAAAAGTTGTATTTTCTCATTTTCATTAAAGTTTTATAAAAGGAAACTGATACAACTTATATCCATTGGGATTGATAATGGATGGTTATTTGTTACAAAATTGGATTTGTGATAAGTGTCGTAATTTGCGCACTAACTGTCGTTACGTGTTGTAATTGTGCTTAAGAATAATTGGCCTTTAGAAGTGGTTTATCCACTGCACTTAAAATCAAGTAATTATCCTTAGAGTAACTACCTAAATACTAAAATATGATCCGCTATACTCAAACTGCCAAATTCAGCGGTGCTCATAGGAAAAAATATTCTATACAAGCCAATATTCTATGCAAGCCAACTATATTTCTAATATTGAATGTGCCAAATCAAATATGCCACATGTCACAATATGATCGTTCCACATGTCACTCCGAGATATTAGATATCAAAATTTAAAAAACAAAATTTATAGACGTTTTGCTTCAAAGACTATGTTGGCAAGTGGAAGTATTCTCAGAGAAAGAGTGGTCGCTCTTTCCCAAAGGTGTTCTATTGTTATGATTCCCTCGTAAATGTAGGGTCTACCGAGCCTTCTTATTCCAAATATTCTTTTCATAATATTTTGATACTGCAAGAAGCGTTGGTTGATCCTTCTTGTGTTCTCTATTACGGATATAGCCGAATTGTTGGATAAAGGTTTTCACAATTAACTACGAAAAGAAGGGGCGGCCGATCTTTCTTGTCGGAAACGGAAGTCAGGAGAAACCATTTTTTATAGGTTAAAACTTCCAAGGTGTTCTATTTTTAAAATTGCCTCATAATTGAAAGGTCGGTCGACCCTTCGTATTCCCAATATTATTTTAATAATAGTTCGACACTGCAAGAAGGGTCGCTCAACCCTTCTTATTCCAAATATTCTTTTCATAATAATTCGCCACTGTAAAAAGGGTCGATCGATCCTTCTTGTGTATTCTATTATGGATATAGTTGAATTGCTGGATAAATTTTTTCATAATTCACTATGAAAAGAAGGGGCGGTCAATCCTTCTTGTCAAAAAATAGAAGTCGGGACAAATGATTTTTATATGCTATAACTTAGCCGATTGACTGGCTATTCGGAAAACAGAAATCGGGACAAACGATTTTTATATGTTATAACTTAGCCGATTATGGAATCTTGGTTTTCGGTTTTGATATATTTTATTTCTGAAACCTGCAACCTGCAATTGCGGATTGAGGATTGCGGAAAGAATGTATATATTTATGAAATAAAACCCTGCAACCCTTCTTTTCCTTCTGGCATGTTTACGTTTTAACCGTCGATTTGTCTTGATCCTGTGGATGAGATTACACCGGGTGATTAAAATGAAGTTTAGCTTTAGCTTGTTGGTGTTATACTAGTGTTGTCCTGGATAAAACTGGGAGGCTCAATTTCTAAAAAGAACAGAGAAAGCCTCGGTGGTCTGAGCAAAATAGAATCATCTGGGTAGGTATTGACTACCTCAAGGGTGAACTGACCAAATCCCAAGCCTGAAACTTTGCAAGGAGAATTAAATTGCTGAGGTCCGCCTATAGTTACATATCTGCGCAAATAAATGGTCTAGATTGGCGGTGGTAAAGATCTACAGTCATGATCACGCTTCGCGCAAAAAGAGTGAGGTGTTCTAGACAGAGGCGGGAGGTTTAGCCCACAAGCATCTTAAGTAGCAGATCAACAGCCAATGGATCAGATCGACGGTCGAGAACTACTTCTTTGATATGACATGCGCAGAGCAAACAAACTTTCGGATCCGCGAACTTTTGGTAGAGGCCTACGGGTTCGGATGACGCAGATCTGAGGAGGCCGAGATCTATGGCCAAGGTTTTGTTTGCGGATCTAACTTGCATGAAACATCAACGCAAGACAAATCCACGAAGTTTGTAAAATTCGCAACATTTGACGGCCAGGATTCGAGGCCACCAGGGATCAGGAAAATGGACGGCAGGGAAGATTCCACACTGCAGGAGATGCAAGGGTGATAGCAAAGGATAAATAATATAAAAAACTCGCCCGCACAAAGAGCTGGATTCCTATTTTGCATCTGAAAGTGACAAGAGCAAGCTGTGAAGAAACAGACAGGTCAACCAGGGGCCCAAGACAACCTCAAAAAATGGGTAGGTTATCTGCTCTATAGTAAACTATTTAATGGTTGAATTGAGTGATAGAGAACCCATAGAAACACTGTTTACAGACAGAGACGCAGAGTTCTACGACACTATGATGACCGATGACCCCATGGAAACTGTAAAAAACAAGTTGAAACTGGTTAGGGAGCGAGGTATAGATGTGCACCAGGTCCACCAGTCCTATTTCCATCTATTTATAGCCGGCCAAACCCCTGGTTTTCCCGAATTTGTTGAATGGTGTGCCTCTAACTACTCTTCTACCGAGAGGGAAATCATGGACGCTTCCAAGTCCAATATCCTTTGCGAAATCGATACCCAAACCCTTAGAAAAGCCCTGTTAGTCCCAAAAGAGTTTTGCCAGAAAGCTATAGGGTATGCCGAGGAAGCCCTAATCTGGTTTTTTAGACAATCCCCTGTTGAAGTAAAACAGAATTTCTACAGGTCCTGTCTGAATCCTACTGTCCAAATACAAGAGCAGGATTTCCCAGCTGAAGCCAGACTATTCACGGAAGAATCCAGAGGTGTTATCGCCATGATGAGACAATTCCTAGGTCTAGACTATGATATGTATGTCACAGAACCTCTAATAAGTTTGCTTTTTGTCCTAGGCACCTTCCCCCTGGAATCAAATGACCCAAGCCAGTCTACCCAATGTGCATGCCTCAGGTTTGATGAATTTTTGGTTGAAAATACACACTCCCAGCTAAAGAATTTCCAGGAAGCAAGGATTTTCAGATTTCAGTCCTACTTACTAAAAATTTTCCTGGAATTCAATGAGGAAAACTTGCAAATGCCTGAGGTACTACTTACTCAGGATATGTACATTGATTACACCAAGTTCCATGATGAGCTCATGTCTGAGATTTATCAAGTCATTTTCCAAAAGAAGTTTCCTAGAGTATTGCAAGAAATGCAGGAGTTACTACAGCTTTCTCCTGAGAAGAGGGTCAGAGAATGGTTCCTTTCAGAGCATGGCACAAACATCAGGGTTTATGGGTTTACTTATGCACCCTACGTGCTAACAGTTTTCCTGACCCCCAGAATGTTTGCATTAGAATTCATCAGACAAAAATTGAAGGCAAAAGCTGAGCACTTTCTAGATCATAGAAAGGGCTCTGATATTGTGTTTCCATGGACTGTAGGTCCATTCTTAATCAAAAACAAAGGAGCTCTTACAGCCATCGAATGCAAGATAAAGGAGATGGGTTTCAAAATAGAAGCAGCCTTAAACTATGATCCCCACCACATCATTTCCAATAGGAGGAAGGAAAGCAACAGGAAGGATTTTGTGCATTTTGAAATTCCAGGCATGACAGAAGCTGCAAATTTATTGGAATGTCCTAGAAGGAGCCAGATGGAAATAGAAACACCTGAGAGCTCCTCCCTGCTGACACAAGGGAACACACCCACAATGCCTGGCTCTTCTATCCTAGTCCTATCAGTGCCAGCATCCATGCCTATGTCCATCAACTTAATAAACTCCAGCAAGGAAGCTAACAGTGTCCCTATGGGCACAGAAGGGGAAGCTGAGAGAGCCCCAAAGAGGCAAAAAACTGATGAATCTGAGAAACAACTAGTACCATTGGGGACTCGTAAAGGAAAAAAGAAACAAGTGGATAAGCTACCCGAATTTGAGATCAAAGATTATGTGTTTAACCCAGCAGCCACTCAACCTGCTGCCTTAGGCAAGACTAGAGATGAGTTGATAGATTAATACAAGGTGGACTCACGGGCAGCCTGCGAGGAGTCCAAGTTATATACTGAACTAAGGTGAATTTCAAGCAAAGAAGTGTCTCTAGTGACTAGCAGGAGCCTCGATCAGAACACCCTGAGTTTGGCCTTGGCCACCAAGAGCAAGGCCACTGAGCTAAGGATGAATTTAGATGAAATCCTTGTCCCAGATGTAATAAACTTGCACAAAGAAACCAGGGATGTTATTTATTTATACTAAACTATTGAGGACAGCTTTGGAGCTATCAAAGGTATAGGTCAGTAAGAGTAAGGTTTCCAGCCACCTCAAGCAGGAAAAGATGGAAAAAAAATCTCGTAAGGCAAAGATCAAAAAATTGCAGGGTGACATAGTGGCCACTGAGGGCCAGCCTGATAAAAGAGCCATTATTCAAAACCTACTCAATGAAAAACACATCATCCAATCTCTAAAAAAGGGGCTAAAAATTCCCTCTACCCAGTTAGTAGCAATATCTGAGCGAACAGAACTGGAGGAAAAGAAGGAGAAGTTGCAGACTGACTTGATAGACTGTAGGGCCAAGCTATTGAAGCTTGAAGCAAAGGAAAAACAATGGAAAATAGATATAGCCACTGTGGTGGCAAGTGAGAAAATCTCAAAGGCCAGAGTGGAAGAGCTTGAGAAGAGACTGCAGCAGAAAGAGCAAGAAGTAGAAAGCATGGCCACTCCATCCATAGAGGCTTGTGATTTCTCCCTGGTAGGGGCTATAGCCGAAGCTAGTCTAGAAGACGTGGAAATAAAAAGATTAAAAAAGAAGAATGTGAATCTGAAAACCATGAAGGATAATGCAGAAAGAGAAAAGGAGGCTTGGGAAGCCAAGCACTAGGAGTTGCAGGGTAAATATGATGAGTTAGAAAGACAAGCTACAGGGCAGAATTCCTTGCTAGAGGCCAGGCAGGTCATCTGGGATGGCATTGTTGAAAAAGCAGGGAAATTGAGGCCCTTCCTCGATTTTGTCTTGGACAAGGAATCAATGATAAAATTATCCAAGACTAGTGTGACAGCAGCAAATGAGAAATTGAACAAAAAACCTGTAGAGTATACTGAGACATGCCTTCGAATTCTTGAAAGGCTTATCTGAGGAGTAGGTCAAGACAACTGGTGTAACAGATAGGGTTCCATCATCATTGGAGCCAAAAAAGTGATGCACAAGCACCAGCAGGTAAAGGCTATTCAATCTGAAATAGATGTCATGGCACAGCAGATCAAGTATTTCAAAGACATGTTTGACCCTTTGTTCAAGAAAGGGTTAACTCTCTTTTGGGAGGAGGATGGAACAATGCTCACAGAAGAAGAATATCAGAAGAAATTGGCAGGATGTAAAGTGCATTTCAACGATTTTGCAGGTATGGATCAGTTGCTATTAGGGAAGAGAGTGGTGGAGAAAATGGAAAAGGATTTTGAGTTAAGCATGATGTTCAAGGAGGCTAGTGCACATCTGTGAAGCTACTCTTATAGGGACCACACTGAGATCCTAGTCTTAATGAAGGAGTTGGCCACCTCAAAGCTTCCAGCTGTCGAGCTATGGAAGCTCGTTGAGAAATATGGGAAGGGAAAGCTGATATTGAACCGCTAAAGATTCAATAATGGTGGGATAGCAGCATGGAGGAAATATTCGCTGAAGCATTTTGTTTATTTTGTTAGAGTCTGTTGTCTTTCGGTAAAAATGCTCAGTAATTTTGTAAAAGGAAATTGAGCCAGTTTTACCAACATTGTCATTTTGTTGTAACTAATTCCTGAGGGTGGCGAACCTTTTTGAATAGGTGTCACCTACATTGTAACAAATTCCTGTTGAGGCAGCTCGAGCCGGAAGGATCTGAGCATCTATGTAAGCAATGTAATAGAAGAAGAAAGGGTTGGAAACTTTTGTTGGACTCGTGAATTCCCTATGTTATTAAGCACTCTGAGATATATTTTAATAAAATCTAGCTAGGCCAAGCAAGGTTTTCTATCAGAGATTCCTGTGTTATTCGTCTTACAGTCTATTTACTTATTCTCTTATGTGAATGTTTCTCTCACTGTTTAATTCATACTGTTATGCTTTTTCATGCTTGGATAAGTGTTGTATCGGGACAGAAGTCATAAATATTATGCTCTGTTGCTTTCATTTCAAGCATCCACTACCATTTTTTGCTAAAGTCGGTATAGAATTCATTATCATAATCTCTATATTGATGGGTTGTTCATATCTTCTTCTTTTAAATCACCAAACAAAAGCTCTTTAATCAGCTATCCTGCCTCTGATTAGTTTTCTTTGCATAGCACTATCATGTTTAATCATATCCTGCCTCCTACCTCTGATTAGTTTGATCTACAGTTTGGATTTGTCTTTACTCATGATCTGTTTGTGTTTTATGTTTTAAGTGAATTTATTTAATTAGAACATTTATCTATTTCTGCAAATGATTAACATAAATTAATAAATTCATGTTAATTTTTCAATTAGCATTCCAGCTACAAGGTAATCTTGCATGTGCCTAATCCTTAAAACTACTGAGTGAATTTTCATTTCCTGATTGTGTATTGGTTGAACCCGCATAGGTAACTTCGCTATACTCAATGTGCCAAATCAAATAAAAAATAGTAACCTCCCTATAATCATTGTGCCAAATCAAATATTCCACGTCTCACAATATGATCATTCCACGTGTCACCCTAGGATACTAGATATCAACATTTCAACAACAAAATTTATAGACGTTTTGCTTTAAACACTTTACTGGAAAGTTGAAATATTCTTAGAGAAAGAGTGACCGCTCTTTCTCCAAGGTGTTCTACTGTTACAATTCCATCCTAAATGAAGGGTCGGCCAACCCTTCTTATTCCAAATATTATTTTCATAATAGTTTGACACTCCAAGAAGGGTCGATCGATCCTTATTGTATTATCCATTATGGCTATAGCTGAATTTCTGGATAAAGGTTTTGACAATTAACAACAAAAAGAAGGGGCGGCCGATCCTTCTTGTCGTAAAATGGAAGTTAAGACAAACCATTTTTATATGATAAAAATTCCAAGGTGTTCTATTTTTACAATTCCCTCATAATTGAAGGGTCTCCCAACCCTTCTTATTCCCCATATTATTTTCATAATAGTTGGACACTGCAAGAAATGTCCGTCGACCCTTATTACGAATATTCTTTTCATAATATTTTGACACTGCAAGAAGAGTCGGTCGATCCTTCTTGTGTTCTCCATTATGGGTATAGCTAAATTGTTGGATACAGGTTTTCATAATTAACTACAAAAAGAAGGGGTGGCCGATCCTTGTTGTCAGAAAAGAAAAGTCGAGAAAAACTATTTTTATATGTTATAGCTTTTCACCTTAAAATTTTAAAAAATTACAAATGAAAATTGCAATTTTGAACACTTTTCAAATCAGAAATTGCATTTTTTTATTTTAAATTCACATTTGAAGGTTATATATTCATACCTCCCTTCTAGCATGAAGGGATTTAATTAAAAACTAATAATAACTAACAACACTTTTCATTCTTTTTATGAGATTTCATTCTATTTAGAAAAAGAAAAAAAAATAATGCTTTGATTTAAAAAAACTAAAGTAAAGAATGTTTCTATTTAAAAAAAAAGAATGTTTCTATTAAAAAAAGAAAAAGAAAGAATATAATAGCTTTCGTATAATGATACTATGATGATACTAATGTAAGCATGATCTATGGGGCCATCCCCCCAACACGTGGAGAGCACGAGGGGAGGGATCCTAATCTAAGTTAGAATCTATTCTAAGGAAGACTTGTTGTTGTCCAAATTGGTCCTGATGTGAAAGGAACAAGCACATTTTCCAACTCCAACAGAAATGTAAAAGATGCAATTTACTTGTTTACTTAAATCATCACCAATTAATGAAAATTAAAAGAGAATAATTCAGGTCATTTAAACCTATTCAATATCAATCTATGATCACTGTGTCAATTGAAAAATTAACATTGATCAAATAGCATGTGAATCATTTGCAGAAATCGATAAAGAAAAATATCTTAATTAAATAAATTAAACAAGATATTTTATACATAGATCAGCCATAAGAGAAATTAGTACAACAGACCTGTGCATTAATTCATACATGCAAAAGGGATCACATACTGTAGATGACAAATTGAGATACGAAATCAGGCGTTGTCAAAGAAAATTGAACAATAAACAGGAAAAGATTCAATGAGATTACTTTACTGTATTAATGAGTTCTGCAAACAAAATTACAAAGCTCCAATAAGACAGAGAATCCCCAGTCATTTCCTGCTGATTCCCAATCCCAAAATTATCCACCCCTTTTCAAAAGAGGCATTTGTCCAATAAGAACTACAACAGGGTACAAAAATGGAGATCCACAAAAAATAGGGATTACAAAATAAAAAATAGCCTAATGTCCTAGGACATCTTGCCATTTGCACCAAATCTCTAACAGCTCATCTATCATAGGAAGACTTGTTGTTGTGCAAATTGGTCCTGATGTGAAAGGAACAAGCACGTTTTCCAACTCCAACAGAAATGTAAAAGATGCAATTTACTTGTTTACTTAAATCATCACCAATTAATGAAAATTAAAAGAGAATAATTCAGGTCATTTAAACCTATTCAATATCAATCTGTGATCACTGTGTCAATTGAAAAATTAACATTGATCAAATAGCATGTGAATCATTTGCAGAAATCGATAAATAAAAATATCTTAATTAAAGAAATTCAACAAGATATTTTATACATAGATCAGCCATAAGAGAAATTAGTACAACAGACCTGTGCATTAATTCATACATGCAAAAGGGATCACATACTGTAGATGACAAATTGAGATACGAAATCAGGCGTTGTCAAAGAAACTTGAACAATAAACAGGAAAAGATTCAATGAGATTACTTTACTGTATTAATGAGTTCTGCAAACAAAATTACAAAGCTCCAGTAAGACAGAGAATCCCCAGTCATTTCCTGCTGATTCCCAATCCCAAAATTATCCACCCCTTTTCAAAAGAGGCATCTATCCAATAAGAACTACAACAGGGTACAAAAATGGAGATCCACAAAAAATAGGGATTACAAAATAAAAAATAGCCTAATGTCCTAGGACATCTTGCCATTTGCACCAAATCTCTAACAGCTCATCTATCATAGGAAGACTTGTTGTGCTGCAAATTGGTCCTGATGTGAAAGGAACAAGCACGTTTTCCAACTCCAACAGAAATGTAAAAGATGCAATTTACTTGTTTACTTAAATCATCACCAATTAATGAAAATTAAAAGATAATAATTCAGGTCATTTAAACCTATTCAATATCAATCTGTGATCATTGTGTCAATTGAAAAATTAACATTGATCAAATAGCATGTGAATCATTTGCAGAAATCGATAAAGAAAAATATCTTAATTAAAGAAATTCAACAAGATATTTTATACATAGATCAGCCATAAGAGAAATTAGTACAATAGACCTATGCATTAATTCATACATGCAAAAGGGATCACATACTGTAGATGACAAATTAAAATACAAAATCAAGCGTTGTCAAAGAAACTTGAACAATAAACAGGAAAAGATTCAATGAGATTACTTTACTGTATTAATGAGTTCTGCAAACAAAATTACAAAGCTCCAGTAAGACAGAGAATCCCCAGTCATCTCCTGCTGATTCCCAATCCCAAAATTATCCACCCCTTTTCAAAAGAGGCATCTGTCCAATAAGAACTACAACAGGGTACAAAAATGGAGATCCACAAAAAATAGGGATTACAAAATAAAAAATAGCCTAATGTCCTAGGACATCTTGCCATTTGCACCAAATCTCTAACAGCTCATCTATCATAGGAAGACTTGTTGTGCTGCAAATTGGTCCTGATGTGAAAGGAACAAGCACGTTTTCCAACTCCAACAGAAATGTAAAAGATGCAATTTACTTGTTTACTTAAATCATCACCAATTAATGAAAATTAAAAGAGAATAATTCAGGTCATTTAAACCTATTCAATATCAATCTGTGATCACTGTGTCAATTGAAAAATTAACATTGATCAAATAGCATGTGAATCATTTGCAGAAATCGATAAAGAAAAATATCTTAATTAAAGAAATTCAACAAGATATTTTATACATAGATCAGCCATAAGAGAAATTAGTACAACAGACCTGTGCATTAATTCATACATGCAAAAGGGATCACATACTGTAGATGACAAATTGAGATACGAAATCAGGCGTTGTCAAAGAAACTTGAACAATAAACAGGAAAAGATTCAATGAGATTACTTTACTGTATTAATGAGTTCTACAAACAAAATTACAAAGCTCCAGTAAGACAAAGAATCCCCAGTCATCTCCTGCTGATTCCCAATCCCAAAATTATCCACCCCTTTTCAAAAGAGGCATCTGTCCAATAAGAACTACAACAGGGTACAAAAATGGAGATCCACAAAAAATAGGGATTACAAAATAAAAAATAACCTAATGTCCTAGGACATCTTGCCATTTGCACCAAATCTCTAACAGCTCATCTATCATAGGAAGACTTGTTGTGCTGCAAATTGGTCCTGATGTGAAAGGAACAAGCACGTTTTCCAACTCCAACAGAAATGTAAAAGATGCAATTTACTTGTTTACTTAAATCATCACCAATTAATGAAAATTAAAAGAGAATAATTCAGGTCATTTAAACCTATTCAATATCAATCTGTGATCACTGTGTCAATTGAAAAATTAACATTGATGAAATAGCATGTGAATCATTTGCAGAAATCGATAAAGAAAAATATCTTAATTAAAGAAATTCAACAAGATATTTTATACATAGATCAGCCATAAGAGAAATCAGTACAACAGACCTGTGCATTAATTCATACATGCAAAAGGGATCACATACTGTAGATGACAAATTGAGATACGAAATTAGGCGTTGTCAAAGAAACTTGAACAATAAACAGGAAAAGATTCAATGAGATTACTTTACTGTATTAATGAGTTCTGCAAACAAAATTACAAAGCTCCAGTAAGACAGAGAATCCCCAGTCATTTCCTGCTGATTCCCAATCCCAAAATTATCCACCCCTTTTCAAAAGAGGCATCTGTCCAATAAGAACTACAACAGGGTACAAAAATGGAGATCCACAAAAAATAGTGATTACAAAATAAAAAATAACCTAATGTCCTAGGACATCTTGCCATTTGCACCAAATCTCTAACAACTCGTCTATCATAGGATAATTTGCTGACTCGAGTCCCAACTGGGCATTGCATTTGAACGTCTCCATCTCATTCTTTGCTAGCTTATGAGATATACGGATGTAGACTTGGATCTTACGTTCCAGGGAAACTGGCTTCCTAATCAACTGCTCCACATCATCAACCTTGACTTCTTCTAGAAGTTGAATTTGCTGTTGAACTTCATCAAACTTATGCTCAACTTCCTCAATATTCAATTTAGTTGGACAGGCATCTTTGATGTGTTCCATGGCAGGAAACTGGACAGCCAACATAACATTATCTACTGCATACCATCGCCTGCTACAGATGGCTCAGGATTTTTTAAGAATATCTTCAACTGATTCGTTTATTTCCAACCAAGTATTCAACGCACCTCTGATCTTCTTAAATTGAAAACTGCTAAGCATGGGAAATCCTTCCGGAATGTCTTTGGTGTACTTCTTCCATTCAGCAATGTTATTATATGCCTTGGAAGCCTCAAGCCTTTTACCTTCCTGCCTTTCAAAGGCACTAAGCACCTTGCCAAAAGTGATATGAGTTTCTCTAATTTCATCCAATGTGCAAAAGAGCTTTTCCAGGTATTCATGATACTCTTTATTGACTTGAGAAGCCAAGTCCTTGAATTCCTGAGATGTCATCTTGAAGAAAGTAGAAGAGGTTGCACTTGCAATTACAACCTCACAGTGTTTTTGCAATAAAGCAATTTTTTGAACATTGGTAGAATTCTCAGCTTGTAACCTTTGAAGTTCAACCTGCAGAGATTGGCTCTTGCTCTCCTCATCTCCCAACTTATCTTCCCAAATACTTCTAATATCATCAACATAAATTTGATGTTCCTCTTTAGCCTTTGCCATCTCTTCTTGGAGCTTCTCCACTTCTTCCCTCTTCTGATCAATTTTTCTATTGAGAACCTGTATTGAATCAAGGTTTGCTCCTGCAAATGCCCCTAGGGCTGTAGATGTCTCAATTGCCCATGTCTGAGGGTTACTGGCTTGTTGAGCCCAGACTATCTAGTTAGGAACAGACACTTCTAAGCCTTTTTTATCAATGTTTCTCTTCTTACCCCTCTTTACCACTACCTTATTATCCTTACTGTAGAAGTAATGTCCAAGAGGGACTATTTCATCATCCTCCCATTCAGTTATTACTTAATAAGTGATTGAAATAACATTTTCTGTTGAAACCAATGAGGGAGTTTGAGTGGCCATGGCACTGGGCATAGGCATGGTAACTTGAGGAACAATCATATGGGTAGAAACAATTTGAGGAATTGATGAGAGAATAGTAGGAGAAGGGATTGAAGTGATAGCTTCAGAAAGGAGAACTTGGTCACCATCAGCAGTTGATGGTAATGAAGAAGTAGTTGTGACTGAATCTCTGTCAGTGGGTAATGATGAAGTAGATGTGGGTAATTGCAAGAGGCCAGTCGAAGACTGGGCTTCTGCAAGTATAGAGGAAGGAATGGAAGAATAAACTGAGTTACTAGGAAAAGGGGTGGCCCTATGAGTCAAAGTGTGAAAAAACTATGAAATAGAGAGTGGTGGGATTTCCCATGCAGGAAAAATAGAAAGATCCTGGATAGGTGGTAACAAAAGTGATGGAACTGTGATGTCAGGGTCAGAATGGTCCATTTCAATACTATCCAACAAGTCTGTAAGTGACTGTGAGTTCTCTGTCACTTCCCTAGTGACTTCTTCCACAACTTTGTCAGTTACCTTTTCAGGTACTTCTTCAATCACTTGAACTACAGCCTATGGCTCATCTTCTACATCACTGTTAGTGAGATCAACAGTAGGAACTTCAGATGTGGAAACCTGAACTTTCTATCTCTTAGGAGGATTATCTTCAATCATTGTCGAGTCATATACAGCTGCGAAGCTGCAGCAGTTACTTGAACACTCATAGCAACCTTGGGCAATTCAGCTGTCTTGGTACCCAACACTGAAGTCAATTTTTCCAAATGTTGCTGAAAATTCTGATATGTCTGCAACAAGGATTTAACCTGCTCAGTGGTTTTAATCTGAGGAGGTTCCTCCATGGGATTTTTACCTTTGTCTCCATCTGTATAAGTAAGCATTAAGGGAGCATTGCCTAGCTGAATTTGCTTTTGTTCTCTGCTCCTTCTAACCTGTTTAGTGATATTCAACTCCAAGGTTCTTTGCCCATAAACATGAGATTTTATTTCTTTCTGAAATGCCATAATCTGTCGCTGTTCATACAAGCTCTTGGCTCTTGCTAACACTTTAGGGAAGGTGTTCACCCCTCGATAGATAGAGTCAACTGGAAAATCTTCATGGACATAGTCCATTTTCCTGTGATATTGCTTGAAGTGTACATCCAAGAATTTCTTGGGATCATGCTTTCTTTTGGGTGCTTTTCCCAACTTCAAAGGATCCAACTGATCACCAAGTACAGTAGCCCAAGTTGAAGTAGGAATAGCTAGTGGGCCAAGATTTAGAGATAACTTAGGCCATCCTCTCTTTTTAGGACCAGTAGGTTTCTTGTAGACTCGAGCAGTGACATCCTGATAGGAAACTTCTTGAATAACCAACCTGTCAGGTACAATTCTGGGAAACAGGTGAACAGTGTCACTTCCCCAAACTCCGATATATGCAAAAGAATCATAAACATACCAGTCCCCAATGGTGTTGATGAAGGTTCTGGCATCTGCTAAGAAAGCAGGAGCTTCCTGGTGAAATAATTTAAAATAAATGGTACCCATGAAGTGGTCACAAATTTCATAAAGCAAGGGTAGATAATTTCTTTCCCATAATGTAGAATGATATATATGAACTGGTGGAGCCTCAGGGGTCCAATTCCACCCCAAGTTAGGATATTGAAATTCAGTGTAGAAGACATCAAGGATGTAGGCTGATAGATAAAAATGTGGCTTCTTTGAGGTGGGTGCCTTTTGATAGTTTTGAATTTGTGTCTTAATTTCTGATGACAGGATGGATGCCTAGGGAAAGGATTCACCTATTGTTAACACATGATGGGTTATGGGATCCCATTCAGCCTTGAAAACTGAACAATTGGGGAGACCAAAAATCCTGCAAAGCATGGATGTGAGTAAAGAGTAAGGTTCCTTGAATAAAATAATAGGATAGAGATCATCCACCTTGGGCACGAAACTATAAGGTTTCATCATCCAACATTTCATCATCTCATCAAAATTATTTATGGTCTTGGAGGATTGAATAAAGTCAAAACTCAGGGTTTGTATAGCTGGCTTGAGAGTGAAAGCTATGATAAAAACCTCTAGGCGAAAGGTAATCAATTGCGAACCTGCGCAATCAATGAATGACCGGTCTTTGGTATTGGCATTTTCAACAATCCATTTTACAAGGTTTGTATAAGGTAGGATGGAAGGGCGAGCAGCAATGGCATGAATTTGGGTCTTCTCAAAGTTCCATATCAAATATGCCACATGTCACAATATGATCGTTCCACATGTCACCCTAGGATACCAGATATCAAAATTTTAACAAAAAAATTTATATAATTTTTGCTTTAAAGACTTTGCTGGGAAGTGGAAATATTCTCGGAGAAAGAGCGGTTGCTATTTCTCCAAGGTTTTCTATTGTTACAATTCCCTCCTAAATGAAGGGTCGGCTGACCCTTCTTATTCCCAATATTCATTTCATAATAGTTCGACACTGCAAGAAGGGTTGGCTGATCCTTCTTGTATTCTTCGTTATGGCAATAGCTGAATTGTTGGATAAATATTTTCACAATTAACTATGAAAGAAGGAGTGACTGATCCTTCTTGTCGGAAAATGGAAGTCAGGACAAACAGTTTTTATATGTTATAACTTTTCACCTTAAAACTTTGAACATTTAGAAATGGAAATTGCAATTTACAAATAAAAAATTCCCCGTATTATTTTCATAATATTTTGACACTGCAAGAAGGGTCGATCAACTCTTCTTATTACCAATATTCTTTTCATAATATTTCGACAATGTAAGAAGGGTCGGTCGATCCTTCTTATGTTCTCCATTATAGATATAACTGAATTGTTGGATAAAGGTTTTCACAGTTAACTACGAAAAGAAGGGGTGGTTGATCCTTCTTGTCGAAAAATGGAAGTCGGGACAAACTATTTTTATATGTTCGACCGACCCTAGTTATTCCCAGTATTGTTTTCATAATAGTTGAACACTGCAAGAAGGGTCAATCGATCCTTCTTGTGTTCTTCATTAATATTGGGCATTGGTCATAAATGAATCCAATATCAATTTTAGCATAAGATTGGTGAATACTTAGATGCGGTAAACCAGAGCATAAACATATGAATTCTGATTTAATATTACTTTCATCCAAGCATGAAGAATAACACAATGGAAAATATCTACTGGAAATAACAATTAATAGAGAAAGGAAGAAAATTTACAGACACACATAATTTACTGCAAATAACAATTAAAAAAGAAAGGAAGGAAATTTACAGACTATCATTCCGGGAAATAAAAATTAACAGAGAAAGGAAGGAAATTTACAGACTATCATTACTGAATATTTTTTTCATTAGTGGTACAATTATATTCAACACATTCCATGTATAATTTCAAAACCAAGCAACTCATGCATGCCTTCCCAGACACACTATAATGCTAATTACAATTTAACATTGATCGACACATCGGTTTGACATGTTCTTTGAAGTGGTCGAACGGAGGACCTAGTCAAGCGGTCGACCTAAGATCCTCCAACATCTCCCCCATGAACAATTTGTTTCTTCATCCCGAAGAAATCAGAAAATAACTAGAGTTGAATGAACAGAACGTTGCTGACTATGAAATCAAGGTCCTTCTACCTTCTACTTGGCGCAGTAAGAAGAAGTTGACAGCATGGTCTGGTACTAAAACAACATTCGACGACTGCTGCAACTATTGACAACCGCGTGTGACGATGGCTCCATTCCATCCTTACATCCATCTATCGCAGATCTATCTCACCGGTCACAATGTCACTTCGAATTATTGCGCATCGTCACATGTATTGTTCCATAGTTGCATATTCTTGATGGATTTCAGTGATTATAAGTTTTGCGGGCAAATTTAGATCCTCTATTAGAAAATGACGGCTCCATTCTGTCCATATATCCATCAATGGCAGACCTACCAATCTCTTCCGGTCATGTTGTCAGATGGCTAACATTCCAAGATTAGCATTTCTGTGTACAAATGATGGTTCTTAACAGAGATGAAATGGGTTGCTTCATAACTACGTTAAGATTTTCGTTTAATGACAAATCCATGTATTGGGACTTGGCTCGAAATGCCCATATATCAACTACAGGCAATAAAATAACTAAAAGCTTAACGTAGTTGTGAAGCAACCCATTGCATCTCTGTTAGGAACCATCATTTGTACACATAACTACTCATCTTGGAATGTTAGGTATCTGACAACATGACCGGAAGACATTGGTAGGTCTGCCATTGATGGATATATGGACGGAATGGAGCCGTCATTTTCTAACAGAGGTTGACAAATGCTCCATAGTTCGCGGGAAAAAGTTATAATCAACTACGGGAAATAAGAACAATACATGTGACCAATACATGTGACGACGCACACTAATTCGACCTGACAACGTGACCGATGAGATAGATCTGCGATATATGGATGTAAGGATGGGATGGAGCTGTTGTCACATGTGATCATCAACAATTGCAGTAGTCATCGAGATAGATAATTAAATGAAATGCTCCATCATTCGCGGGAAAAACTTATAATCAACTACGGGCAATAATTAAACGAAAAGGTTCGCGGGAAAAACTTATAATCAACTACAGGCAATAATTAAACGAAAAGATTGGCGGTAAAAACTCATATATCATGAGGAGAACTGGGGAGTGATCATAAGACTCAAGCCTTTCTCATAAAACAATAGAGGAATTAAAAGAAAATTCCATGGCTTCCTGGACGATTTCAGTTTGCTGTGATATGGGGCATGGTTAGCCTATATATAGTGAGTGGCCACTATGTTGATGGATGAAAAATATTTTGCTGGATTAATCGTACACATATCACTCCAATCGATTCCTTGAAAATCCAATGGCCAACATGCCTGCTGCCAGTGCATTAAATGTCCTATAGCATGCTCCTACAACAGGCTGAATAATATTCGCCGTAAGTTTTAGCCTATGTGAATCAAGTATACCATATATATTAAATTATGCAATTACTTCCCATGATTGTTTTTAAGAAACAAAATTGTTTATGTGAATCAAGTATACCATATATTAACCCTGGATGCAAGTGTCACCATTATACAAGGGGCCATGTGTCGGACACGAGGAAGGCACGTGGGGGAGGAGCCTCGACCTAGGTGTTGAAATATTGTAACTTCAAAGAATATTATATTTGTATATTATTTATTCCGGAGATGTTCCATACCTCCGATGTGATTATACTATAAATCTGGAGATGTTTATTCCTCCGAGTTGGTTGTGGTAACTAGGGTTATTAGACCCACCATGTGGGGTTCGGCCCAGTCAGTTATAATGGGGTATTTAACCTAATGGTTAAATACGAGCCTACATGTACTTGTGTAAAATACATATCAGAGTAGTGTATAAATAGAGGAGGTGTGTTCCTCATTTGATACACTTACTCACTTGAGGATAGCGCACTTGTGGAGGAGAGGTCTGCTATTGTGCAGGAGGAGATCATGTCTCAGGGTTTCATCTTTGTATATTGCTGGTCATCTATATTGAGGAAGCTTTGCTGGGTTTTCTACCCCATGAGGGTTTCCCACGATAAATCTCTATCTCTTGTGTTTATGCTGTGCTTGTTGTTTCTTCAGTGATCCTGTATATGCTATTATTGTGAAATGGAATGTAATGCTGCTATTTTCTGTCTTAGCATATTAAATCTTAACATGGTATCAGAGCTAACCTAAAGGAAGACAAGGTATGGCACTTACGACACTTGCTTTACTTACGACAATTTGAAGGTTAGGGTTTTACATAGCAAAAACTAGTCATCGTGGAACTTTTGCTATAACTCCATTTTGGCGTAGGTTCAGGGTCTGAAAAGTTTACAGGTCGAAGATAACATACCCAGGTACCTTGTGTCCAAAGGGAATCCTCAGATTCGTTGTACTTTGTAAGTTATGATCAGTACAAGTTAGGGTTTCTGCCTCTTCCAGATCTCAGTCAAAATCAGGTGACCTTGGAAAAAAGGTCATAACTTGGGCTAGGAAGCTCCAAATGAAATTTCGTAAAAAGTGACAGGTATTACACAGACTGTAATATCTCAGAAAAAATTTTCAGAGGCCGAAGGTGAACCAGTGACACGTGGCACGCTGTACAAGTTCGCTCTCCTGTTTTATCCCATAAACAGGTCACGTTGCGACACTTGGCATAAATCTCTCTCAGAGAGTCCAATTGAGGTCATACCTTTCAGTATGGAAAGATAACAGAGCGATCTATCTCTGGAAAAGTGTTCAGAGGCCGAAGTTCAAATGGTGACACGTGGCATGCCGTACAAGTTCGCTCTCCTGTTTTATCCCATAAACAGGTCACGTTGTGACACTTGGCATAACTCTCTCTCAGAAAATCCAATTGAGGTCAGACCTATCAGGATGGAAAGATGACAGGTCATGCTACTGCAAAAAAAGTTTTCAGACCCTGTGGAGCAAAAATTTTGGATTTACAGCAGAAACAATCAGGTACATATTTCTGTCAAAACATAATTATTTTTGGAGCACTTTCATTCATGGTTTCCGGAATTTAGGGTTTCGGAGAAAGTTAGAATTTTTGGAATCGGAATCCACGGCTGAATGCTACTCAGGAAAATCGAAATTTAGAGACCAAGATTGAATTTTTTGGTTCGGTGGAAGACCGGGCTTGATCAAACCCCAGTTCGGGATTTTGATCAGAAAGATGGAAAATTAGGGCTTCAGCAAAAGTTGGAATTTTTGAAGTCTGTAACCACGGCTGGAAGCTCCTCAGAAAAATAAGAGTTTAGACCCTTGGATCGAACCTTTTGTTTGAGCAGAAGGGTGGGCTTCATCAAACCCTAGTTCGGGATCCTGTCCAGAAGATCCAGAAGTTTCAAAGGCAATTTTGAGGGGTCAAATTTTGGAAATTCCAAAATTGAAGTATGCTAGTTTGATCAGCTCAGCAAGACATATTCTTTCATCCATTCAGAAGTGTGAAAGTCAAAGATTAAATTTTTAGGGTTTCTCTAGCAAACCCTAATCAAGCTCCAGATCAAGTTTCAGGGGGAGTTGAGGCTAAGGCCTTACATAAGAAGACTACAAGAAGTCTCGACAGGTATGACTTAAGAAGGCTCAGGTATGTCTTGAAATCTAATTCTTGATTAAGTTCATGATGTGTTTTCATATTATTTATTAGTACAATCTTGATTAATCTTAGAATTGTCTTATCACCCTAGTAACAGTATGAATGCATGTGAATGATCAAAGACATTCATTGATTAGGGCTATATGATTGTACTAATGCATTATGATGTTGTGTGAGGTTGATGTTGTCCGCTAACAAGATACAGGTACATCACAAAAGACAAATCAGGTTCCATGACCATGAAAACATAGACTCATCCATAATCTTTGTTCTACTTACGAGGTATGTATGACTTTGTTATATTATGCTTAACCTATGAGACATGCAGGTTCTAGCTCAGGATCTCTAAAGCATTGAAGAGACTGTTTAGGTATGTTGTACATAACTAAGTAGGTATACTAATCCAGGTATGTTTCCCATGAATCTTACCTTGTGTTAGGATCCCTTATATAAGTATACTTGGTATGATTGGTTATGCTTATTCATAAAGTTAGTAATCAAGGGATTATGCATATTATGTCTTTTATCTTGATTGATGATATGCATGAGTAAAAGAAGACTTCCCTGAAATCTTGAATACTAATGTTTATTAACTATAATCATGACTATACATTTTCAAGATTATTTAGAACTATAATGTTTTGATAACATTTAGAACATACTAATGGGTGTATGTTTGTGTATGAGATCATGAGGATGACACTTGAACATGCACAGTGGTAACGAATGAATAGAAGTTCAAAAGACATACAGAAGACCAAGCGGGAGGGAACCACACAAACATAAAAGATAAGTATTTGAGTTGTTATTTGAAATAGTAAATGATATTGCCTGTAATAGGTTGTATGCATATTTGTATTCCTATAATATATCATGTTGAGTGTAAATATTCATAGAACATTGAACAGTATACTACTAATATGCATATGATTGGTAAGTTGGACAAACATTCCATTGTTGCTTATCTAGAATGAAACCTCTTTGCTGACATGCTGAGAGTTGTGCACACTCTCGATAGTATGTTCTGGTAGAGATGGAAGGCATCTAGATAGCCACTGTATGCATACAGGATATGGGAAAGTGTTGTGCCAAAGTATTGGTCAAAATAGTTGCATAACTATGTAAATGATATCTGTATGCATAATAGTTTATCATGTCAATATGATTTGATGATTATGAAGTATTACTAATCATGTACCTAATTTTGATTTGTAGGAAAAATCATGATGAATGATGAACAATGAACAAGCGATGGACGTTCAACAAAAGGATTTACAAATCAAACACACTATAGAAGGCTTGTGGCTAGAAGATTCTCTTAGAAAAGAGAAAGAGAATAATGATGAGATGTTTGTTCCAAGTGGATAGATAAAACCATTCTCTTAATGGTGTAATTAAAGAAGAAGTGTGATTCAGGTTCTGTATGGGTACCCAGGATCGATAATCAATTGATAAGCTTAATGATCACCACGGGTGATGTGGATCTCAACCTTTGCTACAAGGTTGAATATGGTTTTTATATACAGATGACATAGATGCAAGAAGGAACTCACCACAGAGTTCGAATAATATTGAGGCTCATATCAGTAGACCCATCTATCGAGAGATGGCATAGATAGATATGCAGAAAATCATTCAATGCAAAGTGTGAATGATGTTCAATCACAAAGGGAGAATTGATAGTTTCTTGATAAGCTTGGGCTTTACCAAAAGTAAAGTTGTTCCTAACCTTTACCTTAAGGCTATGGATCATACTATTATTATGATATCTTTCTTATAGGGAATGAGAAATAGATCATGAAAAGAAAGAAGAAGATGGCTGCAGAAATGAAAAATGAAAGATCTCAGATTGATGCATTACTTCCTAAGTCTGGAAGTATGGCAAGGCTTAGAAGGAATCTTTCTCAACCAAGGAAAGTATGCTGAGAAATATTAAAAGGACTTGATGTGTTGGTATGGCCACTCTTGAAGTTGTTAGTAGATGACTCATCAGAGTTAGTGGATAGAACTCTGTACAGACAAAATATTGAGTCATTGATGTGTCTAACGAATACTAGGTCAGATATATGCTTTTCTGTGAACACCTTGAGTCAGTATCTAGTAGAAACTAGATGTGTTCACCTGATAAGCTGTAAATCATGTGATGAGGTACCTAAAGGATACAATAGACTTTGATCTATGGAGATCATGAATTCAAATGGCTACACAGATATTGATTGAGCAGAAAGTGTATCAAGACAGGAAGAGCACATCGAGAAGATGTTATTGTCTGGGATCAGCCATGATCTTGTGGTTTAGCAGGAATCAGTCTAGTGTGGCTCTCAGCACAAGCGGAATATATGGCTGCTTGCTCTGCTAATTGTGAAACGGCATGGCTTCAGAATTGTTTGACTTAGAGATGGACCCAACTATGATCCTATGTGACAAACAGAGAGAATCCAGTGTTCCATGATAAGTCAAAAGCACATAGAGATCTGGCATTTCTATATACAAGATATGGTGCAAATAGGAATTAAAGTTCGAATTTGTAACAAGTTACCAATGTACTAACCAAACCTCTACTGATCCGATGTACTAACCAAACCTCTACCTCAAGTAAAGATTTTTTTGAGACAAACTTAATATAGTTCACAAGGACCCTCCTCGAAAGGGGGAGTGATGTGATCACTTATGATGAGATTGCCTACATCGACAATGAGGTCGATGATGTGAATACCTATATTGGTGATGCCGACAGAGAGGTTGGTGGATGATCCTTAGACAGGGTCTGAGGTGGACATGATAGGATTGCATCATCCTCAAGAGAGCCGTAGACGTATGTCTTCGAGAATGAATTCCTTGGTGGACATGATAGGATTGCATCATCCTCAAGAGAGCCGTAGACGTATGTCTTCGAGAATGAAGTCCTTGGTGGACATGATAGGATTGCATCATCCTCAAGAGAGCCGTAGACGTATGTCTTCGAGAATGAAGTCCTTGGTGGACATGATAGGATTGCATCATACTCAAGAGATCCGTAGACGTATGTCTTCGAGAATGAAGTCCTTGGTGGACATGATAGGATTGCATCATCCTCAAGAGAGCCGTAGACGTATGTCTTCGAGAATGAAGTCCTTGGTGGACATGATAGGATTGCATCATCCTCAAGAGAGCCGTAGACGTATGTCTTCGAGAATGAAGTCCTTGGTGGACATGAGGGGATTGGATCATCCCTGGACTTCAGTCCTAAAGAGAGCCGTAGACAGGTGTCTCCGAGAAAGAAGAGGGATTGTATCATCCTTGAACACATGTTCTAAAGTGAGCCGTAGACAGGTGTCTCCGAGAAAGAAAAGGGATTGTATCATCCTTGAACATCTG
Source organism: Larix kaempferi (assembly GCA_027924585.1). Lineage (NCBI taxonomy): Eukaryota > Viridiplantae > Streptophyta > Pinopsida > Pinales > Pinaceae > Larix > Larix kaempferi. The sequence goes on from BSBM01000569.1 coordinate 5,603,483, forward strand.
TTCTAAAGAGATCCGTAGATGTATGTCTCCGATAAATGAAATCCTGAATTAACAGGTAGGGGATTGCATCATCCCCGGACTGATGTCCCAGAATAGAGCCGTAGACATGATGTCTCCGATAAATGAAATCCTGAATTAACAGGTAGGGGATTGCATCGTCCCCGGACTGATGTCCCAGAATAGAGCCGTAGACATGATGTCTCCGATAATGAAATCCTGAATGAACAGGTAGGGGATTGCATCGTCCCCGGATTGAGGTCCCAGAATTGAGCCGTAGACATGATGTCTCTGATAATGAAATCCTGAATGAACAGGTAGGGGATTGCATCGTCCTCGGACTGAGGTCCCAGAATAGAGCCATAGACTGGGTCTCCAATAATGAAGTCCTGAATGAACAGGCAGGGGATTGCATCGTCCCCAGACTGAGGTCCCAGAATTGAGCCGTAGACTGGGTCTCCGATAATGAAGTCCTGAATGAACAGGTAGGGGATTGCATCGTCCCCGGACTGAGGTCCCAGAATTGAGCCGTAGATTGGGTCTCCGATAATGAAGTCCTGAATGAACAGGTAGGGGATTGCATCATCCCCGGACTGAGGTCCCAGAATTGAGCCGTAGACTGGGTCTCCGATAATGAAGTCCTGAATGAACAGGCAGGGGATTGCATCGTCCCTGGACTGAGGTCCCAGAATTGATCCGTAGACTGATGTCTCCGAGAATTGAAGATAGGACTGCATCGTCCCTGGACCTCGGTTCAAAATGTACGTGAGAGGACTGCATCGTCCATGAACTGTGTTCAAAATGTACATGATGGGATTGCATCATCCCTAGACATAAGACTTGTCTTAAAGTGATAAGGATTGATCATCCTGGAACTTGATCTGGATTGTATCATCCATGGACCTATGTCCTAAAGAGAGCGGGATTGATCATCCTGTAATATGATCATGTGTGTTGCAGGATATGCTGCTATGTATTAGTGAGAATACATGCTTTTGATAATAGATGTATTAGTGAGAATACATGATTTTTGATGATAGATGTATTAGTGAGAATACATGCTTTTTGATGATAGATGTATTAGTGAGAATACATGCTTTTGATGATAGATGTATTAGTGAGAATACATGCTACTGATGATATACTTGAATTGTGTGTGACGATGCTGATGATCGTGTGATGATGATGTTGATGATCGTGTGATGACGATGTTGATGATCGTGTGTGACGATGCTGATGATCGTGTGTGACGATGCTGATGATCCTGTGATGACGATGTTGATGATCATGTGATGACGATGCTGATGATCGTGTGTGACGATGCTGATGATCGTGTGTGACGATGCTAATGATCGTGTGATGACGATGCTGATGATCGTGTGATGACGATGCTGACGATCGTCAGGATTCAGATATTGATGTTGCTGTAGCTGTTTGAGTGCTACAGAAGATAAAGACTCAGTACTGAAGATGTTGATGTTCCAGTATTGAAGATGTTCCAGTAACTGCTTAAGTTACTGATGATGTTGAGAAAGCTTCCAATGATTTATAGATGTATCATGTATGATGTTGATGACTCCTTGCTCGTGCAGATACTGTTATAATATCCTTCTCGTTAAGGGGGAGTGTTGAAATATTGTAACTTCAAAGAATATTATATTTGTATATTATTTATTCCGTAGATGTTCCATACCTCCGATGTGATTATACTATAAATCTGGAGATGTTTATTCCTCCGAGTTGGTTGTGGTAGCTAGGGTTATTAGACCCACCATGTGGGGGTCGGCCCAGTCAGTTATAATGGGGTATTTAACCTAATGGTTAAATACGAGCCTACATGTACTTGTGTAAAATACATATCAGAGTAGTGTATAAATAGAGGAGGTGTGTTCCTCATTTGATACACTTACTCACTTGAGGATAGCGCACTTGTGGAGGAGAGGTCTGCTATTGTGGAGGAGGAGATCATGTCTCAGGGTTTCATCTTTGTATATTGTTGGTCATCTATATTGAGGAAGCTTTGTTGGGTTTTCTACCCCATGAGGGTTTCCCAGGATAAATCTCTATCTCTTGTGTTTATGCTGTGCTTGTTGTTTCTTCAGTGATCCTGTATATGCTATTATTGTGAAATGGAATGTAATGCTGCTATTTTCTGTCTTAGCATATTAAATCTTAACACTAGGCGCCCGTAACATGGCATGCATGCCCCATGCAATATACCACCTCCCTTGCTTCCACTTGCCTGCCCTCACATGTGTGGCTTTATGGCTCCTTCTCGATTCTTCGCTCGCAAGTCCCTTCACCGGCTAGCTAGTTGCAACTCTGGTACCTCGTCCCTCTACGCATTCAAATCATCCCTCACCTTGGGGCAGCTCCATGTCTACTGGGGAGATGCCCCATTCTCTCTGCTCTGTCTACTAGGGAGATACCCCATTCTCTCTACTCTGTCTACTGGGGAGTTGCCCCATTCTTGAGGAATAATGGGGCAGCTCAACGATTATCAGTTTAAAACCGATTTGGGTGTATCAGTTTTAAACTTCGATAAGGAACTTCTACTCAGCAACTCAACCATAAATTCCTTACACCATCTTCATCTCCAACTACTTCTCATTTCTCCACAAACTGCAAGCTATACTTCTCATTTGGACCCCGATCATATAACATCCTCATTGCTGGTTCAGAAAATGCAGGAGCTTAAAACAGTCCCCAAACGTTAAATGGTACCATTAATTTCCTTAATATTCGTTTAAACAATATTTAAACTAATTATAAAAATAAAAATATGCCATGTGTCACAATATAAGCGTTCCACATGTCACAAAATTTATAGAAGTTTTTCTTTAAAGACTTTGCTGGCAAGGAGAAATATTTTCAGAGAAAGAGCGGTCGCTCTTTCTCCAAGGTGTTCTATTGCTACAATTCCCTACTAAATGAAGGGTTGACTGACCCTTCTTATTCCTAATATTCTTTTCATAATAGTTCGGCACTGCAAGAAGGGTCGGTTGATCCGTCTTGTATTATCCATTATGGCTATAGTTGAATTGATGGATAAATGTTTTGACAATTAACTACGAAAAGAAGGGGCAGCCGATCCTTCTTGTCGTAAAACGAAAGTCGGGACAAACCATTTTTACATGATATAACTTCCAAGGTGTTTTATTTTTACAATTCCCTCGTAATTGAAGGGTCAGTCGACCCTTCTTATTCCCCATATTATTTTCATAATAGTCCAACACTAAAATAAGGGACGACCGACCCTTCTTATTATCAATATTCTCTTCATAATATTTTGACACTGCAAGAAGGGTTGGCCGATCGTTCTTGTGTTCTCCATTATGGATATAGCTGAATTCTTGGATAAAGATTTTCACAATTATCTACGAAAAGAAGGGGCGACAGTCCTTCTTGTCGGAAAACGAAAGTCAGGACAAACTATTTTTATATGTTATAAATTCCAAGGTGTTCTAGTTTAACAATTCCCTCGAAATTGAAGGGTCGACCGACCCTTCTTATTCCCAATATGATTTTCATAATAGCTCGACACTACAAGAAGGGTCGCTCGATCCTTCTTGTGTTCTCCATTATGGATATAGCTGAATTGCTAAATAAATGTTTTCACAATTAACTATGAAAAGAAGGGGCGGACGATCCTTCTTGTCGAAAAATAGAAATCGGGACAAACTATTTTTATATGTTATAACTTAGCAGATTGACTTGTTATTGTAACAATGACTGGATATTTTAAACATTGAATTTTTCACATTTACAAATGAAAATTGCAGTTTTTTTATTTGAAATTCACACTTTTCAAATCCGAAATTGCATTTTTTTTATTTTAAATTCACACTTTTCAAATCAAAATTTGCATTTTTTTATTTTAAATTCACACTTTTCAAATCAAAATTTGCATTTTTATATTTTAAATTCACACTTTTCAAATCAAAATTTGCATTTTTTGATTTGAAATTCACTTATTTTGAATTGAAATTCATAGTTTCATAACAAAAAACTGCAATTTTAAGGTTCATAAGTAGTCAAAAAACACACTATTTGAATAGAAAAACACATTTTTCAAATTCAATATTGCCACTTTCAAAACTTGTTTTTTCACTTTAGAAAGGTTAATATTGACACTTTCAGAGTCTAAATTCACACATTTTTAGTCCAAAATTTGCCTAATTTGTCCAAATTTAATGAAATAAGCATCATGCCTTCCAATCCACAACAAAATGGGGTTGCCGAAAGGAAGAATAGAACAATCATGGAAGCAGCTAGGGCAATGCTCCATGACCAAGATCTACCTATGCACTTATGGGCTGAAGCAGCAAGGATAGTTGTATATGTGCAGAACAGAACACCTCATAAGATACTTGACAACAAAACACCAGAAGAAGTGTTAACTGGTAAGAAACCAGAAGTCATCCATCTCAAAATATTTGATTGTCCAGTATTCACTCACATCCCAAAAGAAAAGAGGACAGATCTAGATCCTTCAAGAAAGAAGGGCATATTCGTGGGTTACAGTGAAAGCTTGAAGGCTTACAAAATCTACTTACCAGGATTCAAGAAGATTGATATCAGTAGGGATGTAACATTTGATGAAAGCTCAGCATACATCAAATCAAGGAAAACACCAGTTGAAGATAATAAAGAACCCAGAATATCTAGAACTCAAGACACCACCATGAATGAAGCAGTAGAAAAGAAAGAATGGGAGGATGCCATGGTCGAGGAATACCAGTCGATCATGAAGAATGATGTTTGGGATGTGGTCCCAAGACCAGATGGGAAGTCTGTGGTGACTTCCTAGTGGATCTATAAGATCAAGCATGCTGCAGATGGTAGCATGGAAAAATATAAAGCAAGGTTTGTAGCTCGTGGCTTCTCCCAGAAAGAAGGAATTGATTATGAAGAAACTTTTGCTCTTGTGGCCAGATACACTTCCATTAGATCAGTACTTGCTATGGCTACAGTGATGAAATGGAAGGTACACCAGATGGATGTCAAGACTGCTTTCTTGAATGGTGTTGTTGAAGAGGAAGTGTATGTGGAGCAGCCACTCATGTTTGAGACACATGACCGAGAGTCGCATGTGTGCAAACTGAAGAAAGCCCTGCATGGTTTGAAACAGGCACCCAGGACCTAGTATGGAAGGATAGATGGCTTCCTATCCATTTTGGGCTTTACCAAGAGTAAAGCAGATCCCAACCTTTACTACAAGGTTGAGGAAGGAAATCCAGTGATACTACTATTGTATGTGGATGACCTATTTGTAACAGGTGAGGATAGATTGATTGCCGACATGAAGAGGAATCTTGCTACCGAGTTCGCGATGAAGGACTTGGGTATGATGCACTACTTTCTTGGTATGGAGGTGTGGTAGAGTGTAGATGGAATCTTCCTTGGACAAGGGAAGTATGTAGTAGAGATCCTGAAGAGGTTCGGGATGATGGACTGCAAGTCTATGGCCACACCTATGGCATCAAACTTGAAGCTTATGTGTGATTCTTCTTCTGAGCCGGTTGATGCTACGATGTATTGTCAAATGATTGGGTCCTTGATGTACCTGACGAATACGAGACCAGACATCTGCTTTGTAGTGAACACCTTGAGCCAGTACTTGACAGATCTGAGACATGTTCACTTGATAGCTGCAAAGCATATTCTGAGATACCTGAAGGGTACAGTTGACTATGGACTCAAGTATGAGGTGAATCAAAAGTTTAACCTGGAGGGTTATGTTGATTCGGACTGGGCAGGAAGTGCCATTGATCAGAACAGCACTTTGGGGTGATTCTTCAGTATGGGATCCGGTATGATCTCTTGGTTTAGAAGGAAGCAGTCCTATGTGGCACCGAGTACAGCCGAAGCAGCGTATGTCGCAGCTTGTTCGGCCAGTTGTGAGGTAGTATGGCTTAGGAAGCTACTGTCTAATTTGTTTGATCTCCACCTAAGTGCTACTTTTATATATTGCGACAACCATAGTTGTGTGAATTTGTCAGAGAACCCAGTGTTCCATGACAAGTCGAAGCACATTGAGATCAAGTATCACTATATCAAGGATATGGTGCAAAGAGGAGTAGTGAAGCTCCTGTATGTTGCAACGGACGAGCAGATAGCCGATGTGTTGAACAAGCCGCTGGCCAAAGTGAAGTTTGAATACTTCAGAGGGAGACTTGGTGTACTTCAAATCGAGATACCTTCCAAGGGGAAGTGATGAGTCCGGAGACACAGATGCACACAGGGCTATTCTCACATGGTTAGAGGAAATTCCTTCCATGGTGAGATGTAAGGGCTGGGCCATTTTCACATGGTTAGAGGAAATTCCTTCCATGGTGAAATGTAAGGGCTGGGCGGAGCCATTCTCACATAGTTAGAGGAAATTCCTTCTATGGTGAGATGTAAGGGCTAGGCCATTCTCACATGGTCAGAGGAAAGTCCTTCCATGGCAAGATGTAAGTGTTGGGTGTGGCTTTTCTAACATGGTCAGAGGAAAGTCCTTCCATCTTCATGATGTATTTGCTGAGCTTTTTCGACATGGTCAGAGGAAATTCCTTCCATGGTCGTGATGTAATTGTTGTAGTTGTTCTGACATGGTCAGAGGAAAGTCCTTCCATGGTCGTCGATGTAAGTGCTGTGAGACTTTCCCAGATGGTCAGAGGAAAGTCCTTCCATGGTGGTGAGTGTAAGTGCTGAGCCTTTCCCAGATGGTCAGAGGAAAGTCCTTCCATGCCGGTGAGTGTAAGTGTTGTGTGTGTGCATTTGGGTTGTGCTCCATGGACGATGACGATGATCTGAAGACAATGATGTGACAGTATGGTACACAGGTTTTGCAGAAGCATATGATCAGTCCTGAGATGCTCTTGCACGTTTTGCAGAGGCAATGTAACCAGTCCTGGGATATCTTGCAGGTTTTGCAGAAGCAGTGTAATCAATCTTGAGGTTCACCTACTTGACGGCTTCTTGCAGAGATGTTGATGATGTACATCCAACATGAAAAAGGGCTGGCTCTGTAGATGATGAAGACCTGCGGGTGGCGGGCCTACATCCAGTATGAAAAAGGACTGGCTCTGTAGAACTTCCTATGACGAGTAGATTGGAGATTGATTGAGATAGCAACAGTGATGACGATTCAATGATGATGATTCGATGATGATGATCCAGTGACAATGATCCAGAGAAGAAGACTTGTGCTAGCAGATCTGTGTTGAGAAATACCTTCCTAGTTAAGAGGGAGTGTTGATGTATATGTAATTTCGGAATGTATTTCACCTATCTATATTGTACTCCTATAGAGATGGTATTATTCCTCTATACGGAAGTGTCGCCATTTGTATTGACAAGTGTCGCAAGTGTCGTAACTTGCTATAATGGGTTATTAGACCACTTAGTGAGGGGTCAGCCCGGATTAATGTAACCATGGGTTATTGGACTGAGTTAAACAAGTCGGCCATGCTAGTTTATTAGGCTGGTCAGGACAAGTATAAATAGAGAGCTGGAGCTCTCTGTTTGGTCATCTCATTATTCACTTCTACACTACTCGGAAAGTGGCGCACTAGTTGAGGAGGACGGGTAGCTTCTAGTAGAAGACTATCTCTTATACTTTGGTTGTATCATTGCTCTTTCTATCTCTGAGGAAGTTGTGGGGTTTTTCACCTTTATGGTTTTCCCCAGTGAAACTCTGTGTGTCCATTGTCTTATGTGATTGCTTGATATGCTTGATACATGCTTGATATGATTGATATGCTATACATGTTATTCTCTTAGTAAAGATCCTAAATTATGTTGAATTAATGTTCAAAATCTAACACAAATCCCTCTTTTACTTGCTAGTTTTACTGTTTATATACAACTACAAATATATGTTAAAATGTGCTTGGTTGAGATGATTTATGTACTGCTGATTGGACATTGGTGTGTTCAAGAAATAAATAACATAAATTAAGAATGTACTAGTTTATATTTGAATAACATCTTGTGGATATCCATGCTTTGCTATTGTTGAAATGTAAATGTATTAAGGTCATCTCTTATGGTTATTTTAAGTGCTAATATAATTGATACAATTGTATTGGATTTGGATGTTTCATCCTTAATTATTTCATATCTCAGATCTATTCTAGATGTTTTAGGCTCAAACTTCGCCCCCTGGCTGGTGCTATAGGAATTCTGTTTAAATAGGGGTAGCCCCATCCCAGGGAATTTGTGAACTTCTCCTCTTGGCCATTGAAAACTTCTATATTGTTTGTTGGAAATTTGGAGTCTATATCGTCCTGGATTGACTAGCTCGACTGTACAACTACCGGCATCAATGAGCCCCCTGGATTGACTCCTGGAGACTAATTGGCCTTTCTCATAAAGTCCCTTCAATATGCAGAGTTGGACTATACCATTATGGATAAGTAGGCCTACGCCTTGGTAAAAGCCCTGAAGTCCTGAAGATAATACATTTTGCATTCTAGTTGGGGTCCACATTGGAGTAGGATACTCATAAGGAAGATTGAGGGTATATAGGTGATCGGCTAACATCGTTCCACTAAATAGTTTGTTGATTTATCTCTGATAGACAGGGTTTTTGGCCAATTCAATCAAAGGAACATGAATTTAATCTTACCCATATAATGCTCAAGATTAAAGGATGCAGGAGTCTTATCAAACTCTTTTTAATAACTCTCTAGTTTTTTACACAGAGGTTTATCATCTTCCTTAGGAATAGGGGAACTTTTTACTTCTTTTATTTTATCCTTTTACAAGTAATTGGATTAAGTAGAATCTATAGTATCAGGATTGTTCTCTTTTAGCTTTTTTGCAAGGTATTTTCTTACATGGGATCCGCGGGTTGGCTGATCAAAGGAAGCTTGAGCCTAAGGTCGTACTTTCTTTGTAGCTTGGCATTAAGAGTATCTGCAAACAATCGGTATTGGGCTGATGATTGATCAAGCTAACTTTCATGACCCTAGTACAAGATATATATAGGTTAATCTATATATTTATATATTTATACATTTATATATTGTGATATATATGTGATTATATTACGTTGGAAAACTAAGCCCTTCTATTATTTGTGCATTACAATGAATTAAATGCCACATATTAGATTTATAACCATGTATTTATTATGTGTTCATTTTGGGTGCAATTATTTTATGCAAGTAATTATTAGGTTAGGCCTAATGTTGCGCCTATCACCGGTTACTAACCATGGTTTTGTAATAGATCATAATTGCAAAGGCTTAGATACCTTAAGAAAGGTCCATTCTTTTATGGCAGTAGCCTAGTATTATGACAAGTACCGCTTGGGCGTAAGTAATACAACCGCATAGGTTATATGTTGGGAACATATAACTATGCCATGTAAAATGATTTTTCATCTAATGCAATGAAAAAAATAGTAGTGTTTAATGACATATTAATGTATGTTAATATAGTTACTATCGCCACTTATTTCCTATCACTGTTACGGTCGTAAGTGTTTAGGGTGTAGCGTGTAATTAACTGCTAATATTGGAGTTGTCCTTGTATGGTAATTGTTACTGAAGAGTTACGTCGGTTGTAGCGGCAGCTAGAGTTGGCGATTTCCGCATTTTCGAAGTGTTAGAGTTTTTATTCAAAAAAACATCGCGTAGAGGAGACATGAAAAATTGGTATCAAAGCACGGTCACTACACTATGACGTTAGGCTCATTGTGCAAGTGTTGTGTTTTTTTTTAATTAAAGGAAATTAAATTAATTCTCCTGTACCATATTGTTTTGAATTTTTTTTTATGATTAAATTGTTGTGCTGACTTCTAACAAATAGTTGTTGACCACACTTAGACAGCACGGTGGCTGAAGAGTAAAAATGGTAGAAGTGAATTATGTGGAACGGGAAGGAAGGTTGGTTATGGAAACATCTAGTCAGTGAGGAGAAATGGCCAGCAGGTAGGGGAGGAACCAAAACTCTCCCCAGGGAGCGACAACATCCAGCGAGATGTTGGAAACAGTAAAGAGTCTGAAAGATGAATTGATCAGCATTAAAGAAGATAACATTAAAAAAATTCAAGAACAACAAGAAATTAATTCTATCCTGCTACAAAAGTTGACAGAGAAAGAAAACAGTCACCTCCCAACATCGGAGGAGCAGCACGCAGAAAAATCAATCACAAAAAGAAATTTGAAATTTAAGACTACACCTCCAATAATTTATACGAGCTATAATATGGACATCAGTGACGAAGAGTCACAAGGAAAAGATTCTGAAGATTACGCTCCTAAGAAGAAAAAGAAGACTAGAAGAGTAATCCATCTACATTCCAAATTGAGAAAAATCAAGCCTCCTACTTTTAATGGAGAAGTTAAAACTGGAAAAGAAGCAAAACTGTGGCTGAGAGACATGGAGAAATATTTGTGCATGTTTGATTATTCCAGCATCATCAAGGCTAGAATTTTTGTTTTCAACCTGCAGGGTAAAGCTTCGGCTTGGTAGGACGATCTCAAGCTGACATGCTCGATCAAAGAGAAGAAGGTAAAATGGAAAACATTCACAACATTCTTCAAACAAAAGTACCTGTCTGAAAGGTATTTTGATAAAAAGGTGAAATATTTCTACGACCTCAAGCTGGGACAGCAAACCATGGAGGAATTAATCAGTAAATTTCTTGACTTGCTCAAGCATGTTCCTTACATTCAAGACAAGAAAGTAAGAATTCAGCGTTTTCTGAATGGTTTTATGTTTGGGTACAAGGATCGGATAGAGTTTGATGATCCTGACCTTGGAAGATGCTTTCAGGAAAGAAAGACTGTGCTATGTACAGGGGAAGAACAGAGCTAAAGTGTCAAAAAGGTGGAATGAAAAGAAGAAAACCAAATCTGAAAACAAGCAGAAAGGACACAAGCCCAACTAGTTTAGAAACCAAGTTTCAAGGGAACCTTTCAACAACAGGTTTGAGGGCATCAAGCCACAATCCAAATTTGTTTTGCCCATTAAGAAGTTTAACAGTGAAGGCACCAGAAAACTAGAACATACATCAGTTAAACCACCACTCACATGCTAGGGCTATGGAGGAAATCATAGATGGAATGACTGTCCTCACAAGAAAGATCAACACAGATCAGTGCAAAACCTTCAAGAGGCTTCCACAGTCCAAGACATAGCAAGGACTCCAAAAATATATGTTGCTCTGAACAACCATCAAGCAGAACATCAAGCCTCTGTAATTGAGGTTGAAGGTATGCTTTTCGGGACACCCATGTCTATCTTGACTGAATTTGGTGCATGTAAAAGTTATGTATACCCAAAACTGTGTGAATCATGCAAGCTTAGTAAAAACAAATACATGCAGCCTTGGCTGGTACAAATGGAAATAGGGACAAAAAGGAAAGTTTCGGAAGTAGTTAATCAGTGTCCCTTGAAGCTGAATGAATCATATTGTTAACAATCAAATTGACACCCTTAGTCATGTGATAGATGAAGCATATGTTTACCATGCACCTGCAACAGGAAGACATAACACAAGTTCATTCACAAATGAATCCTCTCTTAGAAATGCATTAAAATGCATTAATTGTGCTTAAAATCATTCTAAGTGGTGCAAAAAGCCTAAAAACTATGGAAAAGGGGTTTTTAAGTGAAAATGATCTAAAATCATGAAAGGGGATTATCCCACATTCAAAAGAGAATCCTAAGGCCCATTTCCCAATGCTATATAAGAAAGGCTTCGGGGCATGGTAAAGGGAGATCAAAAAAGGGCATGGTAAAGGGAGATCAAGAAAAAAAGGAATGCTGGAGAGATTCTGAAGGAGGAGAAAGAGCTCAAATTCTTCAAAAGCAAGGGTGAAGGAAGGAAAGCTTATGGCAATGGAGGAAGGATGCACACCTATATCCATGGCAATCATGTATCTTAAAACAATGAAGAAGATACATGATTACCATGGATATAGGTGTGCATCCTTCCTCCATTTCCATAAGCTTTTCTTCCTTCACCCTTGCTTTTGAAGAATTTGAGCTCTTTCTCCTCCTTCAGAATCTCTCCAGCATTCCTTTGCTTTTTTTATCTCCCTTTACCATGCCCCTTTTTTATCTCCTTTTACCATGCCCTTTTTTATCTCCCTTTACCATGCCCCAAAGACTTTCTTATATAGCATTGGGAAATGGGCCTTAGGCTTCTCTTTTGAGTGTGGGATAATCCCCTTTCATGATTTTAGATCATTTTCACTTAAAAACCCCTTTTTCCATAGTTTTTAGGCTTTTTGCACCACTTAGAATTATTTTAAGCACAATTAATGCATTTCTCAAGGAGGATTCATCTTTGAATGAACTTGTGTCATGTCTTCCTGTTGCAGGTGCATGGTAAACATATGCTTCATCTGTCACATGACTAAGGATGTCAATTTGATTGTTAACACCTATACCAGTGCAGATTTAAATGTTTTTCCATTAAGATCATACATTTGTTCATCGGTATGGATTGGCTGGAAAAACATAGGGTTGTTATTGACTACTATCAAAAATCTGTCACTTTCATGAATGATGTTGGACAACCTGAAAAGATCCAAGGAATATTGAGAGCAGTGAAATTAAGGGAAATTTCCGATCTTCAATTGAAAAGAAATGCACGGAAAGGGTGCAAACTCTATGTTGTCCAAATGACAGAGAATCAGCAAAATGAAGCTTCAGATTTTACAAAACATTCTATTTTGGATGAATTTGGGGATGTGTTTCCCGAGGAGATTCCAGAGTTACCTCCTAAAAGAGAACTGGATTTTACCATAGATCTGTCCCTAGGAACAGTACCAAATTCTAAGGCACCATATCAGATGAGTACACCTGAATTAATATAGCCGAAAGCACAATTACAGGAGCTGTTGTAAAAAGGCTATATCCATCCAAGCGTATCCCCATGGGGAGCACCAGTGATTTTTGTACGGAAGAAAGAAGGAACTTTCCAGCTGTGCATAGATTACAGACAGCTGAACAAGGTAACCATCAACAATCGGTATCCCTTTCCAAGGATAGACAATCTGTTCGATCAGGTTGGGGGTGCTACTGTATTTTCAAAAATTGATCTGAGGTCGAGTTATCATCAAATCAGAATCAAGGAGGAAGATGTACATAAAACAACTTTCTGTACTCTCCATGGACATTATGAATTTGTGGTGATGCCATTCAGTTTGATGAATGCACCAGCCACGTTTATGTGCTTGATGAATAATGTTTTCAGCAAGTACTTGGATAAATTTGTGGTAGTGTTTATTGATGACATACTCATCTATTCGAAGAATGAACGTGAGCATGAGGAACACCTAAGGTTGGTGCTGCAAGTTCTACGAGAAAAATCAGCTTTATGCAAAGTTATCCAAGTGTGACTTCTACAAGGACCAAATACAATACTTGGGTCACATTATATCAGCACAAGGAATTGCGATGGATCCCGACAAGATTAAGGCCATAATGAGTTGGCCTACTCCCCAGAATGTAAGCGATGTCCGCTCTTTCATGGGATTGGCCAGGTATTACCGAAAATTTATTGAAGGACTTTCCAAAGTAGCCCATCCCATTACCTCTTTGTAGAGAAAAGAAGTTAAGTTTCTTTGGACAGCCAAGTGTGAAGCAAGTTCTGCAAACTTGAAACAGTTGCTCACTTCTGCTCCTATTCTAAAAGTGGTTGATCCATTTGGAGATTTTGTTGTATGCACAGATGTGTGCAAGGATGGTTTGGGAGGTGTGCTAATGCAAGATGGTTCAGTAATTGGCTACGAATCGAGAAAGCTCAAAACGCATGAAGTAAAATATGCAACGCATGATTTAGAACTGGTCGTCATAATTCATGCTTTAAGAATGTGGAGACACTACCTTCTTGGGAAAAGGTTTGTCTTGAAAACTGACCATATTGGGCTGAAGTATCTTTTTGAATAGCCAAACCTGAATGGAAGGCAAGCAAGGTGGTTGGCCTTCTTAAGCAAGTTCTATTTTGAAATTCAGCACATTAAAGGAAAAGAAAAGAAAATTGTTGATGCACTTAGTAGACGCATGCACCTACTAACTACGGCATCAGTCGACAATTTTCAGTCTAATTTAATATCGCAGATCCGGACAGCAACTGAAAAAGACCAAAAATATCTGAACTTAAGACAAAAATGTCTTGTAGAAAATTCAGATCAGCAATCAACTGATTACAGCATCTCCAATGATGGATTGTTGTTGTTTAAAAACAGGTTGTACATACCGTATCAGCCAAAATTAAAACACTTGATTATGGACGAATTTCACAAGAGACCATATTCTGGTGACCCAGGCTATCAGAAAATGCTGACAGTTGTTAAAAAATAGCATTATTGGCCTAGACTGAAATCAAAAATTGTTGAATACATTGCAAAATGTATGGACTGTCAGTGGGTGAAAATAGAACATCAATATCCGGCTGGGTTGCTGCAGCCTATACCTGTACCAGAATGGAAATGGGAGACCATTTCCATGGATTTTATCACCGGGTTTCCTAAAAATAATAAACAGCATGATGCTATCATGGTTGTGGTGGAAACATTTACTAAGGAAACACACTTCATACCAGGTTTTCATGAAGGAAGCCTTTCGACTTCATGGAATTCCCAAGGTGATTATATCTGACAGGGACACCAAATTCACCTCACACTTTTGGAAGGATCTGTTTGCAGGTTTGGGGACTAAATTGAGTTTTGGTACATCCTACCATCTGCAAACTGATGGGTATACTAAAAGGGTGAACCAAGTCCTTGAGGACATGCTTCACTTATATGTCATGGACAATCCGAAGCAGTGGGAAAACTACCTACACTTAGCTGAATTTTCCTAAAACAATGGTTACCAAACTTCTGCATGAATGAGTCCATTCGAAGTGTTGTATGGCAGAAAGTGTAAAACCCCTATGACTTGGGATGATCCGGTAAATCAGATTGTGATGGGTCTTGAAATTCTAGCTAAACTAGAAAATATTGTGTAGAAGGTAATGTTGGCAGGCAGTTTGGTAAGGAAGAATCGCATCATCGCCGATGTTGCGACACGTCAGAAGAGTTCACGGAAGGAAGAAGGATGCATTATTTTATGTATTTTTTGAGTCGTTTGTACCGCAGAATGCGGGTTTTTGGGTCATTGGACCATATGATATGTAATTTTGAGATGAATCGTACCGCGGAATGCGGGTTCTTTGGGTCATTTGGACCGCGTCAGTTAGAGTTTGAGTCATTTGTCCAAGTGTCGGTTAGGAGGTTGTTAGTAAGTGGACAATCATTGTAACGGGAAGCCTATATATAGACAGAAAGTGGTAGGTCATAGGATATCTTGGAGATGTGTTTTTTTGCATGTGTTTTGAGATCAAGAGATATCGCTGAGATCTGGTTTTGCAGAGATGTTGTATCTGGGTTTTCTGAAGTAATATGACATGACAAAACTGTTTGGTGAAATTCCCCATGTACCTTTCGTGTTAATGCATGTTGTGATGATTTCTTGCTGCAGTTAACCTTTTAATATTATATTTGTTTTTGTTGCGATAAATGACTCTATTGAATAATGCTATGAATACAAATGATGTTAATCTTGAATGCATAGATCTGTTTTGGATGCTGCAATAAGTTGAGAAATTGTTGCCGCAATCATCCTCCTTCATTCGGCGGAAACATGGTTCCGTCCACTCTCCCTTGATCACCTCGGGTGAGACCTCATCTGTTTTGAAAGTGTTGCTAGGCAGGCTGAAACCTACCTGGCCCAGTGCTCAGGGAGATCGCGATGGGTTGGTGTCGACAGTGATGGGAACCCCTGTCGACTGGGTTTGAGTTAATAGGTAAAAACAAACTTAAAAACTACCCAAGGCAGGCAGAAAAGCTATGCTGATCAACATAGAGAACATAAAGAATTTGAAGTTGGGGATCATGTATTCCTAAGAGAGAAAGAAAAGAAAAGTTCTTTGAACTTGGGCAAGGTTTCCAAACTTGCACCAAGATTTTGTGATCCTTTCCAAATACTTGCTAGAGTAGGCCCTTTTGCTTATTAGTTAGCTTTACCAGCAAATTTTAAAGTGCATGATGTGTTTCATGTTTCATTGCTGAAGAAATATATATATGATCCTAAGCATATTGTAAGCTAGCATGTGATTCAGGTGGAATCAGAAGGAGACTTCCAGACATACCCTATATGCATACTAGATCAGAAAGAGGTGGCACTTCGGAATCGAACCATCGTTCAGGTAAAAGTGCAATAGGAGCACTATAAGCCTAAAGAGGCTACCTGGGAAATGGAAAAGGAAATGCGAGCAGCATACCCTTTCCTATTCTAAGAAGTACATGACACAAACTGATTTTTCTTTTATGCTATTTTATTTTTTTTCTAAACTGTTAACACTGAGGATAGTGAAAACTTAAGGGGAGGGGAAATGTAATACCCCAATTTTGGACTTTGAACCCCTATTATATTTCTGCTAAGTATTATTTCAGTTTACTTAGGTGACTTTAGAAATCTCATAAATTGATTTCTAATGACCATGTGAACCAGCACATTAATGAGATGGGAGTCACAGTCCCCTAAGGTTTGGAGGGAAAATGCCACATAATAATAATAATAATAAATTATTATAGGAGAAAAATGGCAAACCCTAAAGAAGAGATTTGAGAAACTAATTAATTAAAAGAATTCAAAAAATGAGAAATTCCATACCTAAGAGAATAAAAGGTGAAAACTCATTGAAACACACATCAATTATCACATTCATTACTCACAATCTCATGAGATGAACACACAAGAGAAATGGGAAAACACATGAACCTAAGACAAATGAAGACTGGTGAAGGAGGACAGATTTGGGAGGGGCAAACTTATCCTAAATAAAAGTGATTAAGGACAGATTTGGGAGAACCAAACTGGTCCAGATCAAGAGGGTAGATTTGGGAGGACCAAAATAGCCCAGATTAAGGGGAATCATACAGCTTGGTATGAGCTTGGCCACTTAATTGTGTCCAGGTAGGAGAACTACCCCAAACTAGCAGGAGTACTGCATTTACCTGAATAGGTTGTGTTACACTGATTCTCTTAATGGCTAAGGATTACAAGGCCCTACAGCATCCTGGAGCTCAACAGTACTGAGTTGGATGTTGGGTTGCCTGTTTCCACTGTCACATCCTAAATAACTTGACTAAACAAACTAAGGGTGACGTAAAATCTATACTCTGACCTGGGGTACTGTGAACTCAGCTCGAGCATGACCTGAAAGCAAGGAGTACTTGTTGGTCAACGGATGGGAGGTTTGTGCTTGGTTCCAATGGTCATCTGAACTCAGATAAGTTATCTGTTGAACCTATATGTTTATGTTATGAACAATATTGGAATGTGTTTTTATTTATTCCTGGAAGTACTGCTAAATGATCTATTATTTCAGATCTGTTAATATGTATATTGTATACTGATTGTCTAAGCATAGATATGCCATGAAATTATTAGATCTTTGTCATCTATTTCAGTTCCATAATCTGAGTGAAATACCTGAAGTATTTATGGTTAAGTTGTTGTATTAATAAGTAAATTCTGATGCAGATATGTGAACAGAAATATCATTGTATCAGGGTTGTAAACCTAAGAGATGTATCCTAGAGTGATTATACTGCAAATGCTAACCTATGTTTTTATACATGCATTTTAGATAGAGTATATTCATTTCTAGGTGAATGATAGAACTAGGGTTACATATATTCTATTGTGTAATTCAGGAAGACATGTAAACCTAAGGGTTTACATGTCAAGCCTTCAGATATTTACAAATCTTTCTTATATTGTTATAGATCAAGATGAACAGGACAGTTTCTTAAATGGTCTAAATGAAGTACTCATACGGAATCTAACCGTTCATTCATTTAAAAATGTTATACATTAATTGCATTTTAGTTTGGGTAACATAATCGATTTCTAGACTGCCTGTATGAATACCTAGCATACATGTATTAAATGGACAGAATGCATTTTGTGTTATTACTATAGCAAGAATTGAGTCGTGGTCCATAGTCTGGAGCCCACCTGAATAACAGAGTGCGCATAAGTGTTACCAAGAGTAGTAGTATTGAGACTTAGGGTTTCCTAAGGTTACGTTTAAACCTGTTATCATTTTTTGAGATGCATGCTACACTTGAATGATTGTGTATGCTTTGGTATGGTGTGTTTTATTACTACGAACCATTTAAATGGTCATGCCCTCATCACTAGCTAAGTAAAGGGCACAAGATTCGATGTAAGAATCGAATTGTGGTCCATGGCTGGAAGGCCATATATCATTTTGCATACAAATTTAAAATGTCGTTCTTAAAAACAAGAACGTTCATATATAGCTTAGCCATTTATTTAAAACTGATTGTGCAAACATTTTTTCCCTGTGGCTAATAGCTTAGGAGTTTGCCATGATTTTTATATATCATATGTGAAATGAAGTTCATGCTGCAATAAACATAAATAAAGGCGATTCTAGATTGTGCATCCTATGTATCACTGTATATATTTATATATTCCCTTAAGAGCCATAACCATAAACATTGAATCGTTGTGCATTTCAGATATCCCTACGAATTCATGAACAACAGAACTTAAAACAGTAAATTAAATGCAACTATACATTATGTCGAGCATGGCGAAACCATCTTTTCATGATACAGTAAGCATAAGAGAAAATGATACATGTAATATCCAGTTGTGTAAGTTTAAAATTTCATATTACGAATTGGAATGCCATACATTGCAAATAACTACACTATGCATTTAATAAGAGAAAGAGACAGAGGCCGTAAGCATCGTGGGCATGCCTTACAGTATCAAAAACCAGCAACGGCTTAAACATTCGCTTTTCAAATTGCATTCATTATTTACAAATTTAAATCAACAGTTTAGAGCGAGTGCTCTACATCCCACATCCGAACCCTTCAAGGGTCAAACCCGAGCAATGTCGGTAACCACCGACAACGCTCTGTGTGGCCAAACCCATGGTCGCAAGGATCGGCTTCCACCAGCAGTAAGCGATCGCTTCTGCGTTTGGGGCCAAAGCCCACAACTCTTTAAAAACAACAACCCAACACTTAACCCTTCAACGTTGAGTAACTCAGCCCTGAACCACGGGGTGAGACCACTGAGGCTACGAGAAGCGATGAGTTACCTGGTAGGTTGGGATACACTATCCCCATGCTCAGCATCGGTCTTGGAGGCACACCACATGTTGTAGCTTTCACCACCCTCATGCTACTTGCTTACCTACAAACGGTTACAAGTGGTTAAAAGCATAACAATCGACAATTTACAAAGTAATAAGTGAAATCGCAACCGCATGTTATTTTATCATGGTATAACGAGGAGGGACATATCATTACCTGTTAAGTGAAGCACAACCGTAGTATGTTCCACCCACCACATAAACGACATTGAACACAAGAGTTAAGCAACGATCGAAAGGTTTTTTTTCACCGTAAATAAAAAGTTACAGCAAATCAGTTAGGAGTTGAGCCTTACCTGTCAAGCAAGCAGTAGATAACACTGACATTGGGGTGTTCTACTGGGCTTCAGTAAGGCATCGAAGCCATATCCACTATTCAAGGTGGATAAGTTCTTTTGCACGGGGTAGAAGGCCCTCTACGCAGGACCACAGTGCATCAACAATGACCCTCGTCGAAACTCCAGTCTTTTACAAAGCTGTGGGAACCGGATAGGAAGTTGATGGTCACCACTGACCCCGGTCTCCAAGGAGTTATGGAATAAGCCATGGATCGTTGGCGCAAAGGCCGTAGAGGCTTGGATTGATGGCGATAAAGTTATCACAATGGCAAATAAACCAACCATGTGTAGATCAAGGACGCTTATTGTTCTGAACATTAATGGAGCCGCGTAGAGTATGCAATACAGGAGATGAGTTGGTAGCACATCATTTTGGGCAGGAGTCACATTAATGGTGGCCAGCCACTGTCCACATGGAACAAATACCAAGCAACTGCCGAGTCTTCCTTGTGAACCATGACCTTCTTTTACCTGCCAAATAGCAGTTGACTGGGTCAAAATGTTGTAGAGGTTTCGGGCTGAGCCTGTGTGGCTTCGCCACATCAACCATTCAATCCACCCCTGAAATACACGGTACCAACATGCTATTCTTTATGCTTCTTACGTGTTTTTTCCACGTTAGCATGGCAGTGGTATCGTTCATCAAACCCTTAAGTCGTTGGTCAACACCTTAACGCTTACCTCGTTAACCTCGTAGTTTATGTTGGTAGGAAATGTCAGGAAGTGACATTCGTTAACATCTTATGTTGATGTGAATGTCATGGGATGACATTGTTTATAGTCATTACATTGGGTAGGAGTCATACCCTTATGGCGTGTTTGGAGTATATTTTCATGCTAGGCTTATTGAGCCTTAGGTATTAGTTAAAGATATAATAATATATGTATATATATATATGTGTGTGTGTATATTATTATATTTTAAATGATTAAGTTTTAAATTTAATTACAAAGTTATATAATTCGTGTTGTGTAATACTTTGGCTCTTAAGCCATAGTTGAACTTAGAATTAGATTAAATATATATATATATATATATATAGGTTAATCTATATATTTATATATTTATACATTTATATATTTTGATATATATGTGATTATATTACGTTGGGAAACTAAGCCCTTTTATTATTTGTGCATTACAATGAATTAAATGCCACATATAAGATTTATAACCATGTATTTATTATGTGTTCATTCTGGGTGCAATTATTTTATGCAGGTAATTATTAGGTTAGGCCTAATGCTACACCTATCATTGGTTACTAACCATGGTTGTGTAATAGATCATAATTGCACATGCTTAGATACCTTAAGAATGGTCCATTCTTTTATGGAAGTAACCTAGTATTATGACAAGTACCGCTTGGGTGTAAGTAATACAACTACATAGGTTATATGTTGGGAACATATAATTATGCCACGTAAAATGATTTTTCATCTAATGCAATGAACAAAATAGTAGTGTGTAATGACATATTAATGTATGTTAATATAGTTACTATCGCCACTTATTTCCTATCACAGTTACAGTTGTAAGTGTTTAGGGTGTAGCGTGTAATTAACTGCTGATATTGGAGTTGTCCTTGTATGGTAACTGTTACTGAAGAGTTACGCCGGCTGTAGCGGCAACTAGAGTTGGCAGTTTCCACATTTTCAAAGTGTTAGAGTTTTTATTAAAAAAAAACAAAATCGCGTAGAAGAGACGTGACACAAACCCTCACGGATCTCCAAAATCTGACTGTGTATTTTTACGGTTCCGCAATCCGACTTCCACATTGTGAATGCAGGTTTTAGAACCATGAAATATGACTATTTAATTTTTCGGTTCCACAATCTGACTTCTGCAATTGCGGATGCGGGTTGTGGAACCCTAACTCCGACCATTTATTTCAACGGTTCGACAATCTGACTTCTGCAATTCCGGATGCGAGCTGTAGAACCCCAATTACGAATGTTTATTTCAACGGTTCCACAATCCAACTTCCGGAATTGTGGATGCAGGTTGCAGAACCCCGATTTTTCAAGGGTTAAAAAAAACAATGATTCTGCATTATGGATTTGGTGGATTCAACGATTGCGGAAACGTCTACAGGGTAACCCAAAACTTAGATAAAATCTTGAACTCATAATTTTTTACAGATTAAATCAAGATCTACGGTTTCAAAACTGTAATATTATCTTTCAAATCTGTTATAATTACTCTAACTATGTTTATAAATAGAAATAAAACAAACACCCCTTCTATAACAACAAAAACATCTAAACCAGTCGCCTATGTTCTATAAATGTATGCTTTTGTTATGGACTCTTATCTCTTTAAGCCATTCGGCTCTATAAAATCCTTGAGAGTATAACTACTTATCTAATTGTCTTTGTATAAAAAAATATGAACATTATGTTGTATATTTATTTACATTTAAATATATATAAACCCCAGATTTATATATATAACAGAGTTATAGATCAAATGCCTAATCTATAAACCCATTGGCAATGAACCCTGTACATTATTTTTCTTATAACGATAAGAATTTAAACAGTCATTGATACATGATTGATATATATATATATATATATAATTCTGAATAATGAATGTTACAGTAAACAGTAATGTACAGTAAAAACGACAATGTACAGTCATTTCAGAATAGAAGAATTATAGTTTAAAACCTAAACCAAAGCTATAAATCATACTAAGGTAGTTTTTTGCCTGCTAGAGTTATACTCTTATTGAAATCAATTTTAAAAAATGTTTGAATACCTTGCATGCAAGTCTAGAGATATAATTATGAATAAGAATACTTACAGTAAAATAGTAATGTACAGTAAAACATTATATGATGACATGCATAGGCAAGATAATCATTTTTAATAACATGCATAGGAAAATAACATGCATAAGCAAGATAAAACAATAATGTACGGTAAATCATTATATGATAACATGCATAAGCAAGATAATCATTCCTGAATAACAAATTACATATCATTTACAGTACATAAACATTTCAGAAAACAGAATAAATGGAATCTGAACTAAGCAATGCAAACCTTCTGCTTAACAAATCAGATATCATTTACAGTAATTAGACAGTTTGTAAATAAATAAACAGATCCTAAACTAAACCATGCAATCATTATATATCATCTACAGTAAACATATATGTCAGAAATAAATCAATAGAACCTGAGCCAAGCTATTGAATCATTAGATATCATCTACAGTGAACATATATGTCAGAAATAAATCAATAGAACCTAAACCAAGCTATGAAATCATTAGATATCATCTACAGTAAATAGATATGTCAGAAATTAAATAGAACCTCAACCTGCAAGGTGAATCAAAATTGAAGTTCGTCATTCCTCCCAACCAACTTCTAAAACAACCAAACTACTTGCTCTAAAACCCCCAAGCCTGTTTGTTGAACCACAAGGACAAAGACTGGTCTCAAAGATCCTCTAGCATAAGCTAGGTCGTAATCTCACTTCATCATAAGCCTCCTACTCATTGGATGAATCAAAACTCAACGTATTCCCCCCTTTCATCATAAGCCTCATGCTTAGTGGATGAAATCGATGCTTTATAGCATTTTCCTACAACTTAGGTCATTCATGAGCCACCTACTCGTAAAATGCTCCAACAGGAGTCACAGCCTAATATTTAGGGAGGATTCCTCCTACATCATGTGCGCCTTTACTAGGTTGTCTTACCACAATGGGTTTCCACTTAAAACTTTTCATTTTTCCTTGTGGGTCAGCAAACAATCTTCAATGGCTTCTTTCAGTTTTGATTCCCTTAGTTATTTAAATATTTAAAAATAATAATTCTTTTACATATGCCTTGACATCACTTGGTCAAAAATTTCAAATCAAAATAATAACATAAGGTCTTACCAAACAATAATTATTCAGGTTCCTAGGTGTATTACAGTGTGCTATAAAACAAAAATGTCTAGTTAATTTATTAAGCATGGCGGTTGATTTTAATAGTTTTTCTTACTCACTAGGGAAGGCGAAGGTGAAACTAATGACATTGTGACTTGGCTCCAAACCATGCAAAGAAATGAGATGCACAATTTTAATTTAGATGAACTCTATATAACGAAGGGAGAGGATTTCCGTTTTCATTTTAATGCAACTACACACCCAACGCAATGCAATTTTTTCTTTTCCCTTTATTGAATGGAGAAAAAAATTCCAAACTGTGCAAATAATATTTTTCGAAATCCACAAAAAATGCAAGACAAGTTCTTTTTCAAACACACACCAAAACTATACTCATGCATATGAAACATAAATCTTCTTTTAATTTTCTCTTTCTCAAATGATTCAAATGACATGAAAATTTTGAAATATAATATTCTTAAAAAAAAAAAATTCAATTCAAATAAATGGACTCAAATTCTAGTGACAAAGAAGACCGAGAAGGCAAGCACCTAATCAAGCAAGATAAAAAAGTTCTGTGTTTTCTTCTTTCAAGTACTCTGAATTTCATGAGAAACCTTCAAATGTAAACTCCTTTGCTTTTTTCTTTCGATTCAAATGAAATAACTCAATACTAATTGCAAAGAGGATCAAGAAAATAAGTAACCAAGTAAGCTAACAAGAATCAAGAGGTTTCAAACACAAAGGTGTTCTCAATGCTCACCATTTACAAACGAAAACCCAAGTTTTTTCAACAATCACAAAGCCAATCAATAAGGATCAAAGAGAGCCTTTCCAAAATATGAAAGATCCAAACCAAAAATGAAGCCAATGAATTCAAAGAATTGTAAGGGATCAATGTTTACCCAAAGAAACAAGAACCAAGAAATCAAATAAAAAAATTTTAACAAACAATGTTCCATCTCTTCAAAATCAAGAAAAAATATTCTCAAGCCAAACAAGAAGGTTTTGGAGGCCTCAAAATCAAAGTTAACAAAGTTCCGAGTGATCAGGGAGAAGAGAAATCAGACTAACAATGGCATGGATTGAAGAAGAGGATCAGATTGTCCTCAAGCAATGTCATGCATTAAAAAATTGACAAGATCAAGGAAATGTGAAAAAGAATCAAAAGGGGAGACAATCATTCAGTCGACACACAAGAAAGGTTTTAGAAAAGAAACAAAAGGTATGACACACAATCCTGGGACAAAAATCCAAGAGAATACAAGCAAGACACAGTCAAATTTGACCTGGAATGGATATCATTGCCCTTGTATCCCTATGCATAGAGAGATGATGTAGGTTTCATCGACCCCTAATACATTGGCACAGAGAGATGAAGTGGATATAATCACTCTGTAGGCCCTTGTGGGGGATAGATGAAGTTTGGAAATGTTTGTAAAAACACAAGTTTTTCTCAAATTCGACAGGGGGTCAGGATTTCAGCTCAGAGATCTCTTCAACAATAATGAGAGGAGTGAAATAGTTCAAAATACAAAAGACATATGCACACATATAAATATCAATCATAAAAAAAAGACAAAGGGATAGAAATAACTAGGGAAAGTCCCCAGCGGATTCACCAATTTCTGTTGTAGAATATTCCCCCTGTGGATAGGTAAAACTTCTCTTGGATTGAGACTCCTTCAATTGAATATATAAATGAAAAAAATGGGTACTAAAATCTCATATACCTAACTCAAACACAAGCACTCAAAGTAGAAAGAAATAAAATGAAGTAGATGTCCTACCTCTCTTCCGGATGGTTGTCTCATTGCTCCTAGTTGATCCATCTCTTTGTCCTAAGATCCAAGCTGCTTTATATGCTAATGGGATCCTGCAAAAAGTATAGAACAACTCCTTTCCACCACAACAAACATATCAAGCATAGATCTAACTATCAAAAGATAGAGACAATAAAGAATTCACCCTAAAATAAATGAAAAGGGGAGAAAAGTCCAAGTTTATATTAATGGAAAACTAAACAAGAAGCACTTACAACCATGAATTTGATGTAGTATAAACTCCTCCAAGCTTTCCTTCCAGCCCCTTAAGGTGTCTCTAGGATCATAAGTGTGATGCTCTCACCTTTCAACATGCTTTTCAAAGGAAAATATGCTTCATTATATAAGTTTACGAGGCATAACCATCATGAGAAAGAGTTGGATCAAAGGAGGATTTGTTGGATCAAATGAAATTGGCATCACTCAAGATAAAAGGATAGGGGATGGCTCAAATCCCTAGACTAGCCAACCAAATCATCTCAAATATTGATCATACATCTAAGGTTAAGTGGCTAAACCAGCTTCATCTCTCCCCCAACACTATTGAACCAGCTTCATCACTCCCCCAACACTAGGAACAAGGGGATGAAGTGGGACTTCATCGCTCCCCTATAACAGTGCAAGGAGAGATGAAGTGATTTCATCTCTCCCTACATAAGGCAGAGAGGGTGATGATCCTTCAAATGGGGCATAAATCAAAGTGGGAAGATGGGGTTCCGACTTCTTAATGATAGATTCCTTTTCCAAATATGTATAGGAATCAAAAAAATAATTAAGTTTCCATTCTAACACACTTAGTGACCATGATAAACACCTCCCATGGTGGTGAAAACATTACACTTAAGTATAACTTTAAGTGTGACAATTTGGTGTATAACACTTCCCAGGTTGTTCACAATGTTTGCTCCACATACACACTAGGTCCCCCTTTTGCAACATCATATCAGAATCCTTCTATTGAATATACTCTTAATTCATTCTTTTCTATTTGCAAAATGTTCTAAAATCCTTCCTCCTATTTTTGTTAAGATCTATCAGTTGATTTATTCTTTCCTACAAATTTCTTGGCCGATGGTGAATTGCTAGAGGAATTGGTACACATGGATCTTCAGATGAATGGGAAATGTGATATCCACCCCGTATACTAATTTGAATGGGATCATTCCATTTGATTCCTTCTTGGTCATTATATCATCCCATAAAGTGTATTTTATTTTTCTATCCCAACTTCTCTTTTAATCACCTACAATGCACTTTAAGATGGTCATGGGATTCTTGTTACTAGATTGTGTTAGAGCATTTCTATTAGGGTAATATTTTTAAGAATGGGACAAGACAATGGCATATTCAAAGAAAAATGATGACATATGTGTTGAGCTAAAGGATTTGGCCAGGGTATTTTTTAAGGATTATTAAAGTATACGTAAGTATAGTATTCTAGGCGATTATTTTGGATTGAAAAAAACATAAATATAGATTGGTAGGCGAATATTAAATATGAAACATACAATTTACTACTAAAACTTGTAAATTTTGGCGAATATTATGATAAAAAAACATATTTTATGTAAATATAGGCGATATTAGAGACTAAAAATGACCAAATGACGAATTTATTTTTTGAAAAAAGGCCCAAAAAATAGCCAATTGGTGAAATTTCCCTGGATTTGGCATTGTCAGTGGTGATTTTGGTAGGAACGTCAAACTTAGTAATGATATTTTATTTGAGGAACTCAATCACCACATCATCAGTGGTTATTTTGGTGGGGATGGCTTCAACCCACCTCATAAAATAATATGTGGCTATCAGGATCCACTTAATGCCTTTAATTTAATTTTCCATGAACTCACCAATAAAATCTAATCCCTATTGTCTAAAGGGAGATTCAACCATGGCCGTTTAAAAAGGAATGGATGCAATGTTTTGTCTTCCTATGAATATATACGTCACAAGGTTGATAATATCTTACAAGCTTGTGGAAATTTGCAAAGATCGAGGGCCAATAGTAACCATCTCTCAAAATATTATGGTTAGTCATCCTAACAACATAATGTCCACCACATAAACCCTTATGAAAATTAATAATAAGATATTGAGCTTTGACATCATCAACACATCGCGCAAGACCAAACCATTTGAGTTTCTCCAACCCAGTCCTCCCTGCACTATACAATAATTAGATGCTTTAAGTCTTAGGGACCTCCTCTTATGATCAACTAAATGGTTTGGAAAATTAAGATTCTCCAAGTAATATATGATGTCTGAATACCATTTATGTTGTTCTAATCCTTCTATCACATTGAATACTATTTCAAGGTGTTCATCACTTAAGTTCATGGCTTTTTCGTTTCCTTCTATGAACATCTAGGATATTCCTTGTCCTTTGATCAATTCAATGGGATTAATATCTGATTCATACTCTTAGATTTGAGTTACCAACTTTCCTCTTATCCCCTAACAACCTTATTGAGTTATTATTAACTTGATTGAGGATGGGGTACATAGCATATTATCTTGGAGTAACTCACATAGCTTCTAAAATGCTCAAATGATGGCATGAGAGCATAGGCTTGTTTTTCCATGATGGCATACTTTAGTTCAGAATATCTAAGATATTTTCTCGTGAAATATATGGGTTGATCTAAGTTTTCATTTTTATTTTGTAATAAGAACACAACAATTGTATCCTTGGGACCAAATGAAAAGACTTGGAAATATTTGGAGTAATCAATACTAACTAGAATGGGAGTTGAGGAAATGGTTTGTTTGATAAATTCAAAGTCTCTCTTAATGTTACGGAGAAAAACTTCCTATGGCTCGAGGCAGACCACAACAGACAGATGACTACCAGAAATCAACTCAATTCTCAATACAATTCTATATAAATGAAAATGCTAAGATGTGGACAAAAGACCAACCTTCAACCGGATGTTCATAGTATATCCCTGTTGAGCTTTCAATGTCTACACTTGAACCTGCAGCTTAGTCTCAACAACAAATACAAGCAAGTGCATATAATTCATGAAAGATATTAGCATAAGCAATAGCATGGTCCATGATATAATAAGCAAATGTAACCCAATGTAATTAAACAAACATTTACAAGATCAATTGGACGAGAAAATTAGTATTTCTATTAATGAAAACAAGAAGTACATGATACAACGTCTTGTCGACAACTCATTTGAACCAAGAAATAGGTCCCTCCACTTGTGCCTCCACCACTTCAATCCCCCATACAATGGCAAACTCAAGATATGGAAAAGTTTGGTAGGTGAACATAAGAGGTTCACAACAATAAGTATTAATGGATGTAGACTCAAGTCACGACAAAAATCAAATGGAGTTTCTATACTCTCTCTTTCCTCCTCTTTCCATGCACCATAAGAGCTCAATATATAACCCTCCAAAGGTAGGTGAAAGGTCGAATCAAGTCATTTCAGGCTACATGGAGGGCCAAAGGTCACCCTAAGACTGCTTTTTGGAGTGAAAAGTGAAGTTTTATTGTTTTTTACCATTTAACTCGATGTACGTGGGCTATATTGGTACATCCTGCGTATACGCTAGGTATAGTGGAACAGCTAGCATACGGGAACAATGGGTTCCTGGAGGACAAAATGTGGATTTGAATCAATGAAATGAATACTGAAGGTCAATGAGTGTTGATGCTCACAAGGTGGAAAAATATGTTGTAACAGAAGCCCCCTAATGTGTGAGGTCAGAGAAGGTACTATGATGACTGAAATACATTATAAATATCAGAAGTTGAGTGATGGAAACACAAATGGAAGGAGTATCCCACTCGTCATAATACAATGATATCTATGAGTACATGTCGGTACAATAAAACAATATGATACAATGGCCATGAATAGGCAGTATATAGTGAATACATGTCATAGGTGATCATAGCCCTGACCCATATACAGTAAGATACGGTCTCCTGTTGAAAAGGAAACCACTGGTGCAAACTGAAGGTACAAACTACTGATGTATGATAACAAAATCTCATAAGTACAATCACGATCATGAGTAGCATATTGAATGCCACTGAAGCCTGGGGTCTTCTACACAAATCATCTACGGTGCGAGTCCCATCAATTGAATAAAGGTGTTGAAGTCGAACCTGATGTGACATCATCTAATTACTGGTCAATGATGTATACCGTTAACAGACATGAGATAACCCACCAATAATGAAAATGGGCATCAAGGAATAGAGTACATTCACCAAGTGTGAATAAAGGTGTTGAGGTCAAACACTATGATGAATCCATCAATCAAGGTACATTGATGTATTCCCAAAAATGTCGATGGCGAGTGAACCTACCACTAATGGCTGCAAGCCTCAAGGTACTCACCAGACACTAAGTCTCAATTCTGGAATAAATGGGTTGAAGTCGACGGAACGAAACTCACTGGAAAGAGGGAATTAACGCACCCCCCATCAACTAGCACGAGGTAACAGCTATGCTCAAATATTTGGAAGAACTCAGATGAATAGATCGGACTGACTCAAAAGGGATGGCCGGCATGCAATAGTCAAGATATATGAGGAGTGGCCGAATCTGGTTTCAAAACTTCCTTTGAACAAGAGCATGAGCATATGGATAAACTCAGGCAGCATAAACTCAAGAACTAGATAACAATGACAATTTGCACCACAGGAGGCATCGACAAAGGGCTCCATAATGACTGGAAGCTTGACCAGTGGAGTAAGATCTGAGAAAATGAGTATGTCTCCTAAGGTCCTATTATAGTCCCGACTCATAATGAATGGAGTGGAGTGAATGCTCTGTTCAAAGGCGACATGACAGCTGCCAACAAGAAGTAGTAAATATTTTCCCGTCCGGCTTTTTCAATTTATTGATTTTTTTGGTCTTTTTAATATTATGAAAGCTTGCAAAAGAATAAAATTGATTATAGTACAACAGGTGAGGGAATGAGTGTCAAATGGCAAGAAAACTAGTGCCAAGCAGTGGAACATACCTATGATCAATGCAAGGAAGCATGTGCAAGATGTGGACATTGGGGGGGGTGTTCCCTCACGGTAAAGGGTCATCAAATTGCGAAAGGCAAATGAAAGCTCTGCTTGGCTCGAAAGGGAAAGTGCTCCGACGCATGGCTAATAATTGAGTAAGCGGGAGCCGGCACAAGGCTCAAGCGACAAGCAGGATGATGCAATGCAATCACAACTTGACATAAATAGGGGAGGCCTTATCGGAGATGGCCAGAATAAGACAAAGTAGAGTATGAGTCTTCATCGCAAAGACATGGCATGACTACAAAGGACTCCCAATCCTAAGGAGAAACAACGGCATGGGAGACAAAAGGAATAAAAAGGGCTCTAACTAGCGCACCCATGGTCGGACAAGCCCTACCACCAAATAATGACAATTCTATAACAATGTGAAGGTTTTGTGTTGGTTAAAAAGCGGGGTCGCACCTAGGGTTAATGAACATGGTCATTAGGTCAAATGTAAAATGCAGGCGAAAATGACATCTAACCTATATGATGGGTGTAAAATATACCTGTCGAAGGCGCAAAATGGTCAAAAAATCACTCTCGTCGGAAAAATCTGTTCAAAAAGGTCCTCCAAGATGACATATTAGTTCAAAATAGCTCAAAACGGAAAAAACTATAGGAAAGTGGGTTTAAAAAACTATAAATAGTAAAAAGAAATTACTTTTACCATTCCATTTTAACTTTTCACCCAAAATAGTATTTTTGGTTAGTTTTTACCTCAATCTTCAGTTGTTGATTCTGGGAGCTATGGGCGTCAGATCCACAAGCCTTCTGGATCAGGTTAGTAGTCTCATCCCCCTCTTCCTTTTCATGGCTTTTATTTCATTTTTTAATGGTTAAATTTTTATCTTTGCAAATATTTACACCTACTCGGCATTGTACGCAAGCTATAGCTTCACGGGTCGCAGGTAGGGCTTCTTGGATGTGGTCAACGCAAGCATTGACCGCGACTGTCCACAAGTTTGACCACATACAGCGCCGTGAGGGTGGTTTTTAACACATGGATACTAAAAAATTGCATCATTTTTGTCTCCAGGATGGTCCTAGAGTGGAGAGAAAGGGAACATGACATTGTTGATGAGCGTGTATGCCAATATTTACCCACCCAACAAGCGTTACAAACATGCGGTCTATATAAGTTTTGGAGCATTGGGGGTTTAAGGGATCAAAACCAATTGTTGTGCAATTTGGTCGATTACTGGGATGCAGATGCACAGAAATTCGATCTAGATGGTCAACCACTTCCATTGGAGGTGGAGGATATCTACTTCATCAAAGGTTTGTCCCACCGAGGGGATGTGACAAGACTCAAGTCCCGCAATGTAGGAGGTGGAATCACGATTAGTGATTACATAGACATGTATTGCATTCTTGGAACCCAGAAGGTGGGCAGCCAAATTCCTATTAGGTCCATTACGAGCCTGAGTATGAAGATTATAGTTCTTACACTCAGGAGGATATCAGGTTCAGCTACTCTACATCAGGCTTCGAGGCCGATGATATTCTATGCGGCAGAATGTATGAGAACGACTATGTACGACTGGTGCACAAAGTTGTTGGTTACTATGAAGAACCAGCTAACGGAGTGCAAGCTTGGGAGGGAAAAGAACTTTCGTTTTGGAAGCATACTCTGTAGTTTTTTCTTTGAGAGGGTTCCAGGCTTGAGTCTGAGGGTTGAAGTCCCTCCACACAGTCTCCAAGATCCATCCCAGACTCGGTGGGCTAAGATGCTGACATGGCAGGGGGGTGGCCGACAGGCTTCCCCATATTCTGAGGAGTTTTTTCACTGGTGGGCACGACAGGTCATCTCCATCGATGACTACCCATATGGGGGGATAGACTACCGAGGAAACCAGGACATGTCGCTCCCTCCAGGGGCCACATTCAGAGAGATTGGTAAGTTCTTCTTTTACGAATATGTAAATTTTTTTTGTATTTTTTATTATAAGTGAATGCAAAAATGTTTTTGTTGTGGTAACATGGACTGATGTATGACTGTTTGCTTGCAGATGCTGGTCCACGAAGACCACAGGGATTCCTGTGACATCATCATAGAGGTAGGGGTGGAGAGGTGGTAGGTGCTGCAGGAGAGCGCACGCTAGAGATGGTACAGGTCAACTTGACCCACATAACTACCAGAGTACCAGTTATAGAGGTAGATCATCTCCCAGAGGCAATGCAGTGAGATGTTGTAGGGGTACCTGGTACCTAGGTGCGACTGCTCCGGTGCATTACTATATTCAGACCCATCCTGCCGAGGCAGCGAGGCCTCCTCGTAGGGATTAGATGCCACGGAGTCCTATATTTTTGTATCAGCTATGTATATTTTTGAGATCTACGGGCTCCAGTTTTGTACTATGATACCACATTTTGGACATATTATTAATGAAAAACTACGATTATTCGGTTCTACTACTATGTATGTACAAATGTATGAATGAATGTTATTTGTATGCTTCTTTTATTGATGTGACAAATGCCAATCTAGGACATAATTATCATATGCATCAGGTACATGATTAAAACACCTTGGAACATGAATGTATGTAATAAAAACAAATTGACTCTCCAAGAGTCTTACCCTTAAGAACCTCCATAGTAACGTAGGATCCCTCACACGCTACTGGTCATTCAATTGAGACACAACCAGTTGCGAATCCAGGCAGACCTCTAAAGGTTGGATACCATGTGAAATGGCATCGTGAAGTAGCTCAACAACGAAATTGTACTCAGCCACATTATTGGATGTATGATCAAGACAAGCACCTCCTAAAGACACAATCTGATGGTCGGGTGAATAAATAACCCATGCAGCAGAATCTAGTCTCTACGTATGATGGCTAGCTCCATCCGCAAATCCCAAGAACACTGGAGATTTCGCTAACATCTGTCAACCAAACGGAAGAAAATCAGCAGACCCGAACAATCAAAAGAAATATAAACTATGTACAGAAGCAACTATACAATTTTATACAAAATCAGCTCGAGCTAGAAGCTCAAGTATAATACCGCTTGAGGTAGAGCCCATTTCTACGATCCTTCAATGCGTTCCCCTCATAGTCTTCCAACTCATAGGCTCCTTTCTCAAGGAGATACCTCACAATGTTAGGATCGTGCCACATGGGGTTAAACTTTCCTTCCCCAGGGGTTCCTTAGCTTGGTCATAAAGGAGGACCAAGTCACCTTCAACATATTGTCGGGGATGGATAGACCTATCATACTGAACCTTAACACGACATTTGTTGGCATCTATAGCCACAGCGACATCTCAACATTGCTTGGAAAGCTACTCAAGGTGGATCAAACGTTGCTCAACATCTGAGGTATCAAGCAGGAGCTCTATAGCTAGTTTCAACGAAGGGATTTCGCATTCAATCGGCAAGATAGACTCCACACCATGTACTAGCTGAAATGGTGAGAAACCGGTGGCAGTATTTATTGCGGTTCGATATGCCCACAAAGAAGGATATAACATAATATTCCAATTGCTCTTGCTTTGTTGGATGGTTCATTGGAGAATGGTCTTTAAGGACTTATTTACTACCTCGACTTGACCATTCGCTTGGGGATAGTATGAAGATGAATGATCTTGACAAAACCCAAGTTTAAGTGATAAATCTGCCATCATCTTTTTCTGGAAATGATTGCCATGGTCAGTGACAATCTCCTTTGGGATACCGAATCGAGTGATAATCTGATTGAATACGAAGTGGGCTGCTGTAGCACCATCGAATTTTATGGTCGGCATGGCCTCATCCCATTTGGAAAAGTAATCAACGGCCACGATAATATGGTGATTTCCCCCAGCCAAAGCTAGTTTGAAATCCATGAAATCAAACCCCCACTTGGTGAAGGGACCAATGGTGACGACCGGATGAAGGGGCACAGGATGAGAGAACACCTGGAAAGGGTGACATCTCTTCATGGCATCCATACAATCTTTGAATATTGAAGGCCAGAAGTAACCAACTCGCATGATACATTGGGTTGTCACAAGCCCAGATAAGTGACCACCACACACCCCACCATGGCAGTCATTAAGCACTAACTCTGCTTCTTCATTAGTTAAAAAACGACGTAGGATGGATTATTTTCCCTGATGATACAAAGTGTCTCCAACGATGACATAGTCTTTAGCGTGATGTCTCACACATCGTCGTTCATCTCGCGAATAATGCGAAGGAAGCTTCAGATTTTGGAGATATATGATGATATCCCCATACCAAGGGTCCGTGGATGAGATAAGAAATAGATGCTCATCCACAAATGAGTCTTTATGGACAATTTCCTCATCAGGTCTCGAGAAATCCAACATAAGCTTAGCGAAAACCAAGGACTTCACCAACTTCGTCAAAGAAAAATTGAGATCAAACTCTTGAAGGATTACAATCCACTTATTATACTTCCCCCAATTAGGCATCATGAGAGCAGGAACTGAAATGGATTGACGTGTGCTATAACGGTGGTTTTCCTAAGCAAAATATAATGTAGTAACCGTTAGACTACATGAACAATTGCAAGGGCCAATTTCTCAATGTGAGAGTATCTCATCGCAACATCTACTAAATTTCGACAAAGGTAATAGACAACATGCTCTTGGAGCACATCATCCACCTTAACCAAGACCATACCAATCGTCTCTTGAGACGCAACCACATAAAGCAAAAAAATCTAGCAAAGTTGGGTGGACTAAGAAGAGGGGCCGATACCAAAGCTTTCTTCAAGGCGTCAAAATGCTGCTGGGCTCGCTCATCCCAAATAAATGGAGTTTCTTTCTTCAAAAGTGGCGTGAAACCTTTGGTAAGATTGGCATAATTCATGATAAAGCATCATAAGAAAGTGGCTCTCCCTTGGAGGCTCTGAAGCTGAATCAAGTTACGCAGGGGAGGCAACCAAAGTATTGCCTCAACCTTTAGAGGATCAACTCTTGTACCCTCTTTTGAAACTACGAACCCTAGAAGGCGACCCATTTTCACAATAAATATGCACTTGTTGGGGTTCAAACGAATCTTGTAACACTGGCATCTTTTGAAAATGAGGCGAAGGTGCTTGGGGTGGTCCACTCTCTTACGAGAATGGCCAACAATATTATCCAAGTAATCCTCCACTATGTGCTTAAGGTCATGAAAAGCGTATGTCGTAGCTCGCTGAAAAGTAGCTCTGGAATTTTTAATGCCGAAGGGAATCTTTCCGTATGCAAATGTACCCCAAGGACATATATAAGTTGTCTTATGTTGATCCTCGGGTTTAATCTGGATCCGATTGTATCCTGAGAAACCGTCTATAAATGAAAAAACTTCGCTTTCGGCACACACATCCCAGAATCTATGAATGGAGTGGGAAAGTTATCTTTCGGACATGCTCGTTGCAGATCTCTAAAATCAGTACACACATGGACGGTTCCCTGCTTGTTATCCACAGGAACGAGATTTGACACCCATTCGATAAGGGGAACTGGGTAGATGAAATCATCTTTGAGTAGTTTCTCCACCTCTACCTTGATCGCGGCTTCCTTTCTAGGATTCACAGCACAAAGACGTTTTCGAACCGTCTTAACATTAGGAAACTTTTTAATCTCATGCTCGACAATGCTAGGGTCTATTCCTGGAATCTCCTCATATGACCAAGTGAAAACATCATGAAATTCCTTGAACAACTCGGTGTATATGTGGATCTCATCGGGAGAACAATCAGCACCGATATAAATGCTCTCAATATTTCTGGGAGTGCTAAAGATGTTGATCAGAATGGTTGGGTAAATTTAGCCATATTCCCCTCCGCGTAAATCCCACGTGAATCCAAAGGAGCCATAGGGTGACCAACCCTCTCCGCTAGAGTTGATCAGGAAAAAAATATGATCGATGATGTAGATCTTCCCAAGGATTATCACTACCATACATGGCTTCGGTGATAGCTTCATCCGAAGGAAAAGTACCATCAAGGAAATCATGCGAGCAAGAGGAGTCGACTGCCCACGCGGGCAACATAACGGGATATTCCTCTCCTTCCCGTGAAGAAGAGAGATCTGGTTCTGCAGTGGCTTGTTGAATCTTATGGTAAGCAAGCTCAGCTACAGACAAGGGCATAGCCATCCCAATGTGCGCAATGTTTCCAGACTAAGAACTCGTGGAAGGTAAATTCCATGAATCTTTAAAATATGACATCTAGAATGGTACACTCTGTAATGAGGATGGGGCACTATCAGAAACGGTTCCTATAAAGGAGATTGGTGCAACAAAGTCGAAAGATCCCATCAAAGAGGAATACAATCCTACACCAATATTCCTAGTTGCCGGTTGGGAATTTTCGATCTGAGGAACTTCTGTTTCTAGTGATGCAATGGTATTGGAACTAGTAAAATCGAGTTGATCGACCATCACAATCTTTCCTTCATGAGGAAAGCAAATAACTCTAAACATAGAGGACACGATCGCTCTCATAGCGTAGATCCAATTCCTACCCAGCAAAGGGTTGTAGTCGATGGGTGCATCAACCACCTCGACTTCAATTGGCATGGACTTCCCACCTAAGTGGACCTCAAGGGAGGGGATAATACCATGCGGTTTGAATGAATGACCATCAAATGCATTCAACACGGTCATAGAATTCGACAAAGGAGGGGAACCTAGAGCCTTCCAACAAGCCAATGACATTACCGATATGGAGGCACCTTCGTCAACCATGGTATGTTTAACAATCTTCTGAAGGCACCTCACATGGACTTAAAAAGCCACATGATAAGGTAAGTGAGGTTGTACATCAGTAGTGTCGAACTTGATAATACTAGGGATACCCTGATCCTGAACTCCCAAAGCACATAAAAGGGTAGTCCTTTATGAAGGACAAGCTTGGAGAACCTCGAGAGCCGACATGGCACATGGAGTTTGGCCCAAATATTCTACAATGGAGTAGTTCTGGGAAACTCAAGCATTGGGATTCTGTGCCAAACGCTTAAGAACACCTTTCGGTATCTGCAGCATGGCACTAGGCTTCTCGATATGCAAAGGAGAGTTGGGAGGAGGGGGTTCATTCCCCACATTCGGTTGTGGTGCACCATAATCGCATTGGCGAGTAGAAATATTAACCTCATATTGAGCCATGTTAACGCATCCGAAGCCACTAGCATGGGTAGAAGACGTTGAAGTTTCATAAGACCCATTACCGATGACGTAAGCACTCGAAGCCATATTTTGGTGATGTCGAAGGGGATATTTCAACATAGCTAGGCTTTGTGCAAGATGCTTTGAAGCTTCCTCGATACGAGGACACAAATGTGTAAGGTGATATTCCGAACAAATTTTGCAAGGAAATTTCACCTTACGTCTAGGTTTGCGATCCCCACCAGCATTTTCGTCGTCCCGAGGAGGGTTGGCGCTTTCCTTCTTAGGATTATCTCTATTGTTCCCATTTTTGATGTATTTGTAACTTCGGAAGATATTCACTTGTATATTGTATGTATTACATTTGTACTTTATTGTATCCCCAACGGAGATGTATTATTCCTCCAATTGGAAGTGTCATCAGTTGTACTTGCATGTGTCACAAGTTATATTGTAAATGTTCTAACTTATACTTGATGGGTTATTAGACCACCTTGATGGGGTCGGACCTGTATGAGTCATGTGGGTTAAAGGGTTATTAGCCCACCCTAGTAGGGGTCGGCCCAGTCAACATTATGTTAAGTGGTTAAGTTGGGTCCGACCTAGCTAAAGTTAAAAGACAAGTGAAGTAGTGTATAAATAGAGAGTGTGTCTCTCTCATTTTACACATTCTATTATTCACTCACTTTGCATGGAGCATGCTACTGAAGATATCTATCTCTTGGGTTTGATCATGGTGATCATTGTATTGATGCTTATTCTATCTCTAAGGAAGTTGCGAGGTTTTTCACCTTCTTGGTTTTCCCCGGTGAAATGTTTTGTGTCTCTTGTCTCTTGTCTCTTATGCTTGATATGTTGTACATGTTATTCTTTCAGTTAAGATCCTAGATATATTGAATTAAATGACAAAAAACTAACATGGTATCAGAGCTAGCCTGAAGTAATGCATGGTATTGCATTTATGAGACTTGTTGCACTTGCGACAATTTGGAAGCTAGGGCTTGATATAGAAAAAACTAGCCATTGTGGAATTTTCTCTATAAATCCATTTTGGCGAAGTTTAAGGTTCTGAAACTTCTAAAGGTTGTAGATAACATCCCCATGTACCTTGTGTCTGAAGCACAACATCTGACTCATTTTACTTTATGAGATATGATCCATACAATCTAGGGTTTCTACCTCTTCCATATCTCAATCATAAACATGAGACCTAGGAAAAAAGGTCACAAATTGGGATAGGAATCTCCAAATGAAATTTAGTAAAAAGTGACAGGTAGGGAATGGAATGTACTTTCACAGGTCCTCTTTTCATAGGCCGAAGTTGAACCTGTGACACATGGCACGCCATACAAGTTCGCTCTCCTGTTTTATCCCATAAACAGGTCACATTGCGACACTTGGCATAACTCTCTCAGAGAATCCAATTGAGGTCAGACCTGTGGGGTTGGAAAGATGACAGGTCACTACCACAAGCCAAAGTTTCATACCCTATGGATTCATAATTTCAGAGATTCACCAGAAACAATCAGGTGCATATTTCTGTCAAAACATAATTGGATTCTGAGCACCTTCATTCTTGGCTTGTCATTGCTGCGGGAATTTAGGGCTTCAGAGAAAGTTGGAATTTTTGGA
This sequence comes from Larix kaempferi, assembly GCA_027924585.1. Classification (NCBI taxonomy): domain Eukaryota; kingdom Viridiplantae; phylum Streptophyta; class Pinopsida; order Pinales; family Pinaceae; genus Larix; species Larix kaempferi. The sequence goes on from BSBM01000569.1 coordinate 5,642,483, forward strand.
ATCGGAGACCACGGCTGAATTCTCCTCATCAAAATCAAAATTTAGAGACCAAGATCAAATTTTTTGGTTGGGCAGAAGGTCGGGCTTGATCAAACCCTAGTTCGGGATTTTAATCGGAAAGGTGGAAAATTAGGGCTTCTGCAAAAGTTGGAATTTTTTAAATCTGTGACCACGGCTGGAAGCTCCTCAGAAAAGTGGAAGTTTAGAACACAAGATCGAACCTTTTAGATGGGCAGAAGACCGGGCTTTATCAAACCCTATTTCAGGATCATGTCCAGAAGATCCAGAAGTTTCAAAGGCAATTTTGAAGGGTCAAATTTTGCAGTTTTCAAAATTGAAGTATACCAGCTTGATCAACTCAACAAGGCACATCTTTCCATCCATTCAGAAGTTTGAAATTCAAAATTTGATTTTTTAGAGTTTCTCTGACAAACCCTAATCCAACTCCAGATCCAGTTTTAGCAAATCAAAGTGGATTGGGTTCATCCTAGAAGAGAATGAATTGGGCAGCTGCATAACTGAAGAAGTTCCAGTTCCAGAGGGAGATAAGGCTAAGGCCTTACATAAGAAGACTACAAGCAATCTCGACAGGTATGACTTGAGGAAATACAGGTATGTTTTAAAATCTGTTCATGATTAATTTTATGATATATGTGTCTTCATATTATTGAGGTTAGTACAATCTTGATTAATTTTAGACTTGTCTTATCACCCTAGTAAAAGTATGAATGCATGATAGAAGACATTCACTGATTAGGGTTATGACACTTATGATTGTACTAATGCACTGTGGTGTTGTATGAGGTTGATGTTGTCCGCTAACATGAAAGGTACAAATCAAGTTCTAGATCAAGAACATATGACCATGGTGACATGAATATAAAGACTCATCCATAGTCATGGATCACATAGAAGCTCTACTTACGAGGTATGTATAATTTGGTTCTACGATGGTTAACTTATGAGTTATGCAGGTTACTAAGCACAAGTCATTGAAGAGAACAAGAAGATATTGTTTGGGTATGTTAGACATCACGAGCAAACATGATAACCAGGTATGTTTTTCCTATATCAAGTTAGAATCCTACCTTATGTTAGGATCTTATACTTTTGTATGAATGAGTATTCTTGAAGTTAGAAGTGTTAGTTTTTTTTTCAGAAATTTCAATATGATCTAGGATCTTACCTGAGAGAATAACATGTACAACATATCTACAGCATATCAATCATGGACACAATAATGCAAGCACACAAGAGACACAGAGTTTCACTGGGGAAAACCAAGAAGGTGAAAAACCCTGCAACTTCCTCAGAGATAGATAGAGCAATGATACAACCCAAGTACAAGAGATAGTCCTCCTAGCAATAGCTTCTCCTCCCCCACTAGTGCGCCACTCTCCAATGAGTTTGTGAGTGAAGAATAGAATGATCAGATAGAGTGCCTCCCGCACTCTATTTATACTTGACTTGAATTGCCTAATAACCTTACAAGTTTGGCCTCAACTTAACCACATAACATAATGCTGATAAGGCTGACCCCCAATAGGGTGGTCTAATAACCCTTTAACCCACATGACTTATACAGGGCCGACCCCATCAAGGTGGTCTAATAACCCATCAAGTATAAGTAACGACACTTACAATATAAATGATGACACTTCCATATAGAGGAATAATAATATCTCTATAGGAATACAATATACATATGTGAAATACATTCCGAAGTTACAAATACATCAACACTCCCTCTTAACTAGGAAGGCATTTCTCAACACAGATCTTCTAGCATAAGTATTCTTCTCTGGATCATAATCATTGGATCATCGTCATCGAATCATTGTCATCGAATCATCGTCATCTTCACTGCTGCTGCTATCTCAATCAATCTCAAATATACTCGTCATAGGAAGTTCTACAGAGCCATCCCTTTTTCATGTTGGATGTAGGCCTACCACCTGTAGGTCTTCATCATCACTGGCCATACTGTGGAATCCTCAGGACTTATTACGTGCATCAACAAAACCTCACAAGAGCATTCTAGGATTGATTACGAGCACACAGCTCAACCTATCCGATCTCCCAGGACCTTTTACATGCCACTGCACAACCTGTCCACGGCCACAGAGTATCATCCTGATACTCATGATCATAACATTGTTCACGAAGCACAACCCAGATGCACATCACACAACACTTACATTCACCGGCATGGGAAGACACACTTCAACCATCCGTGAAAGGCTCAACACTTATATCTACGCCATGGGACGACACACTTCAACCATGCTAGAATGGCATCGCACTTATATCGCAGCCATGGGAAGACACACTTCAACCATGCTCGAATGGCATAGCACTTATATCGCAGCCATGGGAAGAAACACTTCAACCATGCTCGAATCGAACATCACTTATATCGCAGCCATGGGAAGACACACTTCAACCATGCTCGAATGGCACAGCTCTTACATCAACGACCATGGGAAGACACACTTCAACCATGTCGGAATGGCCCCAACCCTTACATCTGCACCATGGGAGAACACAACTACCACCATGTGAGAATGGCTCCGACAATTACATCATGACCATGGGAGAACACATCTACAACCATGTCTGAAAATCCCATGTGCATCTATGTCTTCAGAACTCATCACACATAATCCAACTGATTATGTAATGTATCCACCTGATACATATCATCATATATGATCATCCTGATCATCATCATAGCATCATCCTGATGCATATCATCCAGAGTATCATCCTGATACTCATCTCACATGATCATCCCGATCATCATCACTACATCATCCTGATGCATATGCATATACATGATCCAACTGATCATACCAGGCATCCAACTTATGCATATACATATACATGATCCAATTGATCATACCAAGCATCCAACCAATGCATATACATGATCCAACTGATCATATCAAGCAGTAACTGGAGCATCGTCCTGATGCTCATCACATAGCGCTTACATCCACAGCCATGGGAAGAATCCTCCTCTCACCATGCTTGGAATGGCTCCTGTAGATGTGTCCCATCACTTCTTCCTCGAAGTATCTTCTATCTGAAGAACACCAAGCCTCTCTCTGAAGTACTCAAACTTCACTCTGGCTAGTGGTTTCATCAACACATCTGCAACCTCCTCATCCGTTGCAACATACAGGAGCTTTGCTTCTCCTCTCTGCACCATATCCCTGATATAGTGATATTTGATCTCAATGTGCTTCGACCTATCATGGAACACCGGGTTCGCAGACAGCTTCACACAACTCTGGTTGTCACAAAAGATACCAGTAGCATCCAATGGGAGATCAAATAGCTCAGACAGTAGCTTCCTCAGCCATACTGCCTCACAACTAGCCGAACAAGCTGCAACATACTATGCTTCAGCTGTACTCAGCAGGGTAATTTTTAGGGGCGAAATTTAGCCAATTGGCTATTTTTCGGGCTTTTTTAGAAAAAATAAATTCGTTATTTGGTCATTTTTAGTCTCTAATATCGCCTATATTTACATTAAATATGTATTTTTATCATAATATTTGCCAAAATTTACCCATTTCAATAGTAAATTGCAAGTTTCATATTTGATATTCACCTACCTATCTAAATATATGTTTTTTTCAATCCAAAATAATCGCCTAGAATACTATACTTAAGTATAATATTAGAATCCTTAAAAAATACCCTGGTACTCAGTGATACGTAGGACTGCTTCCTGCTAAACCAAGAGATCACACTTGATCCCATACTGAAGCAGCACCCAGAAGTGCTCTTCCTATCTGCATCACTACCTGCCTAATTCCAATCAACATAACCCTCCAGGTTAAACTTTTGATTCACATCATACTTGAGCCCATAATCAACTGCACCCTTCAGGTACCTCAGAATATGCTTTACAGCAACCAGGTGAACACCTCTGGGATCCGTCAGGAATTGGCTCAATTTGTTCACTACAAAGCAAATATTTGGTCTCGTATTCATCAAGTACATCAAGGACCCAATCATCTGACGATACATCGTGACATCAACTAGCTCAAATGAAGCATCACACTATAGATTCAGATTCGATTCCATAGGTGTGGCCATGGCCTTGCAGTCCATCATCCTGAACCTCTTCAAGATTTCTACTGCATACTTTCCTTGTCCAAGGAATATCCCAACTGCATTCTGCCACACCTCCATGCCTAGAAAATAGTGCATCATCCCCAAGTCCTTCATCTCGAACTCGGCATCAAGATTCCTCTTCATGTCGGCAATCAATCTATCATCACCTGTAACAAATAGGTCATCCACATAAAAGAGTAGTATCACTGGATTTCCTTCCTCAACATTGTAGTAAAGGTTGGAATCTGCTTTACTCTTGGTAAATCCCAAACTGGATAGAAAGTTGTCTATCCTACACCATACCAAGTCCTAGGAGCTTGCTTCAAGCCATACAAGGCTTTCTTCAACCTGCACACATATGACTCTCTTTCATGTGTCTCAAAACCAAGTGGCTGCTCCACATACACTTCCTCCTCGACTACACCATTCATGAAAGTTTCCTTGACATCTATCTGGTTTATCTTTCATTTCATCACTGCAACCAGAGCAAGTACTAATCTGATGGAAGTGTATCTGGCTACAGGAGCAAAAGTCTCTTCATAGTCTATTCCTTTTTTCTAGGAGAAGCCACGAGCTACAAATCTCGCTTTGTATTTCTCTATGCTAACATCTGCAGCATGCTTGATCTTTGGAAGTCACAACAGAATTCCCATCTGGTCTTGGGACCACATCCCAAACATCTTTCTTCATGATCAACGGATCATGGTATTCTTCCATTACTTCATCCCGGATCCTGGGAACTTCAATATCCTCAATAGATAGCTTTGTTGCTGGAACAAATGTTGTAGTCCTTCTTTTGTAGGTAATGGTATACGATCTTTCCTACAAAGCAAGTTAAATTGCATGATTAGAAACATCTCATAGTTTTTAGAACAAATTCTTACACATAAAGAAATATGTCATACAATCATGCAATTATTTTAGCCAATTCTTCAATACAACATTTATCCATATCCCGTAACTTTCTAGATGCCTTCCAATCTCTACCAGAACATTGTTAAGAGTGTGCACAACTCCCAACATGTCAGCAAATAGGTTTCATTCTAAATAAGTAGCTATGGAATGTTGTACAGTGCCATAGGCCACTTACCCATCACATGCATATTAGTAGTATACTGTTCATTAATGCAATTATTCTAATATGCATAATACACACCCTAAGTCTAGGAACATAAGCATATACATCATTGAACAATATTATTTAAACAAACAAGTATGCAAGAAATGACAATTCAAATACTTATCTTTGTTTGGTTATAGGGTGGACTCCCTCTCAATATTTGCTTCCTGGATTACTTGCCTTTGAACTTATATCCATCCTCGATCACTATTCATACTTACTAGTATCATCATTGTGTTATCCTCGAGGTCTCATACATACATTCATTAGTATAATCTTAATACTATCAAAAACATTATGATTCTAAGTAATCTTAAACATGTATGGTCAAGATCATTTCATACATAGATAATTTATCACAATTATTTTACCCAGGCATATTCCTATTTGACCATAGGACTTTTCTGGTTCGTCATATCATCAATCAAAGTAAGAAGCATAATATGCCTAAACCCATGATTACTCAAACCTATAACTTCATGAATAATCATTATCAATCATACCAAGTATACTTATATAAGAGATACTATCACCAGGTAGGATTCTAACTTGATATAGGAAAAACATACATGGATTAATATGTTAGTTGGTTATGTCTAACATACCCAGATGATGTCTTCTTGTTCTCTTAAATGACTTGTGCTAGTGACCTGCATATCTCATAAGTTAACCATTGTGGAACCAAATTATACATACCTTGTAAGTAGAGCTTCTATGTGATCCATGACTATGGATGAATCTTTTGTCTTCATGTCACCATGGTCATATGTTCTTGATCTAGAACTTGATTTGTCTTTCTAGATGTACCTTTCATATTAGTGGATAACATCATCCTCATACAACACCACAATGCATTAGTAAAATCATAAGTGTCAAAACCCTAATCAATGAATATCTGCATTCATAATTTTATTAAGGTGATACGACAAGTCTAAAGTTAATCAAGATTGTACTAACCTTAATGAAGACAAACATACCATAAACTTAATCATGAAAAGATCTTGAAACATACCTAGATAAGTCATACCTGTCGAGATTGCTTGTAATCTTCTTATGAAAGGTCTTAGCCTCATCTCCCTCTGAAACAGGAACTTCTTCACTTATGCAGGTGACCAATCCATTCTCTTCTAGGATTAACCCAATCCACTTTGATTTGCTAAAACTGGATCTGGAGCTAGATTAGGGTTTGTTAAAGAAACCCTAAAAATTCAAACTTTGAATTTCAAACTTCTGAAAGTATAGGAAGATGTGCCTTTCTGAGCTGGTCAAGCTGGTATACTCAGAATTTGAAAACTGCAAAGTTTCACCCCTCGAAATTGCCTTTTAGATTTCTGGATTCACTAGGGAGGACCCTAAATTAGGGTTTGATTTTCCTGGAGCTTCAACCAACCAAAAGTTTTGATCCAAAGCTCTAGATTTCGATTTTCTTGAGGAGCTTCCAACCATGGTCACAGAATTCAAAAATTCCAACTTTTGTAGAAGCCCTAATTTTCCACTTTTCCGATCAAGTCTCGAACTAGGGTTTGATCAAGCCCGGCCTTCTGCCCAACCAAAAAATTCAATCTTGGTCTTTAAATTTAGATTTTGATGAGGATCATCCAGCCGTGGTCTCCGATACAAAAAATTCCAACATTCTCCGAAACCCTAAATTCTCGGAGCCATGAATGAAGGTGCTCAAAATCCAATTCTGTTTTGACAGAAATATGCACCTGATTGTTTCTAGTGTAACTCTGAAATTTCAGATATACGGTGTTTGAAAATTCGACCTGTGGAACCCTGACCTGTTATCTTTCCAACCCCATAGGTCTGACCTCAAATGGATTCTTTGAGAAAGATTTATTCCAAGTGTCGCAATGTGACCTTTTTATGGGATAAAACAGGAGAGCGAACTTGTACGAAGTTCCATGTGTCACTAATTCAATTTTGGCCTCTGAAAATCGGCCCTGTGAAAGTACAGTCTGTTCCCTACCTGCCACTATTTACGAAATTTAATTTGGAGCTTCCTAGCCCGTGTTGTGACCTGTTTTCCTAGGTCACCTGTTTATGACTAAGATCTAGAAGAGGCAGAAACCCTAGATTGTATGAAGCATAAAACAAAAAGTACAGTGAATTAGATGTTGTGCTTTGGACACAAGGTACATTGGGATCTTATCTTCGACCTATAAAACTTTCATATTCAGAAATGTTTCTAAAATGGATTTATAGCGAAAGTGCTACGATGACTAGTTTTTTCTATATCAAGCCCTAGCTTCGCAAGTGCAGCAAGTGTCATAAATTCCATACCATGCCTTCTTTCAGGCTAGCTCTGATACCATGTTAGTTTTTTTTCACAAATTTCAATCTGATCTAGGATCTTAATTGAGAGAATAACATGTACAACATATCTACAGCATATCAATCATGGACACAATAATGCAAACACACAAGAGACACAGAGTTTCACCAGGGAAAACCAAGATGGTGAAAAACCCGGCAACTTCCTCAGAGATAGATAGAGCAATGATGCAACCCAACTACAAGAGATAGTCCTCCTAGAAGCAGCTTCTCCTCCTCCACTAGTGCACCACTCTCCAATGAGTGTGTGAGTGAAGAATAGAATGATCAAATAGAGTGCCTCCCACACTCTATTTATACTCGACTTGAATTGCCTAATAACCTTACAAGGTCGGCCTCAACTTAACCACATAACATAATGCTGACAGGGCCGACCCCCAATAGGGTGGTCTAATAACCCTTTAACCCACATGACTTATACAAGGCCGACCCCATCAAGGTGGTCTAATAACCCATCAAGTATAAGTTACGACACTTACAATATAAATGACGACACTTCCGTATAGAGGAATAATAACATCTCTATAGGAATACAATATACATATGTGAAATACATTCCGACGTTACAAATACATCAACAAGAAGTTTAAGTAATCAACAGTTTAGGCATATTATGTTTCTTACTTTGATTGATGATATGACTAACCAGAAGAGTCCTATGGTCAATAAGAATATGCATGACTAATATAAGTCCTCCCTAAAACCTTGAATACTAATGCTTGTGATAAATTACCTGTGTGTGAAATGATCATGACCATAGATGTTAAGAGTATTTAGGATCATAATGTTTTGATAGTATTGAGATTATACTAATATATGTATGGTTATGTATGAGACCTTGAAGATAACACAATTATGACACTAGTGCACACTTAAGCATGCATAGTTGTCCAGGATGGATATAAGTTCAAGGACAAGTAATCCAGGAAGCAAAGATCAAGAGGGAGCACACTCCAGTAGTTTCTGCAAGGAAGCAAAGATTGAGAGGGAGTCCACCCAACAACCAAACAAAGATAAGTATTGAATTGTCATTTCCTGTATATATGATTACTTAAATGATGTTGTTCAATCATGTACATACTTATGTTCCTAGATTTAGGATGTATATTATGCATATTAGAAAAGTTGCATTAATGAACAAGATACTACTAATATAGTAATGGGTAAGTGGCCTATGGTACTGTACAACACTCCATTGCTACTTATCTAGAATGAAACCTCTTTGCTAACATGTTGGGAGTTGTGCACACTCTTAACAAATGTTTTGGTAGAGATGGAAGGCATATAGAAAGTTACCATGTGAATACGGGATATGGATAAATGTTGTATTGAAGCATTGGCTAATATAATTGCATGACTGTAGGACATATGTCTTTATGCATAAGAATGTGTTTTTGAAAAACTATGAGAAGTTTCTAATCATGCAATTGAATTTGACTTGTAGGAAAGATCGTGTACAATCACCTACAAAAGAAGGAAAACAATATTTGTTCCAGCAACAAAGTTCAAAGAAAACTATCTATTGAAGATATTGAAGAATCCGAAGTTCCCAGGATCCAGGATGCAGTAATGGAAGAATGCCATGATCAAGGAATACCAGTCGATCATGAAGAATGATGTTTGATATGTGGTCCCAAGACCTGAAGGGAAGTCTGTTGTGACTTCCAAGTGGATCTATAAGATCAAGCATGCTGCAAATGGTAGCATAGAGAAATACAAGGAAAGGTTTGTATCTTGTGGCTTCTCCCAGAAAGAGGGAATAGATTATGAAGAGACTTTTGCACCTGTAGCTAGATACACTTCCATCATAATAGTACTTGCTCTGGCTGCAGTGATGAAGTGGAAGATACACCAGATGGATGTCAAGACAGCTTTCTTGAATGGTGTAGTCGAAGAGGAAGTGTATGTGGAGCAGCCACTCAGTTTTGAAACACATGATAGGGTGTCACATGTGTGCAGATTGAAGAAAGCCTTGTATGGTTTGAAACAAGCACCCAGGACTTGGGGATGATGCACTACTTTCTAGGCATGGAGGTGTGGCAGAGTGCAGATGGAATCTTCCTTGGACAAGGGAAGTATGCAGTAGATATCCTAAAGCGGTTCGGGATGATGGACTGCAAGGCCATGGCCACACCTATGACATCGAACCTAAAGCTATTGTGTGATTCTTCATCAGAGACGGTTGATGTCACAGTGTATCGTCAGATGATTGGGTCCTTGATGTACCTGACGAACACGAGACCAGATATTTGCTTTGCAGTGAACACATTGAGCCAGTTCCTGATGGATCCTAGAGGTGTTCACCTGGTTGCTGTAAAGCATATTCTGAGGTACCTAAAGGGTACAATTGATTATGGGCTCAAGTATGATGTGAATCAAAAGTTTAACCTGGAGGGTTATGTTGATTCAGATTGGGCAGGAAGTACTGCAAATAAAAAGAGCAATTTTGGGTGCTGCTTCAGTATGGGATCAGGTGTGATCTCTTGGTTTAGCAGGAAGCAGTCATGCATAGCACTAAGTACAGCCGAAGCAGAGTATGTCGCACCTTGTTCAGCTAGTTGTGAGGCAGTATGGCTTAGAAAGCTACTGTCTGAGTTATTTGATCTCTTGTTGGATGCTACTGGTATCTTTTGTGACAACCAGAGTTGTGTGAAGTTGTCTGATAACCCGGTGTTCCATGACAGGTCGAAGCACATTGAGATCAAATATCACTATATCAGGGATATGGTGCAGAGAGGAACAGTGAAGCTCCTGTATGTTGCGACGGACAAGCAGATTGCAGATGTGTTGACCAAACCACTAGCCAGAGTGAAGTTCGAGTACTTCAGAGAGTGGCTTGGTGTTCTTCAAATAGAAGATACTTCAAGGAAGAAGTGATGGGACACATTTGCAGGAGCCATTCCAAGTATGGTGGTAGGAGGATCCTTCCCATGGCTGTGGATATAAGCATTGTATGATGAGCATCAGGACGATGCTTCGAATGATGTTCTGCATGATGATGATCGGGATGATCATATATGATTATATGCATCAGGTGAATGCTTTGTATGATCAGTTCGATCATGTGTGATGATATGCATCAGGTGGATGCTTTGTATGATCGAACATGTGTGACGATATGCATCAGGTGGATGCTTTCTATGATAAGTTCGATAATGTGTGATGAGTATCAGGACAATTCTCTAGATGATATGCATCAGATGATGCTATGGTGCTGATCAGGATGATCATATGTGACGAGTATCAGGACGATGCTCCATATGACATGCATAAGGACGATGTTGTGACGATGATCAGGATGATCATGCGATGATGATGTGCATGAGGATGATCTACTATATGATGATGATCAATATGATCATGAGTATCAGGTTGATACTCCGTGACCATGGACAGGTTGTGCATGTAGCATAGAAAAGATCCCAGGAGATCCTATAGTCTGAGCTAGGATGCTCTTTCGAGGTTTTGCTACTAAAGGCAAGTAATTAGCCCTAGAGATCCGATAGGTTGAGCAGTAAGCTTGAAATTAGTCCTGGGATGCTCTTTAGAGTACTTGCATGTTGCAAGACGTTCTTTACAGGTTTTTCCTAACCACATGTAATCAGCCCTAGAGATCCGATAGGTTGAGCAATAAGCTCGTAATCAGTCCTGGGATGCTCTTTAGAGTACTTGCAGGTTGTAAGATGTTCTTTAAAGGTTTTGTGGTGTGGGGGTCACATATAATCAGCCCTAGAGATCCAATAGGTTCTGCAGTAAACTTGTAATCAGTCATGGGATGCTCTTTAGAGTCCTTGCAGGATTGAAGACACTCTTTTAAGGTTTTGTGACAGTCAACATGTAAAAGATCCTGGGAGATCCAATAGGTTGATCAGTGTGTTCGTAAAAGTCATTGGATTCTCTTTTGAGGTTTTGTTGACGCACGTAATTAGTCCCGGGATCCACAGTATGGCCAGAGATGATGATGACCTACAAGAGGCTAGGCCTACGTCCAGCATGAAAAAGGCCTGGCTCTGTAGAACTTCCTATGACGAGAAGAATTCAGAGATAGCCTAGTGATCAAGATGTTGAGTACAATAGTAGTGATGATGATGAAGCTCCGTGATCCAGCCAAAATTGAAGACTTGTGCCTATATGTATTGATGACTTGTGTCAAGAGAATATCTTCCTAGTTAAGAGGGAGTGTTGATGTATTTGTAACTTTAGAATATATTCACTTGTATATTGTATGTATTACATTTGTACTTTATTGTATCCCCAACGGAGATGTATTATTCCTTCGATTGGAAGTGTCGTCAGTTGTACTTGCATGTGTTGCAAGTTATATTTTAAGTGTCGTAACTTATACTTGATGGGTTATTAAACCACCTTGATGGGGTTGGCCCTGTATGAGTCATGTGGGTTAAAGGGTTATCATACCACCCTAGTGGGGGTCAGCCCAGTCAACATTATGTTAAGTGGTTAAGTTGGGGCCGACCTAGCTAAATTTAAAAGACAAGTGAAGTAGTGTATAAATAGAGAGTGTGTCTCTCTCATTTTACACATTCTATTATTCACTCACTTCGCATTAGTGAGAGAGAGGAGGAGTGTGCACAAGTGGAGGAGGAGCATGTTGCTAAAGGTATCTATCTCTTGGGTTTGATCATGGTGATCCTTGTATTGATGCTTATTCTATCTCTGAGGAAGTTGCAGGGTTTTTCACCTTCTTGGTTTTCCCCAGTGAAATGTTTTGTGTCTCTTCCCTCTTGTCTCTTATGCTTGATATGTTGTACATGTTATTCTTTCAGTTAAGATCCCAGATCTATTGAATTAAATGATGAAAAACTAACACCCATTATTTCCACCCTGTGGTTATTTCTCCCCTTCTTCTTTCCACCAGGTTGCTGGTTACCTGATGGGTTTGTTGATTGTATAGAGTGAATATCGGATGATTGGGTGGAAACAGACGCGGCGTGAGCCTGTCTGGGGGTAGATTGGCTAATAGACAAATTTTGCATTTGATTTGTAAGCAAATCTATGGGACAAGTACTTGTGGATCCAACGATGCCATCAGCATGTGGTCCAAGAATAGGCTTGGGCTCATGATGTGATCGCGGCTAATCTGAAATAATGTCGTACAAGATACCAAACTAAGCATAGACTAGGTCTAGCTGTTGGGATTTGAAAATGGCTTGTTCCTCTGTCATAATACCGGACAATGAGATATCATTTGACACATAAGGGAGTAGAGACTTAAGGAACCATTCCAACAAAAACTATGGAGGAATGTTGGCTTTCACTAGCCTCTTTCATCGACGCCACTCTTGAATATGATCAGATATGTGTGTGGCTTTGTCCTAACGAAAGGTATATAAGAGTTCAGTACCAGTATCATAATCAACTGACAATTGAAAGTGATCTAGGAAAACCAAATCCAAATCGTTAAAGCTCCTGTAAGTTCCCCCAGGACACTCGACATACCATTTCGTCGTTGCCCCCATGACGGTGCGTTGAAATAGTCTTAAATGAATAGAATCATGATTCAATGAATTCAAGGACCAACATAAGTGAAAAGTAGTAACATTATCACCAGGATCCTAACCATGCTTCCCTTCAAACTTTGGAACGTCATAAGGGAGCTTGGTAGGGACTGGAGGCCAAGTATAATTGTGACACACTGGATCATTCGTGAGCTTCGATAGATTGGGTAAATTCAATGGAGCAAGAAACGGGAACTATGGATGCGAAGCTTGATTATAATCTCCCAAAAGAGGTTGAGTTCGCGAACCGTAAGGTGGGATTGTGTTCATAAAAGTCGACATTTGAGGCGCCGACGAACTCTGGTAGTAACCATGACCATGACCGTAAGGATAATAACCTCCGCTAAACTGGCCCGTATAAGGATACACAGGCACATGTGAAGAGTAAGCTCCATAAGGGGGGTTGAAATAAGGACCAAAACCTATTGTATGACTATGAATATTACCGCCATGGGTATGCGGTATATAAGCACTAGTCGTGGAAGGAGCAGTCGTTTGATGGCCATAAGTAAATGGTATGTTCCCACCCCCGGGAACTATAATACTAGGAAGAGGATGATTCAGAAGCATAAAAGCATTTGTGGGTACAGGCATGTGTATGGAGGCATAAGGGTTAACAGATGGTATATAGGTCATAGTACCAATGCCTACAGTAAAACCTCCAGTAGGAAAAAGATTCATACCAACACTAGGGGTTGTCGTAGGAGGTGGCCCTCCCCCAACATATGGAGTAGATGGAGGGATATGACAACTCCCAAACTGAAATGCAGTAAAAGAGGGCAAAGTGCCCCCAACCCCAAGGCTAGAGCTGGCATTACTACTGGATATAATGGAGGTAGTAGTTGGAAAAACACTGGGCATACCTAATGAAAAAGGATATGTGGTCGTTGGGATGGACGTAGAGTTGTAACCTGGCATACCATAATGGAAACCCGGTGTATGAGTATCAAAAGGATTCATACTAGTGGGTGTGGATTCCCCAAACCCAAGAGGAGTGTTGTGTGATGAACCTCCCCCCGTCCAATCCTAGGAGTGTACAAATAGGGAGGGAAGTTCCTCTTGGTACCACTAGACGGAGTCACGGGGACTCCCGTCGTGTTAGATGCAGAACTCATGATATGAGCTTTTTGAAGATCATGATATGTAAATGAAAGACTAGCGGTAGTCTTCTGATGCTTCTTAAAAGACTACGATTGATTTCTAGTTGGTAACCCTACCAATCGACGAGATCGGTGAAGATGCGGATCTCGATCCACGATGACTCCAAAAAACCAACTAATGTAAACGTCTCCTAACGGCCAGCTAGAACGTCAAAGAGCACACACCTAAATAAACTACAACCAAATGCACACAAACAGGACTGGCTCAAGGGACCTCCCAACACTACAGTCAATATGTCTCGCCTAGGAGAGGCTTGAGACTCCCAAACTATAACCGGAGGTAACATAATCAGTTATAAGGGCCCCCAAACTTCACTATGTGCACAAGTTCAAATCCCTATACAACAACAACTGTGTTGTCCGACCCCTATCTGACTTGGGACAATCGCAGAATAAAAGCTACGAATGCCCTATGTGATACCTAGGTAAAGAAACTAATACCACCATGTATAACCAATGCTCAGGAGGACAGTCGCAGGTGGGATCCGTCGTATGGTCAGGGTAGCTAAGCTCGAAACTCAAGAGGGTCAAATCCCCCAAGAGCCCCCATACACGAACAAATCCTGGAAATATCTCCCACATTTAGCTAGTATTGGAGGGCTATCTCTGCAACCAACCTCCCATGACCTCGTGCTTAACTCTTGTTTGAGTAGAGCTTCCTAAGAACACTGATGTATACCATGGGTTTCACCACTCCCTGGTCAGACGCATAATGTTTCGTTTAATAGTCTTGGATTGTTAACTCACAATGATCTATTCCAAGACTCTAAACCTATACTAGTTGGTGCACCCTGCAAAGGAGAAAATCATTTCTAATCAATTTTAAGATTAAGCGTTAATTTTAACAATTGTAATTACTTAAAGGATATGCTCGTGAAACTAATGACATGAATAGACTCAATGAATGCACAATCAAAAAGCTCTAAACACAACTACCAATGAAAAACATGCCACTACCATGACAATCAAACCAACGTTTCGAAATAAAAAATGCAATCTCTTCAAAATATCATGCACAAGCAAGTCCTAAATGAAAGCACAAGCACTCTGATGTAAAATGCAATGACATAAAGCAAAAAAAATTGTATTTTCATATATAAATGGAAATGAAAATGCAAGCAATATTTTTGTATTTTTCAATAAAATGAATAAAAAATGAAAGCAAAATCAGAACTATTCAGTAAAGATGTAGAGCATATCAAGCAGACAACCCAGCAAATCCCAAACAATAAGATTCAGCCAAGCTAATGAGCTATAAAAACGAAAAAAAATGGTTGGAAACCAAAAGCTCAAAAACTAAAGAAAGAGGAGTTTATGGTCAATAAAAGAGCATGGAACACTCATGAAACATGCCTACTAAGACTCAGGAACACTCAAAATCAACCCAGCAACAACCAAATATCATAAACAAAAAAATCCCGGATTTGTACGCAGTTGTTCATAGAACAGTAACGTCTGTACGTAGGCTACTGTACTAACAGTAGCGGGTAGACGTGGGATAACCAAAGCTGACCCGCGTACAAGGCAAGGTAAGTGGACCAAAAGTGAATTAAACAGCCAAGAAAAATCTAGATTTCTAATGTAGATCCCGATGGCCAGTCAATGACACAGAATCTCGACAAATAGAAACTCAAAATAAGGAAAAATGCCTAAAAATCCCCAAAATGGAGGTTCATCCCCAGTGGAGTCACCATTTCTGTTATGGAGAAAAACTTCCTATGGCTCGAGGCAGACCACAATAGACATATGACTACCAGAAATCAACTCAATTCTCAATACAATGCTATATAAATGAAAATGCTAAGATGTGGACAAAAGACCAACCTTCAACCGGATGTTCGTAGTAAATCCCCGTTGAGCTTTCAATCTCTACACTTGAACCTGCAGCTTAGTCTCAACAATAAATACAAGCAAGTGCATATAATTCATGAAATATATTAGCATAAACAATACCATGATCCATGATATAATAAGCAAATGTAACCCAATGTAATTAAACAAACATTTACAAGATCAATTGGACGAGAAAATGAGTATTTCTATTAATGAAAACAAGAAGTACATGATACAACCTCTTGTCGGAAACTCATCTGAACCAAGAACTAGGTCCCTCCACTTGTGCCTCCACCACTTCAATCCCCCATGCAATGGAAAACTCAAGATATGGAAAAGTTTGGTAGGTGAACATAACAGGTTCACAACAACAAGGATTAATATTGGATGTAGACTCAAGTCACAACAAAAATCCAATAGAGTTTCTATGCTCTCTCTTTCCTCCTTCCATGCACCATAAGAGCTCAATATATAACCCTCCAAAGGTACGTGAAAGGTAGAATCGAGTCATTTAGGGGTACATGGAGGGGCAAAGGTCACCCTAAGACTGCTTTTTGGAGTGAAAAGTGATTTTTATTGTTTTTTACCATTTAACTCGATGTACGTGGGCTATATTGGTAGAGCCTACGTATACGCTAGGTATAGTGGAACAGCTAGCGTACATGAACAAAAATAGGGAACAATGGGTTCCTGGAGGACAAAATGTGGATCTGAGTCAATGAAATGAATACTGAATTTCAATGAGTGTTGATGCTCACAAGGTGGAAAAATACGTCGTAACACTTAACTTCCTCATCCCATTTGAAGACTTGATCCTTTTCAATCAACTTATTGATTGGTTTAATGATTTAAACAAAGTTAGGAGCGAACCATCTAATAAAGTTTTTATTTCCAAAGAATGATTGTAGGGTATTTTTATTGATAAGCAATGGGACTTGCTTGATGGCATCAATTATGAAAGTGTCAATTTTGATTCCCTCCTTGGATATAGTGTTTCCTAGGCATTTATCTTCATCAACTCCAAAAATTGATTTCTTTGGGTTCAAGGAGACTTTGTACTTTCTACACCTCTTGAATACTCCTAAGATGACTTACATGATTCTTCATTTCTTTAGACACTACAGTCAAATCATCTTGGTATATTTTGATTATTTTCCCAATGAAGTACCTCAAAGAAAGTCCATTGCGCATTGAAATGTAGATCCCACGTTCATCAATCCAAAAGGAATCCTAATATATTCAAATTTTCCCCAAGGAGTCGTGAAGTATGTCTTTGACCTATCTTCCTTTTTTACCAATACTTGGTTATAACATGAAAACCCATCCAACATTGATATCATTTCTTCCCCAGTAATCCTATGTAAAAGATTCTCCATATTGGGAAGCAGGTAGTTGTCCTTAAGAGACAACTAATTAAGATTTTGAAATTCGACACAAATTCTCATCTCACCGTTAGTTTTCCTAACCACAACCAAGTTGGATACCTACTCTAAGTGTCTAGCAGTGACAATGATTTTGGATTCTGACATATTTTCTAACTCCTTCTTGTTAAGAGGAGCTAACTGAGGATTTATCTTTCTCAAATTTTTCATAAAAGGCTTGGTACCTTCCTTTAAAGGGATGGTGTGTTGATTTACATCCTCTTGGTCTACCTTTATATCATCATATGACCAGAAAAATACATCCTTATACTCCCTTATCAATTTTTTAATGTCTCCTTGTTATAGCTTGAAATGACACCTCTCCGTCCGTGACGACACTTGCTTCCCTTGGTCGCATGATGACACTTCTTGAGATCAAGTTCAGTCACACAACAGGACACTTGTGGATGGAGGAGTCATTTGGGACACTAAAAATGGTTGAAATTACCTCATTCTTGACCCATTTGATGATTACAACCCTTGGGAACATTTTTCCAGACCAAACCATCTCCTGAAAATGAGCAGAAAAGCTTATTTTTGGCCATTTTTTCACATGGGCACTGGTACACAGGCATGATAGTAGTGCCTATACCCTACTCTACTTCATTAAAGTAGCGCCCACCTCCTCATGTACACTAGTTTGTCTATTGTAGAGTAGGGTACATTCCTGTACAAGTCAAAATCTCGAAATTTTGGGAAGTTAAGTTGGTTGGGGAACCTCCTACTCGGTTATAACTTCTTTTCCTCTCCTTCACTGACTATATAAGGAGGGTAGAAGGGCCATGTGAGGGGACCAAGTCTATAACATTGTTATGCTGGAGGAATGGAGACCTTCATCCCCCTCTCTTGTGCTTAGTTTCTGATAAACCCTAGCACTGCTAGTTAGAGGTTGGGATCCTTGGAGAACGGAAGCAGGAGACCTTGAATCTAGCTTTCGTGAAGTGCCAAGCTTGAAAGAAGGTATAAATTTATGTACTTTCTTTCATTCATTAATAAAGATCAGACGTTCTTCTCTTTCCAAATATGACCTATTTCATGTGTGTCTTGGATTTTATTACAGTTTGCTTGTAGTTTGATGTCTTTTTCTATTATGGATATCAGTCTTATATATGTAGTCAAATGTATTTGAGAAATGTATCAAGTTGTTTTGCAGGTGTGGGCATTGAGATACTGGATAAGCATTGAAGAGCGAGGGAGGAAAAGCTAGGATCAACCTTCTGAATAAGGTGCATACATCTCTAAACCCTAATCTCTTCACTTATTTGTTGTACTTGCAGGATGCTTGTAAGTCTATCTTTATCACCGTAAGTTGGTAGTTTCTCCCCTGAACTATAGGTGCATTTTCCCCACAACACTCTTGTTTCTTGCAAAGTGGTATTCTTACCCAAATTATTGATTTTTGGACTCGCCTCAGTCCCAATATTCAACTCTATGTAATCCATAGGACCAATTGTTTCCTTCTTGTGTTTGAAAACATCATCCTTATCAAAATCTCATTGTAAAGAGTAAAGTCCCAAAGTACACATTTTTTCAACTATCTCTTGAGCTTCATCTCCTTCACATCAGTAATCAACAAATTCTTACAAGTTATTCAAAACCTTCAACTTTGTGAGGCATCATTGAATACTTGTCAATGCTCAATGTTATCAAGAATAGATGGTCTAAAAACCACTTCAAATCTATCTTCCCCATTTAATAGGATTTCACAAGGTTGCATGGTAGATGCAACTACAACCAAAGAATAAAAAATCGTGTTTTGTTTTCTAGGAACTACCCATAAGGAAAATGCATAAAAAAGTTATAGCAGCCCACACAACATGCTTATAATGTTTCAACCTTACATTCTTTGTGCCAAAATAATTCTTTATTTGTCAAACTACAAGATCATAATCACATATAACCCTTAATTCCTTTATGCCCATTTATCTTGTTAACTCAAGGCCTAAAAATAAGGCTTCAGACTTAGCTATATTATTGTGGAGTCAAACTCTATCTGATAAGCATAACTAAGATTGTCACCTTTGGGAGAGATGAAAATTATCCCCACACTAGATCCCATCCTAGAACGATCTCCATTAAAATTATCCTTAAATACCATATTTCTCATTCTTGTTTTCATCACCAAGGCTCTCTTCCTTATATATATTAGGAACAACCACATGAGTTAAAGTATGGGTCAAAATTTCAAAGCTTCCTAGGACATATTCTATAGCAGAAATAAAATCATTCATTGGATCCTCGAGATCCTCTACATGATATCTTCTAGGCACCTCATGATGCAAAATCAGAAATGACCCTTCACAAGTTAGGATGGTGGCATAACATAAATCCATTTGTAGACTACCCCCCAAGTTAGTGGCGCACTTTCTAGATAGAAGCATTCACCAAGTAGGTGGGGTATCAACCAAAAGTATGTCCATCAAGATTGAGAAATATGGGTATGCAACTAATGATACCTTCAAATCCTTTCTTAATCCCTCACCTTTGATTTCCTTAGAGTCCATGGCACAAGCATTGTGATAGGGGTGAGAAACCTTTAGCCCTAATTGATTCAACATGGTTAAGAGAATAACATTATCACATCCACCTAAGTCTAACATGAAATTATGCACATAAGAACCTTCAATTATTAATAATATAAAGAATAATTTGTTGGTACCATTAGTTCCTCTTTGTCTCATTGTTTGCATTGCTACAAGGAAATCCTCTTGATTTTCTTCAACCTTTTCTTCAAAACCTAAGATCCTGTTGGATTTCTCTTTCAAGTGTGACACCTTTATCAATTCCATAAGAGGGAATTGAACATATTTTCCTTATTGAAGTGTTGAATCAAGTCAATAGATAAAGTTTACAAATCCTTCGTATTCTCTCTTGTGGGTTCTTTAGGTTTAGTAGTTTATTTGGAAAGGAAATTTGGAACATTTGCTTTCTTATCTCGCCTATGATAGGTTTCCACATCACCAGCTTGCATGTTCCTCTTTATTTCCTCTCGGGAGTATTTCCTAATCAAACATTTAGCTACCTCCCTTGTATCTACACTCATTTCCTTGATTTGTCTTATTTGATCATTATAAACATTCTAGGTAGTCCCCATGACATTGTTCATTCCACCCACAAAGTTTAGAGAGTGAACTTTGGCTAGATCCTTCTCCACCTTTATCATGTTTTGGATTATGAATTCTATGATCTTTCTTGTAATTTGTACACCAAAAATAAGTATCTTCATCAACCACATTGTTGGTGTTCAAAGGTATGGGCACCCTTTGATCATTGCTCTAATTTTTATTTTGAGTTTGATTTTGATTCCTCCCTTGGTTTACGCTTGGTCTATTCCAACCACCATAATTTCCCCTAGGATAATTTCAAAATTGGTTTTGACCATTTTCTAAATCGACCAACCTACTTTGGATAATGGTATTGCTTTGCACCATGGTTGTCTCCAAGCATTTTATAATTTTGGTTACGGAAGCTAAGGAATCATTGGGAGGCTCAAATGTGACCTTTGAATAAAGTTCAGATTAGAGTGAATAGATCTTCGGTTATCCATAGAATCAGACCTACCGGCTTCAATTCAATCCTAGTCAAGGTTCCTATCCTTTTCAGCATTTTGCAAGTTTGTGGGTTTGGCTTAGATAAGGAATAAATTGAATTGTCCTTAGTAAGGATTTAAGTAGTGCATGCGAATCATATCATTCGAAGGATCAAATTCAACAAGAATATCAATAACCATCCTATTTAATTTTGCATTAAATTAATCCACAGTCTTGTTCTCATATATTCTCACAGAGCTCATGAAGGAATCCAAATAGGGTCATTCTTTTCTTGCCATCTAGAAAGGAAAGTGTTTCTCAACCCATCATACGTTTTTATGCTATTATCAGGAAGGGATTTGAACCATTTTATTGCATCTTTATTTAGTGACAAGGCAATATTTTTTTGAAGAGAACATTTGTTGGCATATATAAATGAGCTAGAGGTTTCCAATGTAGACCCAGGTACTTCGCGGTTCAAGGAACCAACAAAACCCACATTCACCAGCCCTTTCGGAAATAGGCTGCGCACAGCCTGAGGTCTCACCCGAGGTGAAGTTGAGGGGGTGGTTGCGCAATCAAGTTTCCACAACCTAGTGATGTGAATGTAGGAGGATTGATAAGCAATGCGATACCACAAGGGCGGCTGCGTGTAGATGACTGCGAGAAGTCTCTACTCCATGTCGGATACTTCGGCAAGCGGAAGCGCTTGCGCAACCAACGCTTCTGAGGGCTACACAGTATGGGACACTTCTGGCATCACGGCAATAAGCTATCAATAGCTTACCTCGTAGCGAATCTCAATGGTTCAACGCGTCAGCTAGACTGCGCGTCAATTCCTAGACTTGATTAACTCTAACCAATCTTACTTAGCATTCCTTAGCATACTTTATTCATTCAACACATTCAGGTTCTTATCATTATGTTGCATGCAATCAAATAAACATACAATACGGTGCACTCCAACGCTACGCTTAAATTCAATGTTCAACTGTGTGACTAGTCGGCAGATTCATACATTCACAGACTTATAAGTGTTGAATACTTAACATTCATCCATGCATGTATTACTTAACATATTATTCCCATTCTCTTGCGGCGAATACATATAAAAGCAATCACATAACAGACAACTATAGTATTAAACATTCATACCAAGCAAATGAACAATCGTAAACACACAATAATCACATAACACCGAATTTAATGTGGTTCACCCCTCGGATGGAAGCTACATCCACAAGAACGATTGTTAATATTGATCTTTATGGGAAGGGTACAACCGTTCTTAGTCTGCACACTCAGCTACAGACTCTCTTCTTTCTCAAATAGGTCTCTGCGCACTCAGCTGCAGAGCCTTTACAATATCTTCAAAACTCAAAAGATGCTAACAATGCTCAACAATAGCTAGCTCTACGAGAGATTTATAACCCTTTCCCATACAAAATGCCCTTATTTATAGATCACGCCCATGGGTCGTGTATTTACAATCAATAGGCCAAAACCCTAAGGTTTCCAAAACTGGCGTGGCTAACTACCACCTTGACTGTCGCCATCGACAGCCTGCTCCGCCTGCTTCTGTTGGGACACTCGTGGATCACATGCTCTTTTGACAACCGCAGTCCTCCAAATGGTTACAACTGCATCATGGCCAGTCCGTTTCTACTCCTTCTGCCTTCCTGTCACCATCAGCGTAGTGGCCTAGCTTCTCAACTGCTTGCCGCCACTCGCTCGAACAAGTCGCTTTCCTCTGCCTTCCACCTGTTCCTTACCCAAAATAGGTCATATCTTTATCTAACCTTTATCATATTGTGAACCAAAAATAGCTCATGCGCTATGATGTGCATCATCCTAAAGCGCAACCATGCCATGGCCATTGCCGTCACGCGACATGCACAATTTCTCAAAACTACCTGTAGCTTGCTGTCACGCGCAATGCGCACTTTTTAGTACTTGTGCAAAATATTTCAACTTGGGCCCCGCCCAATAGGCCCCTAACACTCACATGTGGCTCATCCCGAGCCACTTCCACTTGCGGACTCTAGTGCCGCATCCTCCGTCGTGTCGAGCTTTGATGTAAATCTTTGCAGATTTCCTGCTAACTCTGCAACTATCTCCTTGGATTTTTGTTCAAAACCTTGAAGTGTCTCCAGAGTTTCCTATGAGACCTTCTGCCTAGCCACTTGTTCTTTCATGGTTCCTTCTACTTCCTACAGTTCCTCGAACTTTGTGTCGAATTGCTGCATCAATTTGAGGCCTTCCTATTCAATGGGTTGCAGCCTGTCCGATATAGCAGCCTCTTTCTCCCTTAGTGTCAACAATTCTTTCTATAGGTCCTTGACCTCGTTATATTTCTGCACTTTTTTCCTTGCCGACGCATTCTTCAGCTCCATGCTTGCAGCATCTACCTGTTGTTGATTCTGCTGTAATTCCGCTCTTACCTACTAGAACGCGGGATCCTCATTCAACCTGGTGGTTGTTGTAGTTATTTGTTCAAGTGAGTCTTGGCATTTTGTCACTTCCGCCGAAATGCCATCCATGGTTGCTTTGACATCCTCAGCTGGAGCTGGGCACTGATCCGGTGGACTGACAGGGTGCCTAGCCTCCAGCTCTGTGATCTTTTCTTTGTAAGAGGCCTCCATTTGTATCTTCTCGAAGGTTAGGGACTCTACCTTAACCCCAATTTTCTTTATTGTGTCTTCCACATCATCCTCTTCTTCGCATTCTCCTATTCCGCACAGACCGTTGAAATGGTCTCCTTCAACTTTCAGCCTTTTTCCTTGGCTACGCTCAACTCTTGCTTGTTGTTATCGTATTCCTGCCTTAACTGATTGATATCTTCAGTTAACTATGCACACTGATCATATGAGGCTAGGCCTCTCTCATGAATTTCTTCTGCAACCCTAATGTGCAACTCCTTCAGGTCCTCTAGGGGCAAATCCCCAATGTTTAGGTCAAGGCGCGCAGTCTTTACTGCCTCCTTAACCGCTTCATTTGGATAAATTAGGTAGATCGATTCCAGGTTCAACACGCATGGATACTTACTTACAGCAATAGGTGGTCTTCTTTGCACGCTTGGTCCCCCTGACTTCCCGTCAGAACCTGAACTTGGCTACCCCAACCCCATATGGGCTACCATTGTCTTGAACTCCTCCATAGCTTGGATTATGGTCAACTGCAATTGTTCTTGCTTCACTTCTTTTTCTGTATGGGTTTCTTCCCACACTTCCTGCACTTTTGTTGCAATGATATCGTAGTCATATGGATGTAGTACTGGCCTGAACTCAGGTTTTTTGGACTTCCTCTTTGTACGTCGGCTTTGGGGTTGCGCAGGGCCTTCGGTGGCCTTTCTTTTTCCCGCTTCCATCTCTATATGCTCACTCTGTGCATCATTTTTTTCTTCCTGAATGGGCATACCCGTAGGTAGCCCCCCTAGTTGTTGTTCCTTGTGTTTTCCTATTTCTTCCTGATCTGTGTCTATTTTTTCCTCATCGACGTCTTTTACATCGATCTTCTCCTGAAGAGGTTCTACATTCTGCTCATAGTCGGATTCATCATCGCATGATGCGGGAACTTTCTAGTTTGGTTTCCATCACTCCATCATTCCCTCGATCACCTGCTGATCCAGTCAGTAAAATCCTCGATACCATAATTTTGGCACATCTGTGTCAGCCCTTGGCTGAATGAATGATTGATTCCTTTTTGCCATAAACCTCATAATGCAGGTGTATGTGTCAGTTAATGTCTTGGGAATGCGCGATGTCACTAGAATCGTGTCATGCAACTGGTGATAATAAACATAAAAGACTTTGGCCGTATGTCGTTGTCTTTACGCCTTCGAGTTTGCCCATAGGTTGGAAAAATGTGTTCCATGACCTTGCCCTGCTAAGGTCGGAACTCCTTGGTACCCTTCTGGCTCTTTCCATCCTACAAGGGCTATCAACACTAGCAACCAACTAAAATGGAAATTTTTTCCATCATCTTGGGTATCCTAAATATTCGCTAAAAATTCGTTCAATAAAAACTGGCACCAATTGTAGGATTTTCCCCGCAATACATTAGAAGTTGCTTTGATTGTGACTGCGGGTACCTCATGCTGCCTACACTTGTGCAGTAGCTTGCCTATGAGCAATTGGGTAGTAAACTTTGTGGCGCGGTCATTGATATTGACAGTTGGGAAGCCATGTCCCTTCCGCACTACATCGAATTCTTTTGCTACTTCGGTGCTAATTGCTCTATCATGTGCCCTCTTTATGATGAGGTCAGTAGGGTCCTCTCCTCTCTTGTTCAGTCCGATGATCTGATGGATCATGTCGATACTGATATCAATGTGCTTGTCCAACCATAAGAATCCTTCATGCACGCAAGTGAGCAGTGTTCGCGCTACCGTGGAAAACTCGAGACTCTTAGTAAAGTGCGGCATTTGTAGTAAGTTCAACAATCCTGATGGTCGGATGTCCTTTAGCCAATCTTGGACTTCCAGCCTGTCGGCATCGGTCTATGTGTCCTTTACCCAGTTGATATATGCGTCAGGTCTAAATTGCGAGTAAGTATTCGGCGCTACCAGCGTATTTTCAAGTAAGTCTAGGTCGTCCAACTTGTAACCTGGTACGCCACCCATCAAATTCTCCTCAATATTCACCCTAGTAGAAATAGTGGGTAGTGGGATTTCATATTTAAAATTCTTTTCTATGTGGACCGGTGGGGTGTTGAGCTTCCGTGGAGGGATGTAGTCGGGCACTGGGTAAATAGGAAGGTTCTGAGCCGAGGTCGACTACTGCAATGGTACTTCAGACCCCCCCTGCTCTAAAGCTGGATCTTTACCCTTGCTGCTTCCTGTAGCCTATCATGTTGAGCTTCTGGATGCACCTACCTTCATCACCGTCATTGTTGTTGGAATCCATGCTTGCTCAAATAACCAGGATATATCCTCCAACTGAACCTGTTCACTCATACAATGCTCTGGTCACTTGGCTCTCGAACAGTGCAAGCGCTTAGTAAAAATGGTTAAGTGGATGAGTGAGGCCTATTTATAGCCTTAGCTGGTCTACAACGTGGCCTTTGGTGGTTGCCGAGGAACTAAATGCCATATTCATTATCAGCTCGTGCGTATAATCTTGACCTTGCCAACCAATCCTTCTCATCATGCCAATGTTGTTTCTTTAAATGCTAAAAGGTTGCTTGGCAAGCCAACTTGTCAACTCTGTCAAATCATCGTTAATGGCTCAGCCTGCCAGCTAGATTTTGATGCTAAACTGGTCACGTCAGTCTTTAATGGGTTCCAAAATGTCACATCCACCCATAAATTTTAAACTTTCCAAGTGCCACCAATTTATCTAACGGCCCACTAACTGGCCGACATATGTCATGGTAATGGTTTCCGTCATGGTGTGTTGGCCGTCTAACATGATGTTCAGTTCAGGATGCGCATTCTGTGTGGTCTTTTGTGCAACTTCAGTTTTCACGATGTCTTACTTTTAAGCACGTTGCGCGGCTTCTTTTTTTTTTTTTTTTTGCACGCGAGCGTAGCTTTGACAGTGTTGCGCGGTACATATCTATTTATATACAGTGCGTGTACAGGCTCGCTGCAACTTCTAGTGCCCAATTTCAACTATACTTGGAACTTAGAATCCTCCTCATCTTACTCATTCAGGGTGTTGCGAGACAGGACTATCACGATAGAGCTTTATTCTACTTCCATTTATCAAACTTGGCAAGGTATCTCCGGCTAATGTATCTAACTGGACTGCACCACCATTAGTAACATGCATTACAATATATGGGCCAATCCAATGCATTTTAAACTTTCTAGGAAACTTCATGAATTTACTATCATACAGGAGGACTAGATCACCTACCTGGAAAGACTTGTTCTTGATGTGACGATCATGCCATGCTTTTTCGTGCTCTTTCTATACTTGTTGGTGGAATCCTGCGATGAAACGATCTTCCTCTAGCCCAACCAAGTGTAGGAGCCTTTCTTCTAGCACTGCGTGGTCTGCCATGCCTGTATACGCAGCTATTCGTAAGTTGGGAATGATAGATTCCATTGGCTTTATTGCCTCTTTCCCATAAGCCAACCTGAAAGGTGTGTGTCCAATCAATTTCTTGCATGTAGTCCTGTATGCCCATAATACAGATGGAATTCGCAAATCCCAATCGTCCTGATTGATGTTGCATATTTTGGTTAGCGCATTCTCCAATACTTTGTTAAATGCTTCAACAGTTCCATTCGCCTTTGGATGATAAGGTGTGCTGCGCTGATGATGAACGTGGAACTCTTCAGTCAAAGCTTCAATGGTTCTATTTAGAAAGTAAGTGCCTTGATCACTCATCAAAATCTTCAGGCATCCGAACCTTGTAAGGATGTTCTCATATATAAACTATGCGGCTGTAGCTATGCTACAGTCTTTCACTAGCTTCGCTTTTGCCCATCTAGTGAGGTAATCGGTAGCAGTAATGATATACCTCACACCAGTTCTTTTCCCTGGTGGGTTAATAGGACCCACAAAATCAATGGCCCACTTCTCAAAGGCCTGCAATGTCAGCTGTGGATTTAATGGCATTTCATCTCCGCGCAATGTTCTTCCAGTCCTCTGACAGACATCGCAATTCTGCAATGTTCCTTCGCATCTTTGTGAATTGTAGGCCACCATATCCCTGCGCGCAATATCTTATGCGCGATATCTCTTCCTGCATAATGGCCTCCTGCAACTCCTAAGTGTGCATCAGCCAATATAAATGGTTTCTCATTCTCTAATACACATCTGCACAGTACCTCATCTGGTCCCAATTTGTATAGTTAACCTACGATTATAGTGAAGTTCGCTGCGTGCACTACCAGTTGCCTCTTCTGCTGCATAGTGAATTTTGTGGGTGTGAAACCAGTAGTCAAAAAATCAATGATGTCCTAAAAATAATAGTCAGAAAACTATATGGCGAACAACTGCACATTAGTCAGATTGTCCTCCAGATTCGTAATCTCTTCTCCTGACTCCATTCTTGACAAATGATCAAGTCTCAAATTCAATCTTCCTGGCTTAACCACAATTTCAAAGTCGTACTCCTAAAAGAGTATTAACCATTTGCATATGGGACCCCCTAACACTGGCTTATTGACTAGGTATTTCAAAGCATAATGGTTAGTGAACATGAAGAAGTGCGCACAAAGCAAGTAGTGCCTAAACTTCTGCAGTGCATATACCATCGTGATTCCTTCTCTTTCAGTAGTGGTATAGTTCTTCTCAACGGATGATAACTTTCTGCTGGAAAAGGCAATGGAATGATCAATACCTCCCTCCCCTGGCTGAGCAAGAACAATGCCCAATGCGATACATGAAGCATCAACATGGACATGAAACGGCTTCTCCCAGTCCGGAAAAACTAGGATCAGCGCAATGACCATCTTATCTTTTAATTTGTCGAATCCTTTCTCACAGTCCTCATTCCAAATGAACAGTGTATCTTTCTTTAGCATCTTCTCCATTGCTGCAGTTATCTATGCATACCTTTTTATGAATTTCTTGTAATATCTGATATGTCCCAATGTAGTGTGCAGCTGCTTGACTGAATTAAGTGTCGGTAAATTCACAATGACTGCGATCTTGGCAGGATCAACCATCAAGCCCTGTTTGCATACAATGTGTCCCAACAAGATTCCATAGGGAACATGGAAAACACATTTCTTCAGATTTAATGAGATTTGATGTTGTCTACATTTCTCTAGCATCATTCTGAGGTTCACAGCA
The DNA here is from genome assembly GCA_027924585.1 of Larix kaempferi. Taxonomy (NCBI): domain Eukaryota; kingdom Viridiplantae; phylum Streptophyta; class Pinopsida; order Pinales; family Pinaceae; genus Larix; species Larix kaempferi. The sequence goes on from BSBM01000569.1 coordinate 5,671,270, forward strand.
TGGTTCTTCAGTAAACCAAAAATGGTACAATCGTCAAAATAAACTTCTAAGAACTTATGGATGTAATCTTTAAATGTTGTGACGGCCACTCTAGAAAATATGGCAGGTGTGTTCTTCAGACCGAAAGGCATCACTATTTACTGGAATGACCCCCATTCTGTAGCAAAATTCGTCTTGTGCCTATCTACGGAATCAATCCTGATCCGATGGTAGCCAGAGAATCCATCAGTAAAAGAATATGCCTCATTTCCTCCAACATTGTCTAGCACTTCATCTGTGAAAGGGGTAGGAAATGGGTCATGCATCGAAGCGTCATTCAGTTTTCTGAGATCCACGCAGATCCTTATCTCATTCTTCATTTTCTTATCCTGGATAACCATCGGGCTTATCCACTCAGATTCTTCAACCAGCTCAATGATCCCTACATCAAGCATCTTATCGAGTTTCTCCTTAACTCGTTCTTTGTAGCGCGGATTCAGTCTATATGGTCTCTACTTCACAGGATTCGTGCCAGGCTTAAGAGGAATTTTCATCACTCCTAAATATCCCAAAATGCCTTTAATCTCGGTGAACTTGATCGGGAATAATTCTCAATATTCCTATAGTATACCCGCGACCTTCTCAACTATTTCTTCATCCCAATAATCTCCAATAGCTGCGAACTTTGGCTCTTCGCTGGTGCCAATGTTCACTTTTCTTGTTTTCACGGGTCCGCTCATATCTGGAATTTCTAGTGGAGTTCCTTCTACCTCACGCGATCCCTCTGACTCAGGTATTCGTATATTGTGCAGGTCCTCCTCATCACTATCTGCTTTATCATTTCAATCCTTAGCGACATGATAACAATCAAGAGCGTGCTCTAGTTGTTCTTCTGATTCTGGCTGTAGGCACGCAGGTACACGGTTCATTCTAAAGAATTCTTCTAATGTCATATTTTCTTGAGTACAATCTGGGCGGAATATTCTTTCCTTAATAACTTGCATCCCATCATTGATACTTGGATGTTTGTCTTCAAAACTAAAATCCTGCTGGAAGCTCGCAGTCAAGCCAGACCAGTCCACTGTGCCTCTACGCAACTCTAGGTCTAGGTACCACTTCTTCAGAATCAGTTCTTCCAACGTGTGCACAAACAGATGCACCCATTCTTTCTGTGGCCTCTCTTTCCATGCTTTTGAATAGACCTGGATATGTTGTCTTGGATCTGTATGTCCATTATATTTCTCAAAGGATAGGGTAACCTTATCAGCAAATCGGATTTGCATCTTAATTCTGCACTGATCCCATGTTGTCAGTGTCTGCTTATGCACGGCCCACCATCTGGCAGGTGTGTCACGCAATGCCACATCTAATGCATGTAAGCGATGTTCTTCTGCAATTGCTGCAGTATATTCATTGATAAAAGAATAAACATTAGAGGAGCCAACATAGCCAAGGATTGGGATTACCTCCTTTCCAATCCATTGCAATGACTTCGTGATTTGCATGCATTTCCTGGCAGATACTTCATGTAACCTGCTTCGCTAGTTTTCCAGTCCTGCATCAAAGTTTGACATGCAAGAGCTATCACAGCGCCAACTGACTATGCCATCCGCAGTTGGATTAATGTAATCAGCAGTATTGTTCGTCATCTTGTAAATACGATCCAAGTCTTGGGCTATGGATTCTTCTTGAATCGGTTCAACATATCGTTCGCCCTGTGAGGGATCCAACAGCGCGATGACCCTGATATTGTTACCTTCAAATATCATTTTCATGGTTTTAAAATCAATAATGGCAGAGTTTGTCATTGCCCAATCGATACCCAATAGTGCTGGATAAGGATGGCTGTCATCCACGATTTCAATTACTTCGAAATCTGCATAGCTGCGCACTCCGTCAATGTCAACAATGGTGTTGGGTAACCTCCCCAAAGGTATAACTATCCCTTGATTAGCCATTCTCAATTGTAGAGGTGACCTCTGTAACTTTGGTTTACCCATCTGATGCCATGTCTACTTGGTGAAGACATTTACCTCGGGTCCCAGGTCAAGGATGATCTCATCCATCTCATAGTCCTCGATCTATGCAATAAATCTCATTTCCCTTCCTGTTCTTTTAGGATTCCTAATATTATGGATTGTTGTAGCTAGGGATTTCACCCTAACTTGTGCAAATGGGCACCTACTAAGGAGAAGGGACTCCTTAGTAGTAGTTCAGTAAAATGATAAAACAAGACAGTAAATAAAACAGTAAACTACTCTAAGCATGTGCATAAAAAGAAATGACAAGATAATAAAAATTGGTTTTTGTATTGATTTTACCTCCAATGTGAGGTTGGTGAAGCTCTTCCAGTTGTCCAGGAGGGCTGCTTCCAAGCTCCAGTGTTGTTCCTTCTTCTCCAAAGTGTTTTGGATATGGGCCAAAGGGGCACTCAAATGTGAAATTAGCTCAAAAGGGTGAGCTAGGGTTTCAAGAGTGATTTTGGCAGAGTGAGGATAGGGAAGATTGTGGATGTGAAATGGGGAGCCTCCATCACCTATTTATAGGTTTTTAGTGGTGGAGTGCTGACCCATAGTTTTGGGAACCATATGGTTTAGGTCAGTTGTATAGGTTTTTTGCTTCCTTTTTTCCTTCTTTTTCCTCTTTTTTGTATTTTTTATTCCCTTTTTATTGGGTTTTTTCTATTTTTGGAGGAATTTACATTATTTTGGGGGAAAAAGGGGGGTTTTGGCCTTTTGGAGGCTTTTTAATGGTTTTTTAAGGTTTTGGAGGCAAATATGATAGGAAATATGGACAAATGAGTCATGTAATGAGGGAGATGAGGTAGTGAGAATTTTTTGGGTGTTAACAGATTGCCCCCTGATGTGTGAGGGTAGGAGCTCATCGTATGGCCGATAGACATCATAAGTCTTTTATGGTTTTCCTGGGATGTGGAGAGGAGAAGAAACAAACTAGAGCCTAGAACAATGGTCCCGAACAAACTGCAAAAACTGAAAGTACATGACCTCAATAATGAATGAGGAATGATCTCAACATATGGACGAGGCGGGCATTCCCATGCTCGTATCAAGATATAGAACAATAACAAGGGGGTCCAAAAAATGGGAACCTGAAATATACATGGCCTCAAATAATGAATGAGGAAGAATCTCAATATATGGACGAGGCGTGCATACCCATGCTCGTATCAAGATATATAAAAAATAACAATGAGGCCCAAAAATGGGGACCTGAAGGATACATGGAGAACCACTGTGTGCATCATAAGGGTCCAGAGGGGACACAGAATATGGGACATACTTCTGGGATGACCATGTCTGAGCTGAAGAACTGATACATTAGTATAACAATAGTGCTGTTGAGTATGGTACCAGAGGAACTAATGAGCTGATGGATCATAGTGACGGGGAGTCATACCCTCAATGGTACACTGAACTGGAACTGAACTGGGTACTCAAGGAAGCATAGAACTGGATGGCTTCCGAATACAATCGCCAACGCAACCCGGACATCCATAGGAACATATAACTGTGTGTTCCGAAGTGACTCACCAAAGTGCTAGAGTCGGGGGAAATCCGGGGTCTTCGACCAATAACTGAAGGGATATATACCCTGCGCGATTCTCAACGATGCGATCAAGGTGTTGAAGTCGAGCATGTGAGAAACAACCACTTGGAGAGGCACCGATGACTCCTCTCAAAAGGTCCGTAGGCACTCACCACAGATGGTGATGAGTCCAAGGCATAGGGACCTCTGGGTCTATCCTCTGGAATAGATGGGCTGTCATCGACAGAGAGAGACCTACAACTAGCAAGGCAATGATGTTTCCTTGATAGGAGCACGAGGTGGAGAACCGAAGTGTGAGAGTATTGATGGTAGGACTAACATAATGTGGGGGTGGGGGAGAACTGGGCAAGTAGAGTGGGTGGACTCAAACTTCCTTTGTTCAAAGTATGATGGCGGGGATGATCGAGAAGCATATGAAACTGACTGGTGGGAAAGGGATCGTAGCTGTAATGGATCAAGGATAGTAACTAGGATGAGTGATACTCAAGTTGGTGTAAGATGGCAGGAGACTGCAGAATACTTTGAACAAAGGAGACCTTATTGGGTGTGCTGCCGAGATGATCGATCAGGGTGTTGAGGGGTACTGGGGAGGACTTCGTCAACTAGAAGAAGTGTGTTCAAAACGGTACCGTCGTGTAATGGAATGGTACCGTCGTGTGGATTTGTACGAGCCCAAGACGGTGCGTGCTCATGGTTGCTTTCAATTTTAGAGAGTCTGAAAGCAATAAGAAGACTCCAGGGGGGTGCTTTTTCGTGTGTTAGTCTCCAAGGCCTGAAGAAGCATAAAAGGATACAATGAAGAACTCTTCTAGCCGGTGTGACTAGAGTATTCATTTTTCGTAATTAGTCTACCAGGTCCGGAAAAGGGTTAAACTTATACCAAATAGACGCCCTTTTAGGTAATTTAACTAGCATGAAAGGAAGCAAGATTGCTTGGCGATCTTTTCATTTTTTTAGGAGTCAGAAAAGAGCTTAACAGAAACTCCCTAAGTGCCTTTTTCGTAAAGGACTTGTTCGGCCCGAAAAAGGGATAAAATTATACCGAACAAAAGGAATGGCCAGGCAAGGAGGAAGTGCTCAATCAAGGAACATCGATGAGAACCAAGAACGAGGGTGGGGGGGAACATTGGTGGGCCTCCTTACAGGATGATGAATGGTGGAAAAATAACAAAATAATTGCAGTATGAATGGAGTGAATGGCTCATGCAAAAATGTGGAACAATTCGATGGCGGCCGATGTGGTGCGCAAATCGAGGCAATGAGTTGTCGGGACACAATGTTGAAATTCTACCTAGTGAGAGCGAGAAATGATCTCAAGCATCATCATGAGCTCAGAAAACTGAATCCAGCGATATAAAAAGTGTCAAAAACGGAGAATGGCCGAGGTGGCACACAAACCGAGGTGACGGGGGGTGTTTTGGGAAAAATACCCGAAAAATCTGTGGGTGAGAGCGAGAAATTATCTCAAGCATCAACATGGACTCAAAAAAATGAATCCGATGATTTAAAGTATATCAAAAATGGGCTACGGCCAATGTGGCACGCAAATTGCAGCAACAAGGTGGAATGTCACGATGTCAATAAAGGTTCGGGTGAGAGCGAGAAATGATTCTCAAGCATCATCACAAGCACGGAAATATGAATCCGGCGGTGCAAATGGTGCGAAAAATGGAGGTCATAAGGACTCCAGAATGGTGAAAGGAAATAACGAGGTTAAAAAATGGTTGCAGATAAAGGTGAGCCCACCAAGCCAAGGATGCAGTGGTGGAGAGAAATGATGACCCGTGGGGGCAGAATACAAGGTGTATCGAATCAAATCATATATACAAGTGACATGTGACCTCAAAAATGGTTGAGATCACGCATGTGAAAAAGTGAGCAAGGTTAATGACCTGCCCCCATGCTATGCGCATGGGGTTTGTGATTGTGGATCACATATGTGTTGGTTTGAACAATGGGATCATTGAAACACTGAGATAGATGTGATGGGGAAGGTTCAAAATGATTGGTCATGCCCCCTATCCCAGGGTCGAGGTAATCTATTATGCCCCCGAACTCAAAGGTGTCAATGTGGTGCTCGATGATAGCGGGGCCAAGACCAGGCATTTCGGTGTAGGACCAGGCAAAGACATCACGGAACTCTTGGAAAAGTTTTTTCTACTCTCTGATCTCATACTCAGTGCAGGAGGCTCCTAACGTAATGAGTTCATGAGCACTAGCTGGGGCAGAGATATCAATGTGGATTGTGGGTGAAATATTGGGCATGTTACCTTCTTCGAAGGCATTGGGAGCGGGAATGGGCTCTTTAAACTAGTCGACTTTGGTGGGAAGAAAATCTTTGGACTCAACTGAAAATTGGGTGGCTGTGGTGGAGGAGGACTCTTCCGAGAGGAAGTAGGAACGATGGTGCATATCCTCCCAGGGGAAATCAGGTGCAGTAAGAGCCTCGAGAATCTCTTCATCATTGTGGAAACTTTGAGTTTTCAAATCGTTTGATGAGGGAGTGGTAGTAGAAGAGATCATAGAAATGCTATTAATCTCTTCAGATGATGGGGATACTGGGGTGTGGATCTCCTCAATGGTGGGGGGAGCCGTCTCGAGGTCCAAGTTATTCATCTCGTAGAGAGATGCTCTGTAATCTAGGAGATCGGGACAGTGATGTGAGTAATGGCCGTAAATACCGCATATTGCACAAGGGTGGTTGGTACGCAGTGATTTATCACGAGGCTTAGGGGTCGGGTCGAGTTGGACAACTGGGATGTTTGGATCTTCATCAAGCATTTGCATGTGCTCTTGTAATGCGGGTAACTGGACATTGATGGGTAGGATAGCCTAACTCATCACACAATGAGCATTTGGGAGGAGCATCAAACACGGGGGGTTTTTAACTATTTTGGGTGGGGGTAAAGCAATATATGGTTGTGGGCCTCTGCCCCTAGTGTGCTTGATAAGAGGGGATGGATTAGTGGATGAGGAACGAGTAGTGACACCAAGAGGTGGTTGACTAGTAGTGGTGATGGGTTGCACCGGTTGTAGGATGACACTAGGTGTCGAAGGGGTAATGGGAGGCGTGATGTACCATACAGGTAATCTTAAAGTTAAACCGGGGAGGCTGAGGGTAGCCATAACTGGAGCACTGACTACTCCCGAAGGGGGAAATAGGAAGGGGATTGTATGGATGGGTGTAACACCAACATGACTAGGTACCAATGGTGGTTGGGGTAGAAAGGGCGGGTGATGGTTGGGTGTTGGGTGCTGGTGTATTGTGGGAAAGGGTACATAAGTCAGATATTTCAGTCACGGGTGATGGGGGTGGAATGGCTTGGAATGTTGAAGTCATCAGCGTATCTGAGTAGACTCCAGGTCCCACTGAGGAAACCAGCGAGGTAGCGGCACCGCAAGCAAGTTGTTTGACCATGGGGAGAACATTTTTGGGTGCAGCGGGGGCAAAACTGTAGCTACGGTTTTCACCCTAGCTTGTGCAAATGGGCACCTACTAAGGAGAAGGGACTCCTTAGTAGCAATTTAGTAAAATGATAAAACAAGACAGTAAATAAAACAATAAACTACTCTAAGCATGTGCATAAAAAGAAATCACAAGATAATAAAAATTGGTTTTTGTATTGATTTTACCTCCAATGTGAGGTTGGTGAAGCTCTTGTAGTAGTCCAGGAGGGTTGCTTTCAAGCTCCAGTGTTGTTCCTTCTCCTTCTCCAAAGTGTTTTGGATATGGGCCAAAGGGGCACTCAAATGTGAAATTAGCCCAAAAGGGTGGGCTAGGGTTTCAGGAGTGATTTTGGCAGAGTGAGGATAGGGAAGATTGTGGATGTGAAATGGGGAGCCTCCTTCACCTATTTATAGGTTTTTAGTGGTGGAGTGCTGACCCATGGTTTTGGGAACCATATGGTTTAGGTCAGGTGTATAAGGTTTTTGCTTCCTTTTTTCCTTCTTTTTCCTCTTTTTTGTATTTTTTATTCCCTTTTTATAGGTTTTTTGCTATTTTTGGAGGAATTTACAAAATTTTGGGGAAAAAAGGGGGGGTTTGGCCTTTTGGAGGCTTTTTTAATGGTTTTTTGGCCTTTTGGAGGCTTTTTAATGGTTTTTTAAGGTTTTGGAGGCAAATATGGTAGGAAATATGGACAAATAAGTCATGTAATGAGGGAGATGAGGTAGTGAGCACTTTTTGGGTGTTAACAACTGCGCTATTGGTAGCCCCCTTCTCGGTGTTTGGATCATACTGTTTCAGTAGCTTTTCAAATTCCATGTAAGCATCTGCGCTCTTCAGTAATTTCATGCAGCTCCGTAAGAACTACGCAACAGAGGTCCCTGTATCTGTTATGGTGCTTGTCTGATCATATGCCATTCAAATATCCTCTCTTTTCGGTACTTCACTACGCAAATGTGTTCTCGGGGAGCCAGGTGGCGGTGCTCTGAACATGTCCTGCGCTTCCTCGAATGCTCCCTTATTTTTCTGTAAGTCTAGGCCCAATGCTTTTCCAATCACTTTTCTAATCCATACCGGGTCACCAAGATTCTTCCTAGGATCGCGTGTTCCAGAGGTCGAAGCTTCTGTGCCTCCATCTCTTCCTATATCAGCGCCACTGTGCATTATGGCACGTTTACACTTGGATCGGCATTTCTTCTCTCAGCTGAAATCAACTGAATGTTGGGATTCGATGGTTATATCCTCCTTCGTTTTTGCATTTCTACCTCAAGCACAGGACAGTCTTCAATGACATGCTCAAATTATTTACAGTAATTACATGTAGTGCATGGGTTGGTACAATCTCTAGAAACGTGACCTAGCTGGCCACAGTTATAACAGATTACCTGGCCACGGCCTCTTCCTTGCGTCGGGCTGGCATTTCTTCCTCTCCAGCATTATCAACCACCATGGCCTCTATATCCTCCCTAATCATAGTGGGTGTTTTCTTGTTTCGACTGATTTTCTTCTTGGACGCGGTATATTCCAGCACCTCGCATCATTTCCATATCTCGCTTTCTTTCATTCATGAGTTCATATGCATGGCAGTTGGATTCATCATGTCCAACTAATTTACAGAAATTACAATACAAGCTCTTAGGTTTCTTTATGTATTTATGTATGAGATAACAATCCTTAGGCCTATGTCCTCTGCTTCTGCATATTTCACACCATGGCACCTGATTGTGATTCATATTTATTGGATTTGGCATGCCACTGTCAATATAATCTTGAAATAGAGGGCAGTGTTCTCTGGTGTGGCCCTCTCCTTTGCATTCTGTGCACCAAACTTTGTGTCTGTGTTCATATCTTTGTTCTTTTCCATTCTTCATACCTTGCAATTCTAACGTCAAGGTGTTCAACTGGTTCTGGAGTTGTGACATCCCAGAACTACTCTCACCAATCGGTGAAGCCTCCAACTTCATTGCGATCTCTAAGGCCTTTTCCTACGACGCAACCTTCTGCTGCATCAATGGTTGTCTAATGTGGGGTAATAGCGCAACGATGAACCATTCTTGATGTTGTTGCGGAGCTATCACAAAGCTCACTTAGTCCAACAACGTTTTAAACTTCTGATCAAATTCCCAGACCGTTTCAGTTGGTTTCTGCTTGATTTCCTTTAATTCTGTTATACACTATGATTCTGATTTCGACTTCTTAAATTCTGCTACGAGTGCAGCCTTAATTTCTGTTAGGGTTCTTGGTTGTGCCTGAGAATATTTCATAAACCAATGAAAGGTGCGTCTTTGAAAGTAGTGATGAGTTGCACTCTTTTCACAGCATCATCCTGGATCTGCTTTAAACTCCATACGGCTTCACATAGAAACCAATGTTGATCAAGGTCTTTTAGACCCGTTCCTTTGAATATCGGCATTTTTATATCATTGTTTGTCATTCTCCTTCCTGGTTGTGCAGCACTCTGAGTAGTGCCAACTATTTGCGCGAAAAAAATAAAGGGCTATTCGGACTAGTGGTATTCTGTGGGATATTCTGAGATTGGGTATTTTGAACTGGACTAGCCTGAGTAGCGATGGTCTGAGCACCTACTCCTGCGGTGTGCGCAATATCGACATTATGCGGGGTGGGCTGCGCTACACTCGCAGCGGGTGAGTTCTGATCTAGGGGTGGCGCAGTTTCTGCAACCGGCGGATTCTGAGGTGTGATAGGGTGGATGGTGGCTGATGACAGCGCGGTCTGATTGTTAAGGTCACATGGGAGTTCAGTATTCACACGGAGTCCAGGTCCTCCCGGATTCTTTTCTTTATTAAACTTATATTTCTTTCCACTTCTCAGATTATGTGTCTCTTCGTCAGAATCACTAAAAATGCTATTGACCATGACAGATTCAAAAATATTACTGCATTCTTAATACGCCTTTCTCAACTAAAAGCATTTTAATGTATAGACTTAGATTGTTCAGGAACTTACCTCTGAATCCTTTGAAAAAGTATGCTTCAGCTTGACTGTAGGACTTCAGCGTGGCTACAGCAAACTCGGTGACAAATCCTTCAAGTATGCTATCAACCCAAAAGTCGATTGCTCGTGTCAGTGGGCTGTCTATTGCTTTGAGTTGTGATGTGAGCTCTGGAGTCCACTCTGTAGGTACTCCTACTTGAAAACGGGTTTTCTTTTCTGCGAGTCACGAAATCCACTCATGCAACTCGTTTCCAAATAAATCCCAGAATATCTCATGAATCTCTCTCCACAAATATCTGTTCAACCACTCTACGTCAGAGACATGTGGATGTCTATTCTCTTTCTTTGCAAAATATCTTTCGATCTTTTCACACCAATCCCAGATCTCTTTCTTTTCAGGATGCCAATTGTCTGAACCCAACGGGAACTGGTATTCTGCGTCACACATTACTTTCCAAACACACTATCGCATCACTCATCTTAGCCGAGCAACGGAACCATTTGTTGGCGTATATAACTGAGCTAGAGGTTTCCAATGTAGACCCAAGTACTTCGCGGTTCAAGGAACCAACAAAACCCCTATTCACCGGCCCTTTCAGCAACAAGCTGCGCGCAGCCTCAGGTCTCACCTGAGGCGAAGCTGAAGGGGTGGTTGCGGAATCAACTTTCAACAACCTAGTGATGCGAGTGTAGGAGGACTAATAAGCAATGCGATACCACAAGGGCGGCTACGTGTAGACAACTACGCGAAGTCTCTACTCTAGATCGGATACTTCGGCAAGTGGAGGCGCTTACTCAACCAATGCTTCCGAGGGTTGCGCAGTATGGGACAATTCTGGTGTCATGGCAATAAGCTATCAATAGCTTACCTCACAGTGAATCTCAATGGTTCAGCACGTCAGCTATACCGCGCGTCAATTCCTAGACTTGATTAACTCTAACCAATCTTACTTAGCATTCCTTAGCATACTTTATTCATTCAACACATTCAGGTTCTTATCATTATGTTGCATGCAATCGAATAAACATACAATGCTGCATGCTCCAACGCTGCACTTAAATTCAATGTTCAACTATGTGACTAGTCGGCAGATTCATACATTCACAGACTTATAAGTGTTGAATACTTAACATTCATCCATGCATGTATTACTTAACATATTATTTCATTCTCTTGCGGCGAATACATATAAAAGCAATCACATAACAGACAATCGTAGTATTAAACATTCATACCAAGCAAATGAACAATCGTAAACACACAATAATCACATAACACAGAATTTAACATGGTTCACCCCCTAGATGGAGGCTACGTCCACAATAATGGTTGTTAATATTGATCTTTATGGGAAGGGTACAACTGTTCTTAGTCTGCGCCCTCAGCTGCAGACTCTCTTCTCTCTCAGATAGGTCTCTGCGCACTCAGCTGTAGAGCCTTTACAATATCTTCAAAATTCAAAAGATGCTAACAATGCTCAACAATAGCTAGCTCTACGAGAGATTTCTAACCCTTTCCCATACAAAATGCCCTTATTTATAGATCACGCCCATGGGTCGTGTCTTTACAATCAGTAGGCCGAAACCCTAAGGTTTCCAAAATTGGCGTGGCTAACTACCACCCTGACTATTGCCATCGACAGCCTGCTCCGCTTGCTCAAGCTGGGCCACTCGTGGCTCACACGCTCTTCTGATAGCCACAGCCCTCCAAATGGTTACAACTGCATCATGGCCTGTCCCTTTCTACTCCTTCCGCCTTCTTGTCGCCATCGGTGTGTTGGCCTAGCTTCTCAACTGCTTGCTACCACTCGCTTGAATAGGTCACTTTCCTCTGCCTTCCACCTGTTCCTTACCCAAAATATGTCATATCTTCGTCTAACCTTTATCCACATTGTGAACCAAAAATAGCTCATGCGCTATGATGTGCATCGTCCTACTGCACAACCATGTTGTGGCCATTGTCGTCGCGCGACATGCGCAATTTCTCAAAACTGCCTATAGCTTGTCACCATGAGCAATGCGCACTTTTCAGTACTTGTGCAAAATATTCCAACTTGGGCCCCGCCCAACAACATTAATATGTTGGGAATTTTTTTCATCAACATAACGTTCAAAAACATCTCAATGATCTAAAGAAAAAATAACATCATCCCCAGTCACTGATGTTATCTTTTCAATCTTAGGCATGGTGTTTGGGTTACCAAAAATTGTCGAAAATTCAGAAGGCTTGTATGTGTTGTTCATCCAAGGAGTCGGCATTGTTTCAAAAGTAGAAGGGATAGATTCATTTGAATAAATACCTTGTGAATGGGTGCTTTGGATGATAGATTGAACTACCCGTGTTTTCTCTCTATAGTATCTCTTGAGTTCAGGATTGAAAGGAATGAGTGCTTGAGAGGATGTTCTTGTGGAGTATCATTTAGGAACAAACTACCTCGGTGGATTTGGTAAGTGAATTACTTATATTAGGACATATAAAAGAAATTGTTGGGAAATTTAATTACTTAAATTGTTCTACATTAAATTATCAATCTGTATGCTCGTAAGCTTATGATGTGTAGGAAAAATATATGTAGGACTAGGTATGGAAGACTCTAAACTATCATACTAAATATAAAAGTACTATGTTTGACAAGACACTTCTAGGACCCGAAGTCAAGTTCTCAAGTATGTTATGTTCTTGAAAATCAGCTACACTCCCTTTTGATTAAATAACGATTAATCCAGTTAGCATATCAATATTATTTTACTTGAGGACCCAACTAATTCTTGTATCTTAATCAAACTATAAAATAAATTCACTCAAATTAAAATTACAATGTTGAAATCAAAACCATAAGATCCTAACATTGTAGTTTTGAGTCATTTAGCTTCACAACTTTCTTAATATATAAAGGTTAACAAGCATTTAATATTTCTCGTAGAAATCAAACACACATGCTATTGGAACTTCATTCACACCTAACTCTTTAAATTGGAAATTGAAAGCATTAGCAAATAAAAGTAAATGTAAGAATTAAATAATGATTTCAAGAAAGCAATGAAATGAAATAATAACATAGCTATCTACTCAACTAAATATGAGAAATGCAATAATAAACAAACCTACAGGAAATGAAAAAAAAATTAAGTGTATACCAGAGGGAGGGGGCCATGCCTCTTCTAGCACACACTGCAGAAAAAACTACAATGCTCTGCTAGGAATTCACAGCAAAAGAATTCTATTTTTTAACATCAAAATGAAGATACAAATAGTATTACAATCCATGTGAAGCTATGATTCTATCTAATACAGAGAATAATAATTGATGATTGAAGTCCCACGGATCTAATGCTTCTCTGTATTTGTAATTGTAGGTACAAATTGTAAAATGGAAATAAGTTACAACCATATGAACTCATCCCCTGAAGAGATGGATCACACAACCAATGCACCCTTGGAGTTTACTTAGTTTATACATAAGTGGTTACGATCTGTTGTCTCAATGATAGAGGAGAAGAGTTGGTTTGGTTGCTAGATCATCCAATCTGAGGTAAACCACCCATCAAGAGGAAACAACCAAGAAAATCGAATTGTTTCGTGAATTCATTAAAGACATTGACCATCGATTTGACCAAGGATATATGCTTTAGTTGAAGGTTTTTGGGTGTGTTTAAGAAACAAAGAAGCATATCAACATCATTCCCAACAAAACCCATGTTCCCAAATTCGCCCATCAGATCCGTAACTAATCAGAACATGGAGGTGAAAATTCGAATTATTGTTGCTACCAGGTTATGGGAATGATGGTTTGATATAGGAAATATGCTACAAGAAATTTGGTAGAAAATCAATGATTCTTCTACAAAAACCAGATTTCTAGAAAACACTAAAATTTGCTACAACCTTTAGAAGCAAGTTAGGAAAGTACAATACCTATTCCAAGTAATCATCAAAACATGGGAAATCAATCAAATAAGTATTCACATATCTCATAAAACTTCCATGGAGTAAAAATGAATAATGTATGATAATATATTGGAATGGAATTGTTAAATGAGCCAAGAAAATGAGTAAATGAAGAAATAATAGGCTAAATAGTCATTAAAAACTTGACAAAACCAAGGCTCAAAAAGCCCCCCATACTCAAATATTTGCATGTCCTCATGCAACAAAGATATAGTCTTCAATCCCCTGCATATCATGATTGTTCCTTTGCCTTTTTTCCTCAAATTTCCTCCTTTCTTTTCAAAACTCTTTTTCTTCTTTTTATCTTAATATATTTTTCGTTTTTATATATTACTTTTTCTATTTTTCTTTTTTTTTTTGGCAAGGAAAGGGTAAACATGATATATAGATATGTATTCTAATCATAATGTAGGAATGAGGGATGTTCTTGTTATTAATGATGTATTTCATGTGCAAGAAAGGGAATATCGGAATGATGTTTTACTATTGAATCCAACATACATTTGTGTAATGCAAGTTTTAAATGGACAAGGGGTTTGTGTTACACTTCGATTGTACAAAATGTATCAATGCCATAGAGAAATGGAAAATGATAGATGGTTAATGGAATATGGAAGGATGATGAAGTAAACTACAAAGTAATGAAGAAACAAGGGAATATGGAAGAGCTTCAAGATTTTTCATGTGTATGAATTCCCAAGTTAGATGACTACCTAGAGATAGAAATTGCTTACCCAACTTTACCTCTTCTGGTGTATAATGATATGAGGGGCAAGTAATGAACTCTGGCTGTAAAATATGGAAAGAAATCTACTGAGGATTGTTGGGCACCATTTTGACCTCTTTTTGTCATCTAAATATCTTCCATTTTCCTCCATAAAACCTTCATACTGATTTATAAAGCTTTAAATTCACCCACAAACTTTGGTTCAAAGGTATAAATGTCATTGCTTTTTAATAAATTGAATTTTGAGATTTTTAAAGCATTTAAACTAAGGCTTTTATTCAGGATTACAGGATGTGCTAACTTCCCGTAATGTCTCCAAGGTTGAGCACTTGCAGGCCAGCTAGGCGTGAACTGAAAGATGGAGAAAAGATCCTCAGTGTCCAAGGATGGATAAACTTCCAACGGATAGATGATGTGGCTCTCACAGGTGTCAAGTCAATGACGGTCAAAGGTGACCACCTGTGCTACCACTCAGCACAAAAGTAGGGCAGTTCCGATTTTGTTGATTTTCACAGATCTGATAGAGGATCTCGAGGACTATGTTTCATTAATTAGTTTCCAGATTAATAGCATTTCAGTTTTCTTTTAAGTTTGTATAAATACTCCATAAGACAGAGGAGAAATCCATCACGATTTGAGACTGAAAACGCATGTTGTTTTAGATTGCGTTGTTCTATTACTGTGTATGATCGATTTTATGGTGAATATATTTAAAGTTTAAGCTCTGTGATTATTCAATTGCATGTGTGAACGAGGCATTGGAGGGCCCCCTCTGTCAATTCTGCACACCCCTTTATTTTCCAGTGAACGATTTGAATCGCTGCAAACGATTTGATTGTTGCCAGTGGTATGTGTTAATTCCTGTAGGATTCAATTTCATTATTGCAAAACGAGTTAAACTAGTTTTCAATCAGTTTTATAAAGCTCTGTTATCTCATTGATTATATGTTGGAGAATGGTGCAGACTACTATCTCACCTTACTGTGCATTGCTTGATTGTTCAACGATGGAGTATTAAGAACAATTACACATTACGAATGCTTTCCTGTAAAGGGAATTAATGTTTGATTGTTTATTCAGTGCTGGGATAATAGACAGAGTCTTATAGTCCATATTTTCGGGTTAAGATTAATTTATAATTGTTTTTATTATCTCAGAAGTTTCACATACAAATTGCTTTCACATATAAATTGTTGTGTAAATGAAATATCAAATGAAGTTGTTCCTGTAAGGGAATTTTTGTGTTTTCAAATCACTGTAACTTAATTTTTTAAATAGGTTTATTTCATAGATAACTAGATTTCCAAGACAAGTCTAGCTTTGAGTCCTTATACTTGGATATGCCTCTAAGTCTACCAACCCGGATTGACATAAACTTAAGGTTTGATCTGCATTAGTAGATTGAAGCCCAACATTTGGTGCCGTTGCCAGGGAGGCATTGTAGAAGCAGGCTTAGGAACTTTAGTTCTCTGATAAAAACAAAATTTTCTAAAAAAACATAGAGTAGATTTTAGTTTTATGTCAAGACAAAGAGACGAGAAAGGAAGATTTATCAAAAACCCCCCAAAAACAGAAGTAACAGGACCTTCTTTTCCAAAAGGATTCATCACAACAGTGGGTACTTTTAAAATGGCTAAGGAAGAAACATCAAAAGGGCCAACTGCATAACAGAGAAGGGAGTATGAGAGGATGTTAGAAATAGAAAACAACGTAGACAAGAGAGAAGGGAAGAAGAGAGAAGACATGAGAGGGATGAAAGAACAGCAGAAGATCAGGAAGCCACCTTTAAATTTCCCATCTTGGACACTAGCATTACCCTAGGAGAAGAGGTAAAAATGAAGAATATCCCACCATCTGTCTTACCAAACTTCTATGGCATGACCTATGAATATCCTGACTCTTTCCTATTCGAGTTTGATATCTTGTGTCGAACTTATGGATACACTGATGACACCCATAAGCTTCGTCTTTTCCCTGCTACCCTTAAAGCAGCTGCCTTGAAATGGTTCATGGGCTTAGGAGAACATTCTATCACTAGCTGGGATGAAATGAGGAAGATCTTTCTTTGAAAATATCAGGCATATTGCAGATCAAAGGATCTAAAAGATGACATTTTTGGAATGACTCAACAGGAAGATGAGAGCTTGGAGGAGTATTTGGAAAGATTCTCATACAACCTGCAGAAATCTAAATACAATTCTTTAACACCTGAGATGATTAGAACAATATTCCTAAAAGGAATAAGAAAAGAGTATTTGGATATTTTGAATGTTATGGGCAAAGGTGACATCTCTTACCTTCCCTTTTATGAGATACAAGATTTATGTCATAAATACTCAAGAGGCAAGGCTAGAACTGGAAAAAGGGATATCAATACCAAAGTAACTAAATCTGCAAACAGTGGTATCTCTAGAGCTGAGGTTGGAAATCTGCTAGAAGATTTCAAGACTGATTTATTGAGTACCTTGGGCACACAAGTCGAAGTAGCAAAAACCAGGAAGAGGCAAGAACAACAGGACCAACAAGATCAAGCTTTGTCTATTTTTTGTCCTAAATGTAGAAAGAAACACCCACTAAAAGAATGTCCTTTAAATACTGTTGAAATTTGTGTCTTATGTACTTTTAATCACAAAAATGATGACTTCCCTAGATTGAAAGAATTGCAGGTAGCTCGAATGGAGGAGAATCAAAGCATGGAGTCTCTCTACTTTATGGGACAACGAAGACCTTGGCAGCCACGATTTTCAGGTATGTCTCAAGATCCTATGCAGCAATTTCATACAAATTATCAAACTCCTATTCAAAATTCATGGAGTGCACCCATGCCTTGGCAAACTTGGTCTCCTCCATTAGCCCAATCTACTCCAAATTGGAGAGGATATGCCCATGGTAACCAGACATATCAGCAGGCTTATTTGCAGCCCTATCAACAACCTTCTGCCTATCCCCAATACCAGCAGAATCAAGTCCAAGCCCCATATTTTCAAGTTCCATCTTTTCAACAACCCAACAACATGGCTCCTCAATTGGGTACACCACCTCAACAGCTTCAATTGCCATCCAATCAACCTCCACCTCGGCCTACACAATTTCCAGCTCAGCCAATCCCAAATCCAAATAATAAAACAGACAGACCCATGTATAATGTTGATGATGGAATGGCGCTTCCCTACTCAATCCTCCCACTGCAAAATATCAATTTAAGATCTGGGAAAACCTTACAAAAAGAATCTCCTGTTATCTTAGAAGAACAAACAGAAAATGAGAAAACTCCAAAAAAATTAAATACAAAAAAATCTCAATCAGAAAATCACAGTCAAAAAGGGAAAACATTAGTATCTTATACACCTCCTTTTCCCAAAAGGTTGGTTAAAGAAAAACCTTCAATTTCCTTACCTGATTTTGATGTTTTGAATGAGTTAACAAATGTATATGTCAAAATTCCTCTACTGCAGGCTATAAAGGATATTCCAATTTACACTAAAGCAGTTAAGGAATTATGTCTTAATAAAAGAAAGAAGGATCCATCAAAAATTCATGTAGTAGGCAATCTAGCAGGATTAATGTCTAACACTGTTTTCATTGAAAAGTATGTAGATCTTGGAATACCAATGGTTACAATTACTATTAATAACTTTTCAATTCCAAAAACATTGATCGATTTAGGTGCTGCCATTAATGTCATGACACTAGAGACAATGGAATACCTTCACTTGACAAATCTCAGACCAACCACAACAGTCTTGGAATTAGCTGATAGGTCTAAAATTACACCTGAAGGGGTTTTAGAAGATATCATTGTTTCTTTAGACTCCTGGGAGTATCCTGTTGATTTTATAGTGCTACAGCCAAAGTCTAACCTAGGAGGTCACCCATTGATCCTTGGCAGACCTTGGTTGGCAACAGCAGATGCTTTCATAGGGTGAAGGTCAGGTAGTATGCTCATTTCACATGGGACAGAGAGAAAACAAATTGCACTTTACCCTTCTGCCCAAAGACCTTCTACATTAGATCATCTGTCATGGATTAATGAGACCAAAGAACAAGAAGAAGAAGTGATTCAGCCTGTCCTAAGTATCAATCAGTTCTTTGATTTTCAAGAAGAAAACCATGAAGATTTGTTGGATTATTTCATTGTTGAACCTGATATTTATGAAGAATTAAGAGACATGCAGTATGCTATAGCAGATCAAGTTTTGGGATATAATTTTCAGGAAAATTGCACAGTACATTCTTTAGCATTGGCACTTCATGATATTTTTAATGTGCATTCAATCACAGATATTCAAAGTAAAACAATTGAAATCAGTCCAGGAAAACATTTGAATATAAATGCACATCTTATTGCATCACAAGAAGAACAGTTGATTACCTTACTGAATAAAAATTCCCATGCATTTGCTTGGGAGTACACTGATATGCTAGGTATTCATCATGAGACATGCACTCACCACATTTACACAGATGATAAAATCAGACCTCTTAGACAACCGCAACGAAGAATGAACCCTATACTAAAAGAGATAGTCAAGGAAGAGCTGCAGAAGTTGTTAAAAGTAGGGTTTATCTACCCCATCTCCGACAGCCAATGAGTTTCTCCCTTGGTTGTTGTTCCTAAAAAGAATGGTAAGTGGCACATATGTGTAGATTACAGGGAGTTAAATAAGGCAACATTAAAAGACTATTTTCCATTGCCTTTCATTGATCAAGTGTTGGATACCTTAGCTGGAAAAGAATATTTTTCATTTTTAGATGGTTTCAGTGGGTATAATCAAATTAGTATTGCAAAAGAAGACCAAGACAAAACCACCTTTACATGTCCCTGGGGCACATATGCCTATAAGGTTTTACCTTTTGGCTTATGTAATGCCCCAGCTACCTTTCAAAGGGCTGTCTTGGCCATCTTTGCAAATCTAATTCATGAGTGTGTTGAAATTTACACGGATGATTTTTCTGTGTATGGAAATACCTTTGAAGATTCCTTAGCAAACTTGGAGAAAATTCTAAAAAGGTGTGTTGACTCAAACCTTTCCCTTAGTAACGAAAAGTGTTTTATGATGATGACTGAAGGGATAGTTTTAGGGCATCACATTTCTTCATCTGGAATAAAAGTAGATCCTGTTAAAATTCAAATCATTGAATATTTATCTGAACCAACAACTCAAACAGATGTAAGAAGCTTTTTAGGGTATGCAGGCTATTATCGTAGATTTATTGCAAATTTTAGTAAGATAGCTCTGCCATTGTTGAAATTGCTTTCAAAGGATGTGAATTTTAATTGGGATACTGACTGTCAATCTGCATTTCAGACACTTAAAGAGAAGCTCTCAACTGCTCCCATTTTAAGGGGACCAAATTGGACATTGCCTTTCCATATTTCTACTGATGCCTCTGCTACTGCAATAGGGGCCTCATTGGGCCAGAAAGAACATACTTTGACTTACGCCATCTATTTTATTAGTAAAAATCTAACACCTGCAGAGTTGAACTATACAGTCACTGAAAAGGAGATGTTGGCGGTGGTTCATGCTGTAAACAAATTCCGTCATTACATAACTGGCTACGAAATTTTTGTCCATATAGACCATTCAGCCTTACGATATTTAATGACTAAATCTATCACAAATGGTCGGATAACAAGATGGTTGTTGTTAATGCAGGAATTTAATATCACTGTTTTAGATCGGCCTGGACGAGAAAATCAAGTGGCAGATTTCCTATCTCGTTTACACAATACTGGTGAGATTGTTCCTGTTTCAGATAGTTTTCCTGATGAACATTTATTTGTAATTTATGTTATCACTCCTTGGTATGCTGACATTGCTAACTATTTATCATCAGGACAATTACCACCATCTATGACATCTAAAGAAAAGAAAAATATTATTAAACAAAGTGCTAGTCATATATGGGTTAATGGTGATCTCTTTTACACAGGATATGATCTAATTATAAGAAGATGTGTACGACAGGATGAAGTCTTAGATATTTTAAAGGCATGTCATGATGAACCCTGTGGTGGCCATTTTGCAGATAAAAGGACAGCATACAAGATACTCAATTTGGGGTATTATTGGCCTTCTATTTTCAAAGATGCTAAGAGGTATGTTAGAAGTTGTGATACTTATCAACGGATGGGACGGCCAATCCAGTCTGATGAAATGCCACTCCAACCACAAATCCTCATTGAACCATTTGAAAAGTGGGCCCTTGACTTCATTGGTCCAATTCATCCACCATCACAAGGGAAGAAGTACATTTTGGTATGTACAGACTACGTCAAGTGGGTAGAAGCCAAACCATTACCAAGAGCCACAGAGCAGACTGTGGTAAACTTTATTTTTGAGGAGATATTTGTCAGATTTGGGGTGCCTAGAGAGATTGTAACTAATCAAGGTGCCCAGTTTACTTCTAAACTAGTGCAGGAGATAGCAGAAAAGTACAAGATTAAGCACAGAAAGTCTACCCCTTACCATCCACAAGCAAATGGCCAAGTGGAATCTACAAACAAGACTTTAGAAGGAATCATTACCAAAACTGTCCAGATGCATAGGAAGGACTGGTCAGCTAAGCTTACTGAAGCTTTATGGGCATACCGGATCACTTGGAAAAACAGTATTGGTTTTTCTCCTTATCAGCTTGTTTACGGTAAGCAAGTCCTCCTCCCTATAGAGTTTCAAATTCATACCTTCAAGTTAGCAGTAGATTTGGGCATGGATCTTTCATAGGCTCAGCAAGAAAGAATACTTCAGTTGAATCAACTAGATGAGATGAGACAGGCTGCCATAGAACACAATATTTTGATTCAAAAGTAGAGAGCTCAATGGCATGACAAGTTTATTAAAAAGAAACAATTTCACATCGGTGACTGGGCACTATTGTTTGACTCAAAGTTCAAAGACTTCAAAGCCAAATTCACAACTCACTGGCTTGGTCCATATGATATTGCTGAAGTATATGACAATGGCTCAGTCAAACTTCAAACAATCGATGATGAAGCACGTACATTTGTGGTCAATGGCCATCGGCTCAAACTGTATACCAAGCCTATCAACAAGGAAGATTTTATACAGCAGATTTCACAGCAACGGGAAATGGAAGTGCTAGATAGACACATCAGTGTTTCTCCTTCACTTACTTCTTAGCTGCTTTGATATTGCCAATAAAAATAAAAATAAAAACAGAAAAAAAACAAAATATAAAAAAAAATATAAACAAGAAAAAAAAGGAAGTTTAGTTGTGAAAACCAGGTCACTGGCACAACATAAACTTGAATTTTCCATGGAAAACCAGGTTCGCTTGGCCATTGAAAATTCATAAAAATATTTCATTTCTTTTACATAGTTTTCTTTTCAATAATGAAGTTCTTGTTTGACTTGAGGACAAGTCAATAAGTAGGCCTGTGAGGGGGATAAGCATTTATATGCTTTCTGGAACCCTCCAAGTCTTTTTCATATGCAGAGGGACCTGACTTCCAGTAAGGCAGAAGAAATCTACAGAAGGACCTGACTTCCAGTAAGGAAGAAGAAATCTACAGAAGGACCTAACTTCCAGCAAAGCAAAAGGAATCTGAGATGGCAGACATAAGACATCAGAAGGACAGAAATGAATCAGAAATACATGCAAACCAGCTACATCAAGCAGCAATCTCATCATACAGGAATATCAAGCAAAGTCTGTAAGAATTTTAGTTTTTGTGTTTTAAAAGTTGCATGATTCTTTGTTTCAAAGTGATGACATATTTACCAACCCTCGTATGTTTGACTGCCTATTTCATTATCCTCACAGTCTCTGCCAGCATTCCATTTACTTTCCATTATCCTACCCTAGGGGTCAAGATGGTGGTCAAAATAAAACCTAAGAGCAAATTTTAAATGGCCAAAATATATACTGCATTCTACAGGCAGGGTCTCCTTCTCAACAGAAAGTGAAATGTTTTAAGAAAAACATGAAATTTCCAATGTTTTATATGTATATATATTGGTGCATCAAGCATTAAGCAAACATACATATAAAATATAGATGGCCGTGTGTATTTTCAAAATGAAAAGAGTCCACTTCAGTTAAAAGAAAATTCCTTCATTCCAATAAAACATAAAATTTCCAATGTTTTATATGTATATATATTGGTGCATCAAGCATTAAGCAAACATACATATAAAATATAGATGGCCGTGTGTATTTTCAAAATGAAAAGAGTCCACTTCAGTTAAAAGAAAATTCCTTCATTCCAATTTATAATCAAATATTGGGGCATACAAAGAAATTAAAACATGTTATATACATCAAAACCTTACCTTTTATTTCTTTCCTGAGCAAATAATTGGATGGAAAGTGGCATGTTTATGAAATGATGAGAAAAAAAACGTGGTTATATGCCCCACGGCAACATACAAATGTGCCTGAGTCTTGTATTATGAATTGGTGAAGTCAAGGAGTGCGATTTGGTCATTGTTCTTTGAACCAAATCCAACTCATTTTTCTCTGCAAAAATCGATTGCTGTGGGTGATAGTTTTCAGTAAGAGGAGGCCGTGGATTACAGGAAGGGCGCAGACACCAATTGCTGTGGAAATCGCACAGGAAGAAGTGAAGACAGTTACACCAGAAAGGAGGTAAAACTTAAACCCTTTCTTTTCTAAAGACTCTGCAAAGACCAACAGCAATTCTACATTTTTAGAGTATCATTTTTGGATAAGAAAAACAAATGCAGAGTTGAAAATTGAAAGGTTGAAGTTTCCTGTTCTCTTTCCTATCAAAGTTCAAAATGTCATCTAGACTAGAACCAGCGAAATTCAACCCCATTGATATTCATGAGAATTGCATGGAGATCTTTGAAAAGAAGCAGTGGGTAACTTTCTTTGAAAAGTTTGATGGGCATAATGAGCATGTTAGTCTAGCTTTTGCTTAAACATTTGATGGAGAAGGGGTTAAAGTGGGAAACTTGCACTTCAGACTGTCTGAAGACATCTTAGCACAAATTATTGGCCTGCCACAGCAAGGAGAAAGACTTTTCAAAACTAAACAATTCAAAGAGAAAGCATGGATACCCTTTTTGTGCAGATCAAGAGCAGGGTCAGTAAACTAGAAGAAAGGAATACGAATGAGTTGGCTGGTTCATCCCTGGGATGAAATAGTTTATGTTATCCAAAAATTTATTACTTGTGAAGGCCGATTCAGTATTGTTTATCTTTACCACATCAAGCTGTTACAGCATTTAAAAGGTGAATGTGAGATCAATATGCCCTATTTCCTATTACAGAGTTTAACTAAGATGGCTAAGGCTGTCCAAAGGCATGCAAAAGACAAAATGACAAGACTTTTTCACTGTGGACTCATCAAAATCATCATCAAGCATGAGTTACAAAAGCAAAATTTGACATGGTCAGAATTTTTAATCCACAGTCAGTTTGAAGAGCAGAAAGAATTGCTTGAAGAAGGTTTAAAAGAAGATGAATTGTTGATGATAACATACCCTGAGGCAACAAGTTCAAAACTGCCAAAGGGGAAAAAGAAGAAAAAGGAGGTATTGCTGATTACTGATGATGAAGACAACTCTGAGGCAGCAAGTTCAAAATAGCCTCAGAGAAGGATACGAACTAGGAGTGTAATGAGAGAAGAAAAACAGTTTCAAAAACAAGAGCAGATTTTCACCACTTACCAGAAAAAGCCAAGGAAGTATAAGCAAGCTCGAAGCCAGTCAGCATTAGAAGATGAGGAACACATACAAACCTTGGGGAGTCAAGAAGAAAACCTAGCAGGTGAGATAGGGCAGGATATCCAAGAAACTGATGAGATGATAAAATAGACAAAAAGAATCAATCTCTTCTTGGATTAGCAAGAGAAGGAAAAGGAAAAGCAATCAAGACAGGAAATACTAAAAGACTCAGCTTCTCTTTTCTCAGAGCAACAAACTGTGGAAGAGAAAAAGAAAGAAGATTCAGTACAAAAGAGTGAAGAATTGGGGATGGACACCAATTCTGTCCAGCTTCCAATGAAAAAGAAGAAAACTTCCAAGAACAATAAAAAGATTAAGAGGTTGAAACTTGAAATAAAGGAATTAGGGCTCAGGAATGAGAAATTAAGAGAAGTCAATTGGAAGCTGAAGGTTCAAAGGACACGCATCTCTAAACATGCATACAGATGGTATAAGCAAAAGAAGATTTATAAAGCTAAGTATGAGAGACTGAAGGTCCTTTATGCATCTCGAGCTTCAACAAATGCATCGTCTCAGACAGGAGATTAGAAGCAAGATGATCAGCAGCAAAATTTTGGTTTTAAACAGGGTTAAATATTTTTGGCATGGGGACATGCAGCAGCTTCCTCTTGGGGGAGATGTTGGGCACCATTTTGACCTCTTTTTGTCATCTAAATATCTTCCATTTTCCTCCATAAAACCTTCATACTGATTTATAAAGCTTTAAATTCACCCACAAACTTTGGTTCAAAGGTATAAATGTCATTGCTTTTTAATAAATTGAATTTTGAGATTTTTAAAGCATTTAAACTAAGGTTTTTATTTAGGATTACAGGATGTGCTAACTTCCCATAATGTCTCCAAGGTTGAGCACTTGCAGGCCAGCTAGGCGTGAACTAAAAGATGGAGAAAAGATCCTCAGTGTCCAAGGATGGATAAACTTTCAACGGATAGATGATGTGGCTCTCACAGGTGTCAAGTCAATGACGGTCAAAGGTGACCACCTGTGCTACCACTCAGCACAAAAGTAGGGCAGTTCCGATTTTGTTGATTTTCACAGATCTGATAGAGGATCTCGAGGACTATGTTTCATTAATTAGTTTCCAGATTAATAGCATTTCTAGTTTTCTTTTAAGTTTGTATAAATACTCCATAAGACAGAGGAGAAATCCATCACGATTGTAGACTGAAAACGCATGTTGTTCTAGACTGCGTTGTTCTATTACTGTGTATGATCGATTTTATGGTGAACATATTTAAATTTTAAGCTCTGTGATTCTTCAATTGCGTGTGTGAACGAGGCATTGGAGGGCCCCCTCTGTCGAGTCTGCACACCCCTTTATTTGCCAGTGAACGATTTAAATCGCTGCAAATGATTTGATTGTTGTTAGTGGTATGTGTTAATTCCTATAGGATTCAATTTCATTATTGCAGAACGAGTTAAACTAGTTCTCAATCAGTTTTATAAAGCTCTGTTATCTCATTGATTATACGCTGGAGAATGGTGCAGACTACTATCTCACCTTACTGTGCATTGCTTGACTGTTCAACGATGGAGTATTAAGAACAATTACACATTACGAATGCTTTCCTATAAAGGGAATTAATGTTTGATTGTTTATTCAGTGCTGGGATAATAGACAGAGTCTTATAGTCCATATTTTAGGGTTAAGATTAATTTATAATTGTTTTTATTATCTCAGAAGTTTCACATACAAATTGCTTTCACATATAAATTGTTGTGTAAATGAAATATCAAATGAAGTTGTTCCTGTAAGGGAATTTTTGTGTTTTCAAATCACAGTAACTTAATTTTTTAAATAGGTTTATTTCATAGATAACTAGATTTCCAAGACAAGTCTAGCTTTGAGTCCTTATACTTGGATATGCCTCTAAGTCTACCAACCCGTATTGACATAAACTTAAGGTTTGATCTGCATTAGTAGATTGAAGCCCAACAAGGATCAACTGAAAAGAGCTCATACTATACAACTTAAAATTTTGGTAGAAAATAGTCATTTTGTTCACACTAGCATGTCACCAGAAATTTAAAAATAGTGAAAACAAATTTTGCAAATGATAACCTACTACAGGAAAATTGAATACCCTATGTGGATGGAATAAACAAGTTGCTAATGTTGAACTCTGGAGATGAAGTACCGAACTTCTGAAAAACGTAAATGTAGGGGGAAAGGTGGACTATTGTATGGATGAACAAACATGGGTGGTTGTCTCACGGTATATAATGGGACAATCATCTACAAGGTTGAAACAAACTTTGATGCAACTTAACCTGTAATTTATCTTATTGAAACTACTGCCCTGCTCATTCCAACAATCAATATGCCCTTTTTATTTGCAAAATCAATGAAATATTCAGTTGAAGTATATAAGATGAAACCATAAAGTATTCAAGTATTCCAAACCCGTAGTACAATATTTTCCATGTGAATGAATGTGTTGAGGTCAAACATGGGAAAGATTCATTGGATTACCAACCATTAATATATGTTGTTGACCAGTGCGAGATAAATCGCCATTG
Organism: Larix kaempferi; assembly: GCA_027924585.1. NCBI lineage: Eukaryota > Viridiplantae > Streptophyta > Pinopsida > Pinales > Pinaceae > Larix > Larix kaempferi. Next base: position 5,698,129 of record BSBM01000569.1, read on the forward strand.
ATGTCAATGAGCGTCAAGGTACCCTAGTACATCTTGCTAGGTATGAATAAATGAGTTGAATTCGAGTCATCTGTTGATCTGGATTTATGTGAGAATGAAATGAAAGAGCATATATAGAACCAAATACATAGATATAATGTAGGAAACAGAGTGATACCGTAAAATCAAATTGTATTAACTAAATAAAATAGAACATAATGTAAAATAAAGCAGCTAGAATTGTGGTAGCTTTATCTTTGAGAAGAGATGTGGCGGTTGCACTCGTTCATCACAAGCTAATTACAAAAGGAGGATGAAGGGCCTTTTTATCATAAGCATGAGGGAAAAAAGCCTAACATCCAAAAACATAACCCCAGGAGATGATCCATAAAGGTTTGTTCGTCTCAAGGTGGTCAGTTGAGGTGTCAACTTATCGTAGGGATAACTTTTACATATGATATCCGTTTTTTGCTAAGGTGAAGAAGTTTCCTTGCCTTGACATCCTGATAGAGTTATAGTTTATGGATGTGATGAACTTGTTCAACAATTTTGGTTGCCTTATTATCCTTGGTCTTAACTAGTGTGGATTATTTCTTTATGTATGTGCACCTTCAATGCGTGGCCTCACATCATAGAGGTACCCGTATAGGCGAGGTAAAAATTCCTTTCATTTCTTCTTGTTTTTGTTGAGTATAAATACTCTATGCAGAGGTTGTAGATATCTCTGTGATCTAATGTTCACCTTCAAAGGAAATTATGAAGAGAGAAAAATTTCCAATGTGGGATAATATATTTCTACATTGCTTGCATGAGGTCAAAGAGGCTGCGGTAGGTGAAACTATCTTTGGTATCTGATAGAGTTGTCCTCCCAAAGTGATAATGACGCTATGAGGCCATGACTCATACACAACATGACACTTCCACATATATAGCTACCCTAAAAGAACATCATAGACTTCAAGTGGATCCAACTCATCACACAATACCTCCTATTTGAAAGGGTTGATGTTGTATGGTAGATGGCATTGATGATTGACATGGATACCTCGTCCTTGGATTATCCATCGATGGTGTATGGATGCAGGTGTGGTGTAGTAGATACCTCCAATATCTTGATGACTTCTGCTAAGATTAGGTTCTTTTGGATTTCATTGTCAACAACAAAATGTAGGGGAATTCCCTTCACCCACATCTGTGAGTGGAAAAGGCACTCGTCTTCCTCTGACCCTTCTAGTTCCTCTGCTTGAATATGTGTGATAGAAATGGTGACACTAGGTTCTGCATCAATGATATTCTTCCCCCGTTCTGTGACTATGGCATTGGGTTTTGAATTGGAATTGAAAATAGGATCTAATTCTGAAGCTTTGATCTCAACCACCAATGACTGCTTTGAGTGGCATTCATCAATGTTGTGCCAGGGGATTTTGTGAAACTCGCACCACTTCCCGGTGTCCTTTGAATTTATATTACTCTTCTTTTCTTATGGCTAGGAATATTTTTCCTATGGTTGGTTTTCCTTTCCTTGTCCTTTATTCTACGAACCAATGTTTCCCTTTCCTCGCTTCTGCAGCGGATTCACAGGTCCAAATTTTCACTTGTCTTTTGCTTGATTTTGACAGCATATTGATAAGCGAATCCTAGTGAAGAGATGTCTAGGAATTCCATATATTTTTGTATGTACTGATGTAGGCCACTGCAATATTTCAAAACCAAGTGCCACTCGGAGTCTTCGATACCCAACTTTGTGTGCAAGGTGTGAAAGTTGTTGGTGTACTCTACCGCTGCTTTGTCTCTCTCTTGACGCAATGTGGTCCATCTCGTGTACTAGTCATCATAATTTCCCATAGGGTAATATTGTTCTTTAACATCATATATCAAAGAGGCCCAAGTGGGATTGGCCTCAAACATTTCAGAATCCCCTGTTAAGGTTTGCTCACAATGATTTTCCCACCAATTTTTGACATGGGGGATAGCCTAAAGGCACACAAAGGTGATATTTTCCTTGTCGAAGAAATTGTGGGCAAATAAGTACCTTTATATGGCCTTCAAATAAAGTAATATCAAAGTTAACTTGTACCTTGAAGGGTGTGGCTCCTATGAAGTGACTGCTTGATGATCCCTCCATTTCTGCTGGCATCCATCGAAGGATATGGGTGAAATTTTCTATCATCTCATTCCTCTTTCGTGTGGGGGATTCCTTGAGAAACAACTTGATAGGAGCTCCTGCTCTATCATCTCTCTTTTCTTCAACCATGGTAGGTAGTTTGGGCAAATGAGGGTGGTTTTCCCCAAACCTGACTAGTTCAAGACCCAACTCTCAATTTCAAGATATCATTGGGGACATGCACTTGAGAGACAACAGAGAGAAGATTGCTTTGATACCACTAATCTAGATTTATGTGAGAATGAAATGAAAGTGGATATAATGCAGGAAACACAATGATACAGTAAACTCAAATTCTATTAACCAAATAAAATAGATTAGACTGTAAAATAAAGCCGTTAGAATGGTGTTAGATTTATCTTTGAGAAGAGATGTGGTGGCTACACTCATTCGTCACAATATGATTAAAAAGGGATGTCAAAGGGCCTTTTCATTATAAGCATAAGGGAGAAAACCCTAACATACAAAACTCTAACCCTAGGATATGAAATGTAGAAAGTTTTACGGGTCTCGAGGTGGTTAGTTGAGGTGTCAAATTCTCAGGGGGCATAAATTTTGCATATGATCTCCATTTAGGTCGTTTGGTAGCTCATTGGAAAGGTCTAGTTGAGAATTACACATTTTTCCAATCCAATCATACCTATGGCTATGACTGTACTGATGCGTCTCCAAAAAACATCGTTTAGGACCTAAAAAAAGCCCCAAAATTTTTGGACATGAAAATCCGTAAAAACTTCCAAAATGAAAAAATTGTCTTGAACTCATGGAATAGGTGGGTGGCCACTGATATCCATCTGGAGCAGTCCTATGACTTGAAAAACTGCCAAATTGGAAAAATTATTTTTAGCTAATGAAATAGGTGGGTGGCCACCAATATCCATCTAGATCACCTACAAGATCTGACGATTAGGGGACATTTATGTATTCCCATTGTTGTCTCCAAGAGAACCTACCATTGATGACTACAAGCCTCAAGGTACTGTTATCACATTCATGGTAGTTAGGGCTACCATGTCTTCAGACAAATTTTCAGTACTTTTCTAATCCAGTCCTTTCGCTATGAAATGCATGAGATCAACAGTCAATGAGCATCGTTTCTATGATCACTCATATTTTTAGCAAACCCAGAGCATCCATTTCCATCCTTATGCTAGGACTGAGCCTCATGAACCTAGATGTGATGACCGAGGTAGCCATTTTCTTCCATGCATATCAGTCATGGTGACAGTGACCAAATTTATTTAGTAGTATTGTTCCAGTATTGTTCCATGGTCTAGATGATGGATACATGTATATGACCCAGCAGGTATATGGTTCTATGTTGGATACTTATGTTGTGCTCTTTTACTTATCTTGGTAGCTTGACTGGGTATTTAGTGGTTATGATATAGCGATATCTTTATGTGGTTATTGATTGACTATTTAGAGTAGAAGTAATTCAATTGCTTGAGATTAGAATTTCTTTCGTATACTCATTGGTCATGCACTCTTAGTAGTATGGACTTGGTAATTCCCCCATTTATGGATTGCTAGTCATGGCATCACTTGCCACTTCCCCACCCATATGTTTTCATTTGTATTTGATTGTACCCCAACTTACTCTTCAGCCTATGATATTGAGGACTTCCCCACCTATGCCTCTATGTTGGATATATTCCTTGTTATTATGTGTCTCGGCTCTGAGTTGTGCAACAGAACTTGGAGAAGCCTTGATCCTTCTGGGCCAGGAGAACCCACTTTTGTTGGTTCCTCAGCTTAGGTGAGTTGAGATTCTAAATCCTTGACCACTCTGGTCGGTTTCCCCCGATGTTTGGTCCTGATTGTGGATGATCCCCCCTAGTTTCCTGATTTGTGTCAGCTAAAACTTGAAGCAAATTGTACTACCATCATTACATGCATTTATATGATTCATTGTTATATATTCTTAAATGCAAGCCCATGGTAAAATTATAAGCTAAACTGTGCTTATAAGCACAACAAAGAGGGATATGAAATGAAATGTAAAACACCCTAGATGAAACCTTCAATTATTTGTGCTTTTAAGCACATGTAAAATATGAAGGGTCATGGGCCTAAAAGCAGTGGGTAAAATAATGCTAAATCGAAAGACTGTTGGCCATGCTATTATTGAAATGTAATGATTATTTCCTCATGGAGCCTACGGGTTGGTATGTGATATGGAGTAAGAGATACCTAATTCTAAGTGTCCCCTAGAACCTCAAGTTATGGTTTACTGTGCACCCAGTCACGGTCGTTCTATAAAATATCCTCACGAATCTTTATTTAAGCTTGGATGTGAGCTGTATACATTTGTTAAAGTTGAATGGTCACTCCTCAAAACAACTTATTCCATTTGTGAGACATTTCCATCCCATGTGTGTTTTCTGTCCAACATATGCTTAGGTGGTATTCCCTTTCCCTTTATCTGATATGTTTGTTATCACGCCATATTAGTTGGGCTACTATTCTTGCTGAGCAGATATCTACACTTTCCAGTGTTAAATTTTGAGCATTAATTCACAATACTCCAAGATCTTTACTGAGAGAATAACATGTACAGTATATCAATGCATATCAATCATAACAAACATGTCAATCCTCACAAGAAGCAAAAGCATGAGAGACAATAGACACACAGAGTTTCTGTGGGGAAAACCCTAAGGTGAAAAACCCCACAACTTCCTCAGAGATAGATAGAGCAATAGCTCAACCAAAGTACAAAAGATAGACTCCTCTTAGCGGTTGATCCTCCTCCTCACAAGTGCGCCACTTTCCAAGTGAAGGAAGAATGAGTTTCTGAGTGATCCAAATAGAGATCTCCCGATCTCTATTTATACTTGTTCTGTTTGCCCAATAATTTTCTGGGGCCAACTTGTCTAGCTAGGTACATCAACCACATATTACATAAATCAGGGCTGACCCCACACATGGTGGTCTAATAACCCATTGGCAAGTTAACATACTTGTGACACTTGTTAATACACATGACGACACTTCCGTATAGAGGAATGACACATCTCTATAGGAGTACAATAATATATAAATGAAATACATTCCGAAGTTACATATACATCAACATCCAGAGCTTTGTTTTTACAGAGATAGCTATGATGAGCACATTTATTTATGATCACTTATAGATCAGAGCAGTATATATCATACATTGAGTAGACCTTGTGCCAAGTTTGAGCCTTGAGAGCTTAGATTTGATGACCGATATGACCTTTTGTTTCATACAGTTTCGGTTCAGTACCCAAAGTTCCAGTTGTATTATGGCAGCAATGTTTCAGTGGTTCTATATGATTTCTATTTATGATATGCAGTGATATGACCATTAGACTTGTGATTGTTAACATTGGGCTATTATCTTGTTGTTTTAGTCATCTTCATAGCATTGACTTGGTATATAACTCATGATGTGGCAGTACTATTTAAATAGTGAAATGAAATATCTTGGATGGATTTAAAATATAAAATTGGATGTATTACTTGCACTTTAAGGTTTACTGACTATACTCATTGGTTTCATTACCCTCCTGTGAGCATGAACATGGTCTCCCATGACTTTTATGTTTGCTATCCTAGGCACCACATTCACTTGAATCCATCCATCCATGACCTTGCTTATTTTGGCTTTCACCTTGACTTTCCTTCTTGACTGTTTGATATGGAGGACTTCCCCATTTCTACCTCTATGTTGGATTGCATCTACGTTTGTTTTGTGTCTCGGCTCTGAGTTGGTGACAGAACTTGCCTTTGGTGAGTTGGATTTTATGCCTAGATCATTCTAGTCGGTTGCCCCTATGTTTGGCTTAGTGCGGAATTCCCTATAGTCACATGAGTTGTTGTTGGCTAAAACTTAAAGCACATGTACTACTTATATTGGAAAACTCTTTATGAAAGCCTATGGAAATTAAATTCTAGAATGTGTTTCTAAAAAAACGATGAATTAAAGGCTAAAGCAATGAAATGATAAAGTACCCCTCAAAGGGTCCAAAAAGGTCTAAAAAGCAATGGTTAAATAAATTTTATATCTAAAGATTGGTGACCTCATAAATGTAAATATGCCCCGGATGCAAGTTGCGATTAGTTGTGATTTTTAGCGCATGCAAAATACCAGAGGGGTCATATAGGCCAAAAAGGTCATGGAAATTAAATGAATAATCCTAATGAACTTGGATCAACTTGATGTAGACATGATGCCAAGTTTGAAGAAGCACTCTCTAAACAACTTAACCATTTGTGAGATAGGAACTGCCATTCCCTTCGTTTATTTTGTCTGGCATAGAGTGTATCTCCCCCTCTCCCCATCCAAAGTGTCACTTAGTTGAGTTGGTCAAGTCATCCCTTTTACCTAGCCTTGTCCTTAGCCTTCACCCTTTGCTAGTAGTTAGACCATGTCCATTGGATGAGTATGTCTTTAAAGCTTTTGTGCAAGTAAACTATAAGCAACATTGAAATACATATGTATTAACTGCCACTGAATGATGTTTATACTTTAAGTTAAGCTATGAATATGGTTAAAGGAACATGTCTTAGTCATTTGTTATAATATAGTCTTTGGTTGTATTTTGACCTAATCAAACATAGTTTGACCATGGTCATTCTTGGGATCTATGATGAGATGGACCACTTGTGCTTATTGATGTTAATCTATGGTCCCTCATACACCTATTGATGATTCCATATGTTGGACATATGCTCTAGATGATGATTGATGCAGTTGGTCAGTTTTATTATTATTTCTAGATCATCATATTTTACATTGTCCGGGTATGGTGGACCCTACTGATGACCCCAAAGGTTATCATGAGGTGTATGAGTACTTATATATAATGGATTTGGGTCTTATGGATCCATTGAGACACTTATATTTCAGTTCTGGGCACTTCTGGGCATGAGAGTAGCATTTATCCACCTATTGACCAATTTGGGCATGCTGATCCAGCCTGTCCAGCAGGAGCATTGGAGGCAAGTCGTTGCCCAGGGAGATACAGAGGAAGGGGGTGGTCTAGCAACTTTCTTTTACCATTATACCCCCCTTCTGGACATGATTTCACATTCAGTTTGGAAACGCAGGCACCTTAGAGGCAGTTTTTGGCATTTTTAGGGTTTTTGGGAGGATAAAAAATGGAATAAAAAGGTCATTGAGGAATTCGATTTGGGAAATTGAGGCAAGGTTTTGGAACTTGGTATTCTCATAGGTCATTCATGGTGAACCCCCTTTCTTGCAGATCATTTTGCACCGGTCAGTGGGGTCCACATGGGCTACAGTATCTCTTTTATTGTACTTCTCTCTCTGATGATGGGGACATGATTTGATCATTTGTATTAATTGGACATGTCATAGACATATATTTTATATTATTGTGCTATGGGGACATGCTAGTGAAGGAGATTAATGCCTCCTAGCCCCACCATGAGCTTTTAGTGACTTGTCTAGGTCTTATTGATGTGGCACATGTATTTTTAGCCACCCCCATGTATGACGTCACCCTCATTGAGCATTTTAGGCTATGACGTCATCACTTAGTTAAGTGATCCATGTCTTATATTGCATTGGCTCATCTTAGCCGTTGATTAGATTGTTATATCTTTTAATCTCAACCATTGGTTTTCAAAAGTGTTTTAGGGTTTTGGTCTTTTTCTCCTATAAAAGGAGGAGACCCCCTCATTGTAAAAACTATCTAGAGATTTTTTTCTCTTGGATATTGGAATAAATTTCTATCTTTTGGAGTAATGCTTGGATCTTGGAGTGGATGTTGGTTGTTATGATTGTAAATGATTTTTTCCATTGCACTGGAGGATATCTTGTACCTATCTTGCATCTTTTGCCATACTTTTGATTTACAGGTGGAGAAGATGTCTTGGGAGGAATGCGTATTGGTGGGGAGGCTTTCCCTACAATTTATTTCCAAATCGTGGATCAAACAGGGAGTGGTTTTGTCTTTGTACCAATCATTATTTGCTTATATATTTCTTGCTTGTATCTACCCTCATCTTCTTAGATTGATTGATGCTTTGTCTCCTTGGTTTTGACAAGTTAGAGGGGCACACATGTGGGCTTGGACAAGACGTTTTGGCAAGAGGGCTTCAAAATCTTCCATTTGATATTTGGAAAAGTAATCCTCATCTCAACTAGCATCCATCTCTTCATCCGGGTATGCTCTAAAGGATAGTCTTTTTATCCTTGGCTTATCCATGGTTTCTAGATCATAAAACCCTCATAATCAAAACCCTAGTAATTTTTATTTTTTAGATCTACTTCAATCTAGCATGATTTTGGGGATAATTTTTAAAACCCGCCTCTATAGCATCCACGGCAATTCGGATCTATATTTTGGTGGTGATTGGCCTCCATTTGACCCATTTCCCAAGGCACATTGGTCTCTCCAAGGGAAATCGCATTCCTTGAGGGAGGTCATTTTCTAGGTTCTAGTACGTGGGTAGGTGAGATCGTTGCTTCATTGGAAAGATCCCCTAAAACCTACCCCTAGTGCTTCACTTTTGTGATTTCTACCTTGTGGGCCCCATTCCTCATTTTGAGGGTTGTGCCCCACTTGGGTCACGTAGTGATGCATTAGATCTAGTGAGATCTAGCCATGGCATGCTCTTGATCTTGAAAACCCACCTTGCTTTGCACCTTGACTATCTCGATATACAATTTGGTGGACATCCGACTCCATTAGCCCCTCCATACAAGGCACTAGTCATCCTTGGGTCAATTCGCATTCCTTGGGTAGGTGGATTTTTGCTAGATCCTACACTTGGGTATTGCTAATTCTTGGCCAATCTATATATCCATGCCATAGCATACCCCTAGTACCATCATTTTCCAACTTTGACCTTGTGGACCCAACTTGGAACAATTTTCCACTTTTTAAGGAGTGGGTCCCACTTGGCTAATTTTCATGGTACTGAGTCATCTTTAGATCTATTGATTAAACCTCATAGGTGGCCCTTGTCTTTCATTGGTTGAACCATTTGTCACTCTTTAAGCCTCTTCAACCACACCTTAACCCTTGGGTCCACTTAATATTCCTAGATCTAATTCACCATTGATCTCCTCCTTTCATTCTACACATTTCCCTAGGAGTCTTTGGGTTAGATAGTCTTCATTGATTGGCTAGGGTCTCCCCCTTGATCTTGATTTGTCTTGATCTAAAGTGAAGAGTGCCTCGGTTATCGTGACACCCAGCTTGCATTGGGAACCGTGGCATCTCTTGCGTCACCTCTTTAGTTTTCCATCTCCTCTACCATCCCAGATGGGATACCTTTAGGGAAAACTACAAGTTGTGTGATAACAATGTCACAATGTTGAAGTTGTAAATTCATTCCCTTAACTTATCCTTGTTTCTTCCACCTTCACCCATTTCTAGCAAAATGCCCACGTCCATAAATGAGTATACACTTAAGGGTCTTCTTTTGAGTAATTGGTTGATTTAATATCAACTTATATTTGATGGTTTATTTACTAATCGCCAGTAGAATGTAACTTTGTACTTTAGTTTTTCTATTTTAATATTTAAAGGATCATATTTTATCCATTTGTACTTCCAGCATCAGTCGAATTTGGCCTAGGTCATTATTTTGATCAGTTTTGACCTGGTCAACCCAGTTTGAACAAGTCAACTGTAGGATTCAGGATGAGTTGGACCGATGATGTTCAAGATAGATTATTTGTGGTCTTATGTTTCCAATTATATGGTTTCATGCATCAAACAGAGGTTTCATGTGATGGTTTGATGGATTTTTATTATTATTCTTATTTATAGACCATTATTTGTATTGTTTGGGCATTATTGAGCTTACAGGTGATTATCCTGATGGTCACATGGTGTATGAGTACTCATAATTACTAGATTTGGACATTTTTAGTTCATTGGGACACTAAAATATCAGTTTCAGGCACTTATAGATGATGATATGGTTAGTTTATCACTTTGTTGCATATTTGGCATATAAAATGTCATGTTCAACACTTTTGAGATTATTTTTGTTCTCCTAGAGTGCTACAGAGGGAGTATGGGGTCCAACCACTCGTTATTATCATATTACCATGCTCCTAGAAATTTTGGTGCATTGAGATTGGTTCCTAGGGAAATTGGCAGAGAGTTACAGACATTTTATTATTTTACAGGTGATATTCCTGTAGTACAAAATGGAAGAATTGGTCACTGAGGAAATCGATTTGGAAAAATGAGGCAAGAAAATAGCATGAGGTTTGATCATAGAGTTATTGTGGTGCATCCTACACATTCCGGTATAGTCTATTGTCATGTCCCCAATTTTCCAATACCAAGGGAAACAAAGAATCCACCAAACCCCCATGGATCCTATTGAATACCAAGGAAATAATTAATGAAAGAAGGGATAACATTAGCCTAGGAAATTATTAACTAGGAATAATTTATTCTATGGTTGTTTAATTAATTAAATTAGAAGGATGTAATAATTATTTTTTATATCTAAAATATTAATTATTTGTTTTCATGAGTTGGATGATGATAAGGACACCATGAGGGCGCATGGAGTGATAAGGGTAGCTTTATGAGTTGTCACACCAAAGAAGAAAGTGGAGAAAAGTAGCACAAAGCAAGATGCCAAGATAAAAGGAAAGAAACTGACAAAAGTGTTAGGATATTTTTGACACTTAGGAGTTAGTTAAGTTCAACTTGGTCTAATATATCCGTTAGGTATGCATTTGTATATATGTAATCCAACGGTCACGATATAAAGTGATCCGACGGTTCAACTTCTCTCGATATTAACAACACTTGATCTGTGGCTTAATACCCTATTGGTCCATGATTTCTATTTAAAGAGCATGGAGGGTCATGGAGGGTTTTGTACGAAAAGGCTTCTATTTGCCCTAACTATGGCCTTTTCCACAGATCTAAGGTATACTGTTTTGTTTTCCGCATTTTTATTTCTCTGCCTCTATTTCATTTTGCTTGTTTTTTTTTTTTTTTCTTTGGAAGTGATAGCCTCCTCCCTGCACATGTTGGCAGTCTCGGTCGACCACGAACAGCAGGAAAGGCATGCCGCTTACCAGGAAGGACTAACAGAAAACTAACAGAGAGCGGGAAACCGTTGAGTTTTTTTTTTGTCTTGTTTTTCTGTTTTGGTGTGTAAAGTTTTTTTGCAAGCTGAAACAGGGGTCTGCGGGGTAAGCATGCACTACAAGACAAGAAGAGTAAAAAAAAAATACCCCTTCCTCCTTTACAATATTTTCTATATTTTTACAATAACTCACTTGGTTTAAAGTTACTTATGAAAGAGGTCTTAAGTTCAAATCTTGTTAGTATTTATTGCATTGATTTCATATATTAAGAAAAAAGGAAGTTACTTAAAATCTCACATAAGTTACTTTCTTTCCTTTTAAGTTGTTTTTTTCCTTTTTCTTCTCTAAAGCAACTTTATCAAATAAACAAAAACAAAAGTTTCCTTTTATTTTTAACTTGTCTTTTTCTTCTTCTTTTTAAGCAACTTTATGTAAAAGTGACCTTCCCTAATTTATAGAAGTAAGGCACATAAATTTTTTTTAAGTGAGCTTAGGAGTTAAGTTAGGACTAAAGGGATTTTTTTTGCTGTGCACTTACCTCCACACACCATGTGGTTCATTGGCTGCTCTTTCAATTTGTTTTCAAAATGGCATAACTTTTTCATCCGGAAGCTGATTGCAATGCTGTTTTTTTTAAACTGCTTATTTTTTTGAGCTCTATTATTTTTTCCAGCTATTTTTTTTAATCTTTGAAGTCATATTTATTTCATAATGAAAATTTCAAATGATATACTTCTTACCAGTACTAACTATTTTGTATGGAAGTCTCGGATGGAATATATTCTTAGAAGCAAAGGGTTATATAAACTTACCCTTGGCATGGAAACTCCTCCCTCTGATACTAATAAACTAGCAAAATGGGAAAATAGAAATGATTCAGCTTGTGGTTTAATTGGTTTGTTAGTTTCTCCTGATCTGCAGTTTCATCTTCAAGGCATTCATGCACCGAATGATGCTTGGAAAAAGCTAAATACTGTTTTTGGTATTAAAAATGAGATTAGAGCTCATCAGCTTGAGAATGAGTTGCTTACATTAGATCCTAATAAATTTTCTTACATGGAATATTTTATAACAAAATTTAAGACCCTTAGAGTCTTATTGGTTGCATGTAAAGTCATAAAGGCAGATGATGGCCTTATTTATGCCATTCTTTCCAAGTCAGGGCCTGCATATTCTATATTTGTCTCAACCTTTCATTCCACTAGAGAAGCTCTTCTTTCTTCCGGAGCTCAATAAAAAGCTCCATCTTTTGATGTTTTTTGTGATTCTTTAATAAGAGAACAAGAAAAACTCTTACATCCTTGACTAATTAATACTGCCAGTACTTCAAAAAAGGATTTAGTAGCTCAGCAGCTTCCTAGTCCGAAGAATTACAAGAATTCAAAGAATCTAAAGAAGCACAATCAAAATAACAAGGGTCCTAAATCTTCTCAACCTCAAAATTATCCTCAACAAGATAAAGCTGCCAAATTTAAAGGAAACAAGAAACAAAGACATTGCAACTTTTGTAATTGCAATGGGCATGAATATTCAAGGTGTTTTAAGAGGATGGAAGCTCTGGAAGCAGCAATGAAGAACCATCACATTCAACTTGATTCTTCTTCAACTTCATCTTTAGGACAATCACTTTCAGCCTCTGGGTTTTGCACTTACAGCATGTTCTTGTTCTTCTGCAAATGAATGGCTTATAGATTCTGGAGCATCTTATCATATGGCTAAGGATAAAACCATATTTTCTTATTTAAATAATTGTAACACCAAACAAATATTTGTTGGTGATGATAGATCACTTAGTGTTGAAGGGTCTGGTACTGTTCATCTAGACAATGGACAGTTTAATGATGTATTATGCGTTCCTACTCTTTCATATAATATTTTATCAGTATACCAGATCACTCATTTTGGTGAAGGTAAACCGTATATTTTTCACCTCACCAAGTTGTAATTAGAAATTGAAAGGATTCACGACATGTATTAGCTACTAGAACAGTTGATGATATTACCAAGTTGTACAAGTTTGACAACTTTGGGTCATCTTCACTTCCATCAGTTTTTGTTGCTCATAGTGATGAACTGAGAAAGCTTTGGCATGAGAGATTTGGTCACTTAAATTATCTCTCATTGCAACAACTATGTAAAGAAAATATGGTGACAAGTCTTCCTATGGTCTCTTGCAAGGATGGTGTTTGTTCCGGTTGTGTACTCGGAAAAAATCATCGAGACAGTTTTGACAAACATCATAGGGTGATGCTTTCATATTCACTCATACATTTGGAAGATCCAAAAGTATCCAACAATCAAGCTCTGGGTGGGTTAACCAAGAGCCAGTTCTAGTTCCTTCTTCACTAGTTTTTGTGAACTAGTTACTGTTTGCAATTTTCTGATTTTTAAGATTTGAATTTGAGTTGATATTGTGAAATTAAGCACAGCAGATCTAATTGAACAAGTAAATCAATTACAAGAGATGAAACTCAGAAAATATGTGTAAACTGCGCAAAAGGCTTGCAGCAGTGCTCTATTGAACTCAGAAGTAGAATACAATACAAGATGCAGTCACAATGATTGAATGAATTCGAATTACCCAAGGAGGTCATTCGAAATACTGCATGGAATATCTTGGATCCAACTAGGAGTCCTCATCATCATATCAGTGGAGTCATCAGTTGGAATATCTTGGATCCAACTAGGAGTCCTCATCATCATATCAGTGGATCCAAGTAACGGTCCACCAGGTGTCAAACTAATTCTAACTGAGTGTGGTAGGTGTAACTGGCGCATGAGGCACTAATGTAGGGAAGGAGGCTCAGTGGAGGGCGCATGGGGAGCTAACTGGAGTCAGAATAGGCAATCTAGTCTCACTAGGGGTCCAACGGAGTGATACAATCACTTGAGGAGTCAATCTAGCCTTAAATCAAGGAAAGAACTCAACTAACTGACGTGAACTGAGTGGTAGGTGAAGAAGTGTGCCTTTCTCGGGTGGTAGGTGAGAAGTGGGTGCCTTACTGACTAGGAGGGCTAAAACTGCAAGGAAAGAAGCTCTCGGGTGCTGGAAAACTGGGGACAAGGTGCTGTAGGTATCAAAGTGGTGACTGGGATGCATGCAAAGTACAAAATTGAATGATGAGATATCCTAACACCCCTTCTCAAGCTATACTATGATGTAAAAAAAAATAACTGGATAGGGCCCTGGTTACTGAGAGCAAAGGTCACCCCAATACAATAATCCAAAAATGCTAGAAAAAAAATCTAAGTGAGGAAAGAGGGAAAACCCAATGGGAAGAAATCCCCCCCTCAAGCTGAACATAGAAGGATCTAATTTGTCTCCACCATGATGGAACTCACCCCCAATAGTGAACGGAGGTAAGAGAACTTCTTCTCAGTGAAGCTCTTGGTGAAGATGTCTGCAATTTGCTCATCGGTAGGGCAATATTGCAAAACAATGGTTCTATCATGCACAAGCTCTCGGATGTAGTGCATGTGGATCTCGATGTGGTTGGTCCTCTGTCTCTGAACTGGATCCGTCGATATCTTGATAGCACTTTGATTGTCACAAAAAATGACAGTCGAAGTAGTACTACCAATATCAAACTCTGACAAAATACCCTAGAACCAAACTACCTGAATGCAAGCATTGACTTCTCCTCGATACTCTGCCTCTGCTAAAGATAATGCAATGGCTTCCTTCTTTTTGCTTGAACAGAAAATAGGCCTAGTGCCAATCATGAAAACATAACCTGAAGTGGACTTCCAATCAATACTATCACCCTCCCAATCTGAATCAATATACCCAATCAAATCTTGCTCACAATCTGCAGCATAGTGTATGCCAAAGTTTTGAGTACCCTGCACATATTGTAAGATCCTCTTGGCTGCCTGCCAATGGAGATCATGGGGCTACTGCATATATATTGATACAGCACTCATGGCATAAGATATATCAAGCCTTGAGTGTGTGAAGCACCTGCAACAATTAATTAATAAGAATATGCGAAATAGCAGAAATGACAGAACTCAGAATCACTTTTATATTGATCGCAGGCCACTTCGAGGGGGCAACCTCCTTTGAGAAAGCTCAATACAAATAACTTCACAGTACCTTCATAGGCCTAAAAAAACACTTATATACTAAGTCTAGGCGCCAATACTATGGGTCAAAACCATGGGCCACTACAAACTATGGATCAACAATACTATGGGCGACTTACAAAGCATATGCGCCAACAACAATAACACAAACTATTGATCAACAAATACTACGGGACGACTTACAAAGCATATGCGTCCAACAAGAATATACTAACAAAGTAAAGATATGGGTTCCTAACATCCCCTCCCCCTTAAAAAAAAGCTTTGTCCTCAAAGCTTTAGATGTGGAAATTGTTGTTGAATCTGAAGGAGTGGTTCCCATGTAGCATCCTCTGGTTGCATGTCGTGCCATTGAATTAAGACCTCTGTGATAGAGCGAGAGTGAAGCTGACGAGTGCGCCGATTAAGGATGGCCTCCAGCTCCAAAAGGATGGATCCTTCATTATCCAGTTCAGGTAAAATAGTTTGTCCACTGATGTTGGTGCCAAGAACTTTCTTCAGACAAGAGATATGAAATACTAGATGAGTGCGGGAAGGAGGAAGATCCAATTTATAAGAAATGGACCCAATCTTCTGAAGAATCCGAAATGGCCCATAGAACTTTGGAGTGAGCTTATGACGCCCTTTGAGTTTCAAGGAGGATTGCTTGTATGGCTGGAGGCGAAGAAAAACCATATCGCCTGCTTGAAAAGTGCGCTCAGAACGGTGCTGCTCAGCTTGTTGCTTCATGCGATTTCTTGCCATGTGAAGATTGTCCCACAAAATGCGAAGAATATGATCACGGTTTCAAAGGACCATGTCAACTTCCTGAACTGGTGAACTGTTGGGGGTGTATGGAAGAAGAGCTGGAGGTGCCTGACCATAGACTGCTTCATATGAGGTCATTTTAGAGGCAGTGTGGTAAGCGGTATTGTACCACCATTCAACGAGAGGGAGCCACTTTGCCCATTGATGTTGTTGTTCAAAGGTGAAGTAATGAAGATAAGTTTCCAAGCATTTATTGATAATTTTAGTCTGACCATCTGTTTGTGGGTGATACCCTGAACTCATCTTCAGTTTGGTGCTAGTGTGGTGAAATAGTTCTGTCCAAAAATGACTGGTGAAAGTCGCATCACGATCCGAGACAATGGAAGAAGGGATGCCATGAAGATGAAAGATCTGGTCTGGGAAAATTTGAGCGACTGAGGAGGCTGTATAGGGATGGCTGAGAGCACAAAAATGACTATATTTGGAGAGGCGATCAACCACAATGAGAATCACTGTCTTCCCACCAGATTTAGGGAGCCCTTCAATGAAATCCATAGAAATATCTGTCCAAATCCATGTAGGTATGGGCAAGGGTTCGAGCAATCCTGGAAGGAGTGTTGTTTCACCCTTATTGCACTAGTAGGTATCACATTCAGCCACCATCTATTGAATTGTCCTTTTCATGCCCTGCCAAAAGAA
This sequence comes from Larix kaempferi, assembly GCA_027924585.1. NCBI lineage: Eukaryota > Viridiplantae > Streptophyta > Pinopsida > Pinales > Pinaceae > Larix > Larix kaempferi. The sequence goes on from BSBM01000569.1 coordinate 5,714,868, forward strand.
ATGATGCAGAAATGATTCCCTAATAGGTATGGTCACCACTTCTGTACTGCATGCAAAATAGCCATCATTTCCTTCTCATATGTAGAGGAAGCTAAATTCTTACCTGAAAGGGCTTTGCTGGTGAACGCAATGGGGTGTTCATCTTGAAGGAGAACAGCGCCAAGTCCATTGCCGCAAGCATCACTCTCGATAGTGAAGGGCTTGGAAAAATCAGGCATAGCTAGAACAGGTGTAGTACACATAGCTTGTTTCAGTTTGTCACATGCACAATGAGCAGCATGTGTCCATGTAAAAGCATCCTTTTTCAATAGAGCAGTTAATGGAGCTACAATCTTCCCATAATCCTTGACAAACTTGCGGTAGTATCCTGTCAACCCCAAAAAACCACAAAGGCTCTTGAGTGTCTGAGGATGCAGCCAATTGTTCATGGCATCAATTTTGGCAGGATCCACGTGAACCCCTTGTGCTGAGATAATGTGCCCAAGATACTCAACTTCCTTCTGTCCAAAAAAACATTTAGACTGCTTGGCATGGAGATGATGGTCAAAGAAAAGTTGCATGACAAGATCCAGATGTTGGAGATGTTCATCCCATGTTTTACTATAGATGAGGATATCATCAAAGAATACCAGAATGAATTTCCGCAAGTAGGGCCGAAATATTTTATTCATTAAGGCCTGGAATGTGGAAGAAGCATTAGTGAGGCCGAAGGGCATGACCAAAAACTCATAATGGCCATCATGTGTGCGGAAAGTTGTTTTAGGGATATTATCCTCATGAACCCGAATTTGATGATACCCAGAACGAAGATCTAACTTGGAGAAAAATTGAGCCCCATGAAGCTCATCAAGAAGCTCATCAACAATAGGAATTGGAAACTTATCCTTGATGGTGAGGTGATTAAGTGCTCGGAAGTCAATGCAGAGGCGCCGTGACCCATCTTTTTTTTGGACAAGAAGAACTGGAGAAGAAAAGGAACTAGTGCTTGGGCAAATAATACCTTGCTTCAATAAGTCCCGAACGAGCATTTCAATCTCCATTTTTTGGGGAAATGGGTAGTGAAGGGGCCTGATGTTGGGAGGAATGCTGCCAGGAAGGAGCTGAATACGATGGTCTTCTGGCCTTGAAGGTGGCAATCCCACTGGTTCAGCAAAGACACCTGTATATCGATCCAAAATTTGTTGTAGATCCAAAGGAGTAATGGAGACCACTGATGGTTGCATCTGAATGGAATGGATCTGAGCGATGACACCATGTGAATTCTTCTTGAGCAGTTTTTCCATGCGATGTGAACTGATGATGCTAAGAGACCCTGTTTGTAATCCTGTCAATGTGTGTTTTTGTCCATTGAGGGAAAACTGCATCCAAAGTTCAGCAAAATCCCATACGATAGAGCCAAGTGTGCATAGCCATTGAGCACCCAAAACCACATCACATCCGCCTAAGGTCAAGGAAAACATGTCAAAGCGCAAGGTATAATATCCCATAGAGATACGCACATTTCGACACTTCCCTTTGCAAGGTAAGGTGCCCCCATTGGCAACCATGACTTCAAAGTTGGAGCAAGGATGGATAAAACAATCAGCTTGTTTGGCGATTCGAGGGTCAATGAAATTATGAGTGCTACCAGAATCAATGAGTATTGTAAGAGGAAGCTTCTTGAAGTAACACCTAACCCACATTGTTTGGGGGGTGGTGATTCCAGCTAAAGCATGGAGAGATATCTCTGGCTGGTCATCGTGAGACGGAGGGTCAATAGGCGGTTCCTGAATGTCGACCTGAGCATCCATTGTTTCTGAATCTTCGTCACCAATTTCAGAGGCAGGCGGAGAATCCACATCCAAGAGATAGAGATTTTGTTGAACACATCTATGTCCTCGAGTGAATTTCTCATCACAATTATAGCAAAGCCCCTTTTCTCTGCGTGCTTGCATCTCTGTTTAAGACAAACGCTTGATAGGAGTTGGTCGAGGAGCCTGTGGTATGGGTGGTCATTGAGAACCCATATTTCGGAAGGGAACAAAAGTGGGCTTGGAGAGCTGTTGGGCTGCAATCTTGTCTTCTGCAAACTTAGACAACCCTAGGGATGCCATCATTGTGTTGGGAAAGAACATTTTGACCTCAGAGCGGATGGAATCCTTTAGACCACTGATAAAACAACTCTGGTAAAAGTCATCAGACAATCCTTCAGTGTGGTTGGCTAGTTTCTCAAATTCGGTTTGATACTCTCTCACAGTGCCAATTTGGCGAAGTTTGGTGAGGGCTCCTGTGAAGTCATCAAAAGCACTAAGACAAAATCATTGCAAAAGGAGCTGGAAAAAGTCTGGCCATTTTGGCTCTTCATGAGCCTTGATGTACCAACGGTACCATTGAAGAGCTTCCTGTTCTAAATGAAAGGATGCAATCGAAAATTTGTTGACATCAAAAGTATTATGCAAACTGAAATATTGTTCTGCACAATAGATCCATCCAGTTGGATTAGTACCATTGAAGCGAGGAAAATCAAGCTTCTGACCACGGAAATTGCTGGAAGAAGAGAACCCATTGTCTGATGAAGACTTGGATTGTCGTTTGTTGTTCATAGCCAAATGTTCAAGATGGAGGCCGAGAAATTTTTCATCCAGATCCTGGAGTTTGGCTTGGATGGATGCAAGTGCTTCTTCCATGGTTTTTGCTCCTACGCGGGTGACAACCATAACCAGGATTTTTTTGTTTGTTTGTTTGGTTGACTGTGTAGAAAAACAAAAACAGAAACTGCTTCAGTAAAGGAAAATCTGGATTTGGGAAAAAATCTGAAGGGTAATTGGGGTTTGACTAGGTTTTGGACACTGTCGAATAGACAAGGAAGCAAAAAATGAGGATTTCAGAAGCAGGGTGAAAGAATGGGAAAATGTGGCAGAGGGGGACAAAGAAGCAGAATTCGGAAAGGAACTCTGTGGTAAAATTTGAAGGTGATTGGGTGAAATATGAGGAAGTTATGGCAAACCCAAAAAATAGACAAATGTGGGATTTCGGACTTTGGGAAATGGAATTGGGGATAGGGTCCTCAGGAATGAAGTATGCAGAATGGGATTATAGGGGTTCCCCGAAAGTTTCAAGGGAAACGGAGTGAAAACAAGGGAGATATGGTTTTTTTTTTTTTTTTTTAGAATGGATCGGCTACGGCTCAGAAGGGATCTAAAACAGATAGATCTACAACAGCCTGGAAGTGAGCGGAAACAGAGGGATCTGAAACGGCGTCGAATGGATTGAAAACGGATGGATCTGGAATGGCTTTCAGAATGGATCTAAATGGCTGGATCTGAAACGGCGCAACAGTGATCGACAACAGTTCAGCTGAAAATAGATATGGACCCTAGGTATGCGCAGATTCCTAACAGTTCAAGGGTTTCACTCGGCCACCAATGATGTCTGACGGCTTGCGTATTGGGGCAGTACCCCTCACTTCACAGCTCAGGTAAAACTGATAACCACTTTGCCACAAATGACAACTCTTAGTTTACCTCATGGGTGGGAACTAGTCAATCAGGTAGGGGTCGTTGCCCTTTTCGCTAGTAGGTCCTCTCAATGGGCCAGCTACTTCGGGGTTCCTGTGGTACTCCTCACAATGAGTTTTAGGGATTATGCCCAAGTACTTCCCACAGTTAAGCGGATAGGGATTATTCCCAAATCCGAACCTGCAACAGATGCGAAAAAAAAAATTGGCAGAAATTTCACCCAACGAGCCCAAGAAAGTGCTCTGATACTAGATGTGAAGCACCTACAACAATTAATTAATAAGAATATGCGAAATAGCAGAAATGACAGAACTCAGAATCACTTTTATATTGATCGCAGGCCACTTCGAGGGGGCAACCTCCTTTGAGAAAGCTCAATACAAATAACTTCACGGTACCTTCATAGGCCTCAACACACACTTATATACTAAGTCTAGGCGCCAATACTATGGGTCAAAACCATGGGCCACTACAAACTATGGATCAACAATACTATGGGCGACTTACAAAGCATATGCACCAACAACAATAACACAAACTATTGATCAACAAATACTATGGGACGACTTACAAATCATATGCGTCCAACAAAAATACACTAACAAAGTAAAGACATGGGTTCCTAACAGAGTGTGTCGAGTATAGAAGAGAACCGATCAACTGTCGATACAATGTAGAATATGCAAGCAGTGTAGAATCTCCCTCCTCAAGACTGATTCCTGAGAGGAATGGGAATGGGGCTTCCTTACAATATGACATGTTGAACTTGTTTAACAGATCTGAAACATTTTTGCTGAGATACAGTGATCCCATCAAAATTTTGGGCAATCTCAAGCCCCGAAAATTGTTTTAGCAAGCCCAAATCACTCATGTAAAAAGCTAGATTTAAAGCAGTTTTTAACTTGGCGATTGAACTGAGAGTGATACCAGTTATCAAAATATCATCAACATAAAGAAATATAATTAGAAAATTGCCTTCAGTTTGTTGTAGGTACACATTTGGATCTGATTTTCACCTTCCAAAGTTTTGTGAGAGAAGGAAGGAGTCCATCTTAGCATACCAAGCTCTTGGGGCCTATTTTAAGCCATACAATGACTTCTTCGATCTGCATACTAACTTTGGATCTTATATATATCCTTCTGGTTGCTTCATATATATTTCTTCTTTCAGATATCCATGGATAAATGCACTCTTCACATCCATATGGTGCACTTCCCAATGCTTGGATGTGCCAATGGCCAAAACTAGAAGGATAGAATCCATCTTTGCAACCGGTGCAAAGGTCTCAGTGTAGTCCACTCCTTGGACTTGGGAGAAATATTTTGCAACCAACTGAGCTTTGTATTTGCAGTTTGAGCCATCAGCAGCAACCTTTGTGTGGTAGACCCATTTACATTGGACTAATTTCCTCCCAGGTGGAAGAGAAACTAGCTCCCATGTAGCATTCTTTTGAAGAGAACTGTACTCTTCATCCATGGCAGTTTTCCATATCGGATCTCGGTGGGAATGATAATATGATTTAGGATATGAAACTATTATTAAAAATAATTTCTCAGATAGCAAAGGATCAGAGAATGAAAGAGCCATACCTGCTCTTTGAAAGTATGCTCGAGTCCTCCTTGGATCGGCAGGATTTCCAATGTTTTGACAAGTAGAATTGAGTGTATTTTGGGCCCACTTTGGCAAGTGTTGGGGAAAAACTGGATCAGCTTCTGAACCTGATATATCATGTTCATCAAAGTCTGATAAAATATCAGAAATATCAGAACCAATACTTTCATCATCTTCTTCAAATTCTTCTTCTTGTAGAGGCGGTAAATCAGCAGTTTCTTCCTCGACTAGTTCTAGATTTTGAAGCGGTTCTTCAAATATGTCACTTCGCTCAATGAATATCTTTTTGGATCAGATATCCATTAGTTTGTAGCCTTTTTATTCTTAAGCATATCCCAATAGGATTCATTCAACACTTTGCGGATCCAAATATTTTCTCTTTTCAGTCGGAATTCTAGCCCAAGTGGTTGAGCCAAAAACACGGAAATTGGACACATCAGGTTTGTGACCAGTGTAAGCTTTGAAAGGTGTAATATCAATCAAATATGAATGTGGAACTCTATTTTGAATGTATGCAGCAACATTCATGGCCTCAGCCCAAAGGTTTTCAGCCAAACCTTTTGATTCAATCATACAGGTTGCCATCTCTTTTAGTGATCAGTTCTTGCTTTCCACTACACCGTTCATCTGAGGTGTGTAGGGAACTGTGTGCTAGCTCTGAATGCCACTTTCAGCACAAATTTGCAGCATCTATGATTTGATATATTCACCTCCATTATCAGATCTAAGAGATTTTATCTTCCTCTCGGTGGCAGTCTCAACAAAAGCCTTAAAAAACTTGAATTTTTCTAGTACTTCCGACTTGTTTTTGAGAAAGAAAACCCATGTAAATCAGGAGAAGTCGTCGATGAATGTCAAAACATACCTTGAGCCATTCATGGAGGTATGTGGCAGCAGACCACTGATATCAGAATGTATCAGCCCCAAAATGCAAGAAGCTTTGCCTCAGTCAAATTTGTGCTCGGGGTGCTTCCCAATGATGCAACCTTTGCATATTCCCTTCGAGGATTTGATCGTCGGAAGGCCATCAACCATGGAATTTTTCTGTAGCAGCTGAAAATATTTATAATTTAGGTGTAGAAACCTATCATTCCGTATCCTACTAACCTCATTTCCATGAGTTAGAAGAGCAGTGGGCTTGTCATGCAACAGAAAGTGTGAAAATTCATATGCTTTTGAAGCATGGTTTGCTTTTCTAACTGCAATAATTTTTCCACTTTGAATATCATAAATTTCAACTTTGTTAGGGAAGAATACAACTGTCTTTGGTGAACCAGTGTGTGTCATCTGATAAACGGAAAGAAGATTCGAAGCTAAGGAAGGAACATAGAGAACATTGTGAAAATTGCCATGCTCTAAATGAATGGTTCCTTTTCCCTTTGAACAGATCTGAGAGTCATCTCCCATGTGGTTCGAAGCTCTAGAATCAATGAGTAGAGTTGTGGAAGTCGAAACAGTTTCCATGAGTGCATGACCTCTCTCAATATGATCATTTTTCTCCTTCTTCCTTGCACCGTTAGGAAGGGTTATGTTGTTTTTCTCTAAAAGAAGGGCTATCTAATCTATCATTTTCTTCATGCATGAAATTTTAGGATGATATCCCTTGCTGCAATAAGAACATTTAGATTTCTCTTTGCCCTCTTTCCCTTTTTGCTTTTTTCTTGAATCGGATGCCTCATCCGACTACTTTGTCTTCTCTCTTTGCTTGGACGGATCAAACTTTGGCTTCTCTTTCTTTTGCTTCCCTTTGCCATTCGTAGCTTTGGATCCTCCAGCAAATAATGCTTGATATTTGGAGCATATGGTCCCCATTTGAATGAGTTTATCATGCTCCTTCGTCACAGATTCAATGAAGGCACTTAAGGTAGCCATTTTCCAATTCAGAATTGTGAGCTTTCCTGTATTGAAAGTTGAAACAAAAATTGAATAATCTTTCCCAAGTTTTGAAAGAATACATAGGATCAATTATTTATCTTCTTTTTCCACTCCACATTGCTTCAATAGCATAACCAAGCTTTTAAACTTAGTGAAGAAGTCATTGATGGTCTCAAAATTTTCAGGATTGAGGGCAATCAACTCGTTCTCTAGCTAATAAGATCTCATATCATCTTGCTTGCCAAAGAGTGTGGAAAGTTTCTCCCATACCTCTTTCGGAGTAGTCAATCCACTAAGATGGAAAAGAAGATCCTTAGAGATGTTGAGACAAAGGAAACCATAAGCTTCATCAAATTTATTGAAATATTTTTCCTTCTCTACTGCTGATGTAGCTTCGACTTCTAGGCCCATGGTAACTCTGTAGAAACCTTTAGAGTGTTGCAATATCTCCATATCAGCCTTCCACTGAAAATAGTTGAAGGGAGTGAGAAGATTTGATGAAGAAGTGTCCATATTTCAAGAGGAGTGAATGCAATAGAAGTGTAGAATAACCTGCAAATCACAAGAAAACAAGAACCATAAGGTCAAACAATCCACCCCTTTTAGAGTTGCATCACATCCAGCATAGGAGATCAAGCAAGCTTGAAGATCCAATGATTCATATCCAGGAATTATGTGGAAAACTCACGGCTTTTGGAGTGGATTGGCAAGAAAATTTCAGCAATAGCGAATGCACAAGAGAGAATGCATGTCACAGCTGTGATATTTTTGAGCAAAAATCACTTAATCTTCATGTAGAACACCTGCAGAAAAGAAGTCTTGTCCCTACCATGGCTCTGATACCATGTGAAATTAACCACAGCAGATCTAATTGAACAAGTAAATCAATTACAAGAGATGAAACTCAGAAAATATGTGTAAACTGTGCAAAAGGCTTGCAGCAGTGCTCTATTGAACTCAGAAGTAGAATACAATACAAGATGCAGTCACAATGATTGAATGAATTCGAATTACCCAAGGAGGTCATTCGAAATACTGCATGGAATAGCTTGGATCCAATTAGGATTCCTCATCATCATATCAGTGGAGTCATCAATGCACAAGTAACGGTCCACCAGGTGTCAAACTGAGTCTAACTGAGTGTGGTAGGTGTAACTGGCGCATGAGGCACTAATGTAGGGAAGGAGGCTCAGTGGAGGGAGCATGGGGATCTAACTGGAGTCAGAATAGGAAATCTAGTCTCACTGGGGTTCCAACGGAGTGATACAATCAATTGAGGAGTCAATCTAGCCTTAAATCAAGGAAAGAACTCAACTAACTGAAGTGAATTGAGTGGTAGGTGAAGAAGTGCGCCTTTCTCAGGTGGTAGGTGAGAATTGGGTGACTTACTGACTAGGAGGGCTAAAACTGCAAGGAAAGAAGCTCCCGGGTGTTGGCAAATTGGGGACAAGGTGCTGGAGGTATCAAACTGGTGACTGGGATGCATGCATGCAAAGTAAAAAACTAAATGATGAAATATCCTCTGAGATTAGGTCAAGGATATTAAAGTGGTATTAGAGAAATTTACTTGGCTCATATTGTGTAAAGTAATCCTTAGTGGAAGATATCTCAAAAGTATTTTCAAGTTCCAATTGTGGATGCAGTGACAGATATGGAAGATGAAACTTTTGAGTTGTATGAGGAAGAAGAGATAATTTACACTGATGGAGGATTACCAAGAAATGAGGATGGTTACATTTATGACCAGATGTACATATATAAATGGGATGAACCACCTATGGCTAATCCTAAGAATGAGTTAGCAAAGATGATATCTGCAGGTAAAAACTTTCCCTACCACTACCAGTAGTATCTAGCTTTGGGAGAAGAGATTGGTAAGGCCATTTATTTCAAAGATTACTTTATTGCAGATTTGGTTTTGAGATCAAGGATAAATCTTTGGATTCAATAGAGAGAAGAAAACCACCCATAGAGGAAACAAGTTGTTCCACCTCTGTGAGTAAAGAAGAAGGAATAAAAACCCTGCCAACTGCATCTTCTAGCATCAGGGGATTGTTTGGGTTTACTTCAAGCAGATCTCCCAAAGGAGTTAAGCATAAAGAAGCTATCACCAATTCTGCTAAGGATCAAGAAATTATGGATCAAATATTAGCTATTAATGGGTTCCAAGAAGAGGCATCTAATAACAGTTTCTCAAATTCGGAAGAAGCATCTACTAATGGATGCTATGAAGAGGTACCTATTTATGGGTGCCTAAGTTTTGAGGAGACATCTACTGGTGGATGTCCATATCTCTATGTAGGTGACATAGATATGCCTCTTGATGAGGTTGTTGCAAGTACAAGTTCCCCTAATACTGAAGAAGATGAAATCATTGCAGTAGAGGAATAAGTCACATGATCAATCTCAATATCACCACGCCAGCCTCAAGAGGTTGATCCATGGGTAGATGAGGAGGAGGTTTATTCTCAACCTTCCCCTTTTGAAAGGATACTCAAGGTGAACAGAAAAAGTATCAAGGAGGCCTTACACACTCTTCCTGACACACATGTTTCAGTGTCACAATATTGTTGGAGAGTTGCTTCAATGGAATATTCATCTTTCCTTGAAGCCATGGAGAAGATTCAGAGAGCAATGTCCACAATCAAAGGTAATTTTTTAGATATGCTTTCTGACAAAATTTATTTGCATGAGATTGTGCATATGTTGCAGGGACCATCCTTGAAGGATGATGAGGAGATATGCAAGCTCAATGATGAGTTGATGGCCACCCAATATTCTTTGAGAAGCACTCAAGGTGCCCTCTTAGAATCCAAGTTCCAAATAGAGCAACTTCATCAAAAGTTGCAAAGATCACTCATACCAATCAACCAATCTCTTATGGTTGGTTGTATTTGGAGTTCCATGGAAGAACCTCATGAGATGGTGGTTCATGAGGTGCATGATTAAATGCATGTGCTTGAGGAAATTTTAGATGCGGAGGAAAAGTTCCAAGCACATACAATTTCCCAGAGCGAAACTGCACTTCTTCCTGGAGTAAGTCATTCCTCCACTAAGGAATCAGAAGAGCTCATGTGTGATGGAACAACCTATGAAGGAGTTGATGCATGCATTAGTTCAGTGGATGAAGTTTGCAGAGGGGATATTTTGCTCCATGTTCCAACATCAGACCCTTCTACTTCTTCTAGGACATTTGAGGATGAATTTTGGGTCAAGAATTTCTTTTTGATGGTGCCTAAAAAGGAGAAGATCAAGACTCCCACATTCACTTCAACTGATTTAATGGAAGCACCATACCCTACCCAGCAGTTGCAGAGGAATCTCATGCCTATAGTTGATGCCACATCACATAAATATGCAGGTGGTTCCCATTTGAATTCATTAAGTGGGACACAAGATGGTTGTAGGCATCCTTTTTCCAGTGGAAGAGAGTTGAGCCATTGGAAATTTTCACATGGGGAAGCATCTTACTTCCCATCTGGACCATTGGGTTGTAGTGTCTCTTCTTTTCCTATTTGGGAGAGAAGACACATGAGTAATATTCCTACTTGCAGAAAGGGAGAGTCCTTTGATACATTTTACACCTTCGGTGAGTAGCATGGGCATCCATGGAATGTTGATGATGCCTACCCTTTTGGTGATTGGACATGGGACCCTCACCCTTGTCATTGGAACAACATTGTTTTGATTCTTGGTACTTGTGTGCATTGGGAAAATGGAGTAAAATATGATGTGCATGATCTTGCAGAGTTTGAAGCTAATCAAGATGAAGGCCAAGCACCTATCCATTGCTGGAAAGATTATAAGTTGCCTCATGGAGAAAGTTGCATATTTTTGGAGAAGGATAATTGCTTCCAAGAGTTGGCTCACTTTCCTTCACCCCACATACATATGGAATCGAAGACACATACGGATGAAGTTTGGATAAAAGTATTTTTCCTATGGGTGCCACATGAGAAGCAAGAGTCTCCCACATATTCCGTTGATGCCTTCAAGGTCAAGCCATGTGGCCTGACAAGTGCACCATTTCCTTTCCATGTTGATGAGCATCAACAAATACATCCATCTAATGTCTCCATCATGCATAATATTGCATTCAGTTAGAGTGTCTGTTCATCCATTGATTGGGTGGATGGATAAATACTAGAGCTAAGCATCGCCAAGGGTGAGTTTTCTATCTACATCAGGGGAGAGTTGAATGACACATCATACATCTATTTTGAAATATTGCATGGGAATCTATGGTTTTTGGATGATGCTTTGAAGACATGGGATTGCCACCTATGTCAATTTGCTAGCAGAGGTATGATTCTGTGTGTTGGTTTGCACATGGAACATGAGGAGTTCCATACTTGGTTGGAGGGACTCATTGAGTTCAAGTTTTGCATTAGAGATGATAAACTTCTAGTGTGGTGGATTGATCTAGACATCCTCCATGATGATATATTCTTCATGTTGATCTTGATGTTTGGAAGGATGCAAGTGAGACAGTGGGACCCTGGAATTATTTGGAATGACAGTTTTCCACAAGTAACCGTTCCACTGGGATACATGCAACACAAAAAGTGGGATCCAGGCATTCTTCTTAGTTGTTTTAGTTGGGTTGAAATTTTTTTTGAAAAGGAATTATCCATTGGTAGAATGATTATAATCAGAATGGTGCAACAGAAACATGGTGGAATTTTGGTTAGAGTTGGAGTGGTTTCTTGCTTGAGGACAAGCAAGCTTGGGAGGGGAGGAATGTCATGTCCCCAATTTTCCAGTACCAAGGGTAGAAAAGAATCCACCAAACCCCCATGGATCCTATTGAATAACAAAGAATTAATTAATGAAATGGGGGATAACATTAGCCTAGGAAATTATTAACTAGGAATAAATTATCCTATGGTTGTTTAATTAATTAAATTAGAAGGATGTAATGATTATTTTTTATATCTAAAATATTAATTATTTGTTTTCATTAGTTAGATGATGATAATGACACCGTGATGGTGCATGGAGAGATAAGGCTAGATTTATGAGTTTTCACACCAAAGAATAAAGTGGAGAAAAGTAGCACAAAGCAAGATGCCAAGCTAAAAGGAAAGAAACTGACAAAAGCACGCAGGTGAGGAAAATAGAAACATACAGAAAGGAAAGGAGGGAGAAGTTTCCAAAAAGTAAAAAATAAAAGATAATTTGAAAATAAGGAAACCTGATGAAAAGCAGGGAGGGTGCACTTTCCAAAGAAGGATGAAAATCAATCAGTAGGAAAAGCAGGAAACATTGGAAAAGCCAGGAGGGTGCAGTTTCCAAAGAAGGATGAAAATCAATTAGTAAGAAATGCAGGAAGTTTCCTACTCAGTCAAGGAGGGAACATTAGGTGATTTCAAGGAGGTTTAATTTATCAACAAGTCACCCAGTCTATAAAATGAGGAGGGCGCATCACATTCACATCTTTTGCTAGTTTGTTAATTGTATGTGAGAAAGTTGAAGCTTCTCTAGGATTTAGTGATGCACCCTTAGCCACCTATGGGAGATGTTCCCCATAGTTCCATTTCCACACTTATGCACATGATCCAGTGCATCCATTGGTACCAAATAACATATATGATCCAGCCATTTAATATGAATATCCATTCGTCAGAAGTTGATGCAAAGATCCATATTTCTTGAGGTGGTTCTGTAGAGTATGACAGAGAAAGTTTAGTCAGTCCGAGAGCTTGCAAGAAGACACAGAAGGCCAATGCGAACCTCATGAGAATAAAGTATATCATATCCATCCTACATATATGATACAGTGATCCCACCTTCTCTTCTCACTCCTTTTTGTAATCTCCTTCTTCTCTAAGTGTAAAAATTCAAGAACAAAGATTATCTATGATGTCTGAGGCCATGCCATTTAATGTTTAGATTAATTAAATCAGTTATTATATTATGATTTTGAACATAAAATATCATAGCCCCATTAATTATCATAAGAGGAATGAGAGATCCTCCTTTGGAATTTTGAGTCCTATCTTTCAAAGACTAGCTCAATGTACACTTTTTATAGACTTGTTTTCCAGTTTATGCATTGTACAAAGCTCAGAGTATCTATTTCTCTTTCTGAATGTCTCTATAGTTTTTTAACTTTAGAATCGATTATAATACAAAATTCAGATATTTGTGACCCTCTCTGTCTATTTGAGTCATTGATTATCAAGACTAGGTCATTGGGCACCTGAAATTGACTAGTTTTGCAGTTTGATCAATTAACAAGTATATGTATGCACAAATTCGATTATGTCAGTTGTGTTGGGTCCCTGATACATTTATGAATACCATACCACATTCATATTTCAAATTATAGATCATCTCAGTCCATTTGGAAGAGTTTGGAAACAAGCTAGTTGAGCAGTCCAACATAGCACCCTTGCCTCTTTTTATCCTAAATTCAACCAGAACCTCCCAAATTATTAGAAGCACTTTTCCAAAACCTAATTGGGATTTTAATGTCTGAGATACACCACTGGTTGCATTCATGTGTAATAAATTGAGCGTAGTATGCATATGTTGGAGTGCCTAGGAAGCCTCAAAGTAGACCTCAACAATAGTTGTTGTTGAAATGTAAATGGACCCAGTAATTTGTGTAGATCCAAAAGTATCCAACAATCAAGCTCTGGGTGGGTTAACCAAGAGCCAGTTCTAGTTTCTTCTTCACTAATTTTTGTGAACTAGTTACTATTTGCAATTTTATGATTTTTAAGGTTTGAATTTGATTTGATATCCTCTGAGATCAGATCAGGTATATTAAATCTACAACTTCATTGGAGTGGACACTTCCTCTAGCGTCATTATTTTGGGGGTTTTATATTATATTATTGGGACAAAACGTCCTAATGATTTTTATCACTTCATGATGTATATTTCATTTGATGTAGTTGGGGCATTATTCTAGTGAATATTTTATCTCCTAGACCCCCCAACAAGTTATTATGTTGTGTTTCCTAGTCACTTGCGTCATACATCCCCCCCAGGGTGTCATTGTGGAAACATGTCCCCCTCTCTTTGAGTGATGAGTGTGTTATGTTTTCGACTCATCTTAGCTGTTGATTATTATTTATGTATCTTATTATCTCCACCACTCATTCAAAAATTGGTTAGGGTTTTGGTCTCTCTCATTCCTATTTAAGGAAGAGACCCCCCTCATTGTAAAGGGACTTTGGATCTTGGAATTTTCATAATAAAGAGAACATTTACAGAGACTCTTGGATTTTATTTGTGGAATGTTCTTAGATTGTGATTGGAAAGTCTTTTTCTCTTAGCATTCGAGATATTGTTGTGGATACAAAATATTTTTGTGGAAACAATGTTTAATTGCAGGAGTGCGAATTCATCTTGGGCGTTTTTGTAGGGGCTCCTCAACTCGTTCCTTTTGAATTTGCTTCGTATCATGGGGTTTTCAATAGCATATTTGATAGTTGATATGCTCTTTGATATTTCTCATGATTTTACAGTCATTTTAATTTGAGCATCAAATCTTACCTAGGCAGTTTGATTGTGCAGGAGAGAGGGGTGCATTAGCTTCCTTGGGTAAATCGATTCCACTTAGATGATGAGCTAAATCATCTCAAATTGATTGAGTAAGGATAGATCATCACTCTCAAGGCATCTGCAAGATTTTTTGGGTAAGATCTACACTTAATCTTCATGTTTTAAGTTCTAAACCACTGGCCATTGGTAAAAATTGCTAAAACCCTAACTGTTACTTTTTCTAAAAATTCTCTTGTTGATGTATATGTAACTTCGGAATGTATTTCACCCATGTATTTCATCTATGTATATTGTACTCCTATAGAGATGTTATTATTCCTTTATACGGAAGTGTCATCATTTGTATTGACAAGTGTCGCAAGTGTCGTAACTTGCCAATGGGTTATTAGACCACCATGTGTGGGGTCGGCCCTGATTAAGTTAACATTGGGTTATTGTACTAAGCTAGACAAGTCGGCCCCATAAGTTTATTGGGCAGTCAGGACAAGTATAAATAGACATCTCCCGATCTCTATTTGGATCACTTCACAACTCACTCTTCCATCACTCGGAAAGTGGCGCACATGTGAGGAGGAGGATCAGCTACGAGGAGGAGTCTATCTCTGTGTACTTTGGTTGTACTTTGGTTGTACTATTTCTCTATCTATCTCTGAGGAAGTTGTGGGGTTTTTCACCTTAGGGTTTTCCCCACGGAAACTCTATGTGTATATTATCTCTTATGTTTGCATCTTATGATGATTGATATGCTTGCTATGATTGATATGCATTGATATACTGTACATGTTATTATTTCAGTAAATATCCTAGAGTATATTGAATAAATGCTCAAAAATTAACATGTTATCAAAGCTAACCTGAGAAGAAGACATTGTGCAGTGACGAAAACCAGGTTGTCTTGTTTATTGGGTTTCTCTCCACATATTTTGGAAAAGTAATATGATAGATTGACTCTCCTCAACAAGGTGAATCTATATGTCCAATCATAATTCAATTTTGAGCACTTTCAGTTTTGGCCCTAAAAATTAGGGTTTCCTAAAAAATAGGACTTTCTGAAATCTGAAGACACATATGAAAGCTCCTTGGAAAAATTGAAGTTTAGAGATTTGGATCGATATTTTTGGCTTGGTAAAACTCCGGGAAACTCAAACCCTAATTCAGGGTCCTCCTAAGTGAATCGAAAAGACTAAAAGGCATTTCTGAAGGGTGAAACTTTACATAACTCAAATTCTGAGTATACCAAGCTGATCAGCTCATCAAGGCGCATCTTTCTATCCTTTTAGAAAGTTGAAATTCACATTTTGAATTTTTAGGGTTTCTCTGACAAACCCTAATCCGGGACCAAATCCAGTTTTCAACAAATCAAGTGGTAAGACCTAAATCTTTTTATTTCCATTTGAAGTAATCTTTAAAGATGTCTCACCACACCAAGCTTGAGGATAATCTTGAAGGGGCTAATAACTTCCGAGCTTGGAAGTATAGGATTGGGTTAATCCTGGAAGAAAATGAATTGGATACATATATCAGTTCTGAAGTCCTCGTCCTAGAGGATGAAGAAGCTAAAGCATTGCATAAGAAGAACTTGGTCAAGGCAAAGAGAATCATTGTTGATTCTATCAAAGACCATCTCATACCACATGTGTCATCTCTGAAGACACCCAGGGAGATGTTTGACTCAATGACCAAGCTATTTGAAGGGAAGAACATAAATCGGAAGATGACTCTACGGAACCAATTGAAAGGGGTTAAGCTGTTGAATGGAGAGACCATTCAATATTATTTCTCCAAGTTCTCTCATATCAAGGAACAACTTGAAGTTGTCGATGAAGTAGTAGATAATGGTGAAGTGGTTATGACCACTCTGAATGGCCTACCTAGGTCATGGGATTCCTTTATTCAAGGAATCTGTGCAAAAAAGAAATTGATCTCCTTCAGTAGACTGTGGGAGGAATGTTCTCAAGAAGAAGCTAGGCTAGTGGCCCGAGAAGAAAAGATGGGAAATGAAGATCAATCCCTCACAGCACACACCAAGAAAGGAAGGTCAAAGAGGGAGCACTCTCATGCCAAGAAATCTTCACACCATCATCAACATAAAGATAAGAAAGATCTCAGATGCTTCACATGTAATGAGAAGGGTCATTTTGCTTCAGAGTGTCCTAAGAACAAAAGGAACAACAACAACAATTTCAACAAGAAGAAAAAGAGCAGCAGGAAGAGATATTATGCTCATGTTGCTGAAGATGATGAACCGCCCAAGAAGAAGGCTAGAGCAGAAAGTGATGATGATGACTCATCAAGCGAAGAAGAGTATGTTCTAATCTTTGCTCTCACAGGTACTATCTCTCATGGTTGTAATGATTGGCTTATTGACAGTGGGGCTTCAAAGCACATGACTGGGTTTAAAGAATCATTTGCTAATCTATCTGAACATGAGTCACCCCATAAGGTGAAACTTGGGGATGACTACCAATACCCTATCAAAGGAAGTGGTGAGGCCTCCTACAATCCAGACTCTAGAAAGTCTTTGAAGATGAAAGAAGTTCTATATGTACCTAGGCTCAAGAAGAACCTACTCTCCATATATGCTTTGGATGCAAAAGGAATGAGGGTTTCATTTGTGGATGGCCAAGTACTTATGTGGCCAAAGGGTAAGACCATAGATGATGTAGTGGTGATTGGAGAGCAAGAGGGAGGATTATACAAATTGAAGGGACAACTTGAACATTCCATTGTGCATGAATCCATGGACCCAAGTGAACTTTGGCATAGAAGACTTGCACATGTGCACTATAGAGCACTACCAATTGCAAGCAAAGCTGTAGAGGGTCTTCCTGAAATCAAGACCAAACATGAAGTTGTTTGCAAAAGATGTGCAAAAGGAAAGAACATAAAGAAGGCATTTCCAAGAAGTGAAAGCAAGGCAAAATATATCTTGGAAATTATCCACTCCGATGTATGTGGTTCGATGTCATCCATTCCTCTAAGTGGGTATGTTTACTATGTCTCTTTCATTGATGACTTCTCCAGGAAGACTTGGGTTTACTTCTTAAAGAACAAAGATGAAGTGTTTGATAAGTTCAAGGAATTCAAAACCTTGATGGAGAACCAAACCGATAAGAAGATCAATACATTTAGATCTGACAATGGCGGAGAATTCACGTCAGGAGATTTCAAGAAGTTATGCAGTGATTCAGGGATTAAGAGGGAGTTGACTGCTCCCTACAATCCACAACAAAATGGAGTTGCAGAAAGGAAGAATCGAACAATCATGGAAGTAGCACGGGCAATGTTGCATGACCAAGATCTACCTGTGCATCTATGGGCAGAAGCAGCTAGAACAGCTGTATATGTGCAGAACAGAACACCCCACAAGATATTGGACAACAAGACACCAGAAGAGGTCTTCTCTGGTAAGAAACCTGAAGTCAGCCATCTCAGAATATTTGGTTGTCTAGTATACACTCATGTCCCAGAGGAAAAGAGGACCAAGCTAGATCCTTCAGAAAAGAAGGGTATCTTTGTGCGTTATAGTGAAAGCTCGAAGGCTTACAAAATATACTTTCCAGGGTTCAAGAAGATTGATGTCAGCAGGGATGTAACATTTTATGAAAACTCAGCATTCATCAAATCAAGGAAAACACCTGTTGAAGATCATGAAGAACCAAAGGAAACCAGATTTCAAGACACTACTATGACTGAATCAATTCCAGATATAGATCGTGAAATTGAAGATCCACAAGAACTAGTAGATCCACCCCGTGAGAAGGATTCTCACAAGAGGAAACTAGCATGGGCTAGAGAGCTCATTCAAGATGCAGAAAGATATGGCATTCCAGAAGAAGAACATAGAGCAAAGAAGAGAACTAGATCTCATACCAACTATGTTGCTTTACTCTATGATATTATGAACAAAGAACCTTCCAGTTATGAAGAAGCAGCGGAAAAGAAAGAATGGAATGATGCCATGGTCGAGGAATACCAATAAATAATGAAAAATGATGTTTGGGATGTAGTCCCAAGACCTGAAGGGAAGTATGTTGTGACTTCCAAATGGATCTACAAGATCAAGCATGCTGCAAATGGCAGCATAGAGAAATACAAAGCGAGATTTGTAGCTCGTGGCTTCTCACATAAAGAAGGAATCAACTATGAAGAAACTTTTGCTCCTATAGCCAAATACAATTCCATTAGATCAGTACTTGCTCTGGCTGTAGTGATGAAATGGAAGATACACCAAATGGATGTCAAGACTGCTTTCTTGAATGGTGTAGTCGAGGAGGAAGTGTATGTGGAGCAGCCACTTGGTTTTGAGACACATGACAGGAAGTCATATGTGTGCAGGTTGAAGAAAGACTTGTATGGCTTGAAGCAAGCTCCTAGGACTTGGTATGGTAGGATGGACAGTTTCCTATCTAATTTGGGCTTTACCAAGAGTAAAGCGGATTCAAACCTTTACTACAAGGTTGAGGAAGTGTAACATCCCGATATTTTCATAAAAATTTAAAAAAATTTAAATCGTCATTAAATGCTAATATTTGTAAAATGCGGAAAATAATAATATTTAATAAAGCAGTAATTAATAAATGCGACATTTGGTAGGAACAATTTAACTGTTGTGTCTTTTGTCTTCTGATGGTGTATCGTGTCGGCGACACGTCATGAATCCAATTAATGATTATGTCCTTTATTTATGTGCTGGAATGATTGAGAATTGTGATGCATTTGGAAAAATAGAATTCTTCTCGACAAGTACTGACAGTTTAACTTTTCTGGATGATGATGAAAGGGGTCCTGCAAGGTGCCCCGAGGCTTACTTAGCTACTCAGCTAAAGCATTGTACTCGTCCTTCATGCGCAGATTCGCAGGTAAGAGATAGCGATAAAAAAATTCAGAAGTGTTAATAACCGTGATAAAAATAAAAACATCTTATGATTTAGACGCTACAGGTATGGTTTCCTTCAAATTTGTAAGATGAACTTGGCTATCTCAAAACTGCAAAAAATGTCAATCTCGGAGTGTGATTGTTGTGAATGTTCTTCATTAGGAGATTATGACTGCACTTGTTATTATTCCATGAATAACTTGCGGCTGTTAAAATAATTCTTTTATAAATTCCGACGGTGACAAGTTTAAGACAAGGACACATGGTCCTAAGCATACCATAGAGCAAGTAATAAGGTGATTCTAAGTTCTCTATTACCTGGGCAAATAAAATGGTGATGCATTATGTCTTAATACCCTACCATGCAATGTATGTGATGGTTCTATGAGCAATTATACCCTAAGGGCGTATTCATATAACTTATGATGTGAACATAGCTTTAAGAGATTTATAATGAACCTCGTGATGAAATTTATTAATGGTTTTATATTAGGTTGGGGAGGAGTCAATCCGTACCCTAGGATTGAACGTGACCTAGGTGGATATTCTTATGTTATGAGTGTGCTCGAAATTGATTAAATGGGACATATAAGATCTTTAATATATGCTACCGGTGAATGTTATACCTTGATAATTTATAAAGCCGATGCAATTAAACGTTGATCCATATGAATGGCAGGTGGAATGATGGCACTGCATAAAGCCTGCGTACGAATTTGAGGGTGTAGTAAAATATTGGGTTTGCAATCAACTCGCCTGGCCACTGTGTCAAGGGTAATATTACGTGCACGTCGTGATGGATGTTCGGCATGTGATAAGGTTTGGCAATGCTGAGTTGTAATGGGCCTCCTGCCCTGGTGTCAATAGAGTTGGAAACCTCGTGGCTAGGGAGGTAAATGGGTGATTTAATGCCACTTCTGCCACCCTCCAACTTGGCTTAATGAAATTAGATCTCTGTCGTTTTGTTTTGTGTTGGGATTGTGATGAACCCTAACGTAACTTATGGGATCTTGTAATGTTTTCTTGGTCATTGTTTCGGTGGTAGGGTTTGGGGTGAGGCCAACCGGCCGAGAGGCACTTAGGGTTTTCATTTTTTTTTATCCTCCCTTGGGCTCGATCCTGAGACCAGCAGCAACCTTCAGACTGTAAGAGAATGCTAGCAATGGAGGCCAAGTTTGGGGTTGAGAGGTGTGGCAATCCACAGGTGGTCGGATGAGTGCGGCCGTTATGGCATTGTAGTGATTTGCAAGTCTGGGGTTTTGATTGGGTTGTAAGTTCCAAAAGGTATCACATAGTGTGGCCTTCGGGTTGGGTGCTTCTCCTTCGAAATGGATGGATGGCTGGCTTCGTCAAGCTTCTGTCACAACTCAGGTACAGTAAAGTTTGCCAGGGGTTTTAAAGTTTTCTTTGTTGCATGCACCACTATTTCATGATTGATATTTAACTCAGTGTATGGTTGTTTGACAGGTAGCTCTCGGTGAACAGCAAGGTGTCGGGAAAGTTGACGGGGAGAATACATCTAGCGAACCCACCGGTAAGCTTCGGTGGTATCCCTCCCTCGTGGTTCTCCTGGAATCGGACTTGATGAGCAGGGTGTTGGTAGCATGCCTTCTCGGCAGTGGCTTTTGTCTCGCCTGCAGCATTGGGAAATGTTACAATTTATGTTTGTTTGTTTAGTGTAGATGATGAGAATATTCCTTAAATGTATCTCCGGCCATCCTTTGGCTCGGCGAACTTGATAGGGTTTGAACCCTCGTTTTGCAAGGAATTTCACGGTATTTAACGTCTGATGCCTGTCGCTTTTGCACTTCTGAGTCAATGGAAGAAAAAGTGTGGAAAAGAAATGTTGACTATGGTTTTTGTTTCGGCATTAGCTGTGTAGTGTAAAAAGAATTGGGTTTTGGATTGGAACCTTCAGTAAACAATGCAGAAATCTGTAGGATGTTGCCATCGTAATTTTAAATGGAAATGATAAATGTTTAGGGTTTAATGTTTACGTATGGTGCTTTTGAACCTCTCATTTTCAAATCTGTAATTGAAATCCTGTTTAAGATGTTTATTTAAAATAGTGGCTATAAGCCGATAATGATCTACTTGGCTTACACTACTTCTGTGCATGCTCAGTTTAAGCCGATAATAAAAAAGGGTGTTAGTTTTGTTTGAAAACAGTTGTGATGATGTTTAAACCCTAGCCTGTCGATGATAATGAAATATGCTGGGCTGTAATTGATGTTTAAAAAGCAAGAATAATAGATCTTGATCCTACAGTTAGGATATCTACAATAATGAAGCATTTGATTTGGCAGCTGTTAAATGTTTGTAAATAATAGTGTGATGAGAACGGGTCAACCCAAGTTTGGGTGTACAGATACTGTAATTTGCTCTGTCAATTCAATAATGCTATTCTTTCCTTTTCTTTTAATAACATGATACTCTATGATGTAAATTCTGCCACATACAGTTGATAATACATAAACAAGAAAATAACAGTGCATTCGTCAGTAAATTTAATTGCTTATGAATACAACAGTTTTTCTATTTTAACTCTATCTCCCTGTATTTGTCCAATTGGACTTCTGGAGAAAATGAAAGAACGATACAGTACTTTTTTTTGCATAAAAATAATACAGTGATGGCAATAATTTCTATAAAGATCAGTCAGATTCAATAACAATAACAGAATGGGTATGTGGTTAAACAGAATGCATGATGTTGGTTTCTTTTGAGGGAATAACTAAAGATCAGTAAACCCTAGATGTTAACACCATGTCTACCTTCAGAAATCAGAAAAGAAATTACTACTATAACTAGTTTCTTTTCAGCATACAGATTTGAACAGTAAAAACAATGCAGGCAGAGATCTAATCTACAGCTGCTAAAAAAATAAGATGCATGGGGATCATAAGTCTGTGCATGGGTAGTCTCTTGGGTTTAGATATTTAGATGCATGCTAGGTTTCACTTTTAACTGAACAGATTTAATGCTACCTCTCTGTACTGGAGTATGATGCAGCTTCACGCATGGGGAAAAATGCAGAGGAGTCATTTTATCAGTTCAACAAATCTAAATTAATTAGGATCTAACATTTTTCTGCTACTGATCATTAATAATATTACTAAACCATTTTTTGAGAGCATTCATATGATTGGAAAAACAAAAAAAGAATAGAACCTGAGTGTGATGGGAGGAACAAATCACTCAAGAAGCCTGTTCCACCCAACCTGCTCCCAAGCAACCAAGATGTCTGCCTTAGGACCCCCGAGCCTATCCACTGGTCCACCAGGAGGAAGAAGGTTCTAAAGCTTAGGATCTCTACTTGCAGCAGCAAGAAAATTTTTCCAGCCTTACAGGCTTAGTAAGCAATTGGATCAACACCAGCACCTCTGGTCTGTCCTTCTCATAACATTTGCAGACTTATACTTGCACTCTCCACAGCCTCCCTATTCGAATCTCTCAGCCATCACCTGATGCTCTGAGGAAATGTTTCTGCAGAAAACATTCTAAGAGCTCCCTGCTCAATTCGAATTGCCTTTTTATAGGATGCCTAGGTCTTTTTGTAATTACTGGTCATTAGTGAGCTACCTGCTCACCTCCCTCCACCTGGAGGGGGAAATGCCACAAAATTAGGGGGAGTTGTCCCATAACAACAGCTAATGGTAGAGTGCAAATGCTGCCATCTGTCCCAATCCTTCCAGCAGCTTCCATTCCTCCTAGTGAGCCAGTGGACACTCTTGTAACAGCTTTCTTGAGTGTTTGTCTCCCATTTTTATTTATTAAATAATAATAATGAGTCATTACATTCATCTTTGAACTAATTGGTCATAATTACAAAACTTGTAATTATAATTTTAACACAAAGTATTTTGTAAAAAGGATAATAGTAGAAAATAATTATTCTCAAAAATTGGGTAGGTGACAGGAAGGAAATCCTGTGATATTACTCTTGTATGTGGATGATCTATTTGTAACAGGTAATGATAGTTTGATTGCTGATACCAAGAGGAAGCTTGCAGCCGAGTTTGAGATGAAGGACTTGGGGATGATGCACTATTTTCTAGGCATGGAGGTGTGGCAGAGTGCAGATGGGATCTTCCTTGGAAAAGGGAAGTATGCAATAGAGATCCTGAAGAGGTTCGAGATGATGGACTGCAAGGCCATGGCCACACCTATGGCATCGAACCTGAAGCTTCCATGTGATGCTTCGTCTGATCCGGTTGATGTCACTATGTATCGTCAGATGATTGGGTCCTTGATGTACCTGACGAACATAAGACCAGATATTTTCTTTGCGGTGAACACATTGAGCCAGTTCCTGACGGATCCGAGGAGTGTTCACCTAGTTGCTGTAAAGCATATTCTGAGGTACCTGAAGGGTACAGTTGATTATGGGCTCAAGTATGATGCGAATCAAAAGTTTAACCTATAGGGTTGTGTTGATTCGGACTGGGCAGGCAGTGCTGCAGATAGGAAGAGTACATCTGGGTGCTGCTTCAGTATGGGATCAAGTGTGATCTCTTGGTTTAGCAGGAAGCAGTCCTGCGTAGCACTGAGTACAGCCGAGGTAGAGTATGTTGCATCCTGTTCGGCTAGTTGTGAGGAAGTATGGCTTCGGAAGCTACTGTCTGAGCTATTTGATCTCCCGCTGGAGACTACTGGTATATTTTGTGACAACCAGAGCTGTGTGAAGCTGTCTGAGAACCCGGTGTTCCATGACATGTCGAAACACATAGAGATCAAATATCACTATATCAGGGATATGGTGCAGAGAGGAGTAGTGAAGCTCCTGTATGTTGTAACGGACGAGCAGATTGCAGATGTGTTGACGAAACCACTAGCCAGAGTGAAGTTTGAGTACTTCAGAGAGAGGCTTGGTGTTCTTCAGATTGATGACACTTCGAGGAAGAAGTGATGGACACATTTGCAGGATCCATTCCAAGCATGGTGAGATCAGGATCCTTCCCATGGCTGTGGATGTAAGTGCTGGATGATGAGCATTAGGATGATGCTCCAGTTACTGCTCTGTATATGCATCAGGTGGATGCTGGAGATGATCAGTTCGATCATTTATATGTATATGTATGTACGCATCATGTTGGATGCTGGATATGATCAGTTGGATCATTTATATATAAACGCATCATGTTGGATGTTGGATATGATCAATTGGATCATGTGTATGTATCTATAGATGTATCAGGTGGATACATTGTATGATCAGGTAGATCATGTATGTTGATATGTATCAGGTATGATCAGGTGGATACATTGTATGATCAGGTAGATCATGTATGATGATATGTATCAGGCAGATACTATGTATGCATCAGGTGGATGCATTGTATGATCAGGATAATCATGGATGACGAGCTTCAGGATGTTGCTCCAGATATGCATCAGGACGATGCAGTGATGAGTATCAGGACGATACTCTAGATTATATGCATCAAGATGATGTTATGATGATGATCAGGATGATCATATGTATCAGGTGGATACATTACATAATCAGTTGGATTATGTGTGATGAGTTCCAAAGACACAGATGCAAAGTGCCTTTCCGACATGGTGGTAGATGTGTTCTCCCATGTGCGTTGATGTAAGTGCAGAGCCTTTCTGACATGGTGGTAGATGTGTTCTCCCATGTGCGTTGATGTAAGTGCAGAGCCTTTTCGACATGCTGGTAGATGTGTTCTCGCATGTGCGTTGATGTAAGTGCAGAGCCTTTCCAACATGCTGGTAGATGTGTTCTCCCATGTGCGTTGATGTAAGTGCAGTGCCTTTTCGACATGGTGGTAGATGTGTTCTCCCATGTGTGCAAAGCCTTTCCGACATGGTGGCAGATTTTTTCTCCCATGTGCATTGATGTGAGTGTTAATCCTTTCCCGGATGGTCAGAGGAAAGTCCTTCCATGCCGGTGAGTGTAAGTGTTGTGTTGTGTGCATCTGGACTGTGCTTCGTGGACTATGATCAGTATGATTATGAGTATCAGGATGATACTCCGCGGTCATGGACAAGTTGTGCAATTACATGTAAAAGATCCTGGGAGATCCGATAGGTTGAGCAGTATGCTCGTAATCAGTCCTGGGATACTCTTTCGAGGTTTTGTTGATGCACGTAATCAGTCCTGAGGATTCCACAGTATGGCCAGTGATGATGAAGACCTGCAGGTGGTGGGCCTACATCCAGTATGAAAAAGGACTGGCTCTGTAGAACTTCCTATAATGAGTAGATTCAGAGATTGATTGAGATAGCAGCAGCCATGACGATGATGATGATTCGTTGATGATGATCCAGACAAGAAGACTTGTGCTAGCAGATCTGTGTCAATAAATACCTTCCTAGTTAAGACGGAGTGTTGATGTATATGTAAATTCGGAATGTATTTCACCCATGTTTTTCATCTATGTATATTGTACTCCTATAGAGATGTTATTATTCCTCTATATGGAAGTGTCGTCATTTGTATTGACAAGTGTCGCAAGTGTCGTAACTTGCCGATGGGTTATTAGACCACCATGTGTGGGGCCGACCCTAATTAAGTTAACATTGGGTTATTGTACTAAGCTAGACAAGTCGACCCCATAAGTTTATTGGGCAGCCAGGACAAGTATAAATAGATATCTCTCGATCTCTATTTGGATCACTTCACAACTCACTCTTCCATCACTCGGAAAGTGGCACACATGTGAGGAGGAGGATCAGCTGCTAGGAGGAGTATATCTCTGTGTACTTTGGTTGTACTTTGGTTGTACTTTGGTTGTACTATTGCTCTATCTATCTCTGATGAAGTTGTGGGGTTTTTCACCTTATGGTTTTCCCCATGGAAACTATGTGTGTCTATTGTCTCTTATGTTTGCATCTTATGATGATTGATATGCTTGCTATGATTGATATGCATTGATATACTGTACATGTTATTCTTTCAGTAAAGATCCTAGAGTATATTGAATTAATGCTCAAAAATTAACATCTCTAACTCATTTAATTTGGAATATTGCTAAAATATTTTTGGTTTTTTTTCTTTAAGACTATCCCAAAGTGGGTTCTCAAGTGTGTCACCCTTGGTGGACTCCATCTAGCCCAAATACCTAGCCACTGGTCATTTACCCTTGCGTCCTCCTTGATTTTTCCTTGTTTCCAAGTTGTTTGAGCATCTTTTTGGCTTGTGGGCTTAGATAATGTCAAATCCTACATCAAGTCTCATCCAAAGGCTCTAGGAAGCCTCACTTTTATATTAACACTTCTACCTTGGACATATTTCCCGAGGCGGAAGAAATCTTTCTCATTTTCTAGTGTCTTGATCTTGGGTCTAGTATTTATATTCATAAGTCACTTGTATTCTCATATTGGGTCAATATTTACATCCCTTAGGCCTCTTGGTACAATCCTAATTCACCTGGTGACTTCATCCATAGATATAGGGTTCATCATAACTTACACATTATGTACTCTGACTTGCTGGTTTCATCTGGTTTTTTGGTTAGATCTCTCCTGTCGGGAGTAGATATGGCTCTCCCCCATTGCTATATAGGGATTGGATAGCATAAAGCAAGGAGTGTATCGGTTGGCATGAAAACCAATCCATATAGGGATCGAGGCCCTCTTAAGTCACCTCTTTAGTTTCCTAGATCCTCTACCATCCTGAATAGGATCATCTATTGGGGAAACTACAAGTTGTGCGATAACATTTTTGGCACCGCTGCAGGGGATATAGAGGCTTTCCCTGGTTTGACATTTATGCTTCAACTCAAATGAATTCACTCATCTCACCTCTCCTTACGATATTTATCTTTCGGTGATTTACTTATGTGATTCACCTGGAGACTCCATAATGCAAACCCATATATAGACTCCACTGGGGAATCTTAAATTTGTTAAATTTTTCATAATTTACTTCAATCTGATCTAGGATATTAACTGAGAGAACAACATGTACAGGAAATCTACAGCATATCAATTGTGGACACAATAATGCAAGCACACAAGAGACATAGAGTTTACTTGGGGAAAACCATAAATGTGAAAAACCCCAATAACTTCCTCAGAGATAGATAGAGCAATGATACAACCAGAATACAAGAGATAATCTTCTCCTAGCAGCAGAGCCTCCTCCTCCACAAGTGCGCCACTCTCCCAAGTGTGAGTGAGAGAATAGAATGTGTAAAATGAGAGAGACACTCTCTATTTATACACTAACTTGACTTAACCTTTACTCAATTAGGTCGGCCTCAACTTAACCACTTAACATAATGCTGACTGGGCCGACCCCCACTAGGGTGGTCTAATAACCCTTTGACCCACATGGCCGACCCCCAATAGGGTGGTCTAATAACCCTTTGACCCACATGACTTATACAAGGCCGACCCCAACAAGGTGGTCTAATAACCCATCAAGTATAAGTTACGACACTTACAATATAAATGACGACACTTCCGTATAGAGGAATAATAACATCTCTATATGAATACAACCACTTCCGTATAGAGGAATAATAACATCTCTATAGGAATACAATATACATATATGTGAAATACATTCCGAAGTTACATATACATTGACAAAATTCATAATGGACCCAGATGTTCTCCGCAACTTTTTGCAGGCTTCAAAATAATTAAGAGAGTATAATTAAAGGGATCCAATTTTTCGGTATGAGGATGATTACGAATATAATAATTATGGGTATGAACCTACATATCAAGACTCTTATGATTCCCATCATTTTCCTCATCTGTCTAATAAAACTTCTTCCCCAAATATCTCGAGTGAACCAATTGGAAAATATCGAACCCAACCAAGACCATACAACCAAAGCAATCACTATAATGATTCTTATACTCCAGTTGGACATTCAAAAAAAGTCCTTGGCAGAAAAGCCAGAGTAGTCAGAATGTAAGCTAATCCATCTCCCTTTGACTTCTCTGGAATATATAGGGCACCTGATAATAACTTTTAAGGTAGGGATGTGTCTACTTTAAACATGCTATATTACTATGAAATGGTGAGTTCTAATGTCATATTTGAAACAATTAACTATCATTCCTTAAAATCTTAGCCATTTTAGAATTCAAACTAAACATGATAAGAAAAACTCAAACTCTTAAATGGAAGGAAAATTGAATCATTTCATTAATAGAAATGGAGAAAAGATACTTACATACAATGTTGCTTGAGTTCATCCATCATCCATTGCTTTGAGATATCCTTATACATCCTTGATTTTGATGAAGATGAGCTTTCTACTCCTTCAAATATCTCCAGCATGCCTTTACTCTTCCTTTGTCCTCCTCTACCATGCCCCAAATGCCTTTGTTTTATAGCATTGGTAAATGGGCTCTCAAGTTTCTCTTTTCAATGTGGGATTGTCCCTTTTCTTGTTTTTTGATTATTTTTGCTCAAAAACCCACTTTCCATAGTATTTTAGGCTTTTGTCGCAAATTCAGGATTCTCGAGCACAATTAATGCAATATTGTGCATTTCTTCTCACTGTTGACTGATGGAAACTAGATTTGAGCCTTCAATTGAGCAGTTCAATCACTGAACCTTGTCTCTTTAGGATTTTTCTTTCTTCACTCAATCCTTCCAATTATGGAAGTAGTGATTAGATCATAGAGGATTGTTCTCTTATGTACTTGTCTTTTGTCTTCATGTTGCGGGTGCATAGTAAAAATATGCTTCTTCCTTCACTTGGTGAAGGGTGTTAATTTGATTGTTAACAGATGCCCCCTAATGTGTGAGGTCCAAAGCGGAGCTAAGGGTCGAAATACATTACTTTTATAATGATATTCTTCATACTGATACTCTTTATTGATCAAAGCAAGGATGATAAAGGATTAGCTCATGGGCGCAAGATTCATGATAACATCTACAATTCAAACATAGCAATTTCTCAAATATATAATATATTCCTGAGGTGGGCATACCCATGCTCAAAAGTAAATTTTTTAGAAGTGTAAACATGCACTTTGATGAGTGCGAGAACAAGGTCTTCATCGAACTTCTCACGTGGTAGTCTAATCTTGCGCAACTCGGGCAGTGCATCGATGAGTGATACAACTATTTTTCCCAAGGTCTTCAATACAAACGGATGATAGTACGAGTTTATATCATGCGAATAAATGAACTGATGTCGAGCATAATAAAAAAACATATGATTACCGGTCATTGATGTATACCGTTAACATATGCGAAGAGACCCACTGATAATGATGATGGACTCTTAAGGTATTGAGTACAAACTAGAAAGTGTGAATAGATGTTTTGAAGTCGAACAATTGTAGAATCAAATAATCAAGGGTCATTAATGTATACCCACTATCATTTACGAGGAAATCTACCACTAATGACTGCAAGATCCAAGGTACTCCTAGGTTTCTAGATCCATTACCTAGATGATGATTTGGTGTTGATAGGAATAGATCTATCGGAAGAAGGGCATTGATGCATCCCACATAAACCAATACGAAACAAAGATCAATAGTCTGATATAGTTTGGTAGAACTGCGAGATCGAACACTATATACTGACACAAGGAACATTTGAGGAATGGCCGACATAGTTTGAACTTCCCTTGAACACATAACATGACGCAGAATGGACACTTGGAAACTTAGGACTTTGAGTAACCGGCCATAATGAAATCCGCCAATGCTAGATGCATTAACGAAAGCTCCATTGATGACGGGAAGCCTATAACCCATCGGTGGAGATCTGTTCAAAATACTGGTACAGTTTCCTAAGGTAAATTTAGATGGTGTACTGATGGAGGATACCAAATTGTGTGCCGTGTTCAAGGGTGACAAGGACTGACTATTGCCATTTTCTTCAATGATATAATATGAAATGATTCAATTCTCCCTCTTTTTGGATTTTTGTGTTTTCCCATTTTTTTAACCTTTTTCATTTATTAGCTTGAAAAAAGAATAAAGCATGCTATGATACATTAGAGGAAACGAGTGTCTCAAGGGCATGCGCCTAAATTTCAAGGGCATGGGTCAGGCCAAGCCAAAGATACATATTGCAAACAAGGGATGAGCTAGTTATGTACACTCTTACAAATGTTTCCTCCATGGGTATGGGTCAAATATAAAAAAGCAATGGTTTATATGCATCATGTAACAAAAAGTGACTGCAAAGGAAAATACGCAACATAAGCAATAAGAAACAAAGCAATTTGCACGGATTTTCAAGTGGATATTTTAACACATGCTTATGTAAAATGATAAAAAATTGGGAGCCCATCAGGGTATGGTCAGGAATGTGTGAAAGAGAAATATGCGGTCTCAAACTCCAAGTCATGACGGGACTAATAGGACTCCCAGGCATATGAGAATAACTCAGCATGGGCACCAAAATGGCAATGGCGTGTTGACTAGGGTGTCCCATGTTCGGTAGGCTCTTCTGTCGGAATGGTGGAAAATACAGATATGAAGGGTTGACCCACCAATTCCCAACAGGTTCGACCTTATGGAAAGTTTGGGTTTCAAAAGGTTCAAATGTATCTTCACAAAGGGATAGCCTAAACCTACATGCAAGTTTCCAAATATACCAGATCAGATCGAGGAACATGAAAATCATGCTCCTATACTTCGGTAGATTTACACCAATTATGCTCCCAGTGGCCCCACAAAAGATGTCCTTAGGTGGGTGCAACCAAATTTTTACAACTTAAGGGATATCTTCATCTGATGATAAAATGTAATCCAAGAAATCATGTGAGTTGGGAGATCTCACAGCCAAAATGGGCCAAGTAACTGAATCATATTCCTCCATCAAGGGAAGATTTTGATCTGAAACTGTCGAAGCTATTTGAGTAGCTTGGTATGAAACTTCTACGACATATAGGTGTGATCCAAATGCTTGCCAACATTTAATTGACATTACACAAGATGAGTTCCCTTCATCTACTATGGTTCGAAAAATGTCCTTACCATGAGTGGTTACTTTAATCTAAAAAGAAACTTCAGAAAGGATCCTACATATTGAATGGTCTATGTCTAATGTGATCGAAGTCGCATCAGATGGATCAACAACGCCAATCATATACAAGAGTTCATTTCTTTGTGTAGGACGACATTGCAATACCTCGAAGGCTGACATGGCATCTGGTATGTGAGGCACTTGCAATAATTAATTAACAAGAATACACGAAATAGAAAAAATGACAGAACTCAGAATCACTTTTGTATTGATCACAGGCCACTTCGAGGGGGAAACCTCCTTTGAGCAAGCTCAATACAAATAACTTCACGGTGCCTTCATAGGTCTCAACACACACTTATATACTAATTCTAGGCGCCAATACTATGGGTCGAAACCATGGGCCGTTACAAACTATGGATTAACAATACTACGGGCGACTTACAAAGCATATGCGCCAACAACAATAACACAAACTATTGATCAACAAATACTACGGGACGACTTACAAAGCATATGCGTCCAACAACAACATACTAACAAAGTAAAGACATGGGTTCCTAAAATCCCCTCCCCCTTAAAAAAAGCTTTGTCCTCAAAGCTTTAGATGTGGAAATTGTTGTTGAATCTGAAGGAGTGGTTCCCATGTAGCATCCTCTGGTTGCATGCCGTGCCACTGAATTAAGACCTCTGTGATAGAGCGAGAGCGAAGCTGACGCGTGCGCCGATTGAGGATGGCCTCTGGCTCCAAAAGGATGGATCCTTCATTATCTAGTTTGGGTAAAATCGTTTGGCCGCTGATGTTGGTGCCAAGAACTTTCTTCAGACAAGAGACATGAAAGACTGGATGAATGCGGGAAGAAGGAGGAAGTTCCAATTTATAAGCAACGGACCCAATCCTCTGAAGAATCCGATATGGCCCATAGAACTTTGGAGCGAGCTTATGACGCCCTTTGAGTTTCAAGGAGGATTGTTTGTACGGATAGAGACGAAGAAAAACCATATCGCCGACTTGAAAAGTGCGCTCCGAACGGTGCTGATCAGCTTGTTGCTTCATGCGATTTCTTGCCATGTGAAGATTGTCCCGCAAAATGCGAAGAATCTGATCGCGGTTGCGAAGGACCTTGTCAACTTCCTGAACTGGTGAAATGGTGGGGGTGTATGGAAGAAGAGCTGGAGGTGCCTGACCATAGACTGCTTCATATGGGGTCATTTTAGAGGCAGTATGGTAAGAGGTATTATACCACCATTCAGCGAGAGGGAGCCACTTTGCCCACTGATGTTGTTGTTCCGAGGTGAAGCAACGAAGATAAGTTTCCAAGCATTTATTGACAATTTCAGTCTGACCATCTGTTTGTGGGTGATACCCTGAACTCATCTTCAGTTTGGTGCCAGTGTGGTGAAATAGTTCTGTCCAAAAATGACTAGTGAAAGTCGCATCACGATCCGAGACAATGGAAGAAGGGATGCCATGAAGATGAAAGATCTGGTCCATAAAAATTTGAGCGACGGAGGAGGCTGTATAGGGATGGCTGAGAGCGCAAAAATGACTATATTTGGAGAGACAATCAACCATAATGAGAATCACTGTCTTCCCGCCATATTTAGGGAGCCCTTCAATGAAATCCATAGAAATATCTGTCCAAATCCATGTAGGTATGGGCAAGGGTTCAAGCAATCCTGGAAGGAGTGTTGTTTCACCCTTATTGCGCTGACAGGAATCACATTCGGCCACCATCTGTTGAATTGTCCTTTTCATGCCCTGCCAAAAGAAGTTACGTCGTGCTCGTTCATATGTTTTGAGGAACCCAGAGTGCCCGGTCGATGGAGAAGCATGGTGTTCATAGAAGACAGCCTGTTGAAGATCTGTGCTCTGGGGAAGCACCAGACGACCCTTGTATTGCAGAGAAGCACCATCCCAAGAGTAATGTGGGACAACAGAAGGATTGTTGGTCAAGCATTGGATGATCTGAGATAAGGAAGAGTCATTGACATAACCCTGTTGAACAGATTGCAACCAATTTGGAACAGGCATAGAAATAGCTGAAACAGAACCTTGGGCATCAAATGTGCGAGAAAGAGCATCTGCCACAATATTGTCTTTACCCTTCTTGTAAGTGATCTCATAGTCATAACCCATGAGTTTGCTAACCCATTTCTGTTGTGCCGGGGAGGAGACACGCTGGTCCAAGAAATATTTCAGACTCTAGTGATCAGTCTTGATGCAGAAATGATTCCCTAATAGGTATGGACACCACTTCTGTACTGCATGCAAAATAGCCATCATTTCCTTCTCATAGGTAGAGGCAGCTAAATTCTTACCTGAAAGGGCTTTGTTGGTGAACTCAATGGGGTGTTCATCTTGAAGGAGAACAGCACCAAGTCCATTGCCGCAAGCATCACTCTCAATAGTGAAGGGCTTGGAAAAATTGGGCATAGCTAGCACAGGTGTAGTACACATAGCTTGTTTTAGTTTGTCAAATGCACACTGAGCAGCAGGTGTCCATGTAAAAGCATCTTT
Organism: Larix kaempferi; assembly: GCA_027924585.1. Lineage (NCBI taxonomy): Eukaryota > Viridiplantae > Streptophyta > Pinopsida > Pinales > Pinaceae > Larix > Larix kaempferi. The sequence goes on from BSBM01000569.1 coordinate 5,748,687, forward strand.
TTTCAATAGAGCAGTTAATGGAGCTGCAATTTTCCCATAATCCTTGACAAACTTGCGGTAGTAGCCAGTCAACCCAAAAAAACCACGAAGGCTCTTGAGTGTCTGAGGATGTGGCCAATTGTTCATGGCCTCGATTTTGGCAAGATCCACGTGAACCCCTTGTGCTGAGATAATGTGCCCGAGATACTCAACTTCCTTTTGTCCAAAAACACATTTAGACTACTTTGCATGGAGATGATGGTCAGAGAAAAGTTGCATGACAAGATCCAGATGCTGGAGATGTTCATCCCATGTTTTACTGTAGATGAGGATATCATCAAAGAATACCAGAATGAATTTCCGCAAGTAGGGTCGAAATATTTTATTCATTAAGGCCTGGAATGTGGAAGGAGCATTAGTGAGGCCAAAGGACATGACCAAAAACTCATAATGGCCATCATGTGTGCGGAAAGTTGTTTTGGGAATATCATCCTCATGAACCCGAATTTGATGATACCCAGAACGAAGATCCAACTTGGAGAAAAAGTGAGCCCCATGAAGCTCATCAAGAAGCTCATCAACAACAGGAATTGGAAACTTATCCTTGATGGTGAGGTGATTAAGTGCTCGGAAGTCAATGCAGAGGCGCCATGACCCATCTTTTTTGCGGACAAGGATAACTGGAGAAGAAAAGGAACTAGTGCTTGGGCGAATAATACCTTGCTTCAATAAGTCCCGAACGAGCATTTCAATCTCCGTTTTTTGGTGAAATGGGTAGCGATAGGGCCTGATGTTGGGAGGAACGCTGCCAGGAAGGAGCTGAATACGATGGTCTTCTGGCCTGGAAGGTGGTAATCCCACTGGTTCATCAAAGACACCTGTATATCGATCCAGAATTTGTTGTAGATCCAAAGGGGTAGTGGAGACCACTGATGGTTGCATCTGGATGGAATGGATCTGAGCGATGACACCATGTGAACTCTTCTTGAGGATTTTTTCCATGCAATGTGAACTGATGATGCTGAGAGAACCTGGTTGTAATCCTGTCAATGTGTGTTTGTGTCCATTGAGGGAAAACTGCATCCAATGTTCGGCGAAATCCCATAAGATAGGGCCGAGTGTGCGTAGCCATTGAGCGCCCAAAACCACATCACATCCGCCTAAGGGCAAGGCAAACATGTCAGAGCGCAAGGTATAATCTCCCATAGAGATACGCACATTTCGACACTTCCCTTTGCAAGGTAAGGTGCCCCCATTGGCAATCATGACTTCAAAGTTGGAGCAAGGATGGATAAAACAATCAGCTTGTTTGGCGATCCGAGGGTCAATGAAATTATGAGTGCTACCAGAATCAATGAGGATTGTAAGAGGAAGCTTCTTGAAGTAACCCCTGAACCGCATTGTTTGGGGGGTGGTGATTCCAGCTAAAGCATGGAGAGATATCTCTGGCTGGTCATCCTGAGACGAAGGGTCAATAGGCGGTTCCTGAATGTCGACCGGAGCATCCAGTGTTTCTGGATCTTCGTCACCCATTTCAGAGGCAGGCGGAGACTCCACATCTAGGAGATAGAGCTTTTGCTGAACACATCTATGTCCCCGAGTGAATTTCTCATCACAATTATAGCAAAGCCCCTTTTCTCTGCGTGCTTGCATCTCTGTTTCAGACAAACGCTTGATAGGAGTTGGTCGAGGAGCCTGCGGTATAGGTGGTCGCTAAGAACCCATATTTCGAAAGGGAACAAAAGTGGGCTTGGAGCGTTGTTGGGCTGCAAGCTTGTCTTCTGCCAACTTAGCCAACCCAAGTGCTTCCATCATTGTGTTGGGACAAAACATTTTGACCTCAGAGCGAATGGAATCCTTTAGACCACTGATAAAACAACTCCGGTAAAATTCATCAGACAATCCTTCGGTGTGGTTGGCTAGATTCTCAAATTCGGTTTGATACTCTCTCACAGTGCCAGTTTGGAGAAGTTTAGTGAGGGCTCCTGTGAAGTCATCAAAAGCACTAGGACCAAATCGTTGCAAAAGGAGCTGGCAAAAGTCTGGCCAGTTGGGCTCTGTATGAGCCTTGATGTACCAGCGGTACCATTGAAGAGCTTCCTGTTCCAAATGAAAGGATGCCAGCGGAACTTTGTTGACATCAAAAGTATTATGCAGACTGAAATAATGTTTTGCACGATAGATCCATCCAGTTGGATCGGTACCATTGAAGCGAGAAAAATCAAGCTTTGGACCATGGAAATTGCAGGAAGCAGAGAACCCATTGTCTACTGAAGACTCGGACTGTCGTTTGTTGTTCATAGCTGAATGTTCAAGATGGAGACCAAGAAATTTTTCATCCAGATCCTGGAGTTTGGCTTGGATGGCTGCAAGTGCTTCCTCCATGGTTTTTGCTCCTGCACGGGTGACAACCATAACCAGGAACTTCTTTTCTTTTTTTTTTCTTTTTTTTTCTGACTGGGTAGGAAAACAAAAACAGGAACTACTTCAGTAAGGGAAAATTTGGATTTGGGAAAAAATCATAAGGGTAATTGGGGTTTGACTAGGTTTTGGACACTGTTGGATAGATAGGGAAGCAAAAATGAGGATTTCAGAAGTGGAGTGAAAGAATGGGAAAATTTGGCAGAGGGGAACAAAGAAGCAGAATTCAGAAAGGAACTATGTGGTAAAATTTGAAGGCGATTGGGTGAAATCTGAGGAAGTTATGGAAAACCCTAAAAATAGACAAATGTGGGATTTCGGGATTTGGGAAGGGGAATTGGGGATAGGATCCTCGGGACTAAAATATGCAGAATGGGATGATAGGGGTTCCCCAAAAATTTCAAGGGAAACAGAGTGAAAATAAGGGAGATATGGAGAAAAAACTGAAGCGGCTACGGCTCGAAAGAGATCTGGAACAGCGCCGAATGGACTAAAAACGGCTGAATCTGGAACGGCTTGCAAAATAGATCTGAAACGGCGCAGCAGTGATCGACAATAGTTCAGCTGAAAGTAGATATGGACCCCAGGTATGTGCGGCTTCCTAACAGTTCAAGGGTTTCACTCGGCCACCAATGCTGTCTGACGGCTTGCGTATTGGGGAAATACCCCTCACTCCACGGCTCAGGTAAAACTGATAACCGCTTTGCCGCAAATGACAGCTCTTGGTTTACCTCATGGGTGGGAACTAGTCAATCAGGTAGGGGTCGTTGCCCTTTTCGCTGGCAGGTCCTCTCAATGGGCCAGCTACTTCGGGGTTCCTGTGGTACTCCTCAAAATGAGTTTTAGGGCTTATGCCCAAGTACTTCCCACAGTTAAGTGGATAGGGATTATTCCCAAATCCGAACCTGTAACAGATGCGAAAAAAAAAATTGGCAGAAATTTCACCCAGCGAGCCCTAGAAAGTGCTCTGATACCATATGTGAGGCACCTGCAACAATTAATTAACAAGAATACGCGAAATAGAAGAAATGACAGAACTCAGAATCACTTTTGTATTGATCACAGGCCACTTCGAGGGGGCAACCTCCTTTGAGCAAGCTCAATACAAATAACTTCACGGTGCCTTCATAGGTCTCAACACACACTTATATACTAATTCTAGGCGCCAATACTATGGGTCGAAACCATGGGCCGTTACAAACTATGGATTAACAATACTACGGGCGACTTACAAAGCATATGCACCAACAACAATAACACAAACTATTGATCAACAAATACTACGGGACGACTTACAAAGCATATGCGTCCAACAACAACATACTAACAAAGTAAAGACATGGGTTCCTAACATGGTACTTGAGCTAGGTCCTCAAGAATATTACCATTCTGAGCAGCTCGTGTGTTAGGATTATGCATTATTCTACATATAACACCTTTGGGGGGGTGTGGTACTAATTCTATGGCTCGTTTCTCAATGTAGAGAGAACCACTTGGATGTGATACCGATTGATCTGATGTACTAGGAGAGACATGATAAGAATCAAGTCTTGTTTGAATGTTCATCTCATGATCACGCATGAAGACATTGGCATTGGGATCATTGCCCCCTTGCGAGGGGTTGGCTGGTTGCCCCCTAGAGGGGGTACCGGTGTCAAAATAGTGGGTTGTTATTTCCCACCACATTGAAACATAGTTGGTGCATCTCTTTTCCCAGATTTAGAATTTTGCTTACTCTTGTATTTCTTCTTCTTTTCCCTAAGGTATTTGGACTCAACTATAGGGATTTCATAATTCTGGGAAGGATTAGCACTTTGCTTTCCCTTATACTTCTTCCTCTTTCCTCTAAGTTATATCGATGAGACCGTGAAGATGTCAGAAGTGTTGGAAGGATTAGCAGGTTGTTTCATTGCCTAGCCAGCTGTGGGTTGCAAATTTTGAATAGAAACTTGTCCCAAATGTGGGGTAATCTGTTCAAGTCGCTTGATGGAATCCATCATACCATTGGCATGAGGTGCATGTGGCGACCTAGATGGATCAAATGCAGGTCTTGTAGGTTGGTTCCAAAAATATTGGTTAATTTCTAGAACTTGACCACTCCATTGCGGAATGGGGTTAATGGTTGGATTGCCCCCTTGCAGGGTTAGGCCCAAAAATGATTGGTTACTTTCTAGAACCTGAACACTCCATTGATGTGGTCCTTGGGTGTGATAAGAATTCCAAGGTAGGTTTCCCCTTTGCGGAGACTGGACCCGAGAAGATTGGGTACTTCCTGGAACATGACCAATGGGTGGATTGCCTCCTTGTGGAGATGGGGCCCAAGAAGTTTGGTTACTTCCTAGATCCCAACCACACCATGGAGGTTGGAGGTTGAACTTGGTATTGAAAATCATTCCAAGGTTAATTGCCTCCTTGCGGAGGTGGCATCCAAAAAGATTGGTTACTTCCTGAATGTTGTCCATTCCATGGTGTAACAGGATGGATGGATGGATTTCCCCCTTGCGGAGGTAGGCCCCAAAAAGATTGGTTACTTTCTGGAATCTGACCAAACCATTGATTGTTTCCTTGGTTTAGATAAGCATTCCAAGGTTGATTTCCTCCTTGCGAAGGTGGGCCCCAAGAAAATTGGATGCCCCCTAAAACCTCCCCACTCCATTGAGGAATGGGGTTGATAGGTGGACTTCCCCTAGGCATTGTGATAGGATAAGTTGGAGGATAACCCCCCGGGGCATTTCCACTAATCTGAGGAGCATAACCCCAATTGGCATAAATTTTCCATGGTTCATTGCTTCTGCCAGGAATATTACCATTCCATGGTGAAGGGTTTCCCCCATAAGTAGAATTTGGACAAGTGTTAGGTGTACAAAGAGGATTTTGGTTTACTCCTTGTGTGTTTTGACCTTGATTAGCCGAACCATATGGAAAACCAATGTTTGGTAAGGCACACCCTTCAGTAGGGATTCCTGCAAACGAAGTGGATGTACTTTCGGGATTGGAACATGAAACTGTACCAACTGGCACTAAAGTGTTGGTTGAACTTGTGCTACTAACAGGTATACTGACTGTTGGGATTGATGTAGAGGCAAAATTGGAAGTATTTCTACCTCCAGAAACTGCTTGATGTTGCGACGATGTAGTCCCTTATGCTCATGATGAAGCCATAGGGTCACTTGTTGAATTTTGCATGTCATTCAAACTTTCAAAAAGAGGTTTGATAGCACCCAGTGACTCACAGATAGTAAGTACAACTGGTTCTGAAAGACTCATAAAAGGTGGAATTACATGAGAATTTGTGTGATTTTTCAATGTTTCAATTTCAACTAGAGTAAGATCATCAACTATGTCTGTATTCAATTCGTGATGTGACGATGAATTATCAAGGGTGATTTGATGTTGTTCTTCTCGAGTAATATTAATTGAGTTTAAAATCAGTTATGTTTCCAAGTCATTAGGATGTGGTTTTTTTATATGTCTCTGCAATATATAAGGGCCTTCAATTTCTGGTGACTCACCTCGTTGCCGCCGTGACTGGCGGATCGGGAGAGTAGCGACTTCTAAGAATTTGATAAAAGGATGTGTTTAAAATGATCTTTTGAATCAAACAATCCTAAGGCATTCTAGACTCAACAAAAATAAAAAGTGTCCACACAGTAAAAATTCCTATAGATCCAAGCAAGCACACTACTTTTCCAAAGAACTGAAGTTCAGTGAAAAGATGGATTGGAGAGCCTTCTGAAACTAGTTGTTGTTGAGGTATATGAGGCCTCAAACAATTACTAACAGCGAAGGTATGAGAAACAGTTACAATAAAATTTAATTGCCAGGGGTACAAGTGTTGGTTCCTGACCAATCACCCTCCCAAGGATCAGTCCTAATCCTATCCAATCAGGGATCTACAAGCAAATGGATCTACCACCAATTGTAAGAAAAATTTGAAAGAAATGTCAATTTAAGCCATTTTTAAAGGTTTTTGGAGGGAAATCTCAAATCTGAAGATCTCAAACCAAACCCTCCCAAATTTGTCCAAATTAGTGGTAAAATGATCTTAACATGTATTAAATCAATGTTCAGGTCTGCAAGTACAAAAATGAAGCCTGAATGTGGCCCTAAAATAGTGAAATCTCAAAGCTAGTTCTAGCAAGTTTTGCAAATTTGATCAAGAAAGTTTTAAAATTCTTTAAAAATATTCCAAATATTGAGCAAAGGAGGATCCAAATGAGGTTTAAACTCTAATATAAGGGGTTCCTAAGCCCATCCATAAATAAAAAATCACAAAAACAAAGACAAAGATGAAGAAATGGGCTCCAAAAACTCAAAAACCTAGTCGGCACACCATCCAGAACAGAGCAGAACACCAACAGGAGGCTAGCGCAGGCTGTGCACAAGCAAGGTGATCTAGTGGCACAAGTTTATAGTGTACAGGGTGAGCCGGCGCTCTGTGTACACAGGGACAGTGCGCCAGCCTTCCAAATCAAGAAAGGCCGAGATCTGAGCTCTACTTTGAAGGATTTTTGGAGTTTAGGAGTGGATCTAGGCCGGTTTGGAGCCTCTAAACCTGTAGCATAGGTTCTTGAAGGGATCTTAAGGCAAAATTGAAGTAGATATGAAAATTTAGAACACCAAAATATGAAGAAAATTCCAAGAAAAATCAACTAGTATGGTCACCAATCTGATAATAGCTTTTAAGGTAGGGGTGTGTCTACTTTAAACATGCTATATTACTATGAAATGGTAAGTTCCAATGTCAGATATGAAACAATTAACTATCATTCCTTAATATCTTATCCATTTTAGAATTCAAACTAAACATGATAAGAAAAACTCAAACTCTTAAATGGAAGGAAAATTGAATCATTTCATTAACAACAATGAAGAAAAGATACTTACATGCAATCTTGCTTGAGATGCATCCATCCTCCCTTGCTTTGAGCTATCCTTCTCCATCCTTGCTTTTGATAAAGATGAGATTTCTACTCCTTCAAATCTCTCCAGCATACCTTTTCTCTTCCTTTGTCCTCCTCTACCATGCCCCAAATGCCTTTGTTTTATAGCATTGGGAAATGGGATCTCAAGTTTCTCTTTTCAATGTGGGATTGTCCCTTTTCTTGTTTTTTGATTATTTTTGCTCAAAAACCCACTTTCCATAGTATTTTAGTCTTTTGTCACAAATTCAAGATTCTTAAGCACAATTAATGCAATCTTGTGCATTTATTCTCACTGTTGACTGATGGAGACTAGATTTGAGCCTTCAATTGAGCAGTTCAATCACTGAACCTTGTCTCTTTAGGCTTTTTCTTTCTTCACTCAATCCTTCCAGTTATGGAAGTAGTGATTAGATTAGAGAGGACTGTTCTCTTCTGTACTTGTATTATGTCTTCCTGTTGCGGCTTCATAGTAAAAATATGCTTCTTCCTTTACTTGGTTAAGAGTGTTAATTTGATTGTTAACAGCACCTCATTCCATGCCAATTGGATACATTAGGAGGTTGCCTCATTTTGATGGAAGTAATGGTAAATCTATTGAAATTTTTTTGGATGTCTTTTGGGATTATATGGAATCTCTGGATGTAGATGATGAGGATGTCTATATGCGAGCCCTTGGTGCGTCCCTAGATGGGGATTCCCAATTATGGTTTGATCACTTAGCACCAGGATCCATCACTGTATATGATATGTTTAGTAATTTACTAAAAGAGGAATGGGATGAAAACATTGATGAATCCATGGAAGAGCAGAAAGACAATGATTGTCTTGATGAAGATGATCAAGATACTGATAATGAATTAACTGATGATTTTCCTTTCAAATTAATTCATTTTCTCCTGAGCCAACAGATCCTCGTGAGAATTTAACGTATGACAGTGGGAAAAATTCAACTCCTCAGGATTATTGCCTCAATATTTACATAAGAGGGGAACTTATTAAAATCTCTTCATCATTACCTGAATAAGTCGCATGTGAAGAAGAGGATACCAATGATTTCCATCAAGAAGCATCCTCGGGTTGAGTCTTCCATTAGTGAATCCTTTGAAAATACTCTTGAGAGACATTTTCACAATCCTTGTGTAATTGATGATGTTTTTTATCATGATATTGAAGAAGAAGAAGAAAATGGGGACAACAACCAAATTTCTTTCGAAACGAATTCATATAATCATTGTGTGTTTAGAGATAAAATTTATGAAAATGAGTTTATTGATACATTCCCTGATCAATCACCATCATATGAAATTAACGATGAAGCAATTGAGGAGTAATATTATGATGAGGATGGGTTAGTGAATCAAACTGATCAAGAGATTTCCTTAATAGAATCCCCAAATCAATGTCTAATTGATTATGGGAAGTTCACAAGCAATCTTTCATTTAAATCATCTAGTTTTGATATTTGTTCCCATCCAATCCTTGATCAAGATATCCTGATTCATTCCTTGGAGTTGGATAATTGCAGTGAGTATTATCCTCATAGAGTGAGTATTGACCTTGATATGAACCTTAAAATAATTCTTGAAATAAAAATTGTTGTTTTGAAATACTTTCCCTTTTATCCAATTCCAAGCTCATTTTTTTCGAGCCATCTAGGAAAAATTACATATTTTCAATCCACCCTCCCATCCCATCTTTTGGAGTTTTCCTGTATGGGTTTGTGTTCTAGTCAAGCTTTTATTGTTGAGATTTTCAGTCAGGATTTTGGTAGTTGTCACATAATTGGAGAAAAGGCGCTTCATTTCCATTTTCAATCTTCTTTGATGAATCACTTTGTTCAGTTTACTAATATTCCTTGTGGGAGCCTGAAGAAGGTATATAAAGATCAATTTAATCTTTTCTCCATTTTTTATAAACAAGAGGGATTAATTTCAATATTAATTTCATTACATTACAAGTTATCCTCACTTGGTTTGTCCATTATTCCTGGAGTAAACCGAATGGAGTGTCCTGTTCAGGTAGATGAGGAAATTGAAAGAGAGAATGGTTTAGAGGGGCTGAATCATATGTCATTTTTTGTTCTTCCATCAATATTGAACTTGCATTATTTTTATGATCCTATCAGTATATTGATGGATGAAGTTTGAAAAATTCATTCTCAGTCCTGCGTGATTTCATTTCCCATTATATATATCTTTCTTTGATTTAAAAACAAAAAGTTAGAACAGCTTCAAGTTTTCACGTTATTTCCAAACCATCTCTGACTTGTATATCATTAAATCTAAAGAAATACCAATTGAGGCCTTCCGTCAAGTGGTTCCATTGGATTTATGTATTTACTTAGAGCTTGTATGATTGGTTATCTTAGGGTAGGTAGGAACCGAATAAGCTCACTTGAGCAGTAGTTAGTCATATGTGCCATTAAGTCTCGCACCACTTTTTATTTTCCTTTGAGTCTGACACTTTTTTCTTTTACCATCACCATTGAGTCTGGAATGTTGTCTTGAGTATTGTCCTTTTCCTTTTCTATTCATGCACAAAACATAATAAAAAAATCAAATTTTGGTTAGTAGATTAGTTTCTTTTCAGCATTTATTTTCCAGAACTGTTTATTTTCATTTTTGTACATATGCGGGCTAGTGACGACTGGTCTATGAGATTGGTATAGCGCTTTTCATTTTCTAGGTGATAGGTACACATTTTGAAGATAATGCATATCTAGAGTGCATGTTCAAGGATACGAGTAGCATAGTGATGAGAACCAAATATTCTTAGGTTCTCAAGCGCTCTATTCAACTGATCACTTGTCCCAGCCAGAGAAAGATGTTATCACAATCATAGTAGCCGAGGCTACCATGTCTTCATACCAATTTTCAGTACTTTTCCAAGCCAACCCTTTCTCTATGACATGCATGAGATCAGTAGTCGATGAGCAACTTTTCTATGATCACTCATATTTTCAGTAGACCCAGAGCATCCATTTTTCAACCTTATGCCAGGACTAGGCCTCATAACCCCATATTTGATGACTGAGGTAGCCATTTTCTTCCATACAAAGAAGTCATGGTGACAATTCCCAAATTTATTCAGCAGTAGTGTTCTGGTATTGTCCAATGGTCCAAATGATGGATACAAGTATATGAACTAGTAGGTATATGGTTGTGCATTGGATACTTATGGTGTGTTCTTTTACTTATCTTGGTAGCTTGACTTGGTATTTAGTGGTTATGATATGTCAATATATTTATGTGGTTATTGATTCACTGTTTAGAGTAGAAGTAATTCAGTTGCTTGAGATTATAATTTCTTGCGTATACTCATTGGTCAGGCCCTCTTAATAGTATGGACTTGGTCATTACCTCATTTATGGATTGCTAGTAATGGAATCACTTGTTACTCCCCCACCCATTTGTTGTCGTATGTATTTGATTGTACCCCGACTTACTCTTCATCTTGTGATATTTAGGACTTTCCCACCTATGCCTCTGTGTTGGATAGATTCCTTGTTATGATGTGTCTCGACTCTGATTTGTGCAACATAACTCGACGAAGCCTTGATCCTTCTGGGCCAGGAGAACCCACTGGTGTTGGTTCCTAATATTAGGTGAGTTGGGATTCTGAATCCTTGACCTCTCTGGTCAGTTTCCCCTAATTTTTGGTCCTGATTGTGGATGATCCCCCTAGTTTCTTGATTTGTGTCAGCTAAAACTTGAAGCAAAATGTATTACCATCATTACATGCATTTATATGATTCATTGTTATATATTATTAAATGCAAGCCCATAGTAAAATTAAAAGCTAAACTCTACTTATAAGCGCATCAAAGAGGGATATGAAATGAAATGTAAAACACCCTTAATGAAACCTGCAAATAGTTCTGCTTTTAAGCACATGCAAAATCCGAAGGGTCATGGTCTTAAAAGAAGTGGGTAAAAACATGCTAAATCTAAACACTGTTGGCCATGTTATTATTGAAATTTAATGATTATTTCCTCACGTAGCCTATGGGTTGGGATGTGATATGGAGTAAGGGATAGTTAATTCTAAGTGTCCCTAGAACCTCAAGTTACGGTCGTTCTAGAAAATATCCTCACGAAGTTTGATTTAAGCTTGGATGTGAGTTGTATACATTTCTTAAAGTTTAATGGGAACTCCTCAAAACAAATTATTCCATTTGTGAGACACCACCATCCCCTGTGTGTTTTATGTCCAACATATGCTTAGGTGTTCTTCCTTTTCCCTTTATCCGATATTTCACAGTGTTGAATGTGAAATTCCAAAATGGTAGATCATTAAGCTTGAACAAAACTCACAATTTCACAGTGTTTATTGTAGAGAAGAATTAGCAAGAAACATGATCAAATTCACTCATGAAACTCAAAAGATATGAGAAAATGTTGTTGATACATTCATCAGTTGTAAGATGGAAAAAATATGATAATACAATAGAATGAATTCAATACACCTTGGAGGATTCGAATTCTCCTCAAGTCATGGCTTAGTTTGCAGTGGAACCATCTCCCAATAAGGTTTAGTGGCCACTGAGGGTGAATAATCAGTCAACTAAGGTGGAACTGAACATCACTACGCATGTGGCCACCAAAATAGGGGAGGAAAATCCAAGGGGTTTGCATAACTAGCTATCAATGGTCAAGGAAGGTGCTCCTACACTTAGTAGCAATCAAACTAGGAGCTACAATCAGTTAATTGAGCAATCAAGGGTACAACGCTCCCTAAATCATGGAACTGGATTTTATATCTCCTAAATCTGTGCATGAGGGCACATTGTAACTCCAATGATGGAAACAAGGTGCACTAAGTGGCTAGGAGGGCTAATGGTGGCCAAAAACAAGCTCCAAAGGGGGCCAAAATAGGGACTAGGTGCTGTGAGACTCAACTGTCGATGCATGGATGCATGGAGTGTTGCATGGAATGCATTCATGCATGCAAATAATGCAAAACCAAGATATGATGGTGAGAATATTCCAACACCCCCCCTTAATCCAGACTATGAGGAAAAATAACTGAAAAAATAGGGCCTTGGTTACTGAGACCAAATGTCACCCTGTACAACAATCTAAAAAAGTGTGAGGAAGGAGGGAAAACCCAGTGGGAAAAAAATCCCCCTCAAGATAGACTATGAGAAAAACTAATCAACCAAGGTAGCACTCACCCCAATAAGGGATCAGAGATGAGTAAAATTTTTCACTAAAAAAGCCTTGGTGAAAATACATGCAATCTTCTTTTATGTAGGAAAATAGAGCAGTGTGATGTTACGATCATGCACTAATCCTCGGATGTAATGCATGTGTATCTCAATATGTTTGGTTCTCTGTCTCTGAATCGGATCTATAGAAATACTCATAGAACTCTAATTGTCACAATAGATGACTGGTGGAGTACTATAGCGAATCCCAAACCCTGACAAGATGCCCCGCAACTAGATGTATTGTTTGGATGCATTCACTGCACCTATGTACTTGACCTCAGCTAATGAAAGAGATAGAGAAGTATTATTTTTTCTTGACCAATAGATAGGACCATATCCAATCATGAAGACAAAACCTGATGTATACTTCCGATCTGAGCTGTCTCCATTCCAATCTGAATCTGTATACCCAACTAGGTTCAATGGAGACCTAGCTACATAGTGAATACCATAGGTCTTCGTCTCTTTCACATAGTGAAAGATCCTTTTGGATTCCTTATAGTGAATCTCATGATGATCTTGCATGTATCTGGAGACAGCACTCACTGCATAGGATATATCAGGGATAGTATGTGTAAGAAACAAAAGACTCTCGATCAACTGTTGATACAAAGTACTATCTACCAAAGGTGAAGAAGAACCATCCTCAAGAATGATACCTGAAAGAAAAGGAAATGTTGTTGGTTTTCATTCTATCATATGAAACCTGTCAAGTAGATCTGATGCATACTTGTACTATGCAATCTTGATTCTTGAATCACTCTGAGAGACTTCAAGACCAAGAAACTGCTTTAGCAGTCCCAAATATGACATAGAGAAGGAGTTAGGAAAGGTTGTTTTGATATATCTAAGACATGAAGAGAGACTCCCTATAATCAGTAAATCCTCAACATAGAGGACAATAAGGAGAAGAGAGTTACAATCATGTCTCATATATACATTCGAATCAAACTTGAATCTCTGAAAATATTGTGACAGTAGAAAGGAGTCCATCTTAGCATACCATGCTCGTGGAGCCTGCTTGATCCCATACAAGGACTTCCTCAATCTGCACATTAATGAAGGATCATCAATGTATCCTTCAGGTTTCTTCATGTAGATCTCCTCCTATAGATATCCATGAATAAAAGCATTCTTCACATCCATGTGATGCACTTCCCAGTGCTTGGATGCAACAAGAGACAAAACAAGAAGGATGGAGTCCATCTTTGCAACAGGAGTGAAGGTCTCTAAATAGTCAATCCCTTGAACTTGTGAGAAAATTTTAGCAACCAAGCAAGCCTTGTACTTTCTTATGACTCCATTTGTCTCCATCTTTGTTTTGTATACCCACTTACATTGAACAAGATTCCTTCTAGGAGGAAGAGAAAAAAGCTCCCAAGTCTCATTCCTTTGAAGAGATTGGTACTCTTCATCCATAGTTGATATCCATCTTGGATCTTGGGAGGCCTCAAAGAAATTTTTTGGATCTAATCCAATCATAAGAAAAAATATGTCAGCAAGAAAGGGATCTGTATGACAGATTTCAAACCTTGCATTTTGAAACTCAGATCTAGTTCTACTTGGATCTTGTGAATCTCCAACAAGATCACCTACAGATTCAAGGGTCTTGGAAGCCCATCTTGGCAGAGGAGGTGGATCTTCAAGTGCTAGATCTTCAGGTTCTTGTGGATATGGATCTAGCATTCGCTCATCTTCACTTTCAGATTCAAAATATGAAATTTCATGAGAGGATGCTTCGCTATCTTGTTCAATACGTTGTGGTGGAGTAGTTGGAAATATGTATTCATTAACATGGTGGGCATCATGCAATGGCCACTCCTCAATTTGGACATTTCTCTCAAGAAATGGCTACATGGTAGATAGATCTAGCAGTTTGTAGGCCTTTGTATTTTGTGCATAACCAACCAGTATGCACTCTTTTCTTTGTGGCTCTAAGGCTCTCCTCTTCTCGAAAGGAATCCTTGCCCATGCTCTAGATACAAATACTCTCAGATGAGGCACATCTGGCTTGTATCCCATCCATCCTTTGAAAGGAGTTTTTCCTTGTAGGCCTTTGTGAGGAACTCTATTCTAGAGGTATTGAAAATCTTTTTCTACTTTCTAGAAAGTAGAAAAAAACAGGATAAAGTTGTCTAAATCAGGAAATTGTCTTTCTAATTCATGAATAGAATAAAATCAGATAGAATCCAAGGAAATCTTATCAAGAATATATCCAAATTCGTTTTGGTGAATTAGGATAGCATGTGGTCCACTTAAATACAAAACTGACCCTATTTACCTAGTCAAAACTTAGGAAATTAATCATAAATGATTAATTAATTATATCCTAAGTATAAAATGGTATAAGTGGGTTTTTTAATACTCCAACACCCCCCCTTAAGCCTGAATTTATGTGGTGGAAATCAGAAAAATATCAGAAATATAGGGCCCAAGCAACAAGGTTTATGGTCACCCCAATACAAAAATAACTAGTCCATGTAAAACGAGGAAACAAGGAAAACCTCATGGGAACAAAGCCATTCCTCAAAAATGGGAATGCTTGGAAGTATTAATAATGTATTGCTCCTCATTTGGAGGAGTTGAATGAGGTGAATGGGATGCTCCTGAGTAACAGACTTGATGAAGAGATTGTGAATGTCATGATCATGCATCAGTGCATCAATGTGGTGTAGGCAAGAATCATGTGTAGAGGCTCCATGAAGCTCATATTTTGATGATGGAGGAGCATCATATGAATTATTCTTGCTATTATAAAATATATATTCTGATCTGAAAAAATAATCAATGATGGAAAGAAGATATGTGCAAACTCCTTCCCAAAGAGCATCGATGGACTCAATAAGATCAACTTCTTGTCCAGTTGCAACGTGAAGCACTAATTCTTGTACCTTCTTCTCAAACTGATGTAGAGCCTTTCTAATATTTCAAAGGAGATCATGCAGCACTGAAATATCATAATTTGAGTCATATGGAGAAGAAAACAACGAGGGTGGAGATTCTCCATGATCGGATAGAGTTTCAGTAGGAAAAGAGTGAACAAATAGGTCACCCTGACAGTTGAGCGAGCCTGGAGAGTTTGAGGACTTGAATTTTGAACCATGAGTGATGGGGTCAGGTCCAGATGTGTGAAATATCAGTACAATTATGTCCAAGGACATGGCTGTCTAACCAATGAAACATATGGTAGACATAAGAAGAACAGAGACAAGTGACACATTGTAGGAAACCATGCAATTGTGTGGTTTCTTTACTAGAGAACTTGGGGGTTATAGGGTCTTTTGTGCATCCAATGGTTGGAAAAATGGTGTGGGAGGTATCATGACCTATATATCAAACTGTATATCATCTTCAAAATCAGAATCTAAAATATTTGAATGGATGTGGAAAGACCTCTCAGAAGACAAGTCAGAAACTAGTGAAAAATGACTAGGTTTGAGAGGAGACTTGGGTGAACTGACTGGAGATTGTACCATGGCAGAAGGTGAGGGTTTTCTGATTCTAATATATCAGAATGTGAATCAAAATCATATACATAAGAAGGATTTTTCACTCTAGTACTCAAATCATAAGCATGATTACCTTGGAGAGAGGCTTGGAGACAATGTTCTTGATCTACAACAAGCTTGCCTTGTTCTTTTCTTGCAAAGTCAAGAACATCTATGTTATGCTCTTCAAGCATATTGGCCATGATGTCCAATTTATTTTTGAAACAATATTTCTCAGGATGGGTGCCTTTGTAGCAATAATAACACTTGGGTTTCTCCTTCTTCATCTTCTTGGCTTTGGAATCTTCATCAAAGTCCTCTTCATCTGACAACATCTTTTGTTTGGATTTGTCATTTGTGAAACTCTTTGCTCCATGAGAAACAAGTGAAAATTCCTTGGAGGGTGTTAGATCCCTCATTTCGAACAGCTTGTCCTTCTCCTTAGTGAGTGAATAAATGAATGCATCCAAGGTTGGCATCTTCCAATTGGGAACTGCAAGTCTTGTAGTATGAAAAGTAGACACAAATACTGAGTATTCAGAGCTCAGTTTTGACAGAATAGTAAGGATTAGCTACTCATCCTTCTTATCTATGCCACATTTTTTGAGTTGAAGCACCAGGTTCATGAATTTTGAGATGAACTCTTCCATTGAATTGAAATTACTTGGACTAAGTGAGATAATCTCAATCTCCAATAAATGACCTCTTATCTCGTCCTATTTTCCAAAGAGAGACTCTAGCTTTGTCCACACTTGATTTGGAGTGGATAGAGAGTCAATATGGAATAGAATATCTAGATATACAAAGAGACAAAGTAAACCATAAGATTCATCAATCCTATTGAACCATTTGAATTTTAATGCAACAGCTCTTGGCTCAGTTTCAAGCCCCATAGTGACTCTATACAATCCTTTGCTTCGAAGTTGGATGATCATATGCGCCTTCCAGTCACAGCAGTTGAACAGAGTGAGAGTCACAGGTTTAGATTGATTTTGATCCATGTTGATGTTCTCCTGGTGATGGAAATACACTGCAAAAAACACACTGGAAATTGTTTTGAATCAATCTATGTCTGATACCATGTGAGATTTTCAATGGCTTAGATCTAGATTCAATAAGACAACTTCACATGGAATATTTCTGAGAATGAGAGAAGTAGAATAAAGAAGATCATTTGTGGAAAACACTCTGTATATTATTCATCAATATGATTACAATATATTATACATATTCCATGGAGAAAATCGAATTCCTTAGAGGCAATTTGAAAAGCACAAAAATAAAAGACTTACTAAAGGCAAAAAAACCCCTAGGTGTCAAAAAACACTTTCCTAAATAGTCTAAAGGCTCAAGAATTGGATGAATATGGTATGGAATCTCATAAGTGAGGTAAATGGAATGTAATGATGGCTTTAGGAGGTCTAATTGCCCAAGGGGTAAGAGTTTCCAAGTCAACTAGCTTTTCCTTATCCACTAGAAAGTAGAAAAAAAATAGGATAAAGCTGTCTAAATCATGAAACTGTCTTTATAATTCAAGAATAGAATAAAATAAAACAAAATCCAAGGAAAGCTTATCCAGAATCTATCCAAATTCGTTTTGGTGAATTAGGATAGCATGTGGTCCACTAAAAGACAAAACTGGCCCTATTTACCTAGTCAAAACTTAGGAAATTAATCATAAATGATTAATTAATTATATCCTAAGTATAAAAAGGTATAAATGGGTTTTTTAATACTCCAACATTATGTTCTTACACACTTGTCTCAGATAAACCTCATCACATTGCGCAACGTTTGTTGTGCTGCAACTCTATCTTTGTGCATCTGTCACAGATAAACTGCTTCACTTTGTGCATCACTAGATGTGATTCAAGTTTGTCTTTGTGCATCTGTCACAGATATACTACATCATCCTATTCACCATCAACAATTCTATTCTTATGTTCGTGCGCACTTGGATCTGAGCTAGATCATGTTATTCTGGTTCCATGAGCCCTTGAAACCCCAAAATAAGAAGCTTTCCAAATCATAGAACTACAACTTCCGCATCTTCAAGCTTACTTCAATTCTCCAACTTGGCTTCTTATTTATACTTATCCCATGTGGATGGTATGTCCACAAGTTGGTCATAGCATCCCTTCTTCCTTGCTTCACAATTCCACTTACTTCACAGTTCTGCCACTTGTAATGATCTGCGCCATTGATGTATCACACCTTGTGGGTCTTGTGCATATTTGTTCCTTTGCATTGTGGGTCTTGCGTACTTTGTAACCACTCCATGTGGGGACTTGCACCCTTGACTTGTCCATAGTCCAATTTACAGTCTTTCAACTTCTTGTTCTTTTTCCCATAATTGATTCTTTTGTTCATCAAGCATTCTCTTATACTTAGAATTCTTCTCCTTTAGAGAGATGGTCTCAAGCTATCTTGTTTGAAGTTGAATTTGATGTTCATTTCAATTAACATGTAGGCATCATCACTTTGTTTTTGGAGTTGATCTTTTAGTGACAGGATTTCTTCATTTGACCTAGCGAATTTTTCATCCTTTTCTTTTGAGTATCGTCCAATTCTTTCCTCTTAATTATGATTTCATTGGATAACTTCTGATTCTCTACAACTGATTTCTTAAGTTTGCTTTCCAGAGTGCCAATCTTAAGCTTCTCAGTTTGACAAATTTTATCCATCTCCTGTAATTGACTAGTAAAGTATGCTTCCAATCCTTTTGACTCTTCTTCTTTCTATTTCAGAGTTTGCATAATCTTGGTTGCAAACCTTTTGACCTCTTTTATAGTTTTTCTCTGTGTGCGAATGATATTCCTTACTTCTGCGACAGAGAGATTTTCTAGGCTGTCATTTTCTTGTAACCATGGTGCTTCACTTTGAGAGGATTTTCATTTTCCACTCATAATTGCGCAAGCATCTATCTTCCAGATGTTAAGTTGTTATTGAAAACACCCACTGTGATTCCAATTGTTGGAATCTTATTAATACTAAGAGGGGGTTGAATCAGCATTAGCACAATTATGAACAATTTTTAGCTTCTTATCAAATTTAACCTGGAGCTTAAATTATGCATCCACATAAACAATAGCATTCATCCACATATGTGCAATACACAGAACACACATATTTTTACATGGAAACCCAAATGGGAGAAAACCACAGAATGCTCTCTTATAATATAAATATTACATTCATGGAAGCACCAACTTCTGAATTTCTCCAGCACCAACTGGAAGGAGGCACCGAATCCCTGCTCCTTGCCTATTCCTATCACCCTAATATGTCTACAAAAGATATTACTTTGTTGTTGTACCGATCCGCGCACTCTTCAGATTAATTATTCTTCGTTCTTCTGTGCACACCTTTTGTATCCTTGAGATCTTGCAATCACTGAGTTGTATCATGAACTTCACTCCACTACATCAACATCATACACTAGACTTCATACTTCACAATTTGTGCGATGCTTCATCATACCACTCAGTTTCTGCACACTTGACTGATACTGCGCATCATGTGTTGTATTATTGTTGTGACTTTGTGCATCTATATCAATTCACTTACATCATATTAGGCATCTTCATCTATAACGTTGTTTTGACTTTGCGCATATGTAACATATCACTTACATCATACTACACGCATCTTCGGCCATGCTATTGTTCTGAATTTGAGCATCTATATCAGATCAAACTACGCACCTTCTGCAATGATATACTTATGTCTTGGTGCATTTGCCTTAGATCATTTGTGACTTTCTA
Organism: Larix kaempferi; assembly: GCA_027924585.1. NCBI lineage: Eukaryota > Viridiplantae > Streptophyta > Pinopsida > Pinales > Pinaceae > Larix > Larix kaempferi. The sequence continues at coordinate 5,768,473 of BSBM01000569.1, forward strand.
CATACTATCTGTGATACTGTCATTATGTTCTTATGCACTTGTCTTAGATAAACCTCATCATATTGCACAACGTCTGTTGTGCTGCAACTCTGTCTTTGTTTTGATGTAATTGTAACTTCGGAATGTATTTCACATATATGTATATTGTATTCCTATAGAGATGTTATTATTCCTCTATACGGAAGTGTCGTCATTTATATTGTAAGTGTCGTAACTTATACTTGATGGGTTATTAGACCACCTTGATGGGGTTGGCCTTATATAAGTCATGTGGGTTAAAGGGTTATTAGACCACCCTATTGGGGGTCAGCCCTGTCAGCATTATGCTATGTGGTTAAGTTGAGTCCAACCTAGTAAAGGTTATTAGGCAAGTCAAGTCATGTATAAATAGAGTGCGGGAGGCACTCTATTTGATCATTCACTTTCTCACTCACACACTCATTGGAGAGTAGCGCACTAGTGGAGGAGGAGAAGCTACTGCTAGGAGGACTATCTCTTGTACTTGGGTTGTATCATTGCTCTATCTATCTCTGAGGAAGTAGTGGGGTTTTTCACCTTCTTGGTTTTCCCCGGTGAAACTCTGTGTCTCTTGTGTGCTTGCTTTATTATGTCCATGATTGATATGCTGTAGATATGTTGTACATGTTATTCTCTCAATTAAGATCCTAGATCAGATTGAAGTAAATTCTGAAAAACTAACATGGTATCAGAGCTAGCCTGAAAGAAAGCATGGTATGGCATTTATGACACTTGTTGCACTTGCAAAGCTAGGACTTGATATAGAAAAAACCAGTCATCATAGAACTTTCTCTATAAATCCATTTTGACGAGGTTTCAGGATCTGAAAATATTACAGATCGAAGACATGATCCCCATGTACCTTGTGTCCGAAGGAGAGCCTCTAATTCGTTTTACTTTTAGATTTATGATCTGTACAATATAGGGTATCTGCCTCTTCCAGATCCCAATCATAAACAGGTGACCTAGGAAAAAAGGTCACAAATTGGGATAGGAAGCTCCAAATGAAATTTCATAAAAAGTGGAAAGTAGGGCATGGACTGTACTTTCACAAGTACGATTTTCAGAGGCCGAAATTGAACGAGTGACATGTGGCACTCCGTACAAGTTCGTTCTCCTGTTTTATCCCATAAACAGGTCACGTTGCGACACTTGGCATAAATCTATCTCAGAGAATCCATTTGAGGTCAGACCTATGGGGTTGGAAAGATAACAGGTCAGGCTACCATAGGAAGAATTTTAAGACCCTGTAGATCCAAAATTTCAGAGTTACACCAAAAACAATCAGGTGCATATTTTTGTCAAAACATAATTGGATTTTGAGCACCTTCATTCATGGCTCCGGGAATTTAGGGTTTTGGAGAATGTTGGAATTTTTTGTATCGAAAACCATGGCTGGATGCTCCTCATCAAAATAAAAATTTAGAGACCAAGACCAAATTTTTTGGTTGGGCAAAAGGCCGGGTTTGATCAAACCCTGGTTCGGGACTTTGATCGAAAAAGTGGAAAATTAGGGCTTGTACAAAAGTTGGAATTCTTGAATTCTGTGACCATGGCTGGAAGCTCCTCAAGAAAATCGAAGTTTAGAGCTTTGGATCAAACCTTTTGGTTGGGTGAAGCTCCGGGAAAATCAAACCTTAATTCAGGGTCCTCCCTAGTGAATCTGGAAATCTAAAAGGCAATTTTGAGGGGTGAAACTTTGCAGTTTTCAAATTTTGAGTATACCAGCTTGACCAGCTCAGAAAGGCACATCTTTCTATCCATTCAGAAGTTTGAATTTTTGGGGTTTCTTTTACAAACCCTAATCCAGCTTCAGATCTAGTTTCTGCAAATCAAGTGGATTGGGTTAATCCTAAGAGAGAATGGATTGGTCACCTGCATAAGTGAAGAAGTTCCAGTTTCAGAGGGAGATGAGGCTAAGGCCTTACATAAGAAGATTACAAGCAAACTCGACAGGTATGACTTATGGGATGTTTCGAAATCTGTTCATGATTAAGTTTATGTTTGTCTTCATTAAGATTAGTACAATCTTAATTAATTTTATACTTGTCGTATAACCTTAATAAAATATGAATGCATGACAGAAGATATTCATTGATTAGGGTTTTGACACTTATGATTATACTAATGCATTGTGGTATTGTATGAGGTTGATGTTGTTCGCTAACATGAAAGGTACATCAAGAAAGACAAATTATGTTCTAGTTCAAGAACATATGACCATGGTGACATGAAGACAAAGATTCATCCATTGTCATGGATCACATAGAAGATCTACTTACGAGGTATGTATAACTTGGTGCTATAATGGTTAACCTATGAGATATGCAGGTTACTAGCACAAGTCATTGAAGAGAACAAGAAGACATTATGCGGGTATGTTAGACATAAATGAACTATGCTTGAGATAATTTTCATGGTTTAATGAGCTCAAAACCTAAAAAAGGAAAGTATGCTTGAAAATGTTCCCAATGGTTAACCTCTTCCCATCATGAAATCCAAAGGTTGGTACATGCCCCCAGCATGATTGCTAGAAGTAAGTGACTTAGCTCCAACGTGGTGTGGAGAGGCAATCAAGTTGACTTCAACGTAACTTTCAGAGGTTGAAGACATGCCCCCAAGCTTCATTTAATCCACCTAATGTTAAAATTCAATATGCTAAGACAGAAAATAGCAGCATTACATTCCATTTCACAATAATAGCATATACAGGATCACTGAAGAAACAACAAGCATAGCATAAACACAAGAGACAGAGATTTATCCTGGGAAACCCTCATGGGGTAGAAAACCCAGCAAAGCTTCCTCAATATAGATGACCAGCAATATACAAAGATGCAAACCCTGAGCATAAGCTCCTTCTCCTCCATAGCAGACCTCTCCTCCACAAATGCGCCTTTCTCAAGTGAGTGAGTGTGTATAATGAGGAACACACCTCCTCTATTTATACACTACTCTGATATGTATTTTACACAAGTACACGTAGGCTCGTATTTAACCAATAGGTTAAATACCCCACTACAACTATCTGGGCCGACCCCTCTAGGGTGGTCTAATAACCCTTTGACCCACATAACACATACAGGGCCGACCCCTACTAGGGAAGTCTAATAACCCGAGTTACCACATTCTGACGGAGGAATAAACATCTCCGGAAATACAATAAGATCTTCACGGAGGAATGAAACATCTCCGGAATAATAAAGTACAAATATAATATTCTTTGAAGTTACAATATCTCAACACTCCCCCTTAACGAGAAGGATATTATAACAACATCTGCACGAGCAAGGAGTCATCAACATCATACATGATACATCTATAAATCATTGGAAGCTTTCTTCAATTTGTCTTCATCAGTAACTCAAGCAGTTACTGGTACATCAATGTCAACATCAATATCAGCATTACGATCATCAGCATCGTAATCACACGATCAGCAGCATCATCATCACACTATCAACAGCAGCATGATCAGCATCGTCATCATACGATCATCAGCATCGTCATCATACGATCATCAGCATCGTCATCATACGATCATCAGTATCGTCATCAGCATCGTCATCACACGATCATCAACATCGTCATCAGCATCGTCATCATACGATCATCAGCATCATCACCGCATGATCATCAGCATCGTCATCATACGATCATCAGCATCGTCATCATACGATCATCAGCATCATCATCACACGATCATCGGCATCGTCATCACATGATCATCAGCATCGTCATCATACGATCATCAGCATCGTCATCACACGATCAGCAGCATCGTCATCGCATGATCAACATCGTCATCACACGATCAGCAGTATCGTCATCACACGATCAGCAGCATCGTCATCACACGATCAGCAGCATCGTCATCACACGATCAGCAGTATCGTCATCACACGATCAGCAGCATCGTCATCACACGATCAGCAGCATCGTCATCACACGATCAGCAGCATCGTCATCACACGATCCGCAGCATCGTCATCACACGATCAGCAGCATCGTCATCACACGATCAGCAGCATCGTCATCACACGATAAGCAGTATCGTCATTACATGATCAGCAGCATCGTCATCACACGATCAGCACGATCGTCATCACACGATCAGCAGCACACGATCAGCAGCATCGTCATCACACAATCATATTTAAGACTATCCCTCCTGGATTTGCTGTCTAAGGATGATTAGTCCAACCACAATCATATTTAAGACTATCCCTCCTGGATTTGCTGTCTAAGGATGATTAGTCCAATCACAATCATATTTAAGACTATCCCTCCTGGATTTGCTGTCTAAGGATGATTAGTCCAATCACAATCATATTTAAGACTATCCCTCCTGGATTTGCTGTCTAAGGATGATTAGTCCAATCACAATCATATTTAAGACTATCCCTCCTGGATTTGTTGTCTAAGGATGATTAGTCCAACAATTCATTTAGGACTATCCTTCCTTTCGGAATTACTGGATTTACTGTCCAATGATGATTTAATCCAACCACAATTCATTTAGGACTATCCTTCCTTTCGAAATTACTGGATTTACTGTCCAAGGATGATTTAATCCAACCACAATTCATTTAGGACTATCCTTCCTTTCGGAATTACTGGATTTACTGTCCAAGGATGATTTAATCCAACCACAATTCATTTAGGACTATCCTTCCTTTCGGAATTACTGGATTTACTGTCCAAGGATGATTTAATCCAACCACAATTCATTTAGGACTATCCTTCCTTTCGGAATTACTGGATTTACTGTCCAAGGATGATTTAATCCAACCACAATTCATTTAGGACTATCCTTCCTTTCGGAATTACTGGATTTACTGTCCAAGGATGATTTAATCCAACCACAATTCATTTAGGACTATCCTTCCTTTCGGAATTACTGGATTTACTGTCCAAGGATGATTTAATCCAACCACAATTCATTTGGGACTATCCTTCCTTTCGGAATTACTGGATTTACTGTCCAAGGATGATTTAATCCACACAATTCATTATCGAAGACCTTACGTCTACGGCTCTCTTTAGGACTGACAGTCCAGGGATGATCCAATCCCCTCAAGTCCATCAAAGACTTCATTCTCGGAGACCTTGCGTCTACGGCTCTTTTTAGGACTGAAAGTCCAGGGATGATCCAATCCCCTCAAGTCCATCAAGGACTTCATTCTCGGAGACCTTGCGTCTACGGTTCTCTTTAGGACTGAAAGTCCAGGGATGATCCAATCCCCTCAACTGTCCACTAAGGACTTCATTCTCGGAGACCTTACGTCTACGGTTCTCTTTAGGACTGAAAGTCCAGGGATGATCCAATCCCCTCAAGTCCATCAAAGAATTCATTCTCGGAGACCTTGCGTCTACGGCTCTTTTTAGGACTGAAAGTCCAGGGATGATCCAATCCCCTCAAGTCCATCAAGGACTTCATTCTCAGAGACCTTGCGTCTACGGTTCTCTTTAGGACTGAAAGTCCAGGGATGATCCAATCCCCTCAACTGTCCACTAAGGACTTCATTCTCGGAGACCTTACGTCTACGGTTCTCTTTAGGACTGAAAGTCCAGGGATGATCCAATCCCCTCAACTGTCCACTAAGGACTTCATTATAGGAGACCTTACGTCTACGGTTCTCTTTAGGACTGAAAGTCCAGGGATGATCCAATCCCCTCAACTGTATTCTTATCCATACAGGTACAATCATGTATCACATCAAACCATGTATACATCTCATCAAAACATGTACATATCACATCGAAACATATGTACATCAAAACATGTATACATCACTAATCAAAACATGTATACATCACATCGAAACATATGTACATCAAAACATGTATACATCACTAATCAAAACATGTATACATCACATCAAAACATATGTGCATCAAAACATGTATACATCACTAATCAAAACATGTATACATCACATCAAAACATATGTGCATCAAAACATGTATACATCACTAATCAAAACATGTATACATCACATCAAAACATATGTGCATCAAAACATGTATACATCACTAATCAAAACATGTATACATCACATCAAAACATATGTGCATCAAAACATGTATACATCACTAATCAAAACATGTATACATCACAACTAGCATGTATAAGTAAAACTAAGTATTCTAAGTAAGAGAGTCCTAAATCTAAATATTTCTAAGTAACTGGGTGTAGGGAACAGGTTACCTCATCAACGACCTTGTTGTTTGATGAGACAATCTCATCAGTAGTGACTATACTACTCCCCCTTTCGAGGAGGGTCCTTTTGAACTACACCAAGCTTGTCTCGGAAGTATTCAAACTTCACTCGAGACAGAGGTTTGGTTGGTAACTTCTTCACTTGACGTAGAGGCTTGGTTAGTACAACGGTAACCTAAAGCCAAACTTCTTCACAACTAGCAGAGCAAGCATCCATATATTCTGCTTGTGCTGAGAGTCACACTAGACAGCTTCCAGCTAAACCACGAGATCATGGCTAATCCCAGACAATAACATCCTCTCGATGTGTTCTTCTTGTCTGATACACTTCCTGCCCAAACAGAATCTGAATAGCCATCTGAAGTCATGATCTTCAAGATAGCATAGATCAAATTCTATCGTGTCCTTTATGTGCCTCATCACATACTTTGCAACTATCAGGTAAACACATCTAGTTTCCACTAGATACTAACTCAAGGTGTTCATAACAAAGCATATATCTAACCTAGTATATGTTAGATATATCAAAGACCCAATAATTTGACTGTATAGAGTTATATCCACTAACTCTGATGAGTTATCCCCTAACAGCTTCAAGCTGGAATCCATGAGAGTGGCCATTCCAACACCTCAAGTCATATTTCTCATCATACTTTCCCTGGTTGAGAAATGTTCCTTCTGAGCCTTGCCATACTTCCAGACCTAGGAAGTAAAGCATTAAATTGAGATCTTTCATTTTTCATTTCTGCATTGAATGATCTTCTGCATATCTATCTGTGCCATCTCTCGTTAGATGGGTCTACTGATATGAGCCTCAATATCATTCGAACTCTGTGGTGAGTTCCTTCTTGCATCCATGTCATATGTGTATCATATTCAACCTTGTACCAAAGGGTTGAGATCCACATCACCCATGGTGATCTTTTAAGCTTATCAAATTATTATCGATCCTAGGTACCTATACAGAACCTGATTCATACTTCTTCTTTAATTACACCATACTTGGAGCAAACATCTTGTCGTGATTCTCTTCCCCTTTCTAAGAGAATCTTCTAGCCATGAGCCTTCTATATTTTGTTTGATTTGTAAATCTTCTTGTTTGAACATCTACCACTTGTACGATGTCCATTATTCTTCATGACCTTTCCTACAAATCAAAATTAAGTATATGATTAGTAATACTTCATAATCATCAAAAGATAACCCATTATGCATACAGATATCATTTACATAGTGATGCAACTATTTTGACCAATACTTTGGCACAACACTTTCCCATATCCTGTATGCATACAGTGGCTATCTAGATGCCTTCCATCTCTACCAGAACATACTATCGAGAGTGTGCACAACTCTCAGCATGTCAGCAAAGAGGTTGCATTCTAGACAAGCAACAATGGAAAGTTTGTCCAAACATATGCACATTAGTTGTATACTGTTCAATGCTCTATGAATGTTTACACTCAGCATTATATATTCTACAAATATGCATGCAGGCAATATCATTACTATTTCAAATAGCAACTCAAATACTTATCTTTTATGTTTGTGTGGCTGCCTCCCGCTTGATCTTCTGTATGTCTTTTGAACTTCTATTCATTCTGTACCACTGTGCATGCTCAAGAGTCATCCTCATGATCTCATACACAAACATACACTCATTAGTATATTCTAAACATTATAGTACTAAATAATCTTGAAAACGTATAGTCATGATTATAGTTAATAAACATTGGTATTCAAGATTCCAGGGAAGTCTTCTTTTACTCATGCATATCATTGATAAAAGATATAATATGCATAATCCCTTGATTACTAACTTTATGAATAAGCATAACCGATCATTCCAAGTATACTTATATAAGGGATCCTAACACAAGGTAAGATTCATGGGAAACATACCTGGATTAGTATACCTACTTGGTTATGTACAACATACCTAAACAACCTCTTCAATGATTTAGAGATCCTGAGCTAGAACCTGCATGTCTCATAGGTTAAGCATAATATAACAAAGCCATACATACCTCGTAAGTAGAACAAAGATTATGGATGAGTCTTTGTCTTCATGTTTTCATGGTCATGGAGCCTGATTTGTCTTTTGTGATGTACCTGTATCTTGTTAGCAGACAACCTCAACCTCACACAACACCATAATGCATTAGTACAATCATAAGTGTCAACACCCTAACCAATGAATATCTTCTATCATGCATTCATAATTTTGTTAAGGTGATACAACAAATCTAAAATCAAGATTGTACTAACTGTAATAACATGAAGACAAACATACCATAAACTTAATCATGAACAAATCTCAAAACATACCTCGATGAGTCATACCTATCGAGATCGCTTGTAATCTCCTTATGTAAAGCCTTAGCCTCATCTCCCTCTGAAACATGAACTCCTTCACTTATGTAGGTGACCAATCCATCTTCTTCTAGGATTAACCCTATCCACTTGATTTGCAAGAACTGGACCTGGAGCTGGATATGGGTTTGTCAGAGAAACCCCAAAAATTCAAACTTTGAATTTCAAACTTCCGAAAGGATAGAGATATGCGCCTTGATGAGCTGATCAAACTGATATATTCAGAATTTGAAAACTGCAAAGTTTTACTCCTCAATTTTGCCTTTGAAACTTTCGGATTCACTGGACGTGACCCTGAACTGGGGTTTGATGAAGCCCACTCTTTTGCCCCATCAAAAAGTTTGATCCAAAGCTCTAAGCTTCTATTTTTCTGAGGAGCTTCCAGCCGTGGTCACAGATTTCAAAAATTCCCATTTTTACAGAAGCCCTAATTTTCCGCTTTTCTGATCAAAGTCCCGAACTAGGGTCTAATCAAGCCCGGCCTTCTGCCCAACCAAAAATTCTGATCTTGGTCTCTAAATTTCTATTTTGATGAGTAGCATCCATCCGTGGTCTCCGATTACAAAAATTCCAACTTTCTTCAAAGCCCTAAATTCCGGAAGCCATGAATGAAGGTACCAAAAAAATAATTCTGTTTTGACAGAAATATGTACCTGATTGTTTCTGGTGTAACTCTGAAATTTTTGATCCACAGGGTCTGAAAAAGTTTCCTGAGATAGGCTGACCTGTTATCTTTCCATCCTAACAGGTCTGACCTCAATTGGATTCTCTGAGAGAGAGTTATGCCAAATGTCGCAACGTGACCTGTTTTGGGAAAATACAGGAGAGCGAACTTGTACGGCATGCCACGTGTCACTGTTTGACCTTCGGCCTCTGAAAAAGTTTTCTGAGATATCTCGGCCTGTTATCTTTCCATCCTGACAGGTCTGACCTCAATTGGATTTTCTGAGAGAGAGTTATGCCAAGTGTCGCAACGTGACCTGTTTATGGGATAATACAGGAGATCGAACTTGTACGGAGTTCCACGTGTCACTGGTTCAACTTCGGCCTCTGAAAAAGTTTTCTGAGATAGTGCAGACTGTGTACTACCTGTCACTTTTTACGAAATTTCATTTGGAGCTTCCTAGCCCAAGATATGACCTTTTTCCCAAGGTCACCTGATTTTGACTCAGATCTGGAAGAGGCAGAAACCCTATATTGTACAGATCATAAATCACAAAGTACAACGAATTAGAGGTTGTCCTTTGGACACAAGGTACCTGGAGATCTTAGCTTCGCCCTGTAAGAATTTCAGATCCGAAAACTTTGCCAAAACGGATTTATAGCGAAAGTGCTACGATGACTGGTTTTTTCTATGTAAACCCCTAACCTTCAAATTGTCGTAAGTAAAGCAAGTGTCTTTAGTGCCATACCTTGTCTTCCTTCAGGTTAGCTCTGATACCATGTTAAAATTCAATATGCTAAGACAGAAAATAGCAGCATTACATTCCATTTCACAATAATAGCATATACAGGATCACTGAAGAAACAACAAGCATAGCATAAACACAAGAGACAGAGATTTATCCTGGGAAACCCTCATGGGGTAGAAAACCCAGCAAAGCTTCCTCAATATAGATGACCAGCAATATACAAAGATGCAAACCCTGAGCATAAGCTCCTTCTCCTCCATAGCATACCTCTCCTCCACAAATGCGCCTTTCTCAAGTGAGTGAGTGTGTATAATGAGGAACACACCTCCTCTATTTATACACTACTCTGATATGTATTTTACACAAGTACACGTAGGCTCGTATTTAACCAATAGGTTAAATACCCCACTACAACTATCTGGGCCGACCCCTCTAGGGTGGTCTAATAACCCTTTGACCCACATAACACATACAGGGCCGACCCCTACTAGGGAAGTCTAATAACCCGAGTTACCACATTCCGACGAAGGAATAAACATCTCCGGAAATACAATAAGATCTTCACGGAGGAATGAAACATCTCCGGAATAATAAAGTACAAATATAATATTCTTTGAAGTTACAATATCTCAACACCTAAGGCATAGGCGGGTGAAAAGAAGATTCAGGTACTAAGTCTACGAGAAGACTCGACTCAAAGGGAAAGGAGTTGTTTCATTTTTTAACGAGCTTGACACAAGATTAGAACTTTGCTCACAGGAACCTATTTCATTTTTTAATGAGCTTGACATATAAATGGAACTATGCTCATAGGTTAAGGCCCATTGGCGGGTTCCTTCCCAACATGATGCCTAGATGTTGGAAAATGCCCCCAGCATGATTGCTAGCGGCTTAACATGGTAGTGTTCCTTCAACATGATTGTTGACAGTACGACATGTGACATGCCCCCCAAGCTTCATTTCGTCCAAAAATGTTGCTTACTAACCCAACTACCAACCTGGCTACTAATATGAAAATGTTCACGAAGGGGGGGGAAACGAGAATCAAAGGAAATGAAGGTTCAAGTTCTAACTCTAGCGAGAGACTCGAACTGAAGGGAGGGAGATCTATTTCATTTTTACACAAGCTTGAAATAGACAATAACTATGCTTGAGGGGGCCCATCTTATTTTCTAACGAGCTTGAAATGGAATAAAACTATGCTCGAGTGGATGGTTTTATTTTTATGCAAGCTTGAAACCAAAGGTAAACTATGCTTAGAGGGGTCTATCTCATTTTTTAACGAGTTTGAAATAGAATAAAACTATGCTCCAATGGATTGGTTTCATTTTTATGCAAGCTTGAAACCAAAGGGAAACTATGCTAGGGTGGTTGGTTTCATTTTTTAACGAGCTCGAAACATAACATAAACCGTGCTCGTAGGAACCTATTTCATTTTTTAACGAGCTTGACATAGAAGGGGAACTATGCTCATGTGAAATGGTTTCATTTTTATGCAAGCTTGAAATCAAAGAGAAACTTTGCTTGAAGGTTGGTTTCATTTTTTAACGAGCTTGAAACATAACATAAACCATGCTCGTACCCTATTATCAGGGGGAAGAAACCACTAAAACATGTGGAACATTTAGGGAAGTCTGATGACTAGGAGTCATATGATGAGTGAGTGTCACGAAGAAAAGTTAATCAACAGTCACAATCCTCCCATCATAGGGAAAATACATCACTCGAAAGAGTGTAGACACTACGGCTTTCATAGCATAGAAATAATCACATCCAAGGAGTAGATTGAAATCTAAAGGACCTTGGACAACCATGACATCAACATAAACAGTTTTACCTCTCAACGTGATAGGTAACTGCGGGAGAATCCCTAAAGGTCTGGTAGGTCTTCGATTAAAGGCCAAAATCTGGTCAGTCACTGGCACAAGCTAAGGGGAACCTATAGCTTTCCAAGCAGTTGAGGATAAAATACTAACAAAATCTCCCTCATCAACTATCGTACGAAATATTTCTTTATCGAAAACTCCTACAGATATTTGAAAAGGAACACTCGAAGGAAGACGAGAATCTGTTAGATCATTCCAATTAAAGGAGATGACCTCAGTACTTGGGGGGGTCCTGTAGGAATGGACAGGGTTTCCCCTTGCCAAGGATATTCTGAACTGACTAGGAAAACATCAGTGGTTTCCAATTCACTCTCACTTGGAAGATAAGAATGCGAAGATTGTGTCATGGTGACTGCTTCAGTCTGGACTTTCTCCAATGAAAGAGTGGGATCGAGTGGAGATAAGATCAACTCGATCACTTCACTCTTCGAAGGAAGAGTGGGATCAATTATAGATGAAACTGAATTGACCACTTGATCAACCAACGGGGGGTCGAGGGACAACTTACTATCGCTTGTTGAAGGCACTTGTTGAGAACTAGTAATATCTTCCAACCACCGTGAAGCTTCATCCATGCTTGGACAAAGGAAAGTACGGTGCATACCCTTGCATATCAAACAGGGATACAGGACTTTACCCTTTTGACCCTTCAACAATGGGTCACTGGTTGAGGGAGTGTCATCAAAATGATGGTCAGAGGTTGACGATACAAGCATTTTGGGGTTTTTAGACCACACTTCTGACACATGGGAAAGACTGGGACAATTCTTGAGAAGGTGATCACCCTTGCAAAGTTTGCAAGGGAACTTGGGCTTACAAGGTGTTCTCATAGAATGAGTGGCATCAGAGGCAGATGGTTGAAGAGGAAGAGAAGAAGAAAAGGAAGATTAAGAAGAAGAAGGATAAGAAAGAGACCATGCCTCCTTACTAACATCAGAGTTTTCAGTAGGAGAAGAGGAAGAGACGGAAGCCGATTCAACTTTCGACAGAGAAGGAGAAGGGTCACTATGAGATTGATGCTCATGTGGTGAAGGACCTAGGTTCGACGCATTTGGTGTACTTGGTGTAACTGGATTGGAGAATAACCATATTGGTAATCCTATCGTCAATCCAGGAAGACTCAACGTAGCCATAAAGGGAGGACCAACATTTCCACAAGGGGGAATAACAAATGGCATACCCTGGAATGAGGCGCCTTGGTTGGTAGTACCAGAAGAATCTTCCATATCTAAACCTCCTAAGAGTCTCTAAAGTACCACACAAATCAAACACTACTCAAGTCTAAAATCCATAAGCAAACTGTGTGAATAGGAGTGGATTCAAAGTTTGGAACCTCACGGGATTACCAAGGCATCGCAAACCACAATATACTGCAGGGTCTAACAATATGACGTGACAAGGAGGATTGGGACTGTACCCTTGCCTGCATACCCGACTACCTGGACAGGATGTGCATGCTAATCTCCCCGTGTGTTTTTCTTGGTGTATTGCTTTGCCAAGATGGCCAAATGGTTAACTCGGTTGGTTTCAGAAATCCTAATGGTGTCTCCCGATATACGCAAGGTACGTGGGAGCTCAAATCCATAGTGGTGCTGTCTAATGCACAGTTGTTGGCACGAGACCTTCCAATATACATGTCAAGTACGTGATACACCCTTCGATATACGCCAAGTACGGATTATGGTACTTGGTGGGTACGTGAAGGAGCTCGATATACCGATGTACGTGGAAGACTACAATACCCCCGGACTACAGTGCTGAAAAGTAACGATAGCTGCCACGCTTAATAACGCCGGAACACGTCTCTAACTTACACACAAGTTACTAAAATTTTTACCTAGTTCTACCGTTAATTTTATCTTGGACGGTTAGGTGAATGCATGAGGTGAGTACATAATCGGAAATATAATGCAAGCTCTAGCTACATGCACGAAATGTTCTTTTCTTTCGATGAATGCTACCTATGGCAAGGAGAAAGCTTTTTCTTTCCAATGGTATTGCCAAACAAACTCAATGCAACACAATCTCAATTCAAACAAATTCAACAATGAAAGTACTCTTTTCTTTTTCAACGAAACACACAAACGTACACAACACTACTATCCAAATCAAAGCAACTTTTTTCTTTTCTTCTTCTTTTCAAAGTAAAATGATACTAAATGATGAAAAGAGAGGATTCTGAAATGAAATATGCAAGCTTTTCAATTTCGATTTCAATGATCTAAGAGCAATAAAAATAAAAAATGCATCTATCTTTCCTTAGCATGAAAACAATTTTGCAAAAAATTAAAGCGTTCTATGAGTTCTTCAAGAAAATGAATGATTCATAATTCGAGAAAAACACAAGATATCATACATTCATTCAACTTTTCCAAAATATAAATAAGAATTTTCCAATGCAAACAATCTTTCTTCAATAATTTTTTGAGAAACAAAGGGAAAGAAGCACTTTTAATCTTTCAATGGATGCATCAACACAATAATCTTGATAACAACTTTGCTTTCATATCCAAATGACTGAAAAGAAAACACTACTCGCAGCATTCATACACTTAGAAAACTCAAGAAAAGACGAGCACTCAACCAAGCAAAAAGACACACTTAACTCAAAATCAAGCAGCAGCAAGCAAAGCTCAAAATAAATGTAAATGAGGTCTGGAAGGTGACCCAATACAATGATCAGATCAGGGATGGAAGGAAGGGAAAGCAAGAGTGAATGGATGAAGGTGGGGGAGACAAAAGTATCTGCCACTGCCGATTTCAAACTTGTCCAAAGCGGAACCCAAAATCAATCCAAATGAAACCAAACTCTCAACACACAAACCAAAATGGGATCTCTGGCTGGATGTTGCAGCACAGAGGGAGTTCATACATCAAAACAAGGCTCATACTGTCAAACAAGAGGATGGATGCCTGTATGCTAAGTCTCGACAGATCGGCGCACTCTGGCTTTGCAGACAGTGCGATGTCGTAGGTTACCTGCATGAGATATGCGACGATGTCGCAGTCTACTAATGCACATGCCGCAATGAGCAAGCAAAAGTCAAAGAACAAAGACCCAGAAAAACACAGTGTCGCTCTGTTTTCACTGCCCAAGTGCGACAAGCGAGTTCTAGATTCAAAAATGAATCAGATCTCCTAATAATGAACCACCAACAGGTTTGAAACTGAGTTGTATAAACTCAAAGGAAGAAGATCAGGATCTTCAACGTGAAGATCTGACAATGGAATCAATCCTAAGAAGGAAAATGGAAAAAGAAATGACAACAAGGCTTGTGACAAGTAATCAACTGAAAATGACTCAGATTAATGATCACTAAACCAGAATACTCCCCAGCGGAGTCGCCAGATTTGTTATCGGACAATCCACTTGACCGGAGGCGAGTCGGATCTCCCTAGCTCAATGTGAGTCTAGAACAAATAGAACAGACTATAAACACATCTCCTAGATCTACTTAAGGATCGAGTGCTAGATGTCTTACCTCTTTGATTTGCTATCCTTTCTCCTAAATGTTGCTCCACGTCCCATGGTCGTCAGATCCAAGCTGCAAGACCTGTCAAGACGCAGAAAAGAGAAACAAGTAAAGAGCATCTATACAATAAGAGATTTATATAAATGGTTAAGCAGGTAAACAACACGACATCATTACACATAAGAACGATATTGGTGGAAAGCATTTGTATTACTGCAAATAGAGGAGTACATGATAGAGATATGAAACTACAACCAATGACTTAACGTAGCAGCCCTTCTCCACACAATCCAATTTCCAAGCCCTTCCAAGGAAGCATGGATTCTCCAAGAGGTGAGTGAAGGTGTCCTAAGAGAGATTTCACCAGCATGTAGATACAATAGTCTTCCTTCCTTTGGTATGGGAGTGAGCCTTGTTTATATAGGACTAAGTGGATGAGGTTATGGATAGGATAGGTTGAGAGATGGTAGGAGAGAGATAGGGGATCTTCCGAATGAGTTAGGGGTGGAGCACCAACTCTCCAAGAGATCAGGGATAAGCCCCCAAATGCGTAAGCTTCGAGAAAGATCTCGAAATGGCTATTTTTTTCCATTAACAGACCTC
The DNA here is from genome assembly GCA_027924585.1 of Larix kaempferi. NCBI lineage: Eukaryota > Viridiplantae > Streptophyta > Pinopsida > Pinales > Pinaceae > Larix > Larix kaempferi. The sequence continues at coordinate 5,784,461 of BSBM01000569.1, forward strand.
GTCGCACCTTTCTATGGAGCAAACTGCGATGTCGCATGTTTCCAGTGTGCAACCTGCGACGACCTCTCAAAAGGTTGTACAAACTGAGTACAAATCCTCTCAAATGAATACTTGGTCCAGGTGACTTCAGGGATGTATACACTAAATCATGATGATGGGTAGATTTTAGGTGTAACAATTTTAATTATCTAATTGAATTTATGCTACCTTTGCACATCCAATTGAATATTTGTGCTTTGACATCTAGAGGATCTTGATTCTAGATCATGTTTGGATGCACATGATATTCCACCACTCCGAAAAAGCCGCAAAGTCTTATCAAGAGAAACATACTGCACGCGGATGGTAGATGAAAATGGAAGGCCACTTTACCCTACCAACTGTAACAAGCCATTGTCCAACAACCATCGTGGAACAATGGTACTTCTGTTGAGATATTGTAACTTCAAATAATATTATATTTGTATTTTATTATTCCGGAGATGATTCATTCCTCCGTGAAGATCTTATTGTATATCCGGAGATGTTTATTCCTCCGTCAGAATGTGGTAACTTGGGTTATTAGACTTCCCTAGTGGGGGTCGGCCCTGTATGTGTTATGTGGGTCAAAGGGTTATTAGACCACCCTAGATGGGTCGGCCCAGTCAGCTGTAGTGGGGTATTTAACCCATTGGTTAAATACGAGCCTACATGATCTGTGTCAAAGATAAGTCGGAGTAGTGTATAAATAGAGGAGGTGTATTCCTCATTTTACACACTCACTCACTTGAGAGTAGCGCACTTGTGGAGGAGAGGTCTGCTATGATGGAGGAGGAGATCATGTCTTTGGTTTGCATCTTTGTATATTGTTGGTCATCTATATTGAGGAAGCTTTGCTGGGTTTTCTACCCCATGAAGGTTTCCCAGGATAAATCTGTGTCTCTTGTGTTTATGCTGTGCTTATTGTTTCTTCAGTGATCCTGTATATGCTATTATTGTGAAATGGAATGCAGTGTTGTTATTTTCTATCTTAACATATTAAATATTAACATGGTATCGGAGCTAACCTGAAGGAAGGCAAGGTATGGCACTTACGACACTTGCTTTACTTACGATAATTTGAAGGTTAGGGTTTTATATAGCAAAAACCAGTCATCGTGGAACTTTCGCCATAAATCCATTTTGGAGAAGGTTCAGGATATGAAAACTTTTAGGTCGTAGATAACATCTCCAGGTATCTTGTGTCCAAAGGGAACCCTCATATTCGTTGTACTTTGTAAGTTATGATCAGTACAAGTTAGGGTTTCTGCCTCTTCCAGATCTCAGTCAAAATCAGGTGACCTGGGAAAAAAGGTCATAACTTGGGCTAGGAAGATCCAAATGAAATTTCATAAAAATTTACAGGTATTACACAGACGGTACTATCTCAGGAAACTTTTTCAGAGGCCTAAGCATAACCAGTGACATGTGGCACGCCGTACAAGTTCGCTCTCCTGTTTTATCCCATAAACAGGTCACGTTGCGACACTTGGCATAACTTGGGATAGGAAGCTCCAAATGAGATTTCGTAAAAAGTGACAGGTAGTAGACAGACTGTACTATCTCAGGAAACTTTTTCAGAGGCTGAAGTTGAACCAGTGACACGTGGCACACCGTACAAGTTCGCTCTCCTGTTTTATCCCATAAACAGGTCACATTGCGACACTTGGCATAACTCTCTCTCAGAAAATCCAATTGAGGTCAAACCTGTCAGGATGGAAAGATGATAGGTCAGGCTACCACAAAAAAAAAATTTCAGACCCTGTGGAGCAAAAATTTTGGAGTTACAGCATAAACAATCAGGTACATATTTCTGTCAAAACATAATTATTTTTGGAGCACCTTCATTCTTGGCTTCCGGAATTTAGGGTTTCGGAGAAAGTTAGAATTTTTGGAATCGGAATCCATGGATGAATGCTACTTAGGAAAATCAAAATTTAGAGACCAAGATCGAATTTTTTGGTTGGGTAGAAGACCGGGCTTGATCAAACCCCAGTTCGGGATTTTGATCGGAAAGATGGAAAATTAGGGCTTCAGCAAAAGTTGGAATTTTTGAAGTCTGTAACCATGGCTAGAAGCTCCTCAGAAAAATAAGAGTTTAGAGCCTTGGATCGAACCTTTTTATTGGACAGAAGGGTGGGCTTCATCAAACCCTAGTTCGGGTTCCTGTCCAGAAGATCTAGAAGTTTCGAAGGCAATTTTGAGGGGTCAAATTTTGGAGATTTCAAAATTGAAGTATGCTAGTTTGATCAGCTCAGCAAGACACATCCTTCCATCCATTCAGAAGTGTGAAAGTCAAAGATTGAAATTTTAGGGTTTCTCTAGCAAACCCTAATCAAGCTCCAGATCAAGTTTCAGGGGGAGTTGAGGCTAAGGCCTGACATAAGAAGACTACAAGAAGTCTCGACAAGTATGACTTAAGGAGGTTCAGGTATGTCTTGAAATCCGATTCTTGATTAAGTTCATAATGTGTTTGTCCTCATATTATTTATTAGTACAATCTTGATTAATGTTAGAATTGTCTTATCACCCTAGTAACAGTATGAATGCATGTGAATGATCGAAGACATTCATTGATTAGGGCTATATGATTGTACTAATGCATTATGGTGTTGTGTGAGGTTGATGTTGTCTGCTAACAAGATACAGGTACATCACAAAAGACAAATCAAGTTCCATGACCATGACAACATGAAGACAAAGACTCATCCATAATCTTTGTTCTACTTACGAGGTATGTATGACTTTGTTATATTATGCTTAACCTATGAGTCATGCAGGTTCTAGCTCAAGATCTCTAAATCATTGAAGAAATTGTTTAGGTATGTTGTACATAACTAAGCAGGTATACTAATCCAGGTATGTTTTCCTATGTCAAGTTAGAATCTTACCTTGTGTTAGGATCCCTTATATAAGTATACTTGGTATGATTGGTTATGTTTATTCATAAAGTTAGTAATCAAGGGTTTATGCATATTATGTCTCTTATCTTGGTTGATGATTTAACTAACTAGATCAAACAAGAATATGCATGAGTAAAAGAAGACTTCCCTGAAACCTTGAATATTATCTTTTCAAGATTATTTAGAACTATAATGTTGAGAGTATAGTAATGAATGTATGTTTGTGTATGAGATCATGAGGATGACACTTGAGCATGCACGGTGGTACAGAATGAATAGAAGCTCAAAAGACATACAGAAGATCAAGCAGGAAGCAACCACACAAACATAAAAGATAAGTATTTGAGTTGTTATTTGAAATAGAAAATGATATTGCCTATAATAGATTGTATGCATATTTGTATTCCTAGAATATATGATGCTGAGTGTAAACATTCATAGAGCATTGAACAGTATACTATTAATATGCATATGATTGGTAAGTTGGACAAACATTCCATTGTTGCTTGTCTAGAATGAAACCTCTTTGCTGACATGCTGAGAGCTGTGCACACTCTCGATAGCATGTTCTGGTAGAGATGGAAGGCATCTAGATAGCCACTGTAAGCATACAGGATATGGGAAAGTGTTGTGCCAAAGTATTGGTCAAAATAGTTGCATAACTATGTAAATGATATCTGTATGCATAATAGGTTATCATGTCAATATGATTTGATGATTATGAAGTATTACTAAATCATGTACTTAATTTTGATTTGTAGGAAAGATCATGATGAATGATGAACACTGAACAAGCGATGGATGTTCAACAAAAGATTTACAAATCAAACACACTATAGAAGGATTGTGGCTAGAAGATTCTCTTAGAAAGAGGAAGAGAATCATGATGAGATGTTTGCTCCAAGTGGCTAGATAAGACCATTCTCTTAATGGTGTAATTAAAGAAGGAGTGTGAATGATGTTTAGTCACAAAGGGAGAATTGACAGTTTCTTGATAAGCTTGGGCTTTACCAAAAGTAAATTTGTTCCTAACCTTTACCTTAAGGTTGTGGATGATGAACCTATCATACCATTATTGTATGACGATGATCTCTTTCTGACAAGGAATGAGAAACAAATCATGAAAAGAAAGAAGAAGATGGCTGCAGAAATGAAAATGAAAGATCTCAGATTGATGCATTACTTCCTAGGTCTGGAAGTATGGCAAGGCTCAGAAGGAATCTTTCTCAACCAGGGAAAGTATGCTGAGAAATATTAAAAGGACTTGATGTGTTGGAATGGCCACTCTTGAAGTTGTTAGTAGATGACTCATCAAAGTTAGTGGATATAACTTTGTACAGACAAAATATTGAGTCATTGATGTGTCTGACAAATACTAGGTTAGATATATGCTTTGCTGTGAACACCTTGAGTCAGTATCTAGTGGAAACTAGATGTGTTCACCTGTTAGTTGCAAAGCATGTGATGAGGTACCTAAAGGATACGATAGACTTTGATCTATGTTATCTTAGAGATCTTGACTTCAGATGGCTACACAGATGTTGATTGGGCAGGAAGTGTATCAGACAGGAAGAGCACATTGAGAGGATGTTATTGTCTGGGATCAGCCATGATCTTGTGGTTTAGCAGGAAACAATCTAGTATGGCTCTTAGCACAAGCAGATTATATGGCTGCTTGCTCTGCTAAGTTATGAAGTAGTATGGTTTCAGAATTGTTTGATTTAGAGATGGACTCAACTGTGATCCTATGTGACAAATAGAGTTGTACCAAAATGGCAGAGAATCCAGTGTTCCATGATAAGTCAAAACACATAGAGATCTGACATTTCTATATACAAGATATGGCACAGAAAGGAACTATAAAGTTCGAATTTGTAACAGGTTACCGATGTACTAACCAAACCTCTACCTCAAGTGAACAAGTTGCCGATGTACTAATCAAACCTCTACCTCAAGTGAACAAATTGCTGATGTACTAACCAAACCTCTACCGATCCGATGTACTAACCAAACCTCTACCTCAAGTAAAGTTTTCCGAGACAAACTTAATATAGTTCAGAAGGACCCTCCTCGAAAGGGGGAGTGATGTGATCACTCATGATGAGATTGCCTGCATCGACAGTGAGGTCGATGATGAGGATACCTATATTAGTAATGCCAATAGAGAGGTTGGTGGATGGTCCTTAGACAGGGTCTAAGTTGACAAAGGGATTGCATCATCCTTGAACATATGTTCTAAAAGGATCCGTAGACATATGTCTTCGAGAATGAAGTCCTTGGTGGACATGTGAGGATTGTATCATCCATGGACTTTAGTCCTAAAGTGATCCGCAGACAGATGTCTCCGAGAGTAAGAGGGTTGTATCATCCATGGACTTTAGTCCTAAATTGAGCCGTAGACAAGATGTCTCCGAGAATAAAATCCTGAATGAACAGGTAAGGGGATTGTATCATCCTCGGACTTTAGTCCTGTGAATTGAGCCATAGACAAGATGTCTCCGAGAATAAAATCCTGAATGAACAGGTAAGGGGATTGGATCGTCCTCGGACTTTGGTCCTGTGAATTGAGCTGTAGACAAGATGTCTCCGAGAATAAAATCCTGAATGAATAGGTAAGGGGATTGGATCGTCCTCAGAATTTGGTCCTGTGAATTGAGCTGTAGACAAGATGTCTCTGAGAATAAAAATCCTGAATGAACAGGTAAGGGGATTGGATTGTCCTCGAACTTTGGTCCTGTGAATTGAGCCGTAGACAAGATGTCTCCGAGAATAAAATCCTGAATGAACAGGTAAGGGGATTGGATCGTCCTCGGACTTTGGTCCTGAGAATTGAGCCATAGACAAGATGTCTCCGAGAATAAAAATCCTGAATGAACAGGTAAGGGGATTGGATTGTCCTCGGACTTTGGTCCTGTGAATTGAGTCGTAGACAAGATGTCTCCGAGAATAAAATCCTGAATGAACAGGTAAGGGGATTGGATCATCCTCGGACTTTGGTCCTGTGAATTGAGTCGTAGACAAGATGTCTCCGAGAATAAAAATCCTGAATGAATAGGTAAGGGGATTGGATCGTCCTCGGACTTTGGTCCTGTGAATTGAGCCGTAGACATGAGGTCTCTGAGAATTGAATGATAGGACTGTATCGTCCCTAGACTTTGGTTCAAAAGGTACATGATAGGATTGGATCATCCCTGGACTTCGGTTCAAAAGGTACATAATAGGACTGGATCGTCCCTGGACCTCGGTTCAAAAGGTACATGGTAGGACTAGATCGTCCCTGGACCTCGGTTCAAAAGGTACATGATAGGACTGGATCGTCCCTGGACTTCGGTTCAAAAGGTACATGATAGGACTGGATCGTCCTTGGACCTCGGTTCAAAAGGTACATGGTAGGACTGGATCGTCCTTGGACCTCGATTCAAAAGGTACATGACAGGATTGCATCATCCATGGACCTATGTCCTAAAGAGAGTAGGATTGATCATCCTGTAATATGATCGTGTGTGTTGCAGGGCATGCTGCTATTGTGTGAATACTTGTATTGATGATGTGTATACTTGTATTGTGTGGATACTTGTATTGATGATGTGTATACTTGTATTGTGTGGATACTTGTATTGATGATGTGTATACTTGTATTGTGTGGATACCTGTATTGATGATGTGTATACTTGTATTGTGTAGATACTTGTATTGATGATGTGTATACTTGTATTGGTGTGGATACTAATACTGTTGATCTAGATGACGATGCTGCTGATCGTATTGATCTAGATTACGATGCTGCTGATCATATTGATCTAGATGATGATGCTGCTAATCATATTGATCTAGATGATGATGCTGCTGATCATGTTGATCTAGATGACGATGCTGCTGATTGAGTTGATCTAGATGACAATGATGCTGATCATGTAGATTGAGATGATCCAGATGCTGTAGATCGTGATGAACCAAATGTTGTAGATCGTGATGAACCAAATGTTGTAGATCGAGATGATGTGACGATGCTGATCATGTAGATTGAGATTATCCAGATGCTGTAGATCGTGATGAACCAGATGCTGTAGATCGAGATGATGTGACGATGCTGATCATGTTGATCTAGATGACGATGTTGATGATCGTGTGATGATGATGCTGATGATCGTGTGATGACGATGCTGATGATCGTGAGGATTCAGATGTTGATATTGCTGTAGCTGTTTGAGTGCTGCAGAAGATAAGGACTCAGTACTGAAGATGCTGATGTTCCAGTAACTGGTTGAGTTACTGATGATGTTGAGAAAGCTTCCAATGATTTATAGATGTATCATGTATGATGTTGATGACTCCTTGCTCGTGCAGATGCTGTTATAATATACTTCTCGTTAAGGGGGAGTGTTGAGATATTGTAACTTCAAAGAATATTATATTTGTACTTTATTATTCCGGAGATGATTCATTCCTCCGTGAAGATCTTATTGTATATCCAGAGATGTTTATTCCTCCGTCGGAATGTGGTAACTTGGGTTATTAGACTTCCCTAGTGGGGGTCGGCCCTGTATGTGTTATGTGGGTCAAAGGGTTATTAGACCACCCTAGAGGGGTCGGCCCAGTCAGCTGTAGTGGGGTATTTAACCCATTGGTTAAATACGATCCTACATGATCTGTGTCAAAGATAAGTCAGAGTAGTGTATAAATAGAGGAGGTGTATTCCTCATTTTACACACTCACTCACTTGAGAGTAGCGCACTTGTGGAGGAGAGGTCTGCTATGATGGAGGAGGAGATCATGTCTTTGGTTTGCATCTTTGTATATTGTTGGTCATCTATATTGAGGAAGCTTTGTTGGGTTTTCTACCCCATGAGGGTTTCCCAAGATAAATCTGTGTCTCTTGTGTTTATGCTATGCTTGTTGTTTCTTCAGTGATCCTGTATATGCTATTATTGTGAAATGGAATGCAATGCTGTTATTTTCTGTCTTAGCATATTAAATCTTAACAACTTCAACATGAACTATATATCTTTTATGACACTTCAATAGTATGTGGTTGTTCAAAATATAAAAGGTTGAAGGTGAACCTTAGGCATGTCACATTGTCTCATTATATTAATGATTGACTACCCAAAGTTGATGATCTAATACCCCCACTATTGTCAAAGATGCAATAGGTGATATAGAAAAGACAAGTAGGAACACTTCCATATGCTCATTCTTTGAAAATTTGGAAGCCAAATCAACCATGTTTCATCCTAAATTGACCAACCCCTCTCATTCTATTGAGTCAACCGATATTTCTAGTGAGTCGATGTATGATATCAATACTACCCAAAACATTTCTACAAGGAGATCAAAAGAGTTGTATGAGCTAAGAGAAAATGTCCAAGTACATACATAGGTTGATTCAATTGTTGGAGGGTAGAAATGTCTTCTATCTTCCCATCCATCTGCAAAGTAAATAAGAAACCACTTACAATCACGCTTTGTATGGTGCTTGGTTGGCTTCCCTTCATGTACCCAACGTTGGGACCATATTCTCTTATTATGGTAACAATTACATGATTGCAAAGTCTAAAAAAGACGATGGAAATCTTGGATATTTTATCCTTTCGCATGTGTTTGTTACTCCCAAAAAGTCAGTAGCACTTATGTCATTTTATGGTCCTCTTTATAGTCAATCTAATTACTTGAATATTTTTAAATACAAACATAGAATTTCCATGTATAGTATGTGCATGAATGGTTATGCTTCTGAAAACTTTAACATGAAGAACGTGTTATATATCGATGGTCATCCACGCACTCATGGGAACATTACAGGGTCCATAAATAGTTGTAGGTGCTCATCTTTCAGTGCAAATTGTTCATTTGAAGAACACTCCAATGGAAAAGAGTTCTTTACGAAAAAGAATACATCCATATTTTTTGTTGTGTATGCAATATATAGTTTGTCTCTTGGTGACGAGTTGTTAACAAACTATAACTTCTGTAGACCACCAAATTCTTGTAAAATACGGCTTGCATTGGGACTAACTTTAGACATCCCCTTGGGGCATAAGAAAAAGACCATTGAGTAATTATATTTTTGGATTTTTAATGGAATCAATGTTAATGTATTGCTTTATTCGACATTTTTTTAATAAAGTGGTTGATTACATGTATACTATTGAAAAAAAACATGCTTCTAATTAATGTTTGGTATAATGTTTCAACATACTAAATGCATTGTGTTTACTAATATCATTGATTTAATGTTCAAAATTTTTGCAACCAGGATTCCGATGACGATCAACTTGTCTACCATTGTTGCATTCCAGTACAATGTTAAATAGAGATAAAGTTACTAAATGAGTGGAGGTTGGAGATGAAGCATACAAAGCATGGTTGAATCAACCACCTATCAATTCCCACTACGTCTTGAGCCACCAATTCATAACATCTATAATAACACTAGTTCTTCATAGATTGTGGATAAAATCAATGATATAAAGGTTGGTATGGATGATTTCTTGCGGGATATCCATGCCATGGAGAGAATGTTTTTAAATGCATTCCAACAATGTGAACTCAATAACAATGTTGTTATCATCAATATATTCTTCAAAAGCTTGAAATTTGCTTCCATCGCCCCTCTCTTTGGGCATGGATCAAGGTTTGTCAAGTTGGGGAAAATAATTTTGTTGTGCAACTTGAAATCAATGTATGGTATGTCAAACGTGTGTTTCTCAGCACTACTAAGGTAACTAACCATCAAGTCCCCCATTAAGTTAGCACTAAAAAGAGATTTACTGCATGATTAATGGCATTATACATTAACTATCTCCCATGCAACATTCAAACCCACCATATTTTATTATGATATTGACTTTTAACTATAATTTAATTATAAATATTTAGTTATAAGTAGTAATTACTTTATTAATGATTTTATTTTTAATATATTTATACTTTTGTACAAGATTACTTTATTTAGAACATGTAGAACTCTCGTGGTTTGGAATTTTTATTTTTTATTTTTTTAAGTCTCATAAGTATTTTAGAGTTGAGAACATAATTATTTTAATTCTGAAATTGTTTAATAGGCGTGAACTATAAATAACAATTTGAGCAGTGGATAACCTACAAGTACTTTTATTTTGAAAACACATATTCCATTCATCTTTTATCTGGAAAAATTTCACTATAGTAATGATTATGCCTATATATTTTCATTTAAATAAAACATACCTATTTATCTTTTAATCCGACATTAAACAATTTTTTTGAGAATTCCGAGTTCCATTTAGTTACGTGAGCCATATCTATTATATCCTTCATAATTAATCAATTATGTGATGATGAGTATGATTCACCTCTTAATTATGACTACGATTTTTCAATGGAAAAACATAAACAACTATTTATTCCACACATATAAAATTACTTATTCTCTAGGCCGCATTTTTGTTATATAAGTATCTTATTTCACATTTACAATCACAATTTAACATTCGGAAAAATATAAAAGTATAATCATAAAAAGTTACTTATTTTATACAAATGAAATTACTTAATCACTCACATATGAAAATTTCTAACTCCCTAATGCCACATATTGAACGGAAGCATCCTATCTAAATTCCTAACTACCTTTTTAACATTAAGAAAGGTATCAATATATAAATTACTTATATTACCTAATATCACATTTTCATAAGTGAATATGTACATATAAAAAGGTTAAAAAAATTGGCCATTCAATATTATATATGCTTAATATATTTGCATGGTCCGAATAGATTCTTGTTTTATTGTGGGACAACAAGTTGAAGCGAAGCTGGCATGGTCCGAATAGATTCCTGTTTTATTGTGAAAAATGAGGAATCTGTGTATCACATTTTCGTAAAATTTAGTTTTGCAAGAAATCTACAGGTGCTTGTTAATGCTAAAATAAATGTTAAGGCTATATGGAATCTATATTCTCTGGAGGATTGTTGTCGAGAACGGTTTTTGGACACTTATGTTGCTTCTTACAAGGTTTTTCCCAGCATATGGGTATACTGGATTTGGTGGATTAGAAACTTGGTTTTATTTGAGGAAAAATGCTATCCTATTGAAGTTAAACACAATGGATTATCAGTATGACCTACATCTTTAAAGTTGCTCCAAAGGGGAAAAGAGACTAGTAAGTGTGCCTAGTTTGAATTATGAGGTTCCATGGAGATATTTTGATGTAGCTTGTGAAGGAAGGGTTCCCCTCAATTTATGGAAATGGTGCCATCTTGCATAAAAATGCAAGTATCTCTTATCATGTAAAATATGTTGCAGGAAGAGGCTCAAATACTAGAGCAGAATTTATGGCTCTCTGCATTCTTCATAGAAGCGCTCTCCAATCAAAGATGAAAAAACTACAGGTAATGGGATACTCTCAGGTTGTAATTGGGTGGGCATGGAGGAAAACAAGAATTGGCATTTTAAGATTATAGCCTTTGCTTCAACTTATTGAAGAAGAAATGAACTCGTTTGAGTGGTTGTCTTTCATGCACATTTATATAGAACTAAACGAGGAAGCAAATCGATTATCAAAGAAATCCGTGTATTTAAATGAAGGAATGTTGTTTGATAGAGAATTCACATATGGTCAACTTTATGTTGAAGTTGCCATATCTCTATACCCTTGATATTTTTCTTGCTCTAGATTGTTTTTGGTTGTCGTTTTCAAAGGCTACCTCTGACTCTATTTTTTTGGAAAGATAAATATTTTTTGTTGTATATATGTTGAAAAGAAGTTTATGAGTCTAGTCATGATTTTTTGGGCCGGGATCTCCTTTGAAGATTTGGATTCAGTATATCTATATTCACCTTTGAATAAAAAAATCCATATTAGTAGAAATATTATATTAGATTAATTGTTTGTGATCCAATAGAGTTTTATATTATCTGTGTTAAAATGTATAAGGTTTTTTATAGTTATTAAAAGTGTTTATTATCTTTTATAGTTAGGTATTTAATATGTTTTATCATTTTGGTTATTTATAATAAAAATTGATGAGAATTTTAAAAGTATTTAAGATGAATGTTTTGGAATTAAATAATTAAGTATTTTAGATTTTTTTTAAGTGTGTCATGAATGAGTTGTGCTTTGTTGTTAAAGTGTACATATGTGGAAAAATAACATGATCAACTACTTACTAGTTGAAATTTATTAAATGTGAGAATTCCATGATGTGGTAGTGGATCATTGCGTAGATTTATTGTATTTCCTTAAGTTGAAATTTGATATTTATGCGCAGGCCATGCAATGAAATACAATGTAATCATTGATAATATAAATCATTAACATACACATAATACATTTTACAAATCAAAATATATCAACATGAACACGATATGAAAAAGCATAATATATATGAACGATAATATCAAGATCAATATGGATGTCAAATATTCATCTTAGATATGCTATCAAATATTATAGCATCTCAAGTTTAAATGAGTGATACATCAAAAACTTAATTTAAAAACAATGTAATCATTAATAATATAAATCATTAACATACACATGATACATTTTACTAATCAAACAACATCAACATCAACATGTTATGAAAAGGCATAATATATTTGAATAATAATATCAAAATCACTATAGATGTCAAATATACATTTGAAATGAAATATACATATTAGCAATGAAATATACTAGCTATGTCTGCTACCATAGGCAGACACATTAGGTCCACGTACACCAGAAGAGGTAGAGGTTAAACCACTACCCGTGTTAGAAAAAATTGCAGAGACAAGAAATTGATGTATCCCTCCATCAAGATCTATATCACTCGATAACATCACATCATGTAAATCAATTGGTGCATCGATGGATGGTGCAGCTAGTGCATCAGTAGATGGTGCATGAATGGCTGGTGTTGGTCATGCCACAGAGGGGGGGGGGGCTAGTGGTTATAATGGATTAGTGGATAGTGCATGAGTGGATGGAGGTGGGCCTACTATGTGAGGGGGTGGTGGTGGTGAGCCTAGTGGACCTAGCAGATTGATGGATGGTAAATGAGTGGATGGAGGTGGTCGTGCTGCAGGAGGGAGTGGTGGTGGTGGGCCTAGTGGGCCCAGTAACTTAGTGAATGGTGCATTAATGGATAGTGGTGGGCTTGTTACAAGAGGGGATGGTGGTGACACATCAAGTCCATGTACACTAGATTTAAAGGTAGAAGCTAAAGCATGATATCCTGTGTCAAATACAAATGTGGAGACTACAAATTGATGTATATCTCCACTAAGAACTATATCACTCGATAGCATCATATCTTATAAAATATCTAATGCATCAATGGATGGTGCATAAGTGGATGGTGGTGGGCCTTCTACATGAGGGGATGTTGGTGGGCCTTTTGCAAGAGGGGATGTTGGTGGGCCTAGTGGGACTGATGGATCAATGGATGGTGCATGAGTGGATGGTGGTGTGCCTGCTACAAGAGCGAATGTTGTTGGTGGGATCAGTGGGCATGGAGGATTAATGGATGGTGTATGAGTGGATCGTCATTGGCCTGCTACAGGAGGGAATGGTGGTGGTGGGCCTAGAGGATCGGAGGATGATATAGGTGGTGAATGAGTTGGAGGAGGAGGTGGAGGATAAGAACTAGATGCATGTGCAATGGTGGATGATCCATAAGTTGTTGGATTAATGGATGGTCTATGTGATGGAGGAGGTACAGGAGAATCGTCTTCAAAAGGAGACTTCGATGAAGAGTCTGGAACACCACTCAACTCACTCAGTAACTTGAGGGAATTGATAACATGATGAATCGATAACATCATAGTTCGGGGAAGAATCGACCATATAGGAGAAAGCTCAAGGTCTCATGCAATGCTGTGTGGTCATACATGTGCCACTCTATGGAAATCCATGAAGTCACACAACTAATCATCCACATGGTGACAAAATCTAGGGCTTGGATTGCATTGTTGCATGCCAGGTCTATTCCCATGAACTAGGTCATCAACCTCAGCCATCTCCTCATCATGTTGGGGAGGCTCATCCCCAGCACACATGCCAATATATGCAAAATAGTGGACAACAATAATTAAACAATTTAAACAAAATTATATAATTAGTTACATGTGCATTAAATAATACAAAAAAATTGCAACTACATTAATCAAAATACAATGATCATATTAACTGTCATATCTAGTGGCTCAACCTAAGTAAATAAGATGTTCAAATTTGCAACTACATTAATCAAAATACAATGATCATATTAACTGTCATATCTAGTGGCTCAACCTAAGTAAATAAGATGTTCAAATTTGCAACTACATTAATCAAAATACAATGATCATATTAATTGTCATATCTAGTGGCTCAACCTAAGTAAATAAGATGTTCACACATCCTCGCCAATCCATCCTTGCATACAAATCCTATACAACATCGATAGCTAAGTGTTGATCATCACTACATAACATCTCCAAAACATCTCCATCGAGTTCCCTACACATAAAATCAGGCACCTCCCTCTTGGGAAACCTATGCCCCCATTTGCGCTTACACTCATCAATCATCGGTCTAGATGGCATGTGTCCAAATGTGGGTCGAGTCACTGGAAACCTCTCAAAAAATAGAACATATAACTCTAATGTGAAGGGGAAAAATGGTCTCCCTTGCAATAGGCTACAACAATGATCTAAAGCTACAAAAAGAATTCAATGAAAAAATAGCAGCCCACCTGATCAACCTAAGTCGTTGTAGTAAACTCTCTACATAATACAACATAACACAAGTAATGTGTTGCACATCAGTGAGATGGTGTGCTATCATGGTAATAAATAGGATCAAGCACTTGGCCTCCTTTGGCTAAAAAGCTTGTAGCCTCAATTTCCCCCCACTCACATGGAATTCACTAGGGTGAATATTATCCGAAGGGTGAATCCATGAAAATGGGTAACAATTTTTTGCCAAATGTGCTAGGAAAAATTTCGATATTTTACTCATTTATCAGATCGAAACCCTTGAAACTCATCTATGCCTTGTGATTTTCGACATGCAATAAAAAAACAAATTGTAGGGAATTATGTTGTTTTTCTAATGATATTAAAAAAAATACTAATGTCATTTAATGTGTCAAATTTGCATTTAAAGAAATGTTTGCCCTTACATTTTTTTAGGAAAAGTTAACAAGTGGCTTGTGCTCACATAAAATAATTTAATATTAAATGTATAATTTTCAATGTGTGTGTGTGTGTGTGAACATGATCTACACGGAATGCACTCGAGCGTACATATTTTTTTAATTTATTTTGGAAAATTAGATTTTTTATTATTTTTTGAAACTAACCACTCAATATTTGAATCACATTTTCTACACATTTATGTTCACATAAACGTTTTTTACTATTTACATAAATTAAAAAACCAGAAATGTCCTTTTGAAGAGGAGAGAATATTGTAATGATAAATTAGGCTTGTGAGCCACTTCTCGTGATTGATGCCTTGCCCTGCTGGGGCCCTTCGGAATATTAAATGGTTGCTCGCCCTGCGAGTAACGAATATTTATCGTGGATGTATCTCATCATGGCGAACCACATGAAAAAAATAAAAATTATATATATATATATATCATACTGACTCAAAAACACATAAATTATATGCTAGTGGATATAGGATTCGTCAATGAATCCACTGGCATCAAGTCTGCCACCTAAGGTGCAATTAATGATAGAGTTTGCCATTCAAAGAGGCCAGTAAAATTAAATATGCATAAAAAGGGCCTAGCAACCTATTCTTAAAGCCTTCCATTGAGGGCTTTAACTATTTTTTGAATGCCTTAATCAAAGGTTAATTAAACCCTCGATCGAGGGTTTTCTTGAGTTGTAAAAAAAGCTCGATCAAGCTAATATTTTTATGTTTTTTTAATAAATCCCTTGGCTATGTGTTTTATATTTTTTATGTTAATAAATTCCTTGATCTAGCTATTAGCTCGATTGATATTTTAGAAAAATATTGAGGGCTTGTTAATTTTAAGCTCGAGGGCTTAAAATTGCCTCAATAGAGTTATTGTTTGGGGCTATTCGCCCCCGTGGATTGCCAAAAAGTGTTACCCATCTTCATGGGAACACCTTGAACTGATAAAACATTGAACACACATCAACTGGGTCTCAACTACAACACCAAGTAGTAGATTGGGAAAATGGGGAAAATCCTCCCCCCTCATAGATAATCCCGTGATGAAATAAAAAACCTCCTATGTGGGCTTGTACCAAATATGGGGACCAACCCTAAAGGCTTGTCTGTCATGATCCCAACAATGGATCAACTCTGTAAATAGCTCAGTCTTCCCTCTAAGCGAAGTAGCCTCCTCTTAAAACTTGAGAAGGCCAACCTCAAATAAAAACAGTCGAGTGGTTGTTGCAATAGGACAAGTAAATAAATCCCTCTCCCTCTCTCTGGCCTGCTATACCCAATTGGCGTTAAACAAGTGGATTGAAGGCAACAATGGTTCTTGTCCCTGATTTACATATAAATTTCATTATGAATTATATTAATAAAATACAAAATAGGTACATGTAATACTTAGTAGAAGTTATTTTAAATTTTCTTGGGCTCGAGAAACATTTTCGTCACCAGTGCTCGTATTTCAAATATGGCACACCGTCCTCAGTGCGACTTGTTTTAACTTTTTTCCAGCGGAAAAATCACCTTCCTGCTATTTCGAAGGAATCGAGGAAAGCTAACGCACACGGAAAATCTCAACAAACTTCCTCACATATCGTGGATGGTAGGTTGAGCAAACCGTCAGCCGGATATCCAAGCCAGAAGATGTCTCAATGAAATTGAACTCGGGTGGATGGAATGAAATCCATCTATCCCCACCAACAAACCATCATATCCTTGACATGACTTGTTTTAACTAAAAAAACCATAAATGGTGTGTACAATTAAAAATTGAATCATAACGACCAATGCATAAATATTAGAGCTGAAGCACCATCTACGGTGTGTCAAAATTAAAACTAAAGCATCGCAAATGGTGCTCTAAGTAACACATTGACTAATGGTGCATAATGGAATGCTTCGAGGTGTTTAAAATTTTGAATTTATTTGTGGTGCACCTAATCTAATAGAGTGCACCAGTCACAGTGTGACATGCAACACACTAGAAACAATGCGCAAGAGAATGGATAGTTGGCTATTTCATAGTGTGCATGAAAAATACATATATGCACCTATGTACTTTGAAACAAAAGCGCACCACTATAGTTTTTATAAAACTTGTCTGGTACGTTTTGGAAAAAACACACCAAAACATGTGTATATATCATGTGTACATGTGTATAATTTTTAATAAAAAAACAAATTATAAGGGCACTGGATTTTTTTTTTTTAAGTTTTCTAGTGCGTTTGGCATCCAATGCACATGCACTAGTGTATATCTAAGGTGCACTAGACATTTTATTTATTTATTTTTAATTAAAAGTTGATTTACAAGGGCACCGATATATATAAGGTGCACATGCACTAGTGTATATCTAAGGTGCACTAGACATTTTATTTATTTATTTTTAATTAAAAGTTGATTTACAAGGGCACCGATATATATATATATATATATATATAATAGTCTAGTGCATTTTTGGAATTAATGCATTGGTGCGGGTTTGTGTTTACCAAACCCACTATCAACTTTATTCTAGTTTAGAAAAAAAATAAGTGCATCAAATAATGGTGTGTAACATAAGATCACCAAGACATGGTGTACAAGGTAAGAGCACTGTCTAATAGTGTCCAACATGGATGCACTAATAGTAGTGCGACCTATAAAACAACTATCATTTAGTGCTTCCCGAGTTCTATGGGAGCATCGACAAGTTCCTTTTTTAATTTTTTTCACAAAATTGACCATATAAAACCCAATTTTCAAATTTAATCCATTAAAAATGTAAATTGCAAGATAACAATTTATTTACCTGATAACAATGTAAGACAAGGCACTCCTATAAATAGTTGAGCACCAGTGCTTGAACAACTCTTGAGAGGCATTAAGGAATTGTAAAAATTGATTTTTGAGTCATGTATTTTTTTTATTCTACCCCTACGTGGTGCGCAAGTAAATTTACAATGAATTGGTGCATAGGTTAATTTAAATACGCATCAGGGAATAGGTAAATTTACCTATGCACTAGTGTGAAGGGTACGCTTACGAAGCATCAATATATCGATATTTATAAAGTGCACTAGTGAATCACAAAAAAATTGGTGGATGCATAGATTATATTTTAAATTTTTAAATATTTTCAAAGATGTCCGGTACATTTTGTAAAACACGTCGATGCAGATTTATGTTTAAGAAGCAATGGATGCATTATTATATATATTTTCTAAAAAAGTCAAAATTTTATCATGCATTTGTCGTTGATACGATCTAATGTGTATATGGAAACGTAAATGCACTGGTGCATAGTAAGCGAAACAATGCACTGCAATATTCTTTTACAGTTTTTGTTAAAAAATTTAAAACTTGCTAGTGCATTGTTTTAAAACGCATCGATGTGAATGTCTAATTAAGGAGCACTAGTTGCAACTCTATTATATTTATAAAAAAAGATCTGTAATTTGGATGAGTTGGTGCTTATGTAAATCTTAAAGCGCATTGTTGTAGTCCTAGATAATAAGTGCACCATAGACAAAAGATTTGTAGAAACCTATGATCACCTACCTCAAAACCTCCGCTACAAGGTGTTTTCCTTGTAGTGACCTTGGAAACAAAGGAATCCCCCTAATTCTAATAACTTTGCTCTAATACCAGATGAAGAACTTTGATAAACTTGTGTAAATAAAGACAATGCCAAACAAAATCTCAAACGCAACAATTAACAATGGCTCTCACACACAATACACAAAGATTTATCCTAGAAACTTAAACTAGGAAAACCAACATTCTTGAGAGTTTATCCACTCTCTATCTCATTGTATTATCTTTTATGTTTACAATATAATATTATAACATCCAAAGCCCTAATCCATTAACCTGGATTAGATTACAACCTCAATTACTTGACCAAAATTAGTTTACAATGAGCCACAAAAAAACCATGGGTTGAAAACAACTCAAAATGGACCAAAAACGTGCCCAACATTTTTCTGTCGGGGGTGTTTCCCCTGAACCTCCCTTGGTCTGGGAACCTACAAAGACTACAACACATGTTTAACATTTAAAATATTCACAACTTTGAAAAAACATTTTTTTACATATAATCACCAATAAGTCCATTCACAAAAACACCATTAACACAAAAATATTAAAAATCGGTCAATTTGAAATTAGAAAAATGTTCTAAAACAATTCCTGACTAAAATATCATCCATTTTGTCCATTTTTGAAATATAATCTAAAATGACAACTTCACAAACTTGTACCTATTTTACAACAATTTTATCCTTCCTCTAGAATGTTGAAAAGATTAGAATATTATAACGCATTGAACCTTTGGATATGTCCCTCTATGGATTCTAGGTCTAAAAATGAGCCAACACCAATAATAAATATGATTGTAGATTCAATAACACTAACAACATGAGAAAAACAACAATATCAACAAGATAAAATGCTTGAAAGCTTGTAGATCCTCAAAAATAAGATATGAAACCATCTAGAAAAGGTGTAGATGCCAACTTAAAACAATCCAAGGTAATTAAGATTGTATAGTCTCTTTTAGGCTACTTGCAACAACACACTTCCCAAAAATGTCCCTATTCTAATGCCTAATAGCCTCTTCATAGTGAAAACTCCCCCTCTTTTTGTTGTTTAGGCTCATTGACATGATTAAACTAATTAACATAATTAGTCTCACTGACCTTTTTTTAACCAGCATAGATCCATCTTAAACTCGGATCTATCAAGCACCGAGAGGGATCCAATTTTTTGAGGTGTAAATTTTTCTTTAACTTAAAATTTTTACACATCCAAAAAAATTACACCTCCAAAAATTTCATCCCTCTTGGTGCTTGATAGATCCGGGTTTAAGATGGATCTATGCTGGGGTTTTTTTTATTATGAACCAACATGGATTTTTTAATTACTTCTCATTTAGTTTTAATTTTTTATTTTATGAGCCGACATGGTTTTTTTTAATTACTTTTTATTTTTGGTAACATAATGATATATTACATGACAACATCTCCTCCATAGTGGGTTGTAGAGAACATCACTCCTCTTGGTGCAATTAAATCCACTGAGACAGTTAATCAATTTGACCTAATTACACTCACTAACTGACTTTTTTAGTGAACCCCCTAATTACGCTGAAAGCATATTTAAGGAGGCGACGTATCTAAAAAAATTTGGTGCAACTGGTTTATACTTACTACTAGTTTTGGAAATTTGCTTGACCCCTATGCTCTTCATCCATGTGTAAGTTGATGTTGCAATTGCTCTGCCTATTACTACTATTCCTCTCAAATACGAAACACAATTTTCAAACCCCCTTGTTGTTGTTGATGTAGCCTACAAACACCATGGCCCCCTTTCATATATTCCTATAATCCTATGCTCAACAAAATAATAGTTACAACAACAAAAACATTGACAAAATAATATTCACATCAGTAGAAGAAACCCTAGGAAAGGTTTGAGGCGGTGGGTGATAAACAGTTCAATTTGCATTTAATGTAAACACCAGATCCAACAATAAAACAAATTTAATGGAATGCAAATGGAATTAAAGGGAATAATGTAGAGGAAAGGAGAGTATATCAACAAAGAATTGGAATGAAGAACAAACTTTAAATGAGAATTACAGATAAACAAACGTACATACTACAATCCTCTCTCTCTCTCTCTCTCACACACACACACACACACACATCCTACCCAAAATTTGATCATTGTTAAACATCTGAGTTTGATTTGTTGGGTAGATGACAACATGTAGGATTTGCATTGTTGGTAATGATGGTCTCCATTGGTTTTGGAATATGTATTATTGGAACTCTACAATTACAACATGCATAAAGATCCCATAACCTCCTCATCTCTCTTCTTGAAAATCGCTACCATCAAGAATAGATTTCTTTCAATCAATATAAAATTGGTGAATGTCTACCTTCACTTCACATAACATTGTTTATATCCATGCATTCTTCAAGGCCTCCCCAAGTTCATTTTCTTCCATTTCCAATTATGGTAGTTTTGTAATAAGGCACCAACCTAGAGATCGGGATCTCAATCATACACCATTTTATAGCATAAACTTGGCTTCAATTTCTAAACACATCGACAACATATTTACTAGACATAAACAATTTCTATGTGCACTGACAACCAATGAACCCAACAGGCTATCTCCCTACATTCTTGAAATAGAGTTTAATTTCAAGATGATCCTCTTAAACAAAATTTAGGTGAATGTCTACCTTCACTTCACATAACATTGTTTATATCCATGCATTCTTCAAGGCCTCCCCAAGTTCATTTTCTTCCATTTCCAATTATGGTAGTTTTGTAATAAGGCACAAACCTAGAGATGAGGATCTCAATCATACACCATTTTATAGCATAAACTTGGCTTCAATTTCTAAACACATCGACAACATATTTACTAGAAATAAACAATTTCTATGTGCACTGACAACCAATGAACCCAACATGCTATCTCCCTACATTCTTGAAATAGAGTTTAATTTCAAGATGATCCTCTTAAACAAAATTTGTGGAGGCTTTGTTTGTGGCTTTCCAAGGGTTGACCCATGGTCGGCATGAGGTAGGTGCGTCTAATTATCTTTATCAACGAGGTTTGTTTTCACTTTGGAGATAGCATTTCAAGTCGTGTATGTCAGAGAGCCTGGGCTGCAGGCTCAGCTGAACTAAGTTTGAATACGAAGGGTATGTATTTAAAAGTCAACGGAACCTATGTTCACATTAAATGAATAAATGAGCTATCATGTGATTTCCAAAGGGAATCTAATTTTCATTTGTTGTACTAAAAAATCAAGCATTATTTTTTCTCTATGTGGGATAGAGCCTTTTATCACGTCTAATCAATAAGTGAGTTGTCATGTAACTTCTAGAGGGGAGAATATAGGGTTTGTATTAAAAAGTTAATGGAACCTCTTTTCACATCAAACGAATAAATGAGTTATCATATAATATCCAAATGGAATGTAATTTTGATTTCTTTTCACATCAAACGAATAAATGAGTTATCATATAATATCCAAATGGAATGTAATTTTGATTTCTTTTCATCCATTTCATCAAGTCAGCAATGCGAAGAGGACATTGAATGTTTATGCAATTGTGATATATGTTCTTTCGTCAGTGGTTCGAATCTTGCAAGGAGGCAACACTATTTGTGTTTTTTTTAACAAATAAGAAGAATGTCCACAAGCCAAGATTGTCATGGCACTACGAGAGATATATGGCTCAATATTGACAAGTTTACTGAGTTCATCAATGAAAGGGTTACAGTGGAGTCATTAGATGCCAATGTTGATGACAATGATGATGATGATTTTAATAATGATAATTTATTTGACTTTGACAAGAGTTATTAAAAGACAAGGAAGCAATAGATACCCACCAAAATTTTGGAGCATCCTTCAAATGAACATATTGGATGTTCTCGTTCATTTCTTTTCAATTCTCAATAGATGTTATTGATTGGTAAGTGTAGAGCTACACTATTTGTCATCATACCCACAAAAGAGCTCTTTGTATATCAAAAATAGATAATAGAAACTCATTTACAAACTATTTTTCTTCTTGCTCCACTTGCCATACAATTTGTATGGGCATTACCTACAAAAATCAACACAGTGCCCATATGATACCTCATATTCTGAGGACCTTCATTCTTCCTAGAAGTCCCAAACAAAAAATATGCCTTGGTGCGTTGTTGGTTCAATCCCGCAACAATAGTACTCTAATTGAAATATTTTAGGTGTGATCTCCACACTTAAACTAAGAATAATATATGGAAGAGAAGCAAACCCATAAATGGCCATTTCCTCTTAACAAAGAAAGGAATAAGGAAATAAGGAAATGGATACAATGCAACGTAATGAGCCACGAGTCCCTTGTATAATAATCAAATGTTCGGTGGACTCATGTAGTGTTCATCTGATTGTTATCACGGATACAAAACTAAACTAAAAAAATACCAAAAACATAAAGACTAAGTCACATACAAGCGTGTTGTATCAATGGGTTGCATAGATTATAGACAGTAAACCCATTCCCACACTCCTTGTCATAACACTTGTGGAATCCAAGAGGATAGACAATGCATATTTTATTGGGCCCCCGTGATATTTTTAGTTGTTTTTGAAAGGAATGGAGAAAATTGAGGTGGCTTATAGCTAGTGGAAATGCAAAGAGAGGGGCCAAGTTGCAATTGCCACCCAACTATCTTAATCCTTATACCCACTAACAACAAAGAAAAAAAATGCAATATATTATTATTGTGCATCATTTTCTTGTATAGTCATAGTATTTTAATGGAAAAGGTGTTAATGCATGCACATAAAAAAATTGTAGTTGTTGAAACCACGGGTTCAATTAAAATTGGATAGTTTGGGTATGGTCCTTGAAGTATTCATCTAATATTTTGTGCAAACTTTGTCAATGTTGGCGCCATAGTTTACCAATTTTGAAGACCATGCTAGAAAGTTATATTGTGTGCAATAATTTTTCGAAAAAGTACTCTCTACCTATAGTGGCCCTTTAGAGCGTGGTATAAATCTAGTGCATAGGGAACCAGATCTGGACAGCCTGTATGCATGTATCCGTGAGGTATAAATCTAGCACATAGGGAACCTGATCTGGACAGCCTGTATGCATGTCCCCTCGCAGCTACATGCATACAGGCTGTCCAGATCAGGTTCCCTATGCACTAGATTTATACCTCATGGCTACATGCATACAGGCTGTCCTGATCTGGTTCCCTATGCACTAGATTTATACCATGCTCTAAAGGGCCACTATAGGTAGAGAGTACATGGCGCCATAGTTTACCAATTTTGAAGACCATGCTAGAAAGTTATACTGTGCACAATAATTTTCCGCCACGTGTAGAATGTTATACATTGCACCAACCATTTTGCAGAGCGTGCTCCAATAGCCAGGACAATATTGTGCGGGCGATGTTTTGGGAAAGAAAGTAAAAAGTAAATGTAAATGTAAATATAATTGGAAAACGTTTGTAACTGTTTAAGCAACTATCGTCCATATGTATTTAAGGAAAGTCGTTAGGTCTTGATGAGATAGATAGACAGATCATTAGAGAGATGATAGCACTTGGATGGTTAATTGGCTAAGAACATAGTTGTAAGAGAGAAAGAACAGTTGGGTTCGATTCTAAGATGTATAATTGTGGTTTATGAATTAAATGAGATAATATGTTGGGTTGGTTCCTCCTCTGTGAATGATGATGTGATTGTATTGATGTGTTTCTTAGACTATTAATGATTAGCTTGAATTCATGAATTACTTAATGAGTTATGTTCTTGTAATTGCTTATGAGTGTCTGAGATGAGAACTCATTCTTTTGAGCATTAAAAATGCCAATGCTCATGGGTTTTATTGTTGGTAAATCTTTCTGAACCTTAGGTCCATAATTGTATCAACAGTCAACCAACTCAAATCTCTTCATTGTATTGGACAATGTGCAATATATACAAAAATAACTAAATTCAATGTCATTGTCTTCCAACTCAATGGATGTGAGGTTAGTGTGGAAGCTCTTGTTACAAAGTTAATAGTTATTAGCATATGCCTAAATGAGTGAAGATGAACATCAAAGAGAATGGGGATGGGCATGTTGGACTAGGTGAGAATAAGCATGTGTTATTTTTGACATTATAGGAATGAGGAATGTACACTATAGAGTCATAACTAAAGTAGGAGCTCATCGTAAAATCACTAATCTCGTCTTTGATGGCTTGTGGTGACTTTGAACTTAGATTGTGCAAAGGTTTGAAGTTTGTAATGGCTCTAGTGCATAGTCAAAGTTTTTATTCGAATTAATAACATCATTAACCTTAATTATTGCAAGGAAAAAGTAATGTTGGTAAAGTAATTGCACAAAGTGTTCTATGATAAGAGCTTGTTAGGCATGGTATAGTGCTCAATGGTGAACTATGTATATTGAAGGACTCACTCGAAGACCAACATCCAAAAGAAATTGTTTCTCCTCCTATCATTTTCACAATATATCAACCTTGGTTCCCTTCCCTAGTGTTGGGGTATGCTAGTTACAGTGATTGATTGATTGTTTGATTTTTTCCTTTGAGTACCAATAACTAGTGTTGTAGTTGTTTATGCTCAAGTATTGTAATAACCTTCCATTCATATGTCTTGTTAGATGAGAGGAGTAAGTTGCGTCTTTGTCATTGTCTTTTTTCCATGCCTTGCCAACCATAATAACAATGGTTGTTAGTCCACAAATAAACGTGAAATACAAAAAATGCATAATGTTAGACACACTTATGAACTAACTGAGTTTAATTGTGCTTCATGTCTCTTTGCTTCACCTTCTACAACTTGGTTGTCCACCAATGTGTCTCATTGTACAAGAGGAGGAAATTGTTTTGTTTTCACTTTTTTGGGGGCCTTGCAAACCATGACAACACTTGTTGTTAGTGCAACAATAAACTTGAAATACAAAAATAACGCCATGTTAAACACAAAAATAACATCATGTTAAATACAAAAATAACTCCATGTTAAACACACATATAATTAGCTAATTTTACCTATTGTCCATGGATATTTACTTCACCTTTAAGAGCTTGACCTTCCACTAGTATGTCCAATGGAACATGGAAAGTATGTTGTTTCCTTCTCTTTTTTTGAGTCTGTAAGCTATAGTAACACCCATTATTACTCAAGTAATAAATATGGAACACAAAAATAATGCCATGTTATACATGGCCATAAACTAAATAAATTTTGCTTCACTTTTTAGAGCTTGACCTTCCATTGATTCACATTTGCATGAGACATAAGAGACACTTCTTGTAATTCTATCTTCGAATGTAACACCCCTAGTTTGAAACCCCTAGTCTGATGGTACCAAGATGTAGTTATTGTCTATGAATTCCTGCAAGGTTGAACATATTGTATTTTGCAAATATTAATATTAAAATAATCAACTAGTTGTGTTGAGGCAGCACACTGAAGAGATCGGGGACTCATGTATTCACTAGAGATAGTAAGGGAGTTAGAATGTCATAGGGGGGGAAACCATGTTATGACCCCATTAAACCTTTAAGTCCCTACAATTTTATCCTAAGTCACGATTTAAGCCAAAATGGCATTTTATTAATTTAAAATTGTTTAATGGCATGATGGCCGGAATTAAGTGTGATTAAGGAGATATTTAGTTTTAATTAAAAAGGACAAAGGTGGCTCACGGGAGATTCCACGCTGGGAAGAGTATGAACATGCAAAAGAAGAATTCGAATTTGCCATGGTGTGTGTGGAGAGGTCTGAGCGAACAAAGGAGGTAATTATGGTCTGAGAATGAAATTTGATATGAATTCCTGAACCCGTGAACCAAATTGCTAGAGAATTTCTGTTGAAACTCTATCCATTTTTCCTCTGGTATTTCCAGTGAAGTGGAAAATGGTGTAGCTAGTTGTCTTGGTGTAATTTTGAGCACATATGGCAGTGACATGTTTCATTGTTGTGCAGTCGGAAGGAAATCAAGGAAGTGAAATGCACTCTTTGGAATGGAATTGGACTTAAGCCAATTTTCCTTATTGCCAAGTGTTTAATCATGAGAAATTATGGGACTGGTGAGATGTTTGTCTGGTGAATGCATGAGTCTTAGCTCGGGGGTGGCATCTTGTTGAGATATTAATGAGTAAAATTTCCTACAGTTGGGTGGAGCGTGCCTCACATAGAGCCAGTTGCCCATTCATGTGAAATTTCATATGAGTATTGGTTGAAAATGTTTATGAAATTTTCTTGTTATTTAACAATTTATGGGAAATTCAATGATGAATGGAATTCAATGAATAATTTGTTTGAATTATGGATGTGAATGTTGGGTTGGTTATGAATGCCAAGTTTTATCTAAAATTATAATGGCGGTGACAAAAAGTCCAAGTCTAGAAATGTATTTCTAGGAATTTAATTTTACATAGGTGAATAAGTTGTAAATATTGGAAGTGTAAATTAATTATGGGCAATTCTAGTTTTGTTGTTATGCATACACACACATAGGGGCGTTTTTGCATCCCTGGGACTTGTGTGTCATTCCATAAAACGTTTTTGGTCAAGCACAACCATTTTACACTTTGCCATAAGACATTTCTATGCTAAGGAGTTGTAAATATGCCCATGAGTCAATGTTTGAGTGTTACTGAATCTTTGTTTTAATGACGGAATAAATTCGCATTCATATCTAAAAATTGCATGTTTAATGAACAATTTATAAGTCATTAAATGATAGAAGAAAGGATGTGATATTTGTTCTCAAACTTAGTCTATTTGAAGATTTATGTATGCAGTTTTAGCTATCCTTTTGATTCAGTGACTTATATTTTATTGGTTCATTGCAACTAAGTTTCATTGTGCAAAACAATGCTTGTGTCGCAGATGATTTGTGTCGCAGATGATTTGTGTCACAATTGATATGTGTAACAATTATTATAAACAGTGCTTGTTTTACAACTCTTGTGTCACAGTTGATATGTATCACAATTATTATAAACAATCCTTGTGTCACAGTTGATTTGTGTCATAGTTATTATAAACAGTGTTTGTGTCACAACTCTTGTATCATAGTAACTTTGTGTCACAGTTACTTTGAGTCATAGTTAACAAGTACTTTATTATGTTTAAAGTTATACTAAATCAAATTGTGTTGTGAAATATGGTTTGGTCTAGTGTTATGTATGTTGATCAATTATGTTGATCTACTATGCTTCCGCTAAAATGTTTATTTTTGTTATGCATTTGTTATAAGAATTTATATAATCATTATGCATATAACAATATATATATATATATATATATATATATATATATATATATATATATATATATATAATGTTTTAAAGTCTAGTATAACGATGGGTGTGTTACATTGCACAAACATGTTTGTTTTCCCTTGGTGCTTGGCTTCCATTTTTTGAACTTGGAGGATGCATCAACACATGACCATGGAAAAAATATTTGTACAAGTTGATACAATTGTTATTAGCATACCACCACAAGCTTCCCCTCTTCAATGAGTGGTATAGACTAAATTCTAAATTTAAGGAGGGTTCTTTGGAAATTGTAGATTTTAAGTCCCTATTTAGCACAACTTCTTTAGAATTGGTTCTCACATTTGATACATTATAAGATAACATTGCGTGAAGCTTGTATTTGTGTTAGTATGATAGCATTTATTAGCTCTGATAGAGAGAAGAGAAGGGGCTTTAACAATGGCTTTTGTGACAAATAGTGAGAGTCATCAATGAATAAGTTGTTTTTAAAGCTCCGCTTTGCTGTAGAATGGAAGGAGGAGAGTGAAGAATGAAGTGATGGCCACATTGTGGAAATAAACCATGAAAATCGATGCAAAAATAGGGCATCAAGCAAGGAAATGAGAACAAAGATAGTGGAGAATGGAGTTAGGACTAGATTATGAGTAGAATGGAATATAATATCTTTATTTATGTCCATGAGAGATTTTATAGGATCTATGGATCAAGAATTACAAAAAATTATATTTGTAATTTTGATGTCCTTTATTTGAAGGATGTCTCACCCTACAATATACTCACTTTTGGTGGTGTTCTTCAACATCCTTAATATCACTCCCTATCTTTTTTGTTTCAAAACTATTTTCAGGACTAGTCTGCAAATGTGGACATAAGCTGACCTCCCTAAACTAAACTAGAACAAAGCAAGCAATCATACATACATTTCCCTAACTCGATCCAATCACAAATTGAAAGATAGAAGACATACCTTTGACTGTGAGTTGTCTTCAATGATCCAATGCTCCAACAAAATTGCTCATCCACTTATAGGAAGTACCTACAAGACATGTAAGCCAATCAACGCAAGAGGAAAACTAGATCTAGGATTAGATTAAGTTATATATATGACCAAGGAGATATACAAATAAATGAATGACAAACCATTTATGGGAAATGAAATGTAGTATTGTATTAACAGAAATGGTAAAGAGTACAACCACGTAATCCTTGGTGTCGTATCTCCTCTCCAATGGATTCCTCTTTGCTCCAAGATGTCACTTCAATGAAGGAAGGATAAGAATCTAAATTCTATCACTCCTAGTGTAATTTCTCCAGCATAAATCTATTCTCAATTCCTCCTCCCCTCACCCGTGGACAAGACTTGAATTTATAGGATAATATGGATAGAGGATAGATGAGATATTTAGGGATAATGGATGAGGTATGAGGTATGATCCCAATAAGTGAGGAATTCGAATGAGATCCTAGCAAATAGGGAGGAAATCTCATCTAGATAAGATTTCGTTCTAGAGACTTCTCGAAAATCCCTTTTTTCTTCCTGGACAAACATCGACATGACCTGGAAGTAGAGAAATGTGCACCAAATGAGCTCGACGCGATTTGATGTAAAGGAAAGTTGTGTCATCGATGCGGGTTGATAGTAGAGCAAGCCGCGCCGATGGACATCAACGCATGTTGATAATGAAGCAAAGCGCATCGAAGTCACAAAAAGGTTGATTGCGGGACAAAAAGAGTTAAGGGCCATTCATCATGGATGTAGCTTCATGGATTGTAGCAACATTTGGTCACATGGTCTTGTACAACTGACGAAAATTATGTGTAACATATTTCCCCCCAAATTACGAAGCTAGAGAGAAAGGTGATAAGTGAAGTACTTTGATATGATTACAGGAGCGAGGAACCATTGATGGGATAATTGTCAACAATAATTAAGGACTTTGTAATACAAGCTCTAACACTTTGGAGCTAAATGACTCGAAACACGGCTGCTAACCAATACACCGCATATCCATGTTGATACTGACTGACTAACATAATCATGGCTACTAAGATACAAGTGTAGATCCATGATGAGATAATGGCACGGCCATGACCAATACATGAGTGGATCTTTGTGATAGTACATCAATGAGGCCACCAACATGATATCCATGTGGGAACCTACTAAAAAAATATCCATCGCAACCTGGGTAAACACATAATGAGGATCCCCAGGGTCTTCTACCCAATCTAAAATCGATACGAATCTAACTATGTGATTACAAGGTGTTGAAGTCGAACATAGTAGAAACCACTTGACTATCGGCTAATGATGTGAACTGTTATCAAGTGCAAGGGAAATAACCAGTGATGATAATGATCCCCAAGGTATCATTGTACATCCCAACGAATGTGAATGAATGAGTTGGAGTCGAACATTCGTGGAATCATTCGATCAGAGTTCAATCATGCGAACCCACTGTCGAAAGTGAGAAGACCTACCATTGAGGTATGCATGATTCAAGGCACTAGGTGGTCTCTAAATCTAATCCCTGGATGATGTGTTGGTGTTGACAGGAATAGATTCGTCGAAATAGGGCCATGATGCATCCCACATCATTGACACAAAACTGATACAGGAGGAAGCTTTCAGGTGGTAAATTAAATGAGTGTGGACTAACACAAGGTACCTGAATTTTAAGGATAACCGATGTAATAGAGAACTTGGCGAATGTAAATTTTGACTCAAGTGGAGGACTCCCCTTGAACATTTTACAACATAAAAAATGACCTGGCAGCATGGACTCAATGAGATGAGGATCAAGACACAATGCAACATGAATGGAGCATTCTTTGATTGACCCAAATGAGTAAAGAGACTCATAGACTTGACACGACTCAAAGACAAGCTGATTACCCAACTATTCAGATGAAATACAAACTAGTGCCACATTCAAGGAGAAAATAGGCTGCCATACATGCGAATACAGATGCATTTCCCTTCCCTTATTCCCCATCATGATTGACGAGTACTTCTTTGTTTATTAACGATCTTGAGGAGGATAACAGATGCTCGATATATCTCATCCTTCAGACGAGTCCAATCTCACATGTTTTATGAACCTGAGAAATGAGGGGTTCGTCCCTATAAGGGTCCTTCAATGTTAAATTTTAATGAGTCCAAAGAAGGTAAACTCGGTGCCATTTCATGTCTAGAGAGTCTAAAAATACTAAAGAAGAATCCAAGGTGTACCTTTTCCTAAATTTAGTCCCCATGCCCGAAAAAGTGCAAAACAGTACCTAGAAGAACTCTCCTAGTCAAAGTTTGACTAAGGTATTCCTTGTTTTGTAATTAATACTACTCAGCCCAAAAAAGGGGTAAACCAAAACTAAATAGATTCCCTTTCAAATCCTTTTATGAGCATGAAAGGAAGCAAGTTCACTCAACGAGCTTTTCATATTTCAAGAGTTTAAAAAGGGCTTAAAGAAAACTCCAATAGTGTCTTTGAGCATGAAACACAATTTGGGCCATATATTATGTTTGACCTGTAACTTCAACAACAAGTTGTTAAAAAAGAACTATATAAATTAATCAACAAAGAGTCTCTTAAATTGAAATGGTAAAAAGTAATAAAAAATTACAAAGTAAAAAATTAAAATACTCACTCTCAATCCAATAAAAGGGAGTGAAAGTGACTTATTTTACCATTCCATCTTTGTTCTTTTTACCAAGAAGGGTAAAAAACCTCCTTGTAGTAGGAAGTTTGTGTTGAAGATTGTGGGCACTTCAGGCTGTGGATTTGAGCTCCATCAACTCCAGGTAACCACCTTCACCTTCTTATTTTCATTTTCTAAGCTAAAATAATGCAAATTTTATGATTTTTATGGATTTGGGGTCATTTTTTAAGCATAAAATGCGTGCCCTGGTTGACGCGACTTGCCTTTTCGGGAACCGCGTCGCGGACGATCGATGGGGCCCACAAAAAGGTCAGGCGCGTCGATGGCGCACCGTGTGCAAAGTCGGGTCGCGTCGGCCATGAAATGCGGCCCTAGAGATGAAATACATGAAAATTTATTGGATTTTCTTGGAGATTAAGGGTTTTTAATCCCTCTCTTTGCCTTTACAGGTCCTCAAGCAACGAAAATGGTGCTAGAATGGAAGGAACGAGACCATGAATTGGAGGATTTGGAATGATTAAATGATGCCAATACAATGTTGGCACTTCAAGAATGTGGCTTAAAGAAATTCTTCCTTACTCCGAATATGAGGGCCCAAATGCATTTGTTGGGGTATTTAGTGGACATGTGGGATCCCGATGAACAATATTTCTGAGATAGATGACATCTATTTTTTGATCGAGATTTCAAGAAGAGGGGATTGAGCCATGATTATTGAGCAAAGCGGAGGTGATGGAAATACAGATGAGCTCATCACCTAGTATTGTGAACCTGGTACTAGAAAGTCTACTGAGAAGATCCCAATTGCATAAGTCTGTAGTATACCATTGAGGATCGTGCTCTTGACAATGGTTTGAGTAGCGGGGACTAAGTCCCACCACTAGAAAACCAGGTCTCAAATGTTATGTGGAAAAGCATGCATGGAACCTACTGCGTTTAATTGGTGTGAGAGTCTCCTGAGCATCATGAAATATCAACTGACCAAGTGTCGGACAGGTAGAACTAAACACTTTGGTTATGGGTCTATCTTGGTATCCTTCTTTATGGAGTGGGTTCCTCATTTCCGCCCACAGCATATAGAGATAGCTAGCCCTAATCCACGTAAGCCACGCATGAAGAGGTGGAATGAGTTGTTTGGTCATCCTAGTGGTCTGATCCATAGTTATGGGTCGTATTTCTTCCGTTGGATGCGCAGGAAACTTCTTATGGTAGAGGATTATGCCTATGCAAGTAAGAATTTCTGAGGAGATCCCGACTAGGCGCTACCAGAGGGTTCTTTCTGGTGCAACATAGGTAAGAAAATATATTCATGCTCTTTCAAGTGTTTATGTATTTTTTGAATTGTTACACCTAAATCTTACTACCTTGATGTTATAACTTGAAATGACACCTCTCCGTCCGTGACGACACTTGCTTCCCTTGGTCGCATGACGACACTTCTTGAGATCAAGTTCAGTCACACAACAGGACACTTGTGGATGGAGGAATCATTTGGGACACTAAAAATAGTTGAAATTACCTCATTCTTGACCCATTTGATTGTTACAACCCTTGGGAACATTTTTTCAGACCAAACCATCTCCTGAAAATGAGCAGAAAGGCCTGTTTTTGGCCATCTTTCACATGGGCGCTGGTACACAGGAATGATAGTAGCGCCTATACCCTACTCTGCTTCATTAAAGTAACGCCCACCTCCTCATGTATGCTAGTTTGTCTACTGTAGAGTAGGGTACATTCCTGTACAAGTCAAAATATCGAAAGTTTGGGAAGTTAAGTTGGTTGGGGAACCTCCTACTCGGTTAAAACTTCTTTTCCTCTCCTTCACTGACTATATAAGGAGGGTAGAAGGGCCATGTGAGGGGACCAAGTCTATAACATTGTTATGCTGGAGGAATGGAGACCTTCATCCCCCTCTCTTGTGCTTAGTTTCTGATAAACCCTAGCACTACTAGTTAGAGTTTGGGATCCTTGGAGAACGGAAGCAGGAGACCTTGAATCTAGGTTTCGTGAAGTGCCAAGCTTGAAAGAAGGTATAAATTTATGTACTTGCTTTCATTCATTAATAAAGATCAAACATTCTTCTCTTTCCAAATATGACCTATTTCGTGTGTGTCTTGGATTTGATTACAGTTTGCTTGTAGTTTGATGTCTTTTTCTATTATGGATATCAGTCTTATATATGTAGTCAAATGTATTTGAGAAAGGTATCAAGTTGTTTTGCAGGTGTGGGCATTGAGATACTGGATAAGCATTGAAGAGCGAGGGAGGCAAAGCTAGGATCAACCTTCTGAATAAGGTGCATACATCTCTAAACCCTAATCTCTTCACTTATTTGTTGTACTTGCAGGATGCTTGTAAGTCTATCTTTATCACCGTAAGTTGGTAGTTTCTCCCCTGAACTATAGGTGCATTTTCCCCACAACACTTGAGACTCAGTGTAAACATCCCTGAGGTTTCCCATGAATGGAGGGCTTAACTAACCTATTTTTGGAGGTCGTCGCAGTTCACCCTTATGCAACATGTGACGTCACAGGTTGTCCTAATGCAGCTTGCGACAATGTCATTTACTTGGATAAAAGAGCATCTTCGAGCCCATTCTCGAAGCTAAGTGATGTGGAGCCCTATCCCTAGCCTATAGGGGAGCTGGCATTCAGTTCCCTAGCCTTCGGGTGAAATCCCCTATCTCTCTCCTATCATATCTCAACCTATCCTATACTTCTAGTCCTATATAAGTGAAGCTCATTCCCATACCAAACACAGCAAGTCTATAGTATGTACATGCTAGTGAAATTAGCTTAGGAGAGATCCCTACTCATCTATTGGGAGACTCATACCTCCTTGGGAGGCTTTGGCATTCGCTTGATCGGAGAAGGATTGCTACGTTAAGTCATTGGTTGTAATCACTTCCTTCTATGTATTTCCTTTTTATACAGTAATATAAATGATTTCCACCAAATCTCATTTCATTGATGATATTTTGTGTAGTTTTCTTGCTTAATTGCTTACTTATAGATCTATTATTGTGTAGATTCATTTTACTACTTGTGTTGTCTTGTATGTATTGACAGGTTTTGCAACTGCGATCTGAAGACCATCAAGTTTGGAGCAGCATTCAAGGAGAAAGGATCAACGATCTGAAAGGTAAAGCATCTAGTCCCTTGATCTCTAATTAGATCTATGAAAGTTATTTCTATTATGTCCCTATTTGTTCTAGACTTACATTAAGCTAGGGAGATCAGGCCTCAAATCCGCTCTTGGTAGATTGTCCGTCAAACAAATCTGGCGACCATACTGGGGAATACATTGTTTTAGTTTTCAATTTGAATGTCATTTTCATTTGATTTCTTTTGTAAGCCATCTTATTTGCCTCCTAAACCTTGTTTCACCATTAGATCTTCACTTTGAAGAGCTGTAGTCCTCCTATGAGTTTGTACTCATCATCTTTAAGCCATTTTATTGCTCATTTCTTGGAGATATCTTGATCCTAGAGTTTGGATCTCGCTCATCGCACCTAGGCAGTGGAACCAGAGTGTTGATCTGTCATACTTTTTGCACTCTGCTTCTCTGTCGTCGGAGTTTCCCCACTCGTGTCCTGCGACATCGTCGCAATATCCTCACTGGTGACCTGCGACAGTCGCTCTTTGTATGAACACAGAATGCGTTGATCTGTTAAAATTGATGTATGGGCATCCCCCCTCCATTTTTTATTTGAGTTTTGGTTAAGTGTGCAGACCCCTCCGTGCTGCAAGATCCAGTCAGAGACCCTTTTTTTATTTGCGTGTTGAAAGTGTTTGGTTTTTTGTGTGGATTTGTATTGGGACCCATTTTTTAACAAGCTTGAGTTTGGTAGTGGTGGACATTTTGGACTCCCCCACCTTCATCCACTTAATCTTGCTCTCCCTCATCTCCTCACCTGATCTGATCTATGCATTGGATCTTATCCCGAACTACTTTTTGCACTTGTCATTTAGCTTTGTTTGCATTCGGTTGTTTGATTGAGTGTTTTGAAGTGTTTTCAGTCCATATGAGTGCTTGTCATTTTCTTGAGATTTCATGAGTGTTTAGAGTGCTGCAAATCAACTTTCTTTTCAGTTTTCATGCTTAAAAATATCATTGTTATCAAGTTATTATCTTGGCATATCATTGGAAAATTAAAGGTGCATCATTTTTACTGATTTTCAAGTGCATTTGGAAATGGTTGTAGAAATTGGTTCACGCATTGGAATGTATCATTCATTGGTCTTTTGAAAAGTTTGAGAGAAAAGTTAGTCATTTGTGCTTTTTCAGAAATTGTGAATCATTCATTTTCTTGAAGAATTCAAATGAGATCAAGTTTTTACAAAAGTAGTTCCATGCTTGAAAGAATTGTATGCGTTCTTGGTTTTTTATGATTTTAAGCCATCATAGTGAAATTGAAAAGTTAGAGTACTCTAGATAGGGAATTTCTCTCTTTTCATCTCTTAGTTTTGATTCGAAAAGACAAAAAGAAAATGTTGAGATTTGGTTGTTATGCTTGTTGATTTTTTGAGTTTTGCTTGAAAAAATGGAAAAAGTGAAAAGAGTATTTTTCACCAAATTTGATAGATTTTGGGATTGTGTTGCATTATGTTGCTTTGGTAAAATCACTTGGAAAGAAATTTCTCCCTCCCATATAGAGTTCATCAAAAGAAAAGTATATTTTTTGCATGTAGTTAGGGCTTGCATTATGTTTACGTTTATGTACTCACCTCTTGCATTCACCTAACCGTCCAGATAAAATTAATGGTAGAACTAGGATAAAATTTTTTAGTAACTTGTGTGTAAGTTAGAGACGTGTTCCGACGTCGTAAAACGTGGCAACTCTCGCTACTTGCCAACACTGTATTCCGGGGGTATTGTAGTCTTCCATGTACTTATCGGTATATCGAAGCTCTTTCACGTACTAACCAGGTATATCGAAGCTCTTTCATGTACTAACCAGGTATATCGAAGCTCTTTCACGTACTAACCAGGTATATTGAAGCTCTTTCACGTACCCACCAAGTACTTTGTGTACTTGGCGTATATCGAAAGGTGTTTCACGTACTTGGCGTATATAGAAAAGTGTTTCACGTACTCGGTAGTATATAGGAAGGTCTCGTGCCGTATGGTTGTGCATTAGACAGCACCACTACGGATTTGAGCTCCCACGTACCTTGCGTATATCGGGAGACACCATTAGGATTCCTGAGACCAACTGAGTTAACTTTTTCGCCGTCTTGGCAGAGCAATACACCGAGAACAACACTCGGGGAGATTACTACGCACATACTGTCCAGGTAGTCGGGTATTCAGGAAAGGGTACGGTCCCAATCCTCCTTGTCACATTTTACTGTTGGACCCTGCGGTATATAGCGATTTGCGAAGCCTTAACAATCCTGTGAGGTTCCAAACTTTTGAGTCCACTCTTATCACATAAGTTTGCTTGCGGCCTTAGTTTTTGTAGGATTTTTCTGGACTGCTTTTATTTTATTTAGCTTTTCCTAGGAGAAACTTTTGTTTCAGTCATTCTGTCTGACTTTCCTTAGAGAAGGTCCCGTAGGATTCAGAACTTACCGCCCGAATATCCCCTTAACCAGGAGGTAATTTCGAGGGTAAGGATGGACCCACAAGCCACGGTCGTGTCAACTGAAGTGGAAAACCCTACTTTGAACATTGGAGCACGTTTGTTCCCTCCAACCCTGAGACTCACTTGGCTCCAACCCCCCACAGGGTGAAGAGGCGGGCACTTCCACTTCACAAAACTTACCTCTCGTGTTACCGGGAGAGCCTGGATAAGTGGAATGGTTAAATCCACCCCAGGACGACCCTGCAGCAGCTGTTGGTTCTTTAGCATCTTATTGGACATCATGTCTAGGCCACCCAGTGGCCCATTTTTCCATTTCATCACCACCCAGTTGGCCTACTCCTGAAGAACTCTTTGGACCCCTTCGTGATCGCTTGGATCGATTAGGTACCAAGGGTTATGAAATTCGAAGACAAAGTCTTTCACGAAGGGGTGAAGACTCGATGTTACCTTCTTATCAACCACTCCTAAGTCGAGTTTTATCTTATGATTCACCGGAATCATCCACACAACACGTGACCACTTCTGAATCTGGTCAACCATCACTTCCTGCACATTCATCCCTTAGACAGGAGACCAGTTCTATACCTCCAATGACCCAACCTGTTGAAGGACAACAGTCCAACACACCTGTTACTACCACAGTTACTTTACCTGCTCCTCCCCCACCCCAAAACTTGTGGGGAGGGTACTCTTTACCCCCTACCTTCCTTATGAGTAATGTTAATACTACGGTAGATAATCAACAACTCGTGTTGGGTCAACCTTTGATTAGTGGTCAGCAAGTTGTTGTTGGGGGGAGATCCCCATCTCTTAACCATAGTACTAGAGGAGGAGTTCTCATCGAAAATTCCTTACCTGTCGGACCTTCCACTACGGGATTATCCCATGTTGGGGGACCATCCCATGTAATTCAACCACCATGGAGTCAAGCGTATCCAGGTTATCTTAACCTTGTGTCGGGACAACTCAATCTCGGAAACGCACCCTACGGGATACCTTATCCCGAAAATCCATACACTCTATGGGGGCAGCAAAATGTTTTACAACATGGACCCCCACCTACAGTCCCTCAAGTTTCTGTTAGAAAAACAGGATCGCAGAGCAATAACAATAAACAGAAATGCAAATATTATCACACATACACATTACAAGAGAGACACAGATATATCGTGGTTCACCCAACTTGGGCTACGTCCACACTGAATTTGCCAGTCCTTATTATTATTACCATCCAGCAAGTCGAAGGGATACAACCTGCAGCACAACCGCTGCACTTCCTCTTCTCTGTTTTTACAGTCTCTCTCCAGATCTCAAAGATCTTTACAATGCATAAAACCCTAATACATCAACCCTAGTCGTATTACAATGTCTTTCTTTTATAATGGAAATACAATGGGAAAATACCACGGGATACCCAAAACCATGGGCCCGCAAAACAGCTGGCGAAAACAGCCCCAAAAATTTTCTTCAGGGGCGTTGCCCCCGGACCCCCCAGCCAGGGGGGATGGGCCCCCCTGGAACCCCGTGGGGGGGTGATGCCCCCCCGCTGGGGTGAGTGTACAGTCCACCTACACATCATATGAACTGGGGTACAAACACGGCTAATACAATATCATCTATGAGACTAGAAGATCTGGCTCCACAACCAACAGTTCCCCCACCCCCGTTTAGTCCACCCCCACCTCCCATTGGAGGCAGTGGGCCCACACACAATTCTGGAGGAGGCGGACCTCTACTTTCTGGCGGAGGACCACCTCATTCTAGCCATCATGGCCCACCCCCCCTGGCGGAGGCGGTGGAGGCCCTCCCCCTTCAGGCAAAGGTAGAGGGCCACCCCCCCAAATGGTGGCGAACCTCCACCTTATGGTGGTGGTCCATCCCATCCTAGTGGTGGTCCATCCCATCCTAGTGGTGGTGGTAGAAGACCATCCCATCCTGGTGGTGGTGGTGAAGGACCAACCTACCCTGGTGGAGGTGGCAGAGGAGGCCCTTACCCTTCCGGCGGAGGCGGTGCACCACCACTTCCTTCAGACGGAGGCAGTGGAGGCCCACCCTATCCCGGTGGCAGTGGTAGACCACCACCTCATCCCGACGGAGGCGGTGGAGGTCCATCCTATCCCGGATGTAGTGGCAGACCCCCACCATTTGGAGGCAACCCACCCCCTCCCGGCGGTGGAGGCGAGCCCCCACCTTATGGTAACGGGCCACCTTATTATGGTAATGGACCACCTTATTATGGCGGCAGACCTACGTACGGTCCGGGAGGCACACCCCCTTACGGTCAGTTCCCTCTGATGACACTTTACAATCAGTCGATTCAAGGTCCTACCGGTCCATACATGCCTTATCAGTACTATCAGTACCCCCAGCTGAACCAACAGCTGTCCTTTTTGGCTACTTTGGACCTTCCCGATCTGTCTCGTCTGACCAATGATCCCATTTTCCACGGGCATAACTGGCCTCCCATTCCGATTAAGTTACCATCAGATATCCCCAAATTTGATGGCAAGCCCGGTGAGGATCCTAAAAACCATGTGATGACATACCATTTATGGTGTTCATCCAACTCTTTGATGGACGACTCGATCCGTCTTAGGTTATTTCAACGGACTCTCACCGAACCAACTACCAAGTGGTATATTGAACTACCACCCAATTCTTTTCCAGATTTCCGATCTCTTGCTATGTCGTTTTTGACCCACTTCCAGTTACCCATTCGCTATGAGACTGGTACGGACTTATTGACTTCCCTTCGCCAAAACACTACCACTCATATTTCGTATCATATTCATGAATGGCACCGAAGATGACGTCTCATTAAGGCTCATATTCCCGATCAACTCTTAGCTGACTGGTTTACAAAGTCACTCTTTCCCGTCGTAGCTCGAGACGTTGCTATGGGAGGAGTCGTCACTGAGGAACAGGCTATTTCCTGTGCCCATTACTTAGACTTGGTCTATGCTCAATCCGACACATTGTATGAAATTGTTCCTGACACACCTTGCCCTACGTATGATCCCGCGAAACCACCCAAGGGACCACAAGCCGATGGCATCATTGGTTCCCTTACCTCCCAGCCTTCTATTCAAATTGGTGGCCCGTCGAACCCTCAAGGTTCTTCCCCATCACCACCACAAGCTGGAAAAAGCATTACCAAGTCCACCACTCCTGCCTCCACCGAAGAGGTGAATTCTATGCAATCAGCTTCATCTCAGAAATCCGGTGGTAAGGAGAAGAACAAAGGGAAACCTAAGAAATCTTCTAACCAACATGAGCCCAAACCCACTCAGGAAGACACCAAACAGAAGAGGAAGGTAAAGTATCCGTGTTTGCTGTGCGGTGGAGACCATTTCTCAAAAGAATGTCCCCACCGAGACGACGTTCAAAAGTTTCTCAAAGGAAACTCTACTACTGCAGTTCTCAACGATCCCTTCCCCACACAGAACCAGCAACTAATCGCACACACCTCTCCTTCCCAAGGAGAAGCATCCTCCATCGTGCATGTCCTCATTATGCGTAGTGAGACCGTCAACTTGAACACACGTTCTCGTTCGTATGACTCCATCTCGCCAAAGGAACCCGTTGGAAGTAATACTGAAAAAGCTTCCACTTCGATTCCCGACGTCACCGTACCTCACGCTTCTCTCACCATTGAGAAGCCCTCTTTAGAGTCAGTGTTGCGTCTGCCCAAGAGCACAATTCGAAAAGTTGTTTTCAATCCCAATGCTCGGGTTGCTCAGAACTACAATATTGTAGAGGACCTGGCACAAGCTCCTTGTGGTATGTCAACGCTTGAGGTCTTGCAGAACTATCCTAACTAGCGCAAGACTCTCCTCGCTGCCATCAGTGCAGTTGATCTAGATTCGTCTAATACCATCATGTTCCGGCTGGAATACTTGAAACCAAGGCTTTCCCATCAGTTTGCATTTCAAGTTGCCACAAACTTTGTTGGGAAGACAATCCATCGTACCATCTTAGACGAAGGTGCCTCTACTTCAGTCATGTCAATCTCATGTTGGAGAGCCATTGGCTCTCCTGAGTTGAACCGTTCTCCTACCACCTTGAAAGCATTCGACGGACGTGGCTTTCAACCTCATGGGTTGTTACAAGCTTTAGCAGTCGAGTTGGGGGGCAAGACCGCAACCATTAACGTGGAAGTGGTCGCTGCCCCATTAGATTATAATATTCTGCTTGGTTGTAATTGGTTTTACGCCATGACTGTGGTCGCATCATCTGTCTTCCACATAGTACAATCCCCCCACCAAGGAAAAATTGTTACTGTAGACCAACTGGATTTTTGTACACCTAACACCGCTACTCATATGGGCGATAACATTCCATTGCTTGGGCAATCTTCGCATCCTTATGAGAGTGTGGGGGTTGGCCTCATCAAGGACTCATCCCTTATGGGCGTTTTTCCGACCTCAGATCCCCCAAATCATGTTGCCACGATGAAAATGATCTCCTCTCGGATTTCATCTATTCCCAACTCTACTTATTAATGGCTTGTACCTGATGAAGCCACAACACACTTGATTGGAGACACTATGCCTCTTTCACCCGCCGAACTCACTTATGAGGCTATCCAGTCAGCCTCGGAGGACCACTTAGCTGTGGCCTCCACCTCTTTTTCTCTACAATGGACATCATCCCTACTCGATCCTCTGCTCCGGACTTTTCATTCTGATGACTCCATTATGGAAATCATGAGTGCAGATGACCCTCCGTGGGAAGACCTCCATCATCGGTCGTCTTTCCTTCCTTCTTTGGACACTGTAGAGAATAGAATTTCCACCATCTTTACACCGGATGTCTACCCTTGCTCTCAGTCCTCGATACTTACGTGTGAAACGGACTCTGAAGGAAACTTGGCCAAAATTGAGCCTACCATTTCGGTCGACATATCGGTTACTCATGGTGTAGTGGAACACATTCGCTTAGGCCAGAAGTGTTCCCCTGAAGAGATTACAATGTTCACAGCCTTGTTCAAGCAATTTCGAGACGTGTTTGCTTGGACGTACGAGGAGATGCTCGGGATAGACCCTGCTATTTTTTCACACACGATTCAAACCTATCCCGATGCTAAACCTGTCAGGCAAAAACTACGGTCGATACACCCCCGAAAGACTGCGGCAATTAAGGCAGAGATTGAAAATCTCTTGAAAGTTGGTTTTATCTACCCTGTCCCGTTGACAGAATGGGTCTTAAACGTCGTCCCTATAGCTAAAAAACAGGGTACCATTCATGTCTACGTCAATTATAGGGATCTCAACAAGGCTTGTCCTAAGGACAATTACCCGACTCCCTTTATCGACCAGATAATTGACAATTGCGCCGGAATTGTCATTTTCTCTTTTATGGATGGCTTTTCCGGCTACAACTAGATTGAGATCCACACGGCTGATCAACACAAGGCAGCTTTCATCTGTCCTTGGGGTACGTTTGGTTATTGCAAGCTCCCTTTTGTTCTTAAAAATGCTGGTGCAACATTCCAACGGGCCATGTCGTATGCCTTTCATGATGTGAAGGACTTTGTGGAATCTTACTTGGACGATTTACCTGCCCATTCAGGGCAACGCAAGTACCACATTGACCATTTGACGGCAGTATTCCTCAGATGCAGGCAATATAACATCCGCTTAAACCCTCACAAGTGTATCATCTGCGTAGAGTCTGGACGCCTCCTTGGTTTCATAGTCTCGAAAGATGGGATCCGCATTGATCACTTGAAGGTGGTAGCCATTGTCACTCTCCCACCTCCCACTAACATTACGGAACTTCAAAGTTTGCAAGGGAAGGCAACTTATTTAAGGCCTTTTGTCTGTAATTTCGCGCAAAAGATGCAGGGCTACATGATATTGATGAAGAAGGATGTCCCATTCATATGGGACGACCAAGCTCAACGATATTTTGAAAGACTAAAACATGCTATCACGCATTCCCCTGTGCTCCATC
The DNA here is from genome assembly GCA_027924585.1 of Larix kaempferi. Taxonomy (NCBI): domain Eukaryota; kingdom Viridiplantae; phylum Streptophyta; class Pinopsida; order Pinales; family Pinaceae; genus Larix; species Larix kaempferi. The sequence continues at coordinate 5,827,551 of BSBM01000569.1, forward strand.
CACCCAATTAATACAAGGATTATATCCTTTATCTTGCCGCTTATGCCACCACGATCGCCATGGTCTTGGTACAAGAAGACAACAACGCCCAAGAACATGTGATTTATTACTTAAGTCATGGTCTCATTGACACCGAAACTTGTTACTCACATGTTGAGAAACTCGCTCTCGCGGTAGTTATTGTCGTCCAAAAGTTCCAACATTACATCTTGCTCCACACCACCACCATCATTGCCCATTTGAACCCCATGTACCACATTTTGACACGTCAGGTGCTTGGGGGCAAGTATTCATGATGGATCGTGATACTGCAGGAATTTGATCTCCTATTCGAAAACGCTAAGTCTAAAAAGTCTTTGGTGTTTGTCGAGCTGATTTGTGATCTTCCCCGCGTTGATGCCGATTTTGAGCCCAATGATTCTCTTCCAGACGAATCATTGTTCCTCATCAGCATGTTTGATCCGTGGTATGGAGATATCACTTTATATCTTCAAACCCAACGTTTCAACCCCCAACTCTCGTGGGACGACTGTCGTCGAATACGCCACCATGCAAAGTATTACCTAATCATCAGTGATACTTTTTACCGTCATGGTATCGATTCTATTCTTCGACGTTGACTCACTCATGAAGAGGTTGAACACATCTTGAATGACTATCACACTGGGGCGTGTGGCGGTCATCTCTCTAGGATGGCTATAGCCCAGAAGATACTTCACGCAGGATATTTTTGGCCATCTATCTTTAAAGATTGTATTGAGGCCATAAAAAAATGTCCTCCATGCCAGCACTTCCAAACTAAGAAGCGCACCCACCCAACCCTGTTACACCGGGTTATTTTCGTTGGCCCCTTCGCTAAATGGGGCATTGACTTCATGCACTGTAAGCCTACCTCGGCCGGGGGGCATGGTTACATCATAGTAGCCGTGGATTACTTACAAAGTGGGCCAAGGCTATGCCTACATACACGGACGACGGCAAAACCACCGCACTCTTCATGTTCAATCATGTTATAGCGTGGTTCGGAGTTCCTCGGGCTATAGTCACTGACCATGGTTCTCACTTCATGAACCACATGGTCGACGATTTGAGCACTAGATTGGGTTTGGCCATGAAAACTCAACACCGTACTACCCACAGTCCAATGGACAAGTAGAGGCCATTAACAAGGTCTTGAAAACCATGATCCAACGCATGGTGGGTACGCATAAGTCCAACTGGCACAATATTCTCTTCTCCGCACTATGGGCTTATCGAACTTCCATCAAGACCACCACTGGATTTACCCCCTTCCAATTAGTTTATGGATTGGAGGCAGTCCTACCGATTGAGTGCGAGCTTCTTTCCCTCAAACTCATAGTTGAACTTCTCCCTAACACTACTGCTGAGGAAGAACGCTTCCTCTACCTAGATAAACTCGACGAGACTCACCGCGATGCCTATCTTGCCAATGAGGCTCATAAGAAACGCATCAAAGCACAGTACAACAAGTCGGTAGAACCTCGCGTCTATAGCGAGGGTGATTTGGTCCTCACATACGACCAAAGACATGATAAGCTGGGGGCAGGAAAGTTTGAGTCCATGTGGAATGGACCCTACATAATGAAACGTGTTTTAGAGAAGGGAGCCTACGAGCTAGAACACTATGAATGGATATCTTTGGGTGAGCCCCGCAACGGGCTCTACCTGAAGAGGTACTATGCCTGAGTCTTTCATGCATAAGTACTTTATATATACTATACATGGCGTGTGTTTTGTGTGGTGTGACGCTTTGATTTTTGCGTGCTTATGTCTTTTTTTGTTTCTTATACCTTGTTCTGTCTGCGTGTGCAGATGGAAACTTGCTATGGATTCGCGGACGGCGCTATCCGACATACCCGCAACCTTGCTTCGGCATCCTGGGTGCTCTATTCTCCCATCGGCGAGCTCATCAGCTCAAGAGGAATGTGTGTAGTTTTCGCAACCAATAATGCTGCGGAATATCAAGCAGTCATTGGAACCCTAACTGACGCTCTTTCCTTGGGTATGGACCATGTTGTTATCCATTTGGATTCACAACTAGTGGTCTCTCATCTTAACCGGGTTTACACCATCCGCGACCCTACCCTACTCCGTCTTTTCTGACGAGTTCGTCTTCTGGAAAGGTCCTTCGAATCCATTCAATACCTGCACATTCCACGAGACATGAACACAGTTGTCAACTCCATGGCCAACTTCATCTTAGATTGGTACATTGCACACACATGAGCATATTCATGAACTGTAAAAGTAGACATAACATGTGAATAATTCATCACATAAGCAAACACTTAAACACGATCTCATATGGAACACAAATGTATAAAGCCGCCAAAATGTCTGTATATATATAAATCAAGATAAAGTAGTGTTGATAAAAAAATTTGAAGCACGATGGCTTTCAATGAGTCTATACAAAATCGGAAGCCTGACAACTTTTAGTAGTACAAAATCTGAGGCTAACATAGCTCTCAGTACATACATAATAACATAAGGCCTAACGCCTATCCCATTCATCCCTAGGTCTCACAGCTCTCGCTTGCTGACTATGGAAACAGTCTACCACTCTCGCTACCTTGTGGCGCAGCTCACTGAAGCGCAAGGTCACACCAACCGTGTACCTCTGCATGGGCCTCAGTAACTCATGCACTACTGCATCTGGAACATCTAATGTCAACCTGGTAAGGTTCTCATAGACATCTTCCATCTCTACGATGGCATCATGCATGGCTAGGGCTATTGGTGGTTCATCTCCCCTTCTCGCGAGAAGCGAAACTCCCACCGATCGTGAAGGACCCACATCTGCACACACATGTTATTAACACATCAGCATTACCCAAAACAATTATAAATACACAAAATGAAAAAGTACAAGGGTCGTTGTTCTTACCAATATCTCCCCACTCCGCTCCCTCAGGAAGCACTAGGTATGGATCGTCCCTGAAGTCCGTACCACTGTACAGATAGTCCTCTATCATGCGTAGCTGGCCTTCCAGCTAGGTGAAGAATCCGGAACCGTACCCGATGATCGTACCCCCACCACCATGGCGGGACATCACCTCCGTCCATCGACCCATATGTGGATCCTTGGGATCCCTGTCATCCAAAGTCACCTGCGGGCGTAAGAGAGGAACCCGCTCCAACAAGAATGAGATCACTACTGATCCATACCCGAACTGCTTGAGCTCACCACGCCGACACTTGGTCAGCTGAGCTCGAAGGTTGGTGAGGAGTTCCTCACACTAGTTGAACACCTTCGGAGACATACAGTCCTCCGCATACAACATTTGGGACTTGGTAGCAAGATGAGCCACTTGGCTCCCTGCTATCCTCACTATGGTGAAGAGTATAACACGCAATGGACGTTCTCGAACCTCTTTAATGGGAATTTTCCCACTAGATGCACGAGCATGTGGAGTACAATGCTAGGCAATCAAGTCATCTACTGTCCGGTCACTCTCGAGTGATTTGGTGAGAGACACATTAACCCCTCTCCGGGGTAGTCCTGTCAAGAAATAGATCTATAGTCAATACATGCTCCCCGATCATGAAGTACTGCTGCACTGCATCCCAACTTCGAAGCATATGCTCTAGCAGTGGGACTTGGGCCCTCATGCCCTAGACCTGGAAGAACTTCAACAACCCACAGTTTCTGAATGCCTCCACACACATTGGATCATTTGTTGCTTGTACATCTTCCACTTCATGTTCACGCTCACGCCATTCTAGAACCATGGTGACAGCCACAAACCTGTCAAAGGAAGCATTTAAACACCATTAGAGCTCACCCAAACCATCAAAAGTTTTTCTTGTGGGCTAGGTTTGATTTTGGAGATGGACGTTTTTGTCGTTGCACCCCGTCTTTGATGATAGGGCGACATCATCGCAAGACACCATAACAGGTTTTGCGACGACCCGGGTTTGTCGCAGTTCCCGTAAGGGAGACCTGCGACGACCCGAGGGCGCAAAATCCTCTCATAAATCAACCTAAAAACATAAAAAAAAATGGACAAAAAATGAAATTGTAAACCACTAGAAAGATGCTGACTGAGATTTAGGTTTACCTACTCCTAACGGTGCGTGAAATGGTCACTCGTAGCTCCAGCAATCGACGAATGAAATTCTGCACCATATGGCACTTTCTTCTCCCCAAACTTGGCAAATGACAATGGTAACTATGTTTGGTCATTTTTTCTATTTTATGAACAAAAAGGGAATGTTCTTTTTCAAATTTAGATGCTTTATGGGTTATTTGCTATAGTTTGGATTATTTTACTGCATTTGAATGCCCGGTTGACTATTTGACCTAGTTTTCAAGCATGCAGGAGACGTTAAGTGTTTCATTTTGCACCATTCTCGCATCATAAATGTTCTCATGTATGAACAACCCATTGAATGTTTTTGTTGTTATTTCCATCCGTTAGATTTCAATTATTTAATGAGACGAGCTAACTCTTTGTTCTTTCTCGTGCTCGTAGAACCATGAGAATAAGTCACCGAGTTATGATTTATCACTTTTTCGGACTCGTTAAACTCCTACAGAAAAGGAACCCCCCCGGAGTCTATCTTTAAGCTCTTTTCAGGCTCTCGAAATATGAAAAGATCGCCAAGCGAACTTGTCGTGTTCACGCTTGCTAAAGTATTTGAACGGTCGTCTCCCTGGTGATAGTTTACCCCTTTTCGGACCAGGGGGCACTATTTACAAAAAATGAATACTACAGCCAATCATGACTGGAAGAGTCCTCTCTCGCGTTGTTTTACCCTTTTTCAGGCGACGAGGGTAACCTTACGAAAAAGGACCGTTGGAGTCTTCTTTAGTTCTTTTCAGACTCTCTAAACATGAAATGACGATCGAGTTTACCTTCTATGGACTTGTTAAAATTGAACATTGAAGGGCTCGCTATGGGACGAACCCCTCCTCTCCCAGGTTCGGAAAATATTTGGGATTGGACTCATCTATGAGATGAGCTATACCGAGAATCTAGTTACCCTCATAAAGCTCGTAAAAAACACATGAGGCACTCATCAGTCATGATGTGGAAAAAGGAAAGTTTTTATGTTACACTCTTTACATGTGGCAGTACCTAGTCGTTCTTGAACATGGCACTCATTTGCATTTGCATACAGTGCTTGGATCATCCGTTTGTCCTCGAGTTTTTCCTACTTCCTGAGTCTTGTTACTCCTTTGGGTCATTGAAAGAATACTTCCACCATCAGTTGCATTAGGAGTTGGTGTTTTACTTGTCAAGTCATGCCATGCCCATGTTCAAGAATACTTTCACCACTCATCATCTGCAGTCAGTACACCTTCCACCATGTCAGGTCTACTCTGAGTCAATCTTGCATGTTACTGTACCATCCGATCTACTCCAAACATCTGTTATCGAGTGTCGTGTCGATGATGGGGGATTCATCATGGCCCTCCTTCGACGAATTCATCCTTGTCGACTTCAAATCATCATCCGAGGATTGAATCTAAAAACCAACCAAGTACCTTGGGCATACATGCCTCAATGGTAGGTTACCTCGCTTTCAACATGAGTTTACATCATTGACTCTTGATTGAAAATTTTTGTTGAGCGTTCGATTCAACTCATTAATTCACGCTCAGTGGTATGTACTCTGATACCTTGGGGATCATTGACATCAATGGTGATTTCCCTCGCGCTTGTTAACGGTATATATCAATGACCGGTAATCAAGTGGTTTCTACCATGTTCGACGTCAAGACATTTGTAATCACATGGATAGATTTGTATCATTGCGGGTTAGGCTTGAAGACCCTAGGGAGTCATGTTTTACCCAAGTTGCGATGGAGATTGTTTTGAGTCAAATATTACACGGATCCACCTTTGTATTGGTCGTGGCCGTGTTATCATCTCATCATGGATCTACGCTTGTGTCTAGTAGCCATGATTGTGTTCAGTCGGTCATTACTACCATGGATCTGCATTGTATTGGTCGACAACCATGTTGTGAGTCATATGAGACTGTGTACTCAGAGTCAGTTGTACTGCAGCAACATCCTTTGTCCAACAAGTCCATTGCCATTCCTTCTGCCAAAGAATTTCACCTATCCAGTTTCAAACAACTTCATGCTTTGGGGAGGCATTCTGGTACACCTAAATATTACTACCTTGAGACTCAGTGTAAACATCCCTAAAGTTTCCCATGACTGGAGGACTTAACTAACCTGTTTTTGGAGGTCATCATAGTTCATCCTTGTGCAACATGCGACGTCATAGGTTGTCCTAATGCAGCCTACGACGATGTCAGTTACTTGGATAAAAGAGCATCTTCAATCCCATTCTCAAAGATGACTGATGTGGATCCCTATCCCTAGCCTATAGGGGAGCTGGCATTCGGTTCCCTAGCCTTTGGGTGAAATCCCCTATCTCTCTCCTATCATATCTCAACCTATCCTATCCTCCTAGTCCTATATAAGTGAATCTCATTCCCATACCAAAGGGAGGAAGTCTATAGTATGTACATGCTGGTGAAATTAGCTTAGGAGAGATCCCTACTCATCTATTGGGAGACTCATACTTCCTTGGGAGGCTTTGGCATTGGCTTGATCGGAGAAGAATTGCTACATTAAATCATTGGTTGTAATCACTTCCTTCTATGTCTTTCCTTTTTATACAGTAATATAAATGCTTTCCACCAAATCTCATTACATTGATGATATTTTGTGTAGTTTGCCTGCTTAATTGCTTACTTAGATCTATTATTGTGTAGATGCATTTTACTACTTGTGTTGTCTTGTATGCCTTGACAGGTTTTACAGCTGAGATCCGAAGACCATCAAGTTTGGAGCAGCATTCAAGGAGAAAGGATCAACGATCTGAAAGGTAAAGCATCTAGTCCCTTGATCTCTAATTAGATCTAGGAAAGTTATTTCTATTATGTTCGTATTTGTTCTAGACTTACGTTAAGCTAGGGAAATCAGGCCTCGAGTCCACTCTTGGTAGATTGTCCGTCAAACAGAATATATCATTTTTTTGGTGTACTAATACTTCTTATGTTTTACTAATGCATATGTGGGGCCAGAGAGGCCACCTAGAGCTTCCCCTATAGAGCGACGAGGAGAGGGTAGGGTCGTTTCTACTCACGATCGAGAAGCGAGCAACATACTCGCGAAGACTGAGGATAACTTAGAGAGCTTGAATGCCGACATCCCAGACATGTCGCTAGATAATTTTCCTCGGCACTATCAGCGCCACACGGTGGGAGTTTCTGCGAGTATCAGACGTTTGCTCCATCGGGTATCTCGGGAGGTGATATGTTATCGCGAGCACCATGACTAGACCCATTGTCTATATGTAGTGATGTATTGAAAGCCATGAGCTTTAGAATTTTTCCATGATGATGTACTTAAAGATATGAGCTTTGGATTTTGCCATGATGATGTATTGAAAGCTATGAGCTTCATATTTTGTCTTAGTACTTATTTGTGGAACTTTTATCATAATTAATATAAAAGTGATTTTATATATAATGTGTCTATGGTGAATATAAATCGCACAAGGATTGCTTATTTATGCATAAATGATTTACATGTTATGTTTATTTACATGTTCCACCAATGAAATGTTTAAGAATGTGAGATATACCAATTTATAGTAACATTGACCAATGAATCAACGATCGTATTCATGTGTCTAGGGATGTGTTGGTATTGAAGAAATTAAAACGATCTCTCCAGGAGACGTACGCGTCAGAAAAGATGGAGTAGCGTAGGATCACGAATGGCATAGACTCGGTTTAATTGAGAGACCACGAGTTGAGAATCCAAATAGATAATCATGTGGTCTAAACCATAGGAAGAGACACGTCGATTAATAATCCAATTACCGCGTGATACTCAATGGAATTATTGGTTGCAAGACCAAGGAAAACTCCTCTATAACTAATGAGTTCACCAGCAAGGGAATAGAATACCCAAGCTGCTAAAGCAAGGTTCTTAGTGTGCCGACTAGCCCCATCCGTGAATCCATAATAGGTTTCCATCTGCACATTCAAGCAGAACATGGTATAAGCAGCCACTATGAAAATAAGACCCTAAACTATAAAGGAAAAAGTCACACACATTATATACAAAATGTACAAGGTACTTATGCAGGATTTACCTAATCATAGTACCTCTTGAGGTAGAGCCCATTTATAGGCTCCCTCAAGGGTGTCCCATCATAATCAACCAACTCGTAGGTCCTTTTTTTTAAAACATGTTTCACGATGTAGGGCCCATGCCACATGGACTCGAACTTACATGCCCCCAGTTTATCATGTTTTTGGTCATATCTTAAGACCATATCACCTTCATTGAAGACGCGAGGTTCAACAAATTTGTTGTATTGGGCTTTGATGAGCTTCTTGTGTGCTTCATTAGCGAGAGCAACATCACAACAGGTTTCATCCAGTTTGGCTAAATATAGGAAGCATTCATCTTCAACCGTGGTGTTTGGAAAGAGTTCGACGACTAGTTTCAAAGACGGGATCTCGCACTCTATAGGAAATACTTCTTCCAGTCCATATACCAATCGAAAAGGTGTGAATCCGGTAGCATTTTTGACAGAGGTTCTATATGCCCAAAGGGATGAGAAGACCATTAAGTGCCAATTCGATCTATGGGTCCCTACCATGCTTTGTATCATGGTTTTCAAGACCTTATTAATGGCATCTACTTGACCATTTTCTCGGGGTAGTAGGGGGTTGAGTGTTCATGGAGAAATCCCAATTTGGCGCTCAATTCAATTACCATTTGGTTCTGTAAATGTGAGCCATGATCTGTGGCAATGGCTCGTGGAACCCCAGACATAGCAATAACATGATTGGACATGAAGAGTGTGACAGTTTTGTCGTCTTCTTTATATGTAGGCATAACCTCAGCTCATTTTGCGAATTAATCAACTGTTACAATAGAACAGTTGTGCCCCCCGGCTAAGGTAGGCTTACAGTGAATGAAATCTATGCCCCATTTTGTAAAGGGGCCGACGACAATAACTGGGTGTAAAGGGGCAGGGTGAGTGTGATTTTTGGAATGAAAAAAATGGCAGGGAGGACACTTCTTAATGGCTTCCATGCAATCCATAAAAATGGATAGCCAGAAGTATCTAGCGCATAAGATCTTCTAGGTTGTAGCCATCCCAGAGAGGTGACCGCCACATGCCTTTGAGTGGCAGTCATTCAGAACATGCTTGGACTCGTCATGAGTCAAACATTGTCGTAATATCAAATCAATACCATGGCGATATAGGGTGTTGCCGATGATTAGGTAATATTTGGCATGATGGAGGATACGACGACGTTCATTGTGGGATAAGTGAGGCCCAAAGCATTGTGTTTGGAGATACAAGCTGATATCTCCGTACCATGGATCAAAGGTACTGATTAGGAACAATGACTCATCGGAGATAGAGTCAATGGGCTTAGAGTCATGATCAATACGAGGAAGGTCGCAAATTAGCTCCGCAAATACTAATGAATTTTTAGATTTTTCCTTTTCAAACTATAAATCAAATTCTTGAAGAATCACAATCCATCGTGAATATTTGCCCCCTAGTACTTGACGAGTTAAGACATGGTACATAGGGTTTGAATCGGTGATGATAGTAGTTGTACAGAGCAAAATGTAATGACAGAACTTCTGGATGAAGATGTTAGCTTCCAAAGCCAACTTCTCGACATATGAATAATGAGTGTCAGAGTCGATAAGACCCTTACTAAGGTAAAAAATTACATGTTCTTGCGCGTTGTTATCTTCCTGCACTAAAACCATACCAACAGTCGAGGTAGAAGCAGCAAGATAAATGATATAAACCTTGGTGTAATCAAGTGGTTGTAACACGGGTGCATGGGTAATGGCATGCTTGAGATTGTCAAAGGCACTTTGGGCGTAGTCGACCAAGACAAAAGGGAAGTCCTTTTATAATAACCGCATATAACCCTGTGTCTTTTCCACATAATTACACATGAAACGACGCAAGTAGTTTTCCTTGCCCTGCAAACTTTGAAGTTCAGTGATGTCCGTAGTTAGGGGTAGGGATAGAATAGCTTCTACCTTGAGGGGATCAATGTGGATCCCATCTTTTGAGACAATGAATCCAAGGAGACGTCCATAATCCACGAAGAATATGCACTTGTGAGGATTTAGGCGGATGTTATAGCGTCGACATCGGAGGAAAATAGTCGTTAGATGATCGATATGAAACTCATGATTATTTGAATGAGCTAACAAATCATCAAGGTAGGGATCCACTGAATCCTTAATATAGTGAAAGGCGTACGACATGGCCTGTTGGAATGTAGCATTGGCAATTTTAAGGCCAAAAGGTAATTTTTGGTATGCAAATGTACCCCATCGACATATTAACGTAGTCTTGTGCTAGTCTGCTGGGTGGATCTCAATTTGATTATAGCAAAAACATCCATCCATAAATGAGAAGATGACACTACTGGCACAATTTTCGATGATTTGGTCGATAAACGTGATGGGGTAATTGTCCTTAGGACAAGCCTTATTTAGATCTTGGTAATCAACACAGACCCTGATGGTTCCTTGCTTTTTTGTAACAGGAACGATGTTGGAGACCCAATCTTCCAAGGGGAGAGGATAAATGAAACCAGCTTTCAACAGCTTTTCAATTTCTGCTTTAATAACTGTAGTCTTTCGAGGGTGCACTAAAGGGAGTTTTTGTCGGACGATTTTTGTGTCGGGATAAGTTTTGATCTCATGCACAACAATAGTAGGATCAATCCCGGGCATTTATTCATAGCTCCATGCGAATAAATCACAAAATTGTTTAAATAAGGCTGTATAAGTTTTGATTTCTTCAGAAGAATAAGTTTGGCCAATATGGATATGTTCCACGACATCAGGATTCGCTGAGATTTCAATGGTAGTGGTCGGTGTAATGATTTCCCAATTCCCTTCAGTTACCGTATCCTGGGTGAGAATAGGAGATTGAGGGTTGGAAATGACATCTAGTGAAATAATAGTTTGAATATCATTCTCTACCGTGTTTAAAGGTGGGAGGAAGGATGATCAATGGTGATGGTCATCCCATGGGAGCTCATCCAAGCTCATAATCTCCATGATGGATTCATCGGAGGGAAATGTCTGGAGGAGATAATCCTCGCAGCCAAGATGGTAGAGACCATGGGTCTGATTCCACTAGGTGATGGTCATCAGGTGAATCAGATACCGATTGGATGGCCTTATAAGTAGCCTCAGTGGGGCTGAGAGGCATCTGATCTCCAATCGAATTAATGTCAATAGGATTAGGAACAAGCCAAGGGTCCACTGAGTTGGAGGAAGATGGGTTCATGGATGAGATCATGTTCACCGTGGCAACTTATGATGGGGGATCGGGTGTTGGAAAGACTCCCATCAGGGATGAGTCCTATCCCCACACTCTCATATATTTGCGAAGAGTGTCCTAGAAGAGGGACATTATTCGCGGGATGAATTGTGGTGTTCGGTGTACAAAAATATAATTGGTCGATAATGACAATTTTTCATTGATGGGGAAATTGCACAATGCGGAAGACATAAGATGCTACTGCAATCATAGCGTAAAACCAATTTTGATCAAGCAATAAGTTGTAATCCAATGGTGCTGGGACTACTTCCACGTTAATGGAAACATTCTTGCCTCCTAATTCAACGGCTAAGGATTGTAAAAACCTGTGTGGTTGGAATCCATGTCCGTCAAATGATTTCATAGTGGTAGGAGAACGGTTCAGTTCAGGAGAACCAATGGCTCTCCAGCATGACAAGGAAATTACGGAAGTAGAAGCTCCTTCATCTTAAACAGTACGATGGATATTTTTCCTAGTGACATTGGTAATGATTTGGAACGTCAGTAGGTGGGAAAGCCTCGGCTTAAAGTATTCCAATCTAAACATGATGGTATTAAATGATTCTGGAGCCACTGCTCCAATAGCAGATAACAGAGTCTTATGTTGATTAGGACAGTTTTGTAAGACTTCAAGGGTCGACATAGCACATGGTGCCTAGGATAGATTTTCCACAATATTATAGTTTTGAGCGGCCCGGGTGTTGGGGTTGAAAATCGCTTTTTGGATTGTACTATTGGATGGACGCAATGCTGCATCCGATATCAGTTTGTCTATGGTCAAAGCACCTTGTGTAGGAGGGATAATGGATGCGGATGTGGAGGATTTTTCAGTATACACTAGTACAAAATGAGAGATAAGTGACTAGGCAACTAAAAAATTTAGTCACCACGGTTTTTTCAAGGGAAAAACGACCAAAATTGAGCAATTTTAAGTGATCCAACTAAAAACGACTAATTTAGTCATGGGATAAAATATACGACTAGATAACAAGTGACTAAAATAAAAATGACTAACGTAAATGACTAATTTAGTCACATCAATACAAATATGGCTGGATAACAATGATTAACAATATGAATTATTCATTTATGTTAAGTAATTTTTAGTTGTGTCATCCTGACAATGGAAAATTACAATATTTACAATGTATTTGTACAATTTACTAAATTTTAACACTGCAAATAGATTCAGAGACCTCTTTAAGTAGACTCTCCATCTGCAGTGTTCAAATTTAGTAAAGAGGTCTTTGAATCCATCTGCAGTGTTAAAATTTAGTAAATTATAACATTGTAGATGGATTTAGTGTCTTGAGTGATGTTAATTGTGTCACTCGACAATGGAAAATTGCAATTTTGACAATGAATTGTTACGATTTACTAAATTTTTTGTGGAGGATTGCAATCCTTGTCCTAACTCTTTTCTTCTGCAATTAAATTCAATGCAAAGTACTATTCGTTAAATGACCTCCACTAGATTCTTTATCCAGAACAAAATTGTACATGCGTGCCTTGGTGGATAAGTTAACCGTTTCACTACGCATCATGATAACATGAGCGGTCGTGGATGTTTCGCCTTGTGAAGGAGTTGGTTGTTGTGCAACCATCTGTTGTTGTTGTGTGGGGAAGGCCTATGTTAAAATTGTGGGTTGAGGTTTTCCTTTTAGGCACTTTTGGACTTCTTCACGATGTGGGCATTCTTTCATGAAGTGGTCATCACCGCACAGTAGACATGGATATGTAGCCTTCCGTTTCGGTTTGGAATCAATAGAGTCTGTAGTGGTTTTTGTTCCTGTTGATTAGAAGATTTCTTGGATTTTCCTTTTCTTTTCTTCTTGCCACCGGTTTTTTGAGATGAAGCAGATTGGAATGAATTCACCTTTGCGGTGGGAGCAGGACTGGGTGAATAGTTGGTGTTATTACCAGCCTGTGACGGATTTGGAGTTGAAAATGTATGGCTTTGTGATCCAATTGATGGGGTGGCAGGTTGGGTTTTTATGGAACCAATTATGCCATCGGCATGTGATCTCATGGATGGTTTTGTTGGGTCATATGTGGGCCGAGGGGAATTGGGAATAATGTCATATAGAGTGCCAGATTGAGTGTAGACTAAGTCTAAGAATTGGGCACGTGAAATAGTGTGTTCCTCTGTAACTGCCCCGCCCATAGCGACATCTTTAGCTATGATAGGAAATAATGATTTGGTAAACCAGTCAACAAATAATTGGTCCGGAATGGGAGCCTTAATGAGCCGACGTCTTCTCCTCCATTCGTGAATATGATCGGAAATATGAGTGGAGGTAGATTTCAGGAGTGGAGTTAAAAGATCTATGTCAGTTTCATAGCGGATTGGTAATTGGAAATGCGTAAGAAAAGCCATAACCAAGGATCGAAACTCTGCGAAAAAGTGTGGTGGTAATTCGATATACCATTTGGCGGCCGTACTGGTGAGAGTTCTTTAAAGAACCTCAAATGGATAAAATCATCCATTAACGAGTTCGAGGAACACCACAAGTGTTATGTCATTGCGTGGTTTTTGGGATCATTCCCGAGTTTGTTGTCAAACTTGGGTATGTCCGATGGCAGCTTCACAGGAATGGGTGGCCAATTCATGTTATGTTGAATGGGATCGTTGGTCAAACGTGACAGATCCGACAGATCAAGTGTAGCCAGAAATGGTAATTGTCGGTTTGGATGTGGATACTGGTAATATTGGTACGGAATTTGGGTACCAGTAGGACCTTATATCGATTGATCATAAGGTCCTCCCATAGAGGGTTGGCCATATGGTGGGGGTCCTCCCATGTTAGGAGGTGGACCCGATGAGGGTCCTCCAGAATGAGGGGGTTGTTCAGATGGTGGGGGTGGAGGTGGGACATGTGGTGGGTGTGGTGGTGGGGGAGGGAGGGGGTGGGCCGCCAGCTAGGGGTCCAGTCAATAGAAAATTATGATGCCCCCATGGGGTGTTTTTGTTTCCAGGGTAAGGTACTATGCGATAAAGACTTCCTGGAGCAGTTTGATAGATTTGACTCATTGCCATATTGTGATTACCCGAATATATATAACCCCATGCGGGTTAGGCCCATACAAATGATCCCCCCGTGTGATGTGCCCACGAAGGTTTCCCCATGGCCAAGGGTGAATTCCTAGTCATATTATAAGCCATAAACGAAGGTTTTTCTCCACTTACATTTTGTCCACTAGCTAGAGGTTTCCCCCCAGTTAGGTTTTGTCCACTAATTAGAGGTTTCCCTCCAGTTAAGTTTTGGCTACCAACCAAAGTTTGGCTCGTAATTAGGCCAATGACCATAGGTTGCCCTGAGGCTATATTTTGACCACTAACTAGAGGGTGGCCTCCAATCATACTTTGTCTCTAAGGTTGCGTTCCAGTCACGAAGTTAACAGTGGCTAAAGGTTTCCCCCCAGTCATTGAGTTCAAAAGAGGTCGAGAACCGACCAATTGATGTGAAACATATGGAAAAGATGGTTGGCCTGGTTCGTAGGAGGTCATGTTGGGCACAGACATTCATGGTGAAGGAAAATAAAAAGAATACATGGGAGAATGGCGTTCGGGGTTCACTACTTCCAAAGTGGATCGGGGAAGGAAACTCTGGCGCCTTACCCGTTCTCCAAGTATCAGTAAACGAGATATGGTATCTTGAAGTGGTCTAAAAAATTATTCATTTGAGATGAGTCTGGTAGGACGCGGAGGTGGAGGTGTCTCCACAGTTGATGGTGAACCAAAATAATAATAAAATAACTTGCCCTAGGAAAGTCCCCCAAAATGAAGCGGTTGGACCAAAAGCAGTTGCTATTAGGTCATTTGGAGGTCGAGTGAATATCCAATCGACAACTCCAAGGTGTCCTTCAATTGAATGGTGAAAAGATGTGTTACGCTAAGAAGGTTGTTCCACCACTAATGGTCCCATAGGATCGGTGATGGCAAGATTTACAGGAGGAGAGAAATCCCCTCCTGATTCAGTAACTGGAATTCCTTCTTCATGTGAACCAGTTGTAGTGGGTTAGTCCATATCTGCCCCTGTGCTTCCTTCCCAAATGATAGGATATTCAGGTGGCAAGTTTTGTATTCTACGAGATCTCCTTAAGGGTTTCTTAGCTAGAATGGTTGATGAAAGTCTCCTCCTAAGAGTCTTCTATGGAAAAACACACTTCAGGTCTTGCTCAAGCTAAAGCCGCAAGAAAACTTATGTGACAAGTGGGATAAAGAGCTGGATCCTCACAGGAGTGTCAAGGCATCGCAACTCGCGATATATTGTAGGGTCCAACAGTAATACTCAACCCAATATTTCAGAGCACTAACCAAGGAGGATTAGGACCGTACCCCTGACCGTATTAACCGACTACCTACCAGTACATGCGTAGTATCTCCCTGAGTGTTGTTCTCAGTGTATTAGAATGTCAAGACAGCCAATGGTTGAATCGGATGGTTTAAGGATCCTAGTGGGGTCTCTCGATATACACAAGGTACGTAGGAGCTTCAATTTGTAGTAGTGTTGTCTAATGCACAATCGTTCGACATGAGCCTTTCTATGTACCGTCGAGTACGTGAAGTACCTTTCTATATAACCTTAGGTACGTGAAAGGTTGTTCAATATACCGACTAGTACGTGGAAGAACTGCAAGCCCTCGGGATGCAGTGCATGCAAAAAACGACAGTTGCTACGCTTAAATACGTTGGAGCACATCTCTAACCTATCACACGAGTTTCTAAATATTTTAACTTAGACTAGCGCTTGATTTTATCTTGTACGATTAAGTGGATGCATGAGGTGTGGACTCAAACCAATATGCATGAATAAGCTAAATGAGATGCACGTCTTTTATTTTTCAATGAAAACTATCTAATGAAAGGAGAGAGATATTTATTCTTTTGTTGAAATAATTAAAATCTACCCCGAAATACAATACTATCCTTTCACTTTTCTCCTTGAGCAAAACCAAAAGACATAAGCGAATAACACTCTTTCAATCAAATCCAATGATACCAAAATAACCGCCAAAGCAATTTTTTTGTTTTGTTTTTTTCAAAAGAGATTTGACGATGCAAATCGAAAATAAAAGAACAATGGAATCCTTTAATTTGCAAAACACCTCAATTTCAAACGAAGAAGCAAAGGAGTTAAGAGGACGATTTCAGAGATCTTTGGAACATGCACTAATTGTAAAAATTCTTGAAAATATAAACTTTATGATCAATCTAAGAATTCTTCTCTTTTTCAAAGACTTTTAGAAAATCAAGAGGAAAACATGGAAAATTCTTAGCTCTTTCAAGTTTTCCAAACAATTATCCAAGATCCAAAAGATGTATATTCTCAATGAATCAAAGCAATACACTTCAACTATGAAGAGAATGAAAACCCAATTCCTTTTAACACTATGTTCAATCAAATCCAAATATGACTTTGCTCACTTCGAGAGAGTTTTGCAACTTTTGAAAACAAATGGTATCCACCCAAGCAATCAATCTCAAATCATACAACAATCCAAACCAAACGTACACTATCAAGAGTTGGTACAACAACACAATTTCAAAGGTTTCAAGACTTAAAACAAAGCAGATTAGAGGCTTCTACATGTCCACAAGACTAGTCATGCTTGCAAGAGAACAAACTCACTCAAAACAAAGCAAGTAACCGCTTGACTATAAAGACTCAACGAGAAAGCACACTACTCCAAATTCCAAGAATAAAAAAAGAAACATAGATCTACGGAAAATACATAAATTGACATAAAATTAGAAGATGGCTAGATCCAAGTCTAAGCAGGGGTAAAGGCCCTACTACAAAATTATGTAGTACGACGCGGTCTGTCAGTACAACAAAGTGCGTCTTTATGGGTTGACACAGTTTAATACACTACCTAGGCGCATTGATGGCACTCTGTGTATCAAAGATAAAGCGCCTCGAGATCCCAAAAGCGTTTTTTTTCAAAAAATGAAAGCTACAGGACCCCTGAACTCAACAAATTTGGGTGGGCCTAGGGTGCCAGGAGTAATCTGGATGACCCAGTGACTCTATAAAAGCAGATCCAATAAAAAAGTGACACGATCTAAGAAAAATATGAGCAAAGAAAAATAAATAGATCTAGAGAGCAAAGCTCCCCATTATGGTCGTCAATTTTGTTTTCAGGACTAGTCTGCAAATGTGGACATAAGCTAACCTCCCTAGGTTAATCACTAAACTAGAACAAAGTAAGCAATCATACATACATTCCCCTAACTTGATCCAATCACAAATTGAAAGATAGAAGACATACCTTTTCCTGTGAGTTGTTTTCAATGATCCAATGCTCCAACAAGCTTGCTCATCCACTTATAAAAAGTACCTACAAGACATGTAAGCCAAGCAACGCAAGAGGAAAACTAGATCTAGGATTAGATTAAGTTATATATATGACCAAGGAGATATACAAATAAATGAATAACAAACCATTTATAGAAAATGAAATGCAGTATTGTATTAATAGAAATGGTAAAGAGTACAACCACTTAAGCCTTGGTGTCGTATCTCCTCTCTAATGGATTCCTCTTTGCTCCAAGATGTCACTTCAATGAAGGAAGGATAAGGATCTAAAGTCTATCACTCCTAGTGTAATTTCTCCAGCATAACTCTATTCTCAATTCCTCCTCCCCTCACCCATGGCCAAGACTTGAATTTATAGGACAATATGGTTAGAGGAGAGATGAGATCTTTAGGGATAATGGATGAGGTATGATCCCAATAAGTGAGGAATTCGAGTGAGATCCTATCAAATAGGGAGGAAATATCATCTAGATAATATTTCATTCTAGAGACTTCTCAAAACCCCCCCTTTTTTCCTACCCATACAGACATCGACGCAACCTGGAAGTAGAGAAATGTGTGCCAAATGAGCTCGACGCGAGTTGATGAGAAGACAAGTTGCGTCATCGACGCGGGGTGACAATAGAGAAAGTCGCGTCGATGGACATCAACACAAGCTGTTAATGAAGCAAAGCATGTTGAAGTCACAAAAAGGCTGATTGCAGGACAAAAAGAGTTAAGGACCATTCATCATGGATGTAGCTTTAGGGATTGTGGCAACATGTAGTCACATGGCCTTGTACAACTGACATAAATTCTATGTAACAAAAAATCAACAAATTATGTAAGTTATTCAAATCTTGATGCTGACTTGAGTGCTCTGTCTTACTTGTTCATGTATAGGACAATGTATATCACATGTATCTCATCCTCAATTTCTCCTATGCATGTAATGGACTAAAGAAATGAAGGAAATGAACTAAGGTGTTGAGTGACGAGAACAAAGTGATGATTATAACCCATGAAGCCATGAAATAGGGAACCGACACAATTGATGTAACTGCAAATCCCTTCCCCACATCATTCCTTTGTTGCAAGCAGATGGGACGTGCTATGATGCACACGATTGTTATGACGATGTTCAAGGGAAAACCTTAAGCACTAGATAAACTTGCCATAAATCCTTGCCTTGGAACCCTGATGTCACAAACAAAAGTTAAGCACCACATATATGTACCATAAATCCCTACCATGGAACCTTTATATAATAGGGTTGTAGCAAGTAAACCCTAAGCACCATATATACTTGCCATACATCCTGGTCATGGAACCTTAAGTGCCAAACTCACTTGCCATAAATCCTTACCCTGGAGCCTTAAGTACCACAAAGACTTGACATAAATCCCTACCCTAAGGCAGGGACTTATGTCAAGTATCTTTGGTACTTGAGGTTTGTCATGTTTGAAGAGCTTACCTTGCAATGTTTTACTTCAATGTTATAGGGCAAGGATTTATGGTAAGTTTGATTATTGCTTAAAATTCCACACAATAAAGGAGGTCACCCTACAATCAAGTAATCATATTACATCAAGATTCTATAATAGAGATGTCGAGGGGTCAACAACTCAAATGGTGAGGAGGTAAGTTTCACACTCTCCCCACCTAGGTTCAAATCTCCATCGATACATTGGCTCGTTGTGATAAGGCTAGAAAGGTAGGTGCTCCCTTGAGTCAGACCTCCATGTTGGGGGTATCTCTAAACATCTCATCATTTTCCAAGTCATAAGTTATTCGTATATATGGCTTACAGGTTGTTGGATATACTCTTGGATTATAGTGGCAGTTGTCGACTTTATCTGGCTTGTAGGATGTTGGATATACTCTTAGGTTATAGTGGCAATCGTCGACTTTGAACCTAGGCCTCACTCAATTAACTTTGACGAGTTACCAATTTCCATAGCTAAACAAACATATTCTATTAAGAGATTTATGACAGCTTTAACTATGGCTCAAGGTTTGTTCTACACTTCTACGTACGAGGATTTCAATACTGCAAAATACGTGTTTTCACGATGGTCCAGACATATTGGAGAGGTGCTGAGCTAGCGCTCGTGATCATCACCACATTACATTGGACGTGGTTAAGCCCTCAATCTACACTCATGGGAGAGGAGCCAATGGTGGAATAGGGAGACCAGTGGTGGAGTTAGGAGTGGTGTTGATTGACCTCAATCTTGGAAAAACAAGCCACCATAAGTGGTTCATAAAAGTATTTTATGTACAAATCATTGTTAATATTTTCATGTTTTTAAAATTATTTATCAAAAAATTATCTTTTACATTTTGAAACAAGTGAAATAAGCAGCAAAGCTGCTTAGTACCTGCCTCTTAAAAATAATTTGAAAATAATGAGAAAATAGTGATCAGAGTAATTTGTAATTTATGAATATTTTACACTAAATTATTAGTGAAATCAATAAGCTAACATGTTTTGTATTATATATTTGATGAAATATATATAGTTATATTGTTTCTTATAATATATTTGATATAGATATGGTTGTATTGTTTCTTATAATATATTTGATATATTCAATACAACCTCATCATGTTTATTAAGATAAATTATTTTGTATTATGTTAAGTGTTAGTGGGTTAGTAGCATCAATCATGGATAACTATATTTCACCATGTAGTCTTCCATGTTTGACTTAAATCAACCATAGTAGCTGGGGAGTTAATGGCATAGTAGTTGAAGCATATTAGTATGTTGGTAGGTCTTAGTATGCAATGGCTGGGGATATTTTGGGTTAATGGTTAAAGAGATAACAAACTAGATATTAGCGGTTCATGGTAATGGATTAGTGGTGAGATGAATATGTTAACATGTTTTGTATTACATAGTTGTCAAAATAGATATAATTATAATGTTTTTTATAATATATTTGATACACAACCATAAATATGTTTATAAAGAAAGATTATTTTGTAATATAAATATTTAATTAAAAAAAACTATATATTGATTAGTAGAATAAACAAAATAACAAGTTTCATTTAATGTTTTTTTCCAAAAGCACCATTATTCAAAAATTATAATGGTTAATCATAAATTAAATATCTATAAATATAGATTTTTAACTAAAATATAAATAGTTTATATTTTATATAAACTATTTATTGTTATATAAATAGTTTATGTTTTATATAAATTATTTTTTGTTATATAAATAATGGATCAATGATGAGGGTCTTAGTATGCAATGATTGGGGATATTTTGAGTTAATGGTTAAAGAGATAACAAGTTAGATATTAGGGGTTCATGATAATGGGTTAGTGGCGAGATGAATATGCTAACATGTTTTGTATTATATAGTTGTTAAAATAAATATAATTATAAAGTTTTTTATAATATATTTGATATATTCAACACAACCATAAATATGTTTATAAGGAAATATTATTTTGTGATGTAAATATTCAATTAAAAAAAACTATATATTGATTAATAGAATACACAAAATAATAAGTTTCATTTAGTGTTTTTTCCAAAAAATCATTGTTAAAAAGTTATAATTGTTCAACATAAATTAAATATTTATAGATTTTTAACTAAAACATAAATAATTTATACCCATATCATTAATCTTTTATTTTGTTATATAATTTAATAAATTTACTTAAATTATATAACTTAAATCTTATTACATATACATATATAAATTCTTTTTTTCAAAGGTAATTTCCACCTGGGAAATGGTCACCACCCGCTATTCTAAAGAATCAAGGTGGCACGAATTACAATCATTACAATATGGGCTCAACAAGAGCAATATGTCACTTACAAGAATTGAACCTAAGTGGGGAGGGTAACAAACATTCCTCCCAACCACCCAAGCTACAACCAATGGACATACATATATAAATTCTTACCAAAACATAAAACAAATATCATTAAAATTATTCATAAATTCAATAATAATAATAATATACTATACATTCAAATAACTTTATGTCTCACATAGTATTTTAAAACTGCAATCTATAATTATTGAAATAATAGATTTTAAAAATCACAATTTTTACAATTAAAATTAAAATAAATTTCTTAAATTAAAAATATTTTAGTAATTAATAATTTTAATTGAAATTTTAATTATTTGAAAAATGATGTAATACTTTTTAATTACAAATATTACAATTTGTAATTTATAATGGTTTATATAATAAATTTATAAATAATTAAAATGATAAAATTTAAAGAGATAATATTTTGAAATTATAATTTATAATTTTTTAAACAATAAAAATAAAATTTTAATGATTTACTATTTTTAAATTATAATTTATAAATAATCAAAATATTAAATTTTGAAAATTGAAAATATTATAGTAAAATTAATGTAAATTCCATTTTAAAATATTAAAAAATGGAATGTGTCCATATAAATATACCTATGTGTACATAGTTAACAACCTCAATGCTTTCCATTTCTTTTTTGACAGCTACCCAGCTTTAATTGCAAGCTAATAACTTACGGAGGGATAAGGGGATAGGATGCTAACGCGGATGCTGCTGCACTATTCCCTATTGGCCTCTTGATGGATTACGTGGTTCACCATTGCATTTATGTTAATAAATGATGGTGGTACGCTGCTGCTGCAGTATTCCCTATTGGCCTCTTGATGGATTACCTGGTTCACCATTGCATTTATGTTAATAAATGATGGTGGTACAGTGAAATGATAGATGATATAGATGTTTAATATTAAATAAAACATTCAAAATTATTAAATTATATTTTAAATATTTTTTAATTAAAATTATCTAATTATATCATGTCAATGATATTAATGATAATAATTTATAAGACACTTGGCAATATAATGTTTTTTTTTTTTTTTTTTTTTTTTTTTTTTTTTTTTTTTTTTTTTTTTTTTTTTTTTATATTGCACACCACATTAAATTAGTCAAATCACTAACATTAACCAACAAGAAAACAGAAAAATGTATTTTAAAAAATAAAAAAAATATATTTTAAATTTTAAAAAATTTAAATTAATACAGAAATTTTACAAAACTTAAGTAAAACTTTAGGAAGAAAAAAAAACTAATTAAAGTCAAAGCTTTTAGCATACCAAGTGATTGCTATATAACCTGCCGAGGCAAGTATAATAATAACCATATAACAAATGGTTATAACCACTTTTAAAACTATATGATAAAACATCTTTTAAATGGCATGTGGCATAATATTCGTTGGCATCATATAATAACCCCATATAAAACCAACTATAAAGGATATGTTGGTAATCCTCATGATTCGTGGCATGATCCCATATGGTTTGAATTTCCCACAATTAGCGGCATATATTGTCTTAATTAACCATCACTAACTTTTGGGAATTCGTGGCCTCCTTTTAACAACCACCCTATACTTTAGGATGAGGTGGGTACGTGAATTTTCAATGGGCTAATCATTATTTTAGAAAGGGCATGTGGTGGTTATGTCATTAATTTCGGTCACCATTGCATTTATGTTAATAAATGATGGTGATACAGTGAAATGATAGATGATATAGATGTTTAATATTAAATAAGACATTCAAAATTATTAAATTATATTTTAAATATTTTTTAATTAAAATTATATAATTATATCATGTCAATGATATTAATGATAATAATTTATAAGACACTTGGCAATATAATGTATTTTTTATTTTTAATTGATTTTTTATATGTGATAATTATATTGCACACCACATTAAATTAGTCAAATCACTAACATGAACCAATAAGAAAACAGAAAAATGTATTTTAAAAAATAAAAAAAATATATTTTAAATTTTAAAAAATTTAAATTAATATAAAAATTTTACAAAACTTAAGTAAAAGTTTAGGAAGAAAAAAAAAACTAATTAAAGTCAAAGCTTTTAGCATACCAAGTGATTGCTATATAACCTGCCGGAGAAAGGTATAATAAAATGAATATTTGAAATTTGAAATATCATTTTAAATCAAGTCCACTTTAAGTCACATCAATGTTCAAGCATTGGTCTCAATAAAAAATACACTAAAGCACACTAGTATTAGACATCTTGGAACTTTGTGGCTCACATAGCATCAATTTTGGATTTGTCACACCTCACTCGATTCCAATATGGTTAGATAAAGAACACGCCAATACACAACTACTACTACTTCCAATATGGTTAGATAAAAAACCTGCCAATGCACAACAAGTACTACTATTACTTACTACTATTACTGATAAAACAAGCACAACTACTAAATCCCTAATACCTATAGAGGACTGAGGAATTTGGTCACATCACAAGTTTGGTAGCTGCCACCAACGAGTGGTACCCGAGCTGTAACGAAAGCGTGGTACCCAACAATAAACAGTCAAATTAATCGCTTACTTAAAAAGCGGCAATGGGTAGCGAGTAGAATCATCTATATCCGTTCCTGACTTGTTTCACGGATTAAATCGTCCATCAGCTCCATTTCCCTCTTTCTGCGCGATGGCAAATCCAGTAATCCCGCGAGTCAAGTTGGGTAACCAAGGATTAGAGGTATGTGTTTTTACCAGTCTGCACCCAACAAGATCATCATCGACATTTTAATTCAGCTGAGAATGAATGATTTCCTTAATCTGGCGAATGAATGAATATAATGGTTTCATTTATCTGCCGAATGAATGAATATAATGATTTAATTGTACCTGATGAATGAATGAATGTTTGGAATGGGAGAAGGTGTCTAAACTCGGATATGGATGCATGGGACTTACTGGAATATACAACAATCCTGTCTCCGAGGAAGATGGCATCTCAATCATCAAGTACGCTTTTGAGAAGGGAATCACCTTCTTTGACACTGCCGATGTGTATGGCGCCACCACAAACGAAGTCCTGGTTGGCAAGGTATGATTTACTTTTAATATAAATTTACTCTGCAATTACTTTATTTGACTTTCCATGGCTCTGTGCAATTACTTGTATTAGGCATTAGTTCCATGGCTCTGTGCAAATACTTGTATTAGATATTAGTTCCATGGCTCTGTTCCATTAGTTTCTGATTACATCAACTAGGTCTTGGTTAAATGGCAAAAAGGAGTGGTAGTATTCTCCACCAAGGTGAAAATTTCCATAGATATGTATTTTTCCTGGTGGGTTGAAACATGCCTTCACTGGTGACTTCTTAGTCAAAAGGATCTTTTGAGTGTGTTGTAAGCTAGCTATTGTGGATTGTAATTTCTCCAGATTGGGGAGGGGCTTGCTTGATGCACAAAGATCTTCGGAAGTATTGAAAAAAGAAAAAAAACTTATGGTTATTTCACAACTGTATACTGAGATAGTTCTCTACAGGCCTTGAAGCAACTCCCTCGCGAAAACGTTCAGCTTGCAACGAAGTTTGGGATTGTAATGATAGATGGAAAGATGGATGCCAAGGGTACTCCAGAGTATGTGCGGAAATGTTGTGAAGCAAGCCTTAAACGCCTCGATGTGGAATATATTGATCTTTATTATCAGCATAGGGTGGACACAACAATCCCTATAGAAGAAACGGTAAGTATTTTGTTATGGTTTATAAAAGGTATAATAATGCTAGATGGCAGACTATTTTTCTTCTTGTTCATTTTATGACGCAGTCGTTGATTTTACACAAAGGCTTTCTATCCTAGGCTTTGTTACATTTTTGTGGGCAAGATAGCAAGTGCATATATGTCGAAACAATTTGATTGTAACATGATTTATTGGTGTTGCTCCTGGATGTTTTCTCCGGCAGCTAGTTAATGTAACTTTTTCTTGGTGATAAACATAGATTGGGGAGCTTAAAAAGCTTGTGGAAGAGGGCAAAATAAAATATATCGGGCTCTCAGAAGCTAGTGTGGACACCATTAGAAGGGCCCATGCAGTGCATCCTATTACTGCTGTTCAGATCGAATGGTCTCTTTGGACTCGTGACATAGAGGAAAGCATAGTCCCTGTGTGCAGGTTCTTTCAAGCTTGACTCTACTTCTTTATTTTACTTTATTTTTAACACTTCTTTATTTTACTTTATTTTTAACGTTCATCCCTTGAATCAATTACAATGAAACTAACCTTTGCATTGATCCTTGTTCTATTTTGTTTATATGGTTAGAATTTTGTTAACATAGAGACATCTCTGCAACTTCAAGACATTGTTATGAAACAAATACTTACAATAGTATAATACATCAAAGTATACACAATGTACAATAAATGTAAATGTAAAGCACAACTCCAAAGTAGATAAGAGAGAGGAGTTGCACAATAATTCCTTAAGGCTTAATTAATAGGAGAACCTCCTTTAGATACTCCATAACGTTTATATATTCAAATCACATGTTCCCTTCAATAATGACTACATGACATGTATATATACCTATTCACTCATTGCACATGCAAGCCCTTCATTAGGTCAATCACTATTACATATACATTTAAGTTTTTAACCCCATATATACCCTCCTCGGGGTCATATTATATACATTTAACCCCTTATATGCCTCCCCCTGGGTCATAACACAGTACTCTCCTTCAAAAAACATTGTCCTCGAAGCTTTGTAGTTAAGGGCCTTACATGTGATGAAACCTAGTAGGAGCTCCTTATATTCATGCTTTCTTGTTGCCATTGATGATGATCTATCGATCCAAATTCAATTCTTTTCGGTCTTAATTCTCAATAGCTGGTTGTCATATAGTTTCTTTCCTTTGATTTTATGTGTTGTTCTCGTGGCTTCTCCAATTTGTTGTAGTTTTTGGTTTCTGATATTATCTTGTCGATGGTTTCATTTGCAAGGCTGCAGCACTTTTGAGATGGTGATACTTTTAAGACTAGGAGTTACACCTAGAACAGTATGCAGATAATGGTCATCTTGAATATTTTGAGCATTATTTGCAAGGCTGCAAATACAAATTGCTGAGTATAATCAAGTAATACATATTTTACTGGTCGAGTATTACTATTGATTCCAGCCTTATCATTACAGAGATGGTACTTTGAGTCAATTTTTTAAAGACCGGAACCAGAGTTAGAACTGGTCGAGGGTTCAACTGGATCGGAACCAAAATTTGATGCGAACTGTCTGGCGAACCAGTTTAATAAAAGATAAAAAATATGAAAAAATTAATTAAAAAATACATATGAAACAGACATAAATTTTAAACATCAAGACTCTAATTGCTTCTAGCGTAAAAAAAACATCAAGCTACAACCTATAATAAGCCACAAACAATGCCTGCATATTAATGATTATCATGATCAACCATCAAACTCATCCCCACTACTGGAAATCGGATCCTCATCTTCTAATAGAAGATCACCCTCTGTCTCGAACTCCTCTAGCATGTTAGGGTCATCAACTAGTGGTTGTTGCTACTAGTGGATCATCATCCAATCCCTCCACAAGAAGCCCACGAGCAATGCCAAATCAATTCCAAGATCACTTAGAAGTTAGAATCACTTCAGCTTTGCAAATGCCAAATGCTCAATGAGAAAGGTGTCAGGGAAATATGGGGTGGGGAAGGTTTAGGTTTTTTTGTTTACTGGGTGGGCCCAGAATGGTTCAGGTCAGAACCGGTTGAATTGGTCCGTTTGCTGGTTATGCACTGAATTGGCTAGTTTGGTACATAACCGGTTCAACCATCTATCTGTTGGAAATCAAGATCAAACCGACTGATTCCAATTCCAGTTTGATTGTATTTCAAAACACTTCTTTGAGTAGTGAATTGAAGTTGCTCAATGGTTCCTAATACCTATTTCCCCATTCTGCATGGGTGTCCACATGTGAAAATTTTCACGGGATGACATGTTTTGAATGGCGTGGGGTCTTGATGGTAGATTATTGCTTCATGTTTGATGGATTTTCATGATGTGCTTTCTAGTAGATTTGGGATGTGGTTTTGGGAATGATGCCTTGAGATAAAATGCTTTGGCATGGGTGTTTATTGATGATGCATCACTCACTTATGTCAATTTGGTCATCTTTCATAAAACACTTTATGTTGGATCAAATAACAACATAATTAACAATATATAGCGGAAGATATAAAACCAGAAAGCAAATAATAGCACATATAAAATATATGTAGAGATTTATGTGGTAAAACCTTTTTTTTTTCAAGACACTGTATCCCGGCTTAAAAGACCAAAGCCCTCTTTGATCACAAAGATTTAATTCCAAAAAAAATGGAATAAAGGTTAAAATAAAAACATATATCTTCAAATAAAAAACACCTTATAACTCCCACCTTAAACCTTTAAACCTTATATATCTACTTTTAAACCTTTTTTTTTATACTATTGGTATGGAGCAATGGTATCTGTCCTCTTATTATTTAGAACATAAAGTTTTACAACAGCTCTCAACTCATAATCATTCTCTACGAGAATACAAGAAATATATACATTTCTTACACGGTTATTCATAACTGTATAAACTTAGTTACTCAGTTAGACAGTTACACAGTCACCGGGAGAACTGGTTGTCACCCGTTTCCAACACCCTAGCATATTGACTTTGATATGGTTCCTTCATGACATGGAGCGCTTGACTTATTTTGGCAACATTGGTTGCATGTGGGGATATTCTAGTTAATTGAGGAAGATTTGGCATGCTTGATGATATGGATCAATCCCCTCTTTTAGATCTGATTATTAATCAATAATCTGAGCTGTAACACAGTGGAAAGAGGCAGATACAGGAAGCACCATTGCATAGAACGATTTCTCTGCCAGGCCAACAGATTTAAAGATGTGCAACTTAGGGTAGTGTATTGAAAGAGGGTGGTTACAAGCATGAAGAAAATCCCGTAGCTGATGCATGTTAAGCAAGATATAAAAAACATGGAATCATTATCATTATATGCAGACCTTCTTTGCCCCGTTGAATGTGGTGGTCACTCAGCATAGATTGGAAGAGGAATTGAGTAGATTGAGGGCATTAATGCACAAGTTGGACCTGTTTTAGCTCCTTAAAGTCACCAGATCTGAAACAGGGTCAAGAGGATTGCTTCCAGCGTTTTTCATCTGTTGTCAAGATTCAAAGTGAAGGAATGGTGAATAGTTGCTCTGAGCCACCCCATGTAGCAAGGACGGGGTGGGCGACTTCATCAACCAGCAGAACTAGGTAAGGGATTCTCTTCTTTTAGTTTAACTCTGTTGGAAAATCTACTAGTCACACACTTCACGTTTCAAAATCTACTTTGTTTTGATGGCGTGTGGGGGAGGGGGATTAGATAGTATTTTCTTTTGGCTGTAGCTTTCATGTCTTATTTGGGGTTAGCTTTCATGTTGAATATGTATGTTTTGAGAATCCATAGTGCCCCTTAGGTAGGCACTGGTCTTAGAGTCATTTTCAGCCACTTGGGTAGTGTTTATTTCCTCTCATATGCCCGTTTCACCTCGCTGTTCATGCCATTCCAGATCTGAAACTTTTGGTACAACGAGTTAAATCTTGTGTTGGAGTCAGTTTTAACTCAATCCTAGCTCTCATTTTCACCCAAACACATTTCTTATGCATTTGCTAAGCTTGGGGTTATTAGATGAGAGTGGATATTTTAACTCTAGCAGATAACCCACTTGGAATACCTCAGATCAGTCTGTTAGACATTATTAGTATGCTGGTCTGTTTGCTTGGAATGTTTGATGTTTAGGATAGCCATCATCAAAGCCTTGTTTAACTGTTATTAATTGTACCAAGTGCATCCTTAACATCTCAAGTACCCTGTGCATCCACTATACACTTATGTGCTGCTTGTTAAGTGCATTTTAGGAGTCGTTAGTCTGTTCCCCACTATCATTTTTCTCTTACAGTGAGATCCCCCAAGGTACCAAATCACCAGATTTGCTTAAACTCCAAAGGTACCTTGTCTCCTATCCAAATCAGTTCTGCAACTACTTTTGGAAAGATGACTTTACTCGGGAAGTACTTAGGAAAGCAGGACTGGGGGACACCTCCAGTGGCTAGTTTGGGTTTGCCCTTGACAGATATGGGAAGCCTAAAGAGAGAGGCTCTTGCCCAGCGTGACACATGGGGCAAGATCCTGAGGTGTCATGGGTCTAGCAGTGACCATTCTCTGCCATAATCAGAGACTGCTACATTTTGTGAAAACAGTACCTTTTAATCTATCTAAGGTGCATCAACAGTACCTTATGAGACTTGCTTTTCAACTTTAATCTATTTAAAATTTTAAGGTGCATCAACAGTACCTTGTGAGACTTGCTTTTCAACTTTAATCTATTTAAGGTGCATCGACAGTACCTTGTGAGACTTGCTTTTCAACTTTAATGGCCATCTTATCCATGGAAGGTGCATCAATGGAATGGTCATCTTTTAATCTATTTAAGGTGCATCAACAGTACCTTGTGAGACTTCTGAGACTTGCTTTTCAACCTTTTAATCTATTTAAGGTGCATCAACAGTACCTTGTGAGACTTGCTTTTCAACTTTAATGGTCATCTTATGCATGGAAGGAACACTTTGGGTCTCTTCTTGTTGATCTTAGAGTTTCTAACTTGCTTAGAGTATACAGCAGTTCAAAGTTCTATATGACATGACGTGTCATTATTGATGTCCTACCTTTTTGTCTTCCATTGAACCATAGTCATAAATGTCAGCCATATGTAATCTATAAGCCTCACAATGTATGGTAGAGAACCAAATTTCAAAATCAGAAAATTGAATATGTAAAAATAAAATAGTCCCAAACAGTTTCACAAATTCATTTTAATATTTTTTGCCTGAAGATAATGCCATGCAAGATAAAGTATAAAATAAGTATAATGAGACTAGCATGGCATGGCAGGTCAGATAAAGTATGAAATAAGAATGGCAAAGAATTTATTCATCTACACTTTATTAGTCGTCTCATTCCTTTATTTTCTTCCTTCCTTTGCTTTCCTACTCTCCCATCCACCTATTCCCTTCCATCCTTGTATTGGCCCTTAGAAATTCAAAGCCGTGATGTGTATACCTATTACCAACCCACTTTGAAAGGAGGAGTGATAGAGGAATGCTACAGGAATGCTGTAGGATCATTACCCGAGCCCTCATAGGAATTTATGAAAACAGGTGAGAAAAGCAGTACAAATACTAGAACAATCTACTTTAAGGCTTCCCTACAATAGACAACGATTTATTATTAAGGCTAAACTTGGAAAAAGTAACTCCAAGAAAACCATGGAAAGTTACAGGACAACATTTGTGCATTCTCAACAATGTGACTAGGATATGAAGCTCTTCATGGACACTTCTCTCTTGCAAAAAATGATGAACACTAAAACAAAAATCTCAAACCCAGATAAGTCCAGTGGGCCATGGTCTAGCAGTAAGGCAGGGCACTTATCGTGATGATGTTCCAGGTTCAAACCTGCTAGGCATGCTCTCTCATGTTAATGCAGGTCAAGCGGATGACACCAGTTGCAAGTCCTGGGTAACTTTTGATGACATAGATACTGCTCGGATGCAGCAGCTAAGGTGAAAGTCTCAAGGTATTTTGTGTTTGACAATGCATTATCCCATGTTAATGGGGATACTGTTTCCCTTGTTTAGGTACCAAAACAAAATTCTCTTACTCGATGATCTTATTAAACATAAAGATCTAATATTGCCCTTCAGAGTCTACCACACCTGCTTATCTCGAGTTGGGGAACCTCAATAAAGAATACATTTTGCTTTGTTTTAGAATATGTCCAGAGATGATATTTTAACTTATGGATGGCACTTGAGATGTAGAAACACTGGTCCGGAGTGAAAACTGAGGTTACTGGATGTAAAATAAAAAATGCTTAGTTATAGGAGGAAACATTGCAAGTTGTTACAGTTGGAATGAACAGGGTGAGCAACAACTGCATCTCTATCCTAATAAGAAATTTTAAGAGTCGTGCCAAATGTCTTCTAGATGTGCAGAAGTCCTTTGAATGAGATTGGAAACATATGGTCATCGCCAAAACTCTTAGAAAATATTATTTTCTTGTAGAATTGTAGGATGCTTTGGCTTTACTTCGAAAGATTTTTTCTACAGGCATGCTCTGATTTAATATACAGTCTTATGTTAATAGGAATTTTAGATGGAAGAAAAAGTGAATGTGCAATGCCATACTTGTTGTCCCATAACTGACAATAAGAAATGCACCTGTTTGTTTTCAGAGAACTGGGCATTGGAATTGTACCATACAGTCCTCTTGGCAGGGGATTCTTCTCTGGTAAAGCAGTAGTGGAGAGTTTACCGGAAAATAGTTCACTGGTATACTTATTGACCTTTAATAATTTTCCAGTGTGTGCTGATTCACTGAGTGCACTTGTAGAAGATGCTTGAGGAAAAATAAGACACCATCTATTCCTGCGGTTCTTTCTTTGATATTTAATTTTAAATTTTAACCTTGCCTCTTATTTGTTGGAGTTAGGCTTCTCATCCAAGATTTAAAGGAGAAAATCTGGAGAAGAACAAAATTTTCTACACACATATTTCGAATTTAGCTAAAAAGCACGGGTGCACACCTGGTCAACTAGCTCTTGCATGGGTTCTGCATCAAGGTGATGATGTTGTTCCCATCCCTGGTGAGTATCACTAAGATTTCTTTTTATTCAATGTGCATGCATTGGCTTGGCAGGGATATCTCTGAAAGGATAACTAGTGATGCTAGTAAGTGTTCTGTTCAATTTGATTTTTGGGCAGGAACAACAAAAGCTAAGAACCTTGATGAAAATATTGGCTCGTTGAATGTCGAACTTTCCCAGCAGCACTTGGAAGAAATTGCTGGTTCACTACCAGTTGATGAAGTTGCAGGCCTGCGAACTTATGAATCCATGTATCACAAATCATGGATATTTGCAGATACCCCACAGAAATGATATTCTGGATAATCGCTTCATCAGAAGTATCTACCAATAAATAATTGAGAGGATTTTAGAATTGGCCTAGATTTACGTCAGTGTCAGAGTAGCATTGCTAAGTTTGCTGATTCACTTTTTCCTTTTTGTATTAGTTTTTGTTTAATTAAAACCACAAATCATGGATATTTGCAGATACCCCACAGAAATGATATTCTGGATAATCGCTTCATCAGAAGTATCTACCAATAAATAATTGAGAGGATTTTAGAATTGGCCTAGATTTACGTCAGTGTCAGAGTAGCATTGCTAAGTTTGCTGATTCACTTTTTCCTTTTTGTATTAGTTTTTGTTTAATTAAAAACCAAAATTTATCTGAATTGATGTTTTTACCCATGTTTGATATGTAAGTTAATATGGCATAATTCTTTTTCTAAATGCATATATTACTTCATAAAACAAATAATAATTACATCATAGAACTGAGAATTACATTTTTGCGTTGAGTATGAAATAAGTACATCATAGAACTGAGAATTATTTTTTTGAGTTGAGTCTGGGTTCTAGACTCCACATTCATAGTAAGTTTGGGAAAGATTTGAGTCCATGGCACTTAGAAATGTCAACTGGCAAGTTGTTTCAATTGTCAACTACACGTCCCGAGATCCGTTTTCACTACACCCTGCTACAAATAGAAGCCAAAACCAGGCTAGCTGCTATTAGAATCACAAATGTCCTAGGCTGTCTTGATATAATGTTCCAAGTGATTATTTACACACATATTATCTGGTGCAAAGCAGCTGGGTAGATCTATCCTTGTACTTGAAAACTTTATGCTCGTTATAAGGATTTATTAATGATGCTGAAGTATAAGCTAATTAACTCCACGAAATCTAATCAGCTCTTTCAGATGCTAGGGTATTCTAAAATATAGTATTTGTTTTAGTAGGATACAATCATATCTCTATTATTGTGCCTGGTTGCAATTATTTTAATATGCCTGATGGATATGCTCACTTTTAAATCTTGATTATAATGGATAGCTGTTTTCTTAATATAACAAATTTCTGTAGAATAACTGGAACAGTAGAACTTCCACGGAGAAAGAACTGGAATTGTAGTGCAGTGTCCATTGTTCTTAGGAGTAAAAGGGTTGATATCGTCGTTGCAACTGTATAATATGATGGGAAATTAGACTTGTTGGATCTTTACGAGCTTTGAAAATCAACTATATGAGTTATCATGAACTGTATTTAGAGTTTAGACAGAATAAAACACACAACAGGTTAGTTGTATTAGTTGTATGTGTTAGAGATAATGTTTATCTCATGAGAGGGATTCTCTGCTAGTTTGGTGTATGGTTGAGATATTCTCTCAACCTACCTTAGCTATATTTAGAATAAGCTAGATCTGATAACAAACATGTGGACTCTATATATTGAATCACAATACATTGTAAACATTCAAGTTATTCAATAGAGTTTGTGTTGTGTGTTACAATGTCTACTCTCTCTTATTTCAAGTTGGTATCAGAGCTGGTCTGGAGCTAACTCCCTCACGGGAGTGCCCAGGATCATGAGAGAGTAGACATTTTAGGTGTGAGTTTTCTGTGTGAGAAAATAGTGTTATTTTGTTTCCACAGTTTTGTGAGCAAGCTGCCACACTAAGAGAATCGAGCCCAATACCTCGATCACTTTGCCACGCCACGGATTTGAGGTGTCTTCTGTGGAATAGCCACCATCTTTTGATCGATTCTGAAGAATTGCAGCGTGAGAAAGAAATCCATCTACCGGACTACATGGGTGCTCAGCCGCTGTAACCGCTAGTTCTCTAGGAATCCTTTTCAGCTACATGGTTCATCAATGTTAAATTCTCCCTTAATCATAATTTGGTCTGTCATACTCTGAGATTCTTCCTCAGTGCAATTACGCACCACAACACGTATGCCTGAACATTTGGACAGGTCTTAC
The DNA here is from genome assembly GCA_027924585.1 of Larix kaempferi. NCBI lineage: Eukaryota > Viridiplantae > Streptophyta > Pinopsida > Pinales > Pinaceae > Larix > Larix kaempferi. The sequence goes on from BSBM01000569.1 coordinate 5,862,066, forward strand.
AACAACATGGGGAAATGAGCTTTCCTATGGCAAGCTTTCAACTTTGGACCAAAAAATTATGGGATGTCGGGTACATCATGCACCCCTTAGTACTAAATGCTCATAAAAATTGCAAACCCTTACATATGCATCTCATCATTTCATTGATGAACCATGTAACTGAAAATGATTCCTAGAGAACTGGTGGTTACAGCGGCTGAGCACCCATGTAGTCCGGTCGATGGATTTCTTTTCATATGGACGTCAATAATCAGATGCAGGTACAAGAAAAGTTTTTGATAAAACCCAAAGTGATGAAAGCCTCTCCAAGTGCATATGAAGACCAAGACAACTCTACAAGTAAATTCGAGATAAACATTAAGGGAGGATGTTAGAAATAATGTTTATCTCATGAGAAGGATTCTCTGCTAGTTTGGTGTTTGGTTGAGATATTCTCTCAACCTACCTTAGCTATATTTAGAATAAGCTAAATCTGATAACAAACATGTGAACTCTATATATTGAGTCACAATACATTGTAAACATTCAAGTTATTCAATAAAGTTTATGTTGCGTGTTACAATGTCTACTCTCTCTTATTTCAAATGTATGAAGATAATTCAAACTGTGGGAGACATCGTGAAACAGACTGTATAATTCACAAATGTATAATAGAGTTAATCGTAGATTTTGCAAAATATCATATTGAAATCTTCAACCATAGGTTGTCAGATGGGTGAAAGCTAGGTGTTGTGATTCCCCACTAAGGTGCAAGTCTCTCCAACAACAATTGTGCTTGTCCCTAGGCGACTTTGGCAGAATATACCCATTGGATCCTTGGCCAAAGATTCTAATTTGAATGTTCTAAGATGGCTATGGTAATCATAAACTCTCCTAGATTGGGGAAAGACAAACTTATTGTATCAGGTTAATTGGAAACTAGTAAAACATATCTTATTGAAGAATCTTAATCACAGGATCCATTGAAACCTGTCCATGCCTAAAATTTCCAAGGTTAAGATGGATTATGCTAGCTTGATTTATTTTTTGGAAGGTTAATGCTTTTTTTAATCATTTTACTGTCTGAACGGTGGTTTTTTTTCTTACTATTTTTTGTTTTTAATATAAAGTGTTTTTATATTTTATTTTATTGGCATTAATCCAATCAGTGAGGAATTGAAATCCTTTACCCCTTGTGCTGCAAAAGTATTTTTATGTCTAAAATTAAAATGAATCTATACTAACTTGAATTTTTATTTTATAAAGATCAATATTTTAATCATTTTACTTTTTAAATGGTAACTCGTTTTTTTCTACTATTTTTAACACCCAACATAAAATGTTTATATATTTTATTTAATTGACATTACATCAATGAGTTGAGATCCCTTACACCTCTTGCTCGTGCGGTAAGAGCATCTCTCCTCTATAGACGGATCATTTCAAACATCATGTGTCTAGTATTTGTAACAACATGTGCATAGAAAAGTGATTTTAACAATTACATATAACACCAACAATTATATTAGAGTTATTTGATTTTCGTGGAAAAATAAAATTATTAATAATATTAAGAAATGAAAATGGCTTATAATTGGTATAGCTTGCAAGCCATAAAAGTTAATCATCCAAGATTTGCACTAGCCCCAACCCAAAGAACTTTAACCTATATTTCTGTCCATTAGAAGTAATAAAGCTGCAGCAGCACATGTGCTTCTTAGGATATCTTAAAAACTATTTCACATTGTCAGAATTAATTGCAGGCATAAATCAACTAGACATGAAACAATGCTGACATGCACTTGGCATAGGCCAACGGAGGGCACATATAATTTCTAGTTATGTGCCTGTTAAAATGTCTTAAAAGCTATTTCACGTGGTCAAAATTAATTGCAAGATTAAACCAACCAAACATTATAACAATGCAGACATGCACATAGCATAGGCCAACATAAGACATTTTTTTGTTTAATTATTTCAAATTAGATAGATCAATGGATACTTTAAAAAAATCTAAATTGAAACTGTACCTTTTATTTACAAATTTTTTATGCATTAGGCTTGAGGCAAGGGTTGTGTTACAACAAAATTTGGCACCCAAAAGTGTAAAGTCCCGAGTATTAAAGAGTTAGTTTTGTGCAACTTATGAAGGTTATCCATTGTCACCTCAGTAGGCTCTTCCACCCACTTTTAGTTGGACTGTCTCCAACACAAGGGGGATATTTGTGATGTCCCTTTTCAGTTGATCACTCCAGGCGGTTATTTGATGCCACTTATAAATAAAATATTTTTATTTTAAAAGTGACATTTTAGATGGTATTGGGTGTTTCATGGTATTGCCCATGGTATGGAGCTTCATAGGAAGATAAGAGGAGGGGCAATGCTTTATCTGATCATCATGTATTTTGGATTTGATCTCATGTGGAGTAGCCTAGTGTACCAAGGTTTTCGTTAGGGTTTGGCAAAACCCTTCCACCATTGTTTGGTTTTGGTGGTGCAAGATCCACCCTAGCTAGACGTAGGGGGGAATTCGTTCGGGGTTTCCACTGAGCTTCATTCGACGATTGATCTTCTATTTTGTGGCGTAGCATTTGTTTGGGCGATTTTCTAGAGGAGGTCGAGTTCATTGGGAGGCTGATTTCATTGGATTTCACTGGGTCGAATTTCATTGGATCGAACTTCACTAGGTTGAACTTCACTAGGTTGAATTTCACTGAGTCGAATTTCACTGGGCCAAATTTCACTGGAAGAGGTCGGAATCACTGGCAAGGGACGAAATTATTGAAGAGGGCCAAATGCATCTAGAGGAGGAAGAGCAAGGCATCATCACCCTTGAGGAGGGTTCCTGGCTTGAGGATCTCTTAAGATGGATACATCAACTATGTAGGAGTCGTGGCATATTCATGGTATTTTGGCATTTTTAGTTTTGATATTTGCATTGTAGGTGCTGTAACAACCATAGAGATTAGTAGTGTTCCGCCCATAATAAAAACCTCACGTTGTCTCTCTCAATTTATGTGTATTTGATTTCATGCAAAAATGTTTGGCAAATGATTTTTGTCAATCTGGTTGTTGCCCCCAAATCGATTGTTGCCCAAAAACTAAGTGTTGACTCCCAGGTGCAATTTTTCCCCCAGTCGTAGCTTGGCTCCCTAGGTAAGACATAGGTGGATTGACCATCGGAGTTGTTGTAGGAATTGATGGAACAATTTGTGTAACTGCCATAATATTACCTGCTTGGGGGAGGGAGGGTTGGGTCACACTATCGGTGACAAGACCCGATGTTACACCTTGATGAGCTACTCGATTAGAGTAGTATGGTAAAGAAACTCTGAGTAGTTCACTTGGTGTAAGCCTAGCCTAACTCTGTGAGTCGAGGTGTGACTTGAGTCAAATGCGAGAGGGTTTGTGTGCATGAACGATAAGGCTAGATTCACTTGGCCAACTTGGGGGGTATTCTGGGCCAAGGAAGTTCTCCATAAAGGAGAAGTGATGGCAGTATGGGCCACGATGGTTCCCGTGGGATTATCCATAATGGCAGTTGGTAATAAAGGTGATGGTGTTAACCAATTGGAAGAATGAGATGGTGTCAAAATCATATCCGAAGGCTGCCTATTATATGTGCTGAGTGACAATCGATAAGCGGAAGAAGCATCAAAATATCTAGTAGAAGGTAATTCTATAAGTATCGGATCTGTCATTTTAGTAAGAGGGGGATTTGTCGGAGGGATGGGGCCTTTTATAATAGTTTCAACCTCTCCTTCAATATGATTGTTAAAGGGATCAATATTTCCAACCTCAGAGGGGGTTCCTTTGTTAATAGTTCCCTTGGTGGAAGAATGATGTGAATGTTGTGAAGGTGGAGGCCTTTGTTGCTCAAGGTTCAACCTTTGCATTCTATGAGATCTTCGCAAACCTCGGTCAACCAGTGTGAAAAAACAACGATTCCTAGGGCCAACTAGGAACACGAGAAGAACACATCCTACAAATAACTAAAGGTGATCAACCAAGCAATCAATAAGGGATCCCTTGAAGACGAGATAAAGCCGTTAGCGAAGAAACGACAAACAGCTACCCACAATTACTCCGTAATGGACTTCCAGAGGTGCAAGTATCGGAAGCAACCAAGTACCCTCATAAGGAGCCAAAAACTTGTGTTGCACGGCTGTCTCAAGCAAGGTTACTTGGGAGTGGGAAGTGAGAGTGGGAGCGGGAGCGAAAAGCGAAACTTTCAAAAGCTTCCAGTTTGGGAGCGTTTTTTATCTAATATATATATTTTTATATATTTTGATGCATATATGTTAACAAATGCTTGTAGAATGTTGAATTAGTTATGGAAACTCCTTGGAAAGCATAAAACATAAAATAAACCATAATACCATATAACATCATTCATCAATCATCAATCATATAGTAGTGAATTTGTCAACCATAGGTCTAGACTCTAGTTACCAGTATCTATAACATCAACCTTACAACATCAAATTTTCAATATATAACATTTTGTGATCACTAAAGTTGTACTTGTAACCAAACTATAGTTTAGAGTCTAACCATGAAATGAAAGTTGAACTTGAAACAATTCACAAAGCATTAAAGGTATGTTGAACTTCAAACTTTAAACTTGAATTGCCATGTAATGTTCACAAAATATACCATAATAAATATAAAAGAGTCAATAGTGCAGAAACTTGAAACTTGAAAGTACTGTAAATAAGAAAAGAGTGCAAAAGTAGATTTTATGGATGTTTCCTCTTGCCACGGGAAATTTCTAATTTCTTTTCCCGTGGTCTAGGAACAATGGGAGTGGGACTATCATCCCCAGTAGCCACCAATGTTGAGCCATGTCCAAGACTTGGTCCTACATGACCCCCCCTCACTGATGTAGATGAGGGTCGTGAAGTTGAAGTTGAACCTCTAGGCAAAGATGGTGCATCTAGAAACAAGGTAGGAAATGGTGGTGGCATCGTTGTTGTTGCTACTGCATGGCCATGGTAATGGTCATCCTCATCGCCCAAAAGCTCTTCCTCCAAGCGCTCTAAAGCTAAGGCTCCATCCTCCAAGTTATGCTCCTCCGGATTGTTGTCCCAAGTGACATATGATCTATCAGTTTTGGCTCGCTCACAGTAATGAGTCAACAACCTCAAGTTGTAATGTACAAAAACCAAGCTTTCTGCCCGATTTTCATTTAATCGGTTTCTTTTCACTGAGTGGATGAAGCTATAGGTGCTCCAACAACTTTCTGCAGAGGAACTGTAAACCACCTGTGAAAGAACTTTGGTTTCCAATTTATGCAAGCGTGAGCATGATGAGCCATACATGTTCCACCATTCAATAGGAGGTGCCCTATCTCGATCTTTTCTGGCATGCAAAGTACCAAACAGACAAATTTCACTAAGGTATTTGCTTAATTCACTACGCAGTAATGCATAATCTTATTCATCAGGGACCAACTTGTCTATAACAGCCATGTACCCAACCTGTACCTCTGGATTTGTGTGGGGCTTTCTCCTAGCCCCATCCCCAGGTGTTGGTTTGGCCAACCAAGATGGAGAATAATATTTTGGTGTTAATACATATGCTAAGGCATGCAGTGGAACGTTGAGATGTTCCCACCTTTTGACCACATGTCTGTGAATATGGTCATACCGGATGGGATCTTTTGATTCAACAATATCTTTAATTTGGCCCAACATGCTATCCATCTTCTCATACACCTCCCCAATCACCGACTTATCTGTATCTGCAAACCGAATCATGTAATAAATGGGCTTTGTGAACTGCAAAACAAACTTGACACTTGCCCAAAATTGACCATCAAGAACGGTGGTCTCCACCTCCTCAAAATCAAGCCTATCAGATGTGGATGTAGCCCTATCTTTCAAGATTTGCCATTATTCACTTGATACCATGCTATCCAATGCCTCTCTTACCTTCAAAAGGCACCTGAAGGTGAGGTAATAGCTAGCAAATCTAGTCTTTGCTATCTTCAATAGCTCTAACTTTGAGTGAGTGCGGAAAATGCCATGGGCATTGCTATGGTTGGTAATAAATCTTATCATGTGCTTGCCCTTTTTGTACAGTTCACCAATCCATTTGTAATTATTTTCCTTCAACTTAATAATGTCATGCATTAGAAGGTTCAATGTGTGAACCAAACACCCGGACCAAAATATGTTGGGGTATTTATCTTCAATGATTGCTCCCGCTGCCTTACAATTAGCAGCATTATCGGTAATTACTTGGATGACATTGTATGGGCTAATACCTTCAATGTTTTTGAGCAGGAGTTCTGCAATGTTTATGCCGGTCTTGAATTTATCTGAGTAGTCATGGGCCGAAAGGAAGACTGCACCAGTAGCAAACACACCAAGCACATTTATCAATGGCTTGCCTTTTACATTTGTCCAACCATCTGATACATTTGATACCCCAGATTCATTCCAAGCATTTGTGAATTTCCCCAAAGCATTTTGGATCTTGGATTTTTCCTTGTCAAGCCCCACAGTTCTAGCTTTGTCATACCCGAGGCTCTTGTATCCTGCTGGGGCGGTGCATATGGCCTCTACCATTTCATGCCAATAGGGTGAGCAACATTGAATGGTATGCCACATGCATAGAGAAACCGAAACACTTTTGAATCCACGTCATCCCTACCACCTTGGTCAAGGAAATCTGATATTGTCCTGCCACGTGACTGCCCCATGGGAGAGCATCCACTGCCTTGGGTGGATGGGCCTCCAGTTCTCTATGAGAAAGAGTGGTCATGGTCATCCACTAATCGTTTAAAATCGTTTGATTTGTTTTGTGCTTCAAGTTCTTCCTTCTTATAGATGGCTCTTTGTGTTGATGTTACATTTGGGCAAACACAAACTCCTATAGTTTTTTTTTCATCACATGGCATGTGCCCACATAGATGTATTCTCACACGGGTATATGAACCTGTGTACGTCTTTTTACAATGGGGGCAACCAAATTTGGTGGTTCCACCCCCTCTACCTCCTCCCTGCTTTGTGACATGTTTCCATAAGGGTGTGGGTTCCTCTTTGGTTTTCTTTCGGTTTTCCTCCTCCCCCTCCTCCTCCTCTTCCTCCTCCTCCTCTCCACGGTATGTGCCACTCCCCTTCTTCATCCTCTCCCTCATTCCTCCTCTGGTTTCCAAGCACCATCATCAAAATAACAAATGGAACCAAGAAAATAAACCACATACCCATCATCATGTTTGATGGAACTAGAGATTTAACATGTTGCCTGCAATAGATTGAGGAAGGAAGCATGGGAAAGAGTAGGAGAGGAACATCTACAATGTACATTCTAGTGACTAGATTCCAAGCATTCATGATTAAATACATAGATCAAAGTTCAAACACAAAAGAAATCAACAAGGAAGGTTTTATACCCTACCTCTTTGGCTCTCCAATGGTAGTGACAAGTTCAACCTTCTTCAATCTCCAAGGATGGCATCCTTCTCTGTCCTCTTCTCCTCTCCTCTTCTCTTCTCCTCTCCTCTTCTTTTCTCTTCTATTCTCTTCTCAAGCAAATGAAAGTGAAAATGAATATGGAGAAGAGGGCTTTATCCCCCAAAGCCCTACTCCTTCCCTACAAAAGCCCACTCGTGGACCCCATCCATCTTCCTCGGATTTCCTTTTTGCGGGCGTGAACCTACAGAGGGAGCGAATTCAGGAGCGTTTTTTTAAGTGGTAGAGCATTGTGTAGAGCGCCCGGGAGCGATGATGGGAGCTATCGGGAGCGTTATCTCCCGATAGCTCCCTCATCGCTCCCGGAAAAATCCAGGGAGTGTTTTTTGCTCCCCTCAGAGCGCGCTCCACCTTTCACTCTGACCCGGGAGTGAAACAGGGAGCGCGCTCTGCGTTAGCTCCTGCAACGCTCTGACCAGGAGCGAGCTTTCAGAGCGGGGGTGAGGGGGGGAAGGATTCTTCCCTGCAACCTTGGTCTTAGGTACCAACAATACCACCACTGCAGTCACCTGGGAGATAACCTAGGAAAAGCAACTAAGGCTACCACTTCACACTTGGTGGTTGGGAGGAACGGTCATGGGAGAGGGATTCTACGAATGGGTAGGGAATGTAAGACAACTGTCTTAGACCCGAAGCAATTCAGATAGTGGTGTCACCCCGAGAACTTGCCACTACTAAGATTACTTCCTAACTCACATAACCCCACCGAGAGAGAATGCTAGGGACTGATCCGAGCACTCTTCTTTCCTTCTTGTACCATTTGACTCTTGTGTTAGAGGAGCTTTCCCAACAAGCACTTCACGCTACTAATGGATTTTCGCTTATTAGTGTTCCTAGCCTCGTTTTAGTAACTCTTGGACAATTTACTCACTTTTCCTAGTCCAAAAGCTCTAATCCCTATACTACTGTTGGTGTGCTATAAAATAAAAAGTCTTAGCGAGTTGGTTGAATTTAAGGCTATTTTTTACTCAAAGGGTACACGGAGATGAAACTTATGGTGTGATGACTCGACTCCAAACCATGCAACTAAATGCAAATGCAAAGATTTCGCTTCGATGAACCCTATCTAATCAAGGGAGAGGATTTATTTTTCTTCTCAATGTAAACACCCAATGAAATGCAAACGTTTTTCACTTTTCATGCAATGCACAACTTCTCACTTCTCTTTTTCAATGATTGAGGAAAGCAGTGCCAAACTAAACAAACAATCCTATAATCCAAAAATGAAAGACAATCCTTTTCAATCAAACATCAAAAGAATGTGAACTTTTTTCTTATTTTCTTTCTTTCGAAACTCCTAAATTGCATAAGGAATTGAAATAAAAACTTCTCATTTAGATAGAAAACACTTGCAACAGATTTAAAGACAAAGAAGATGAAACTAATTTTGTTATTTTAAAGACTCAAATGCACCAAAGGACTTGAGAACATTACTTCTTTGTTTTCAATTGAAAGATCTATTGAGAATTAAGAACGATCTAAACACAAAGGAGATGGTGCAAATTTATGTTTTCAAGAACTTTGAAAAAGCACGAGGGATTAAACAAACAACTTTCTTCTTTGCTCTAACATGATCCAAAAGATTCAATTACTTTGTGCAAATGATCTAAAATAAGAGAAGTCAAAGGAAGCAAGCATCCACCCAAGATAATGAGGCTCAAAAGAATTGCAAGACCGAAGTACTTTTAAGACTTGTTACTTGCCAACCAAACAAATCAAACAATGAAAAAGAGGTCTTTTTGAAACCTTTAAAGTTCAATCCAAACAAAATCAGATGGTAAGGAAGAGTTAGGATAGGGCTACAAGATTATGGACTTGTAAGGGATTGACAATTCCACTCAAAACAAAGACAAACATAAAATTGAATGCAAATAGCCCAAGCTACACTTCAACTTCCAAACCACTCAAGTAGGTCCCAAACACAACCAAACAAGCTTTGGTGGTGTTGGAGTCAATGTAACAAAGATCTGAATGCCACTAACAAGACGAATCGGATCAGGGAAATGGAAAACTCAACAAAGGATCAAGTTAACCTAATTTGGTTTCAACCTTCCAAGGATTGACAAGGAATGAAATGGACATGAAAATGATTCAAAAAGCAATCAAATAGTAAATCCAAGAGCATACACAACTTTTAACAAGCAACAAAGGCTCACACAAAAGATCTTGAAGCAAAGGACCAAGCAAAACCAAGCAAAAATGACCAAAAAATGCCCCAAACAAGGGATTATCACCCCTGTAACCTCACAGACAGAGGGATAGAAGGGGATTATTTCCCCTTGAGAGACTAGTAAGGAGGGATAAATTTAGAATTATCGCTCCCTAATGCACTAGTAGGGAGGGATAAAGTTAAATTATCGCTCTGTAGGCTTCTTTGGGGGAGGGATAAAGTCTTGAAAAGTCAATAAAATGACCAATTTTGCTCAGATCGAGGAATGGATGAGGTTTTAGGCTCAAGATACTTCTCAATAATGATTGAAGAAGGTATAAATTCAAAAGAAAAAGCACACTTAAAGAAATTCAATCATCTAAACAAGTACCCAAAGGGATAATAAAACTAGGGAAAGTCCTGAGTATGGTCATCAGTTTCTGTTGTAGAAAATTCTCCCTGTGGACAGGTAGAATTTCTCTTGGACAAATAGTGGTTCCCTAGGTTCCTTAATCCAAGACATAAATCAAACAAATAGACATTAACTTTCTCGTAGATCTATCTTTCATGCACACAAAGAGATAAGCAAGGAAGAGAGTAGAGGAGCATAGAAGACCTCTTTCTGGATGGTTGTCCTTGCTGCTCCAACCTTTGAATCCAATATCCATAGCTCCAAAGCTAGAAGAATTTGTAAGGGCACCACAAAATATACTTCATTCCACAATGTATTGTTAAACATAAAAGGATCTACTTACTTTGAATGACATAAAGCAAACATATATGTGATTGAACACTAATATGGGAAAAATATGCTAAGTTCTTATTAAAAGGAAAGCCATAGGAAGCATGTACAATCATATACCTGACTTTGCAACAGCATGTCCTTCAAGCTTCCCTTCCAAATCCCTTTGAGAACCACAAGATCATAAGGACCACCTCTTCAAGCTTTTTTCATTTGTTGTTGAGCCAAAGTATGAGCTTCATTTTATAGGATTTGGGAGCCAAACTACTTGGGAGAAAAGATGGGATCAAGAGAGGATATCTTGGATAAATGGAGATCAAGGTTACTTTGAATGGGAAGTGAGATGATATTTAGAAGATAAGGTTCATCCACTCAAAATATTGCTCAAATCTTGCTCCTAGATTCAAGCCGAGGTGCTTTGACCAAAGTATCGCTCCCCTAAAGAGGGCTATAGGGCGATACAAAGGGGAATTATTGATCCCCTAACCATTTGGACTTTGGCTTTTATCCCTCCCTGGACAAGGGGAAGGGAGTGATACTTCTCATAAAAGGCTCTAAAGGTGGTTTGGATAAGTGGATTTCGACCTCCAACTGATTGGATTTCCTCCCAAACATGACTACGGAGTGGACCAAGTACAAGATGGAGGGTCCTAACACTCCTAGGGAGCATCAAAAACATGTGTCTTATGGTGATAAAACATGAAAACCAAGAATGACACATGAAGGTGACATTTTGAGGTGTAACAATGTTGTATCAAATGACACAAATGTTCTTTTAAATGAGGCTTGTATTTCATAATGATGATGGTATATTGCAATATGGATCGTGTTATAAGGAATTATAATACCCCATGTATGTATTTACAATTTGTTTCGAATAATTATATACCAAGGATATCATTGAAATGCGTAGTTTATTTCAAACTTCAAGAAATATCCAATTACAAGATTGTGATTATTTATAATTTGTTTCAAATAATTATACCAAGGATATCATTGAAATGGCTAGTTTATTTCAAACTTCAAGAAATACCCAATTACGAGATTGTGATTGGTATTAAAGGGTTTAAGTATTGGTATTGCATGCAAATATTTTCACAAAGGTTATATTTACAAAGCATTGCTTGTAATTCGAAGTAAGTATTATGTAGCTGATGTTTTTTTCAAGTATTATGTAGCTGATGTTTTTTTCAAGATCTCCAAGGTGGTGACCATATGATGATTTGTGCCTCGCTTGAACTCGTTACTAGCTCCTTCTACCATGTCACGTGGTTGATTAACAAATATTAATCTAAAACCTCGTATCACTGGGGTAATCAATCATTTATGACGTTTATTTCTTGGGATCCCATTGTACCATATAAAATGTTTTGGCATTTACAACATCCGTAATTTGAACAATCGACTGGCATTTTATAACTCCATCCAATGTAAATTGTATCAAAACCTATTTATTGCAATACTCTTCGAATCAACCATTGAATGATTTTTGAGCTCGTAATATTGGCGACGTGACTTCATCTTATTGAAAGGTGTTAAATGAGTTAAATTACAGTGTGCTTTTTTCTTTCCTTTCTAGATTTATTACCTTTCCTTTTCGCCACCTATGTAAAGAAACTTGTCGTAGTAAATGAGTTAAGCCTTTGCATGTGAATTCACGTTTCTTTTCATTTGCATTTCCATATAGACACCCCTTTGAGACTTCATCCTATAGATGCCCGTTCTAAAATATTATCTGCATGTTAGTTGTGGTGGTGTTGCTTTGGGTGAACGCATATTAGATGGTTGAAGGAAAACAAATGACTAACAAAACTCTCATTGTTGCAAAGGTATGTATCTCCTTTATGGAAGAATTTTTTACAGTAGGAGAATGGTGTGGTCATTTGTTGTTTTGATCCATTGTTTTCACTTTCCCTCTTTGTAGTCTCCTCATCCTCCTTGTCCATCTATTTAACTCTTGCTTATCCAATCGTGTATCCCTACATATCATTTCAGTTCCACTTAACCTGATCCTTTTGCTACTTTATGCAGTAACATGTTAAGAGTTTATAGCGAATCCATAATGAAGATATAGGGATTATATAATAAATGGTGTATTATTTAGAGTATTTGATATTTCTTGGCAATTGAGTCAATGTATTATTCCAGAAGAAAATTATAGAGTTTGTCCAAGAAACATTATTCTACAGCTGAGTTTATTTTGAAATTCTATCAAATATGTTAACCATGATGCTCCCTCAAGCATGCAGGTTTTGTTCTTGATTTATTATGGTTCATACATAATAAATGTAAAGGTTTTCACGCCTAATGCTCAATTCAAATAATATCTATGACTAATATTGTTCACGATGTTTCCCCTTTCAATTTGTTTAACCTGTAATAATCAAATTTTGCATATCCGTGTTCTCCCGTTTTTATCTTTGCAATCAATTATTTCCTCTTACCTTTCCCTTTTCCCCATTTCCTTGTAATTTAATTTCCTTTCCTCCGGTTTAACTCTATTATATCAGTTAATTTGTGACAACATAAGCAATTATTTTAGTTTTATCTATGTTATGGCTATTTCATGACGATTTGTATTGTGAATTTATTCCGGTTTAACTCTATTATATCAGTTAATTTGTGACAACATAAGCAATTATTTTAGTTTTATCTATGTTATGGCTATTTTATGATGATTTGTATTGTGAATTTATTACAAAGAGGAACTCAATGAAAATTCAGCACACCCATATCTGGATCAAGCAAGCAATTTTTTCAGCATTATTGTTAAAACAAACTCCTGAGTATGGCATACCCTCGATAAGCCCAATGATACAATTTGCTTTGTTATATTGGATATTTTGATTTTAAAAAGGAGTTGCTATAGGTTACACACCATTTATATCTCCTTTAATTTTACCATATCATACCTATTTTATTTGACTTATCCCATTAAACTTTACAATCTTTGCCAAACCCTTGCAATTGCGACAGCTTAGTTAGTTTGATGCACTCATTGTTTTCCTTTCTGTTTAATTCAAGTTATAGTTTATGGGGATATCATTATGTTTTGTTTATGATATTTATGCTTAGAGGAGCTTCTTCAAACATAGATCTAGGAGACCCGGGAGGCAGGGGAAACCCCAATACTCCATTCGGCTGAACAAGGAATAAAAGGATTTGCTTCTTAGTACACTTTGATGCAAATTCTGTTGTGTATCACTAGTTGACTTGGACAAGTCACCTCTTCCTCGATTAGCCAACATATTCAACCCCTTCCCTGCAAATTTGTCTAAATTTTGAGTTGCAACCTCATCTTAATGTTGCTAAGGTCTCTCCTTACAACAAAAACAATGGGTTGAATATTAAATTTCCCTCATCCCATGTCCAACACAATGGTTGGGAGACCCTGATCTGTCATCCATCTAAGAAGCCTATTGCACCCAGTTCTTCTTATTCCACATAAAATTTTGTTTTGCTTCCTAAAAATCCCAATGATGTTACTCACCCTATGAATGAACCATTGCTCAATGACCATGGGAAAAATATATGTGTTCTAGAAAGAAATATACCTGTTGAGAGCCAAGGATCAAAATTTAATCATGAGTTAAAATTCAATAACGTGAAGCATACTACACAACCTTTTATTTGGCATACCCCTTCCTTCAAAGACCTACACCCTGAAGCTGTTCAATTTGATAACAATGCCAGTTCGTTTCAAAAAGCATAAGTTTTATTTATGTTATATGATGTATAATTTGAACATGGGGATCCACCTTGCATAGTAGTAATTCTCATTTAAATTTTTTTAAAAGAACAGTTTTTTAAAAACTCAATTTTTGATGTATGTATATGTATCTGTTTTGATTCTTAAAAACAAGAACTAGAAATTTCATTTATAATCTAATGTCATCGACAAGTTTTAATCAAGTTCATGAATGACCCCGAAATAATATGTTATAAAGTTCAAGTATGGTCATCATTTTTATAGAAAGTGGTTTAAATTGACATACATTTTGGGAGGGACAAGGCGGTTTACGTTTTTTCCTAAGCATTGGTATATTCCCCATATGCTTATTAAGGAATTGAGAGGCCCCTCTTTTACATCTATCTATCCTATTTTATTTTTATCTTTTTTTACCAATAAATATTATAATCCTTTTCCCTCGTTACAATTCAAACCCTAAAGAAATTGTTACAAACAATTGTTCAGCCTTTTCGAAGTGGCATAAAAAGAGATAGAGGGTTGTCAATATTGCAATGGTATGTTAGTACTACACTTCTCTTTACGCTAAATTATTCTTATTTTTCATACTAAGAAGATTCTTTAGGTCTCATATTATTGTTGACAACATGAGTTCTCACAAATGGCGAAGGCAAAGTTACTGGAAATCTGAAATTTTTGAAAGGTGTTATTATTATACTCTGCAAATCTAATTATTTTATCCCAAATGCTATTTTTTAGTCCATATTCTTTCAATCAAAGGGATCAAAGAACTTGTGCGAGATATATTAATTGGTGGCAAGATCTTTATCAGAATTTGTAATTTCTTTTGTTGTTGTATTATCATTAAACAGAACTTATAACGTTAATGATCTAGTGGAGGATAGACTCATGGTCCTAGTTTCAGAAACCAAAAAGGAATATGAGGTAATCTTTGATTATTCTATGAAATAAAAATACTCAGTAAAGTTGGTCTCTTGAGGTTATGTATATTTGGCTTTATGGTTTACATGGTCGTTAGCCTTTGAACGTTTATTTACCTTTTGTCATTTACTCAAATACTCACTATTTATATTTTGTTGACTAGTCCATTCTTTTTATATTTTTTACAAGGACTTTTCTTTATTTAATTATGTATTTTTTGTTTATCTCTATTTTGTAAAATTCACCCTTTTATATACAAACAACATAAAAGAAAATAATAAACTTAAAATAGATAACAAAATTACATTTCAACAGACCATAATGTTTAAAGAAGCTAATTTTCATGATGATCTGATAATTCTAGGCTTTAAAACTTTTGGGTACCATTCCCATTTCTTTCGGCAAAGCCTAGCGTAAAGTTGAGATTATTGATTGCAATATTCCCATTTTTGCCATCAACACATCCTAAAACGTAAACAACTAAACCACAATGCATACAAGCAAAGAGGCTCACAATGATCGTTGGGGGTTCAGTCCCTATCAATGACATCAAAGGGTTCTCCTCCAAAGAGCCACTGGTGTCATAAGGATTATACCCTAAAATATAAACAACTAAACCATAATGCATACAACTAGAGGGGCTCACCATGATCATTTGGGGTCGAGTCCCTATCGATGACATCTTAAAGGGCTCCTCCAAAGGTGGGTTCCATCCATCCCTTGCGTTAAGGGACTTGGGGTTTGCAGATACATCTAGACCTCAAGTTGAAAATCCCTGCCACACAATATGAAGTAGGCATGTCTTGCACTCCCTCTCATCACTCTCAAACCAATTGGTTGGTTTTGTGTGGGCCACTCCATTGTGACTGTGGAAGTGAGACAGGAGGGGATAGGTGGCTCTTGACTCATCGTACATAAATTACATAAAAAAATCTTGTGTTTCATACCTTTTCAATGCCATCAATAATTTTGTTCCAATGCTCTTTACTTCCAACTCACTTTCTCTTTCAACCAAGATTATCAATCGTCATCTTCTATATTTTATTTTTTCTTTTAGATTTTTTTTTACGATAGAAAAATGTACAACTTTCTTAAGTAACTTTAGATGGATAATATTTCATTGGTGAAAATAATAGAGCTACAATCTATCTCTTATATTTCTTTTGTATCATTAACTTATTCACACTTAATAATTCCCACATAGCTATAAAACAACTTGCTCATAATTTGCCACTAGCTTGTCATGATCAGAAGTGATGCTTATATGTAGTAGTTACCGCATTGTGCCCTTTGTTAGGATTTTTCCATGATTTACTTTTACCATTGCTTTCTAGTATTTTTTCTCCCTACCTCGTGGATGATAAAAATTCCATTGTAAAGAGGATAAAACATCTGGCTTTAACTTCAAGGAAACCAACCTTGAAATATCTATATTTTGTTGTTAAGAAGGATTGTAGTTTATTTAGGAAGATGCTTGTACTTATATGATGCAATTGCAAATCGAGATGTTCCTTGCTACACTACCACATGTGCCATCACAAATTTTCTTAATTTTTCATTTGGTAATCAAGCATGGAGTTTATTGTCTTCTCCAAGGTAGATGGATGTACACATAAGCTATATTATCTATTTATAATATCTAAAATTGTTTTACACATCCATGCTTCTATGTTTAATTCTTTTTCAGTGGTCTCATGTATTATTGATGGTCTCCTCCATTTGTGCTTTGCAAATAAGATCTACTTATCATGACTCTTGTGCATGTTGCTAATAATTATAACTAAAGAATTGTGTCTACCTACCTAAATGAAGTTATATCCTAATCAAGCCATCGATACTACAAATACTTTATATATATGTCTTCAAACAGAAAACAAATACAAACATTTATTAGTTCAAACACACAAATCAGTTGCTAATAGTTTTTATCAATTTAAATTGTGATGTACATTTTCACAATAAAATGTATCAAGTACAATGAGTTAATGTGTTATGGTTAACATTACTTTATATTGTCTTCAATGTTTTTACATTTTGAAGAAACTTTCAAATACACTTCAATTTTAGTTTTTTTCTTTTGTATTTTCCATGATGCTTTAACAAATGAAAAGGAACATTTTGATGGCGAGGTGTTACTTTGCACCTTTTGAGGCAATTGCTAAAATAAACATTTTAAATTTATTAATTTGTATTAGAAATCAATATATATATATATATATAAAGCTATAAAGGCATCTTGTTTATTGCAAAGTTTTCTTATGAACAAATTATTATGTGTGTGTGTGCGAAATTTTAGATATTTTTATTATATATTGGTCTAGAGAAGAGGACCAACCATATTTGATAAACCACACGTAGAAGAGCATGATGGGAAGTATGCTCATGATCAAGATGCCTATGATCTGTAACATGCTGGAAAACTTCCCATGGTGAAAGTAGAATTTGATTGAAGTATTTTAATTAGGTAGTAATTTAATCATGAAAATGTAAGATTCAATTGATTTGAAAGTCTAATCTATTCTTTGAGCATTTGGGTAGCCTATAGTTAAGCCTGGAATACCACGAAATAAAATTTGGATTATGTTAAAAACTCCGAACATATCAAAGAAATTGGATCAAATTCAATTTTTTGTCGAAAATGACTAACTATTTACTTACTAGTTTGATCAAATCTTGTTATCACAAATGGCATATATAGAGTCATGGGTTGAATTTGACGAGCATTTACCCTATTTATTTTATCTAATCGTCATATACCGATAATTTAAAAATCTACACATCAATAGTACAATGTAATTAAATTTGAAAATCCTCAAATTGATGAGCTATTTTAAAATTTGCTCGTATACACTTTATATATATATATATATATATATATATATATATATATATATATATATATATTGAAGATATAAGGTGTATAAATGGATCAATGAAGGATGAACCACATAGATGAATTGATGGATAAATACATATATCCACCTTTATTATTGTTCTAAAATTAAATAAAGAAAGGGAATAAGTTGAAAGCAACCTTGCATTGTTTTGTGTTTGAAGTTATTGTTTCATTTGTTGAATTTGTGGCTCATTTTCATGAAGCATATTCTCCTTATGCCCTTAAGGCTTAATGTAGAAGTCACAAAGAAATCACAAGTCATTGCTATTTGATTCTCCACATAATGATTGCATCCAATAATTTATTGGTTATTTTATTAGAACATGATTTAATTCATTGCCAATATCCAATAGTTTGTGCATGCAAATTGCAATATTTTAACGGCTCTTGAACATTGAGTGTTTTGCTCCTTGGCTATAAATTTTAATCCCTAAATCCTAAGTTTAAATCATGCACAAAAAATCCAAAACTTTGCAAGAAAACAAGTGAATATAAAAATATAATAAGACTTGATGATCTCCATGTCCCCACTAATTCGAGATATGGTGGCTTCCAAAATATTATAGGGAAGTGAAAAAAATACAGCTTAAATAAAGTTTTCCTCTATGTAGGCCACAACCTACCATGCCACTACTATCCATCTCAAGCTTATGTTGTACCACCACTTGTATGGGGTGTTACTCCACATTTTTTCCATATTAGACTAGAGTTTTGAGCAGACCTTTATAGTGAGCATAGAGATATCTTATGGTTGAGATCATTATATGAGTAGAGTTGGAGCAATTTTGTTGAGAAGGGTAGTGTTACACAGCAATGATTCCTTGAGATTTTTGGGCTTGGGTATTGGTTGCCACTTTTTTTATATGTAGCCTATGATGCTCCTTCAATTTAGCTATGTATCAGATTTATTCCTACAGGGTGTTACATATGCATTTTTATTATTTATATTGACTAACTGACTAGTGGTAGATCTATTTCATACTTGTGACCGTCTGATGAGTATGATGAGTAGGGAAATTGCATGGCATTACATTGGTGTTAGTTCTTGTTTTATATACATGTCTTTATTTGGCAAGGTCTCCAGTGTATTGCATGGATCACAACCTATGCATTGACTCCATATTTGGCGTACCATCTCCATCCATTCATCATGGCTAATGTAAAATCCTTTTGATTTGGAAATGACTTAATAACTCAAGGACCTACCCCTTTGTGACCTATTTGTTAGGATGGCCTCCATGTTTTCCCCTGGTGTCTCGGCTCTGATGTGTGTGACAAAAGCTTTCTGACCCTGTTTATCTCTTTCTAGTTGGAAACCCCTATGAATTGACTGCAAGCTGAGGTTGGCATAGTCACCATAAGTTTATCATCTAGGCTTGAAACAAGTTAACCACATCCTTGAAATTCTTTGGTGGCTAGAAGGGTAGGCACTCCTTGAGTTAAGAGGTATTACCTATTTGCTCTAACAAAGCATTATTGTGGAAACTCTATCGCACCTATTGACTGTGGCTAGTAGTGGAGCGATGGATGTGTCATAAGTGGTGCCCATAAGGAAATCTAGGGCCAATACCTTTCAATAATTAGTCAACTAAAGGATTGAAAAATAAATAAAGTTCTTCAATGAAATATCCAAAGATAGAAAGAAATGCTTGAAATGAAAAAGGATTAAATGAAAAGCGAAAGGTGAAAGTGCAAAGTCAAATGTGGAAAATGAAATAAAGGGGGGGATTACTAAAGCTAAGGGGGTCCTTCTAGCACATCATCCATTTGTAAGAAACCATGCTCCCTAATGTTTGCCAAACAAGCAAATGTCACAAATATTTATTTTTCCCCTCGTCTCCAAGAGTAACTCAAGTCTCCCAATATCAATACTCCACTTGACTCGCCCTTTGACTTGTAGACCATCCACTCCACCCAAGAGGAAGGTTGATCTATGCAATGCATTGTGATGGTTAGTTAGAGATTGACATGTAAAAAAACAATTACTATTGTTGTTTTGCCATGTTTTTGTGCTATGATGCTAAATTATTCAAGGAAGTCAAATGATGATTACTTGTGTAGGATAGGATATTATACTTATTTGTTTGTAAGTATTTTTCATAATCAAGTGTTTTCTCATCCTCATGAGGCACTATATATGGTCCTTATATCAATTTTCTTTATTATCAAATTTTGACCAAGTTTGACTTTTTTCAATAGTTTGACTTGATCAAACCTGGGCTTGACTTGGTCAACAAGACCAACCAGCAACATGAGATCCTCACATAGTCAAATTTGATCACGTTGGAGCCTTTAGAATCCAATTGGACCCCTCCAAATGTCATATTGAGCTATTATGGATTAATAGGCTATTGATGGATTCATTTTCCTAAGTTTTCAACACATTAGTCTAAGTGTTTATTTAATTATTTGGAGTAGCTCTATAGATCACATTTCCGATTGGTTTTTAGCATGAGTTTAATGCATACTATTATTTTAAGGGTCAAGGAATCCATTTATTGCATCAGATTGCAGATTTGATCAAGGGAAGGCCAAGATCCAATTAATGGTGAAATACTATATGACAGCCTAAAATTAAAATTTTAAAAATGCCCAAGTTTAGCAAGATTTCAAATATTGTCATTTTGCAAAATGTGACGACTTGGATCATTATGAAATCATTTTTCTAACAATATCCAAGTCTAAGAATCTCAATTTGGCATACTATGTGAGACCAGCATGCATTTCACTTCCTAGGGACGAATTTGAGTAAATCAACAAAAATAAAGTCATATGAAGTGATAACCAATTGTAATGTAAAGTGGGCCCCCCTAGTGATACCCCCATGCCCCTTGTCATTTTAACTTAATAATCAATACATTTCCTAGTCATTTCATGATGTTAAAAATGGGTTATAACTTATAAGAGGCGATTCACCCCCCTCACTTGGCATTTATTTCCAGCCATGTAAAAATGTAAAATGAGAATAAATCTCAGCCATAGATCATTTCTCTTTCTCATCTTCTAATCTCATCTTTCCATCCTTATGGGCTAGGGATTTTTCTCACTCTTTCTCTATAAAATAGATTGAGTTCTCCATTGTAAAGGACTTTTGGCCATTTTCAGCAGTAATAAAAAACCAGATTGTGTGTGTCTCAAATGTTTTGTGTTTGGATGAGTTGTTGATGAAATTTGGCCCTTGCCATCCTCTTCAAGTTGTTAGATCTTAGTTCTATTGTTCTGGAGCAATATTTTTATGGTTTGTATGTAGGAAATGAAGACCAAATTTTCCCAAAGCGCCTTGGTGTTCTCAATAGAGGGGGTTTATGTCTTGAGAAATCGATTTTCCTCTTTTTCCTTCCATTTCGTACTATCTCTCTTATTGACTTGCATGTTATTTTCAGTTTGTAATGGCGAGTTTATTTTAGTTTTGTGATTATCACTCACTGAGTTAAATTTATGTTTTGCACGTTGAAGAGATTAGGAGCTCAAGTGCACCCTAGTCAATAGAGGAATTTTCCTGGGCTTGGATCTACACAATCTGTATGCTAGGAAGGGTGGGACGACTTCACCAACCTTCAAACACTAGGTAAGTAGTTCAAGCTTGGCTCTAGATTTCTAGAAATCCATTAGCACATTTTTACTACTACTTTATGTTTGTTTGTGGCGGCATGCTTCGAGTTTTGCTTGTCTTTTAATGGTTGTAGTTTTCTATGTTTTCCTTGGCTATATATTTTCATGTGAAATCTTAAGTTTATGACTCCATTTTCCCCTAGGAATAGGCACTCTTTATTGAGGGTTAATTTCAACCATTTCGGTACTATTAAAATCCCTTGCATGCTTGTTTTCTATCTGTTGTTATGTGTGTTTCAAATCTAGTTTTTTGTTACAACATACTTGTTTTTATGCTAGGATATATTTGTATTCAACCTAGCTCCTAAATACTTCACATAAGTTTCATTTTTGTGTTTTTTCAAGCTTAAATAATCTCAAATCTCACCAATATAAGAGACGGAACTTTTAGCCTAACATATCTCCTCTTAGGAACCCTTTTCTAATGGTCTAGGCTTGTTTTATAAAGTTGGTACAAATTTGCATAGACAAGCTCCCTTAGGACAGCCATCATTAAACCCAAGTCTTATAAATGTATTGTGCCTTAGAGTCTAATTTTTCCTCAGATTTCCCTTACCAAGAAGGGCACTTGGCTTGGGCCCTTAAATGGTTACAATCCATTCCATACTGGTAGCGGAAGACACCGTTCCGGGTGGCAAATCTCTTACCTTGTAGGTGTTTGTGTGCTTGAAGCTACCATGTCTTGACATATGTTCGGTTTTTTGTTGTGTTCTCATTCAAGTATCTTGGGCTATCATTATCATATCTGTTTACTCTGTGCTTGAGTGTTCTGAGGGTTATTGCCTTCATCATCCTAATAAATAATTTTCCCCTAGAAACATTTCCCCCAGGGTACTATATTCTTCACTTGTTAAACCCCTAGGTGCCATGTTTCGTATACAAATTGGTCCAACAACTACTATGCGAAACTTGGTTTGACTGGAAAGTATTCGGGAAAGTTGGGCTGGGGACACCTCCCGTGGTTAGTCTAGATCTTCTCTTAGTGGATCTGAGAAACCTAAAGAGAGGGGAACCTTCTCGGCGTGACACTTTGGGGCAGAATCCGAGCTTCTACTGATTTGGCGATCATCATTCTTTACCAATACGAAGATCGCTATATCATGTGACAACAATTTCAATGTTCAAATATCAATGTTATATAACTATTAGAAACTTTAGCTCTATCACTATGTGAACATGCCTTTATTTAATTTTGTCATGTTTGTTGGCCACATGAATACAAATTTAGATTGAATTGGATTAAAAATAGGTAGATGGTTTTAGGGCTTGATGTCATACTCTAATCATAAATGATATAAATCAGTCTCACAGATCCAACTTTTACTACTAGATCATCATCGACCATGTAAAAACTTGTTGAACTATATGGACCTCATTCTATCATTACATATTACAAACAGACATGCATAATGAAAAGGCAAATCTCTTAATCTACCTTAAAATGATTCATCGTGAAGATTCAATTGCAAAGCTAGGAAATTGACCAAATTGCAGGTAAAGCCATTAATTTTCATGATTAGAGTCACTAATTTGACATATGCATTATTGTTTTTAACGTAGGTTTGTTATCAACATATAAAGAAAGCTATTTAAAATAAATGTACATCAACGCATTAAAGACCAGCTTAGCTATCAAAGCATGTCAATTATGAGGATATGTTTGCAATAATATTTGGAACATGGAAATAATGCAATAATCTTTGAGAGGGGTGTTTGATAGGGTGGGACATCTATGATCATGGAATTTCAAGATGATGGTTTACTAAATGCTACTTGTAGACCCCAATTACGTGGCACATGAAGTAACAACTTATATTGGAGTTAATCAAAGTTTTCATTGATATTTGGGTTGTTAAATGGATGTGTGGTACATGGGATTCCTATATAAATTTTGCAAAAGTTACATACAGATTTTCCAAACATCTTATGTTATGGTAGGCAATACTTATTATTCATGCAAGTACAATTACAATTACAAGTAAGAAATGATTCGCAGGACAAAACATAATAAAGGATGTATGAAGAACAAATCTATCATTAAGTGCATTACATGCTTTATGCTAGTGTTAATAACAAAGTTTCATTCATCAATGGTGGGATATGATATGGTATACGAAATTTGAAAGAAGTTGAGAAAAAATGAATCTTAAATATTTAAGGATTTCCCTTTTTGTTTAAGTATGTAATGATGTTGTATTCCTTATGATGTAGGACCAGTGTTGGAATTTGGTGGCAGCTTTACCCGGTGTACTAATTTTTTTTTTACGTTTTGGATTTCTATCTTCCTATCACAAAACACTTTGTTGAAATATTTACCCTTCAATAATACATTTTCCTTCACCTGTCGTACTTAATTGTTTCATCTAGATGGTTTTGTTTGGTCAGTTAGAGGGGGGTTGAACCCACTATGAAAACCACTGTATAGAAAAATATATTGTCTCACTAATTATAATAAGGGATTTTTACTTCTACATTTACACATAAATTCCACCAAGTAGAATCGAGCCTGTGGTGGATCCAGTGGTGGTTATTGATGAAGTAATCATTCCACTGCGAGACATAAAATTAGAGGAATAAATAAAAGGTTGTGTACACAATTCCATTTGTGACCTACAAACATAAGCAACATTGAAGCTTATAGAGAA
Organism: Larix kaempferi; assembly: GCA_027924585.1. Lineage (NCBI taxonomy): Eukaryota > Viridiplantae > Streptophyta > Pinopsida > Pinales > Pinaceae > Larix > Larix kaempferi. Next base: position 5,886,197 of record BSBM01000569.1, read on the forward strand.
TAAAATTGAGATTCGTACATATTTGTATTTAGTCTTTTTACGGAGGGGAAGGATTTGAATTGTGAGGACTATTTGTCTAGGGGTCAAAACCTACATTAAACAACAAATTATAATCATTGATTTGGTATGCCCACTCAAACCCCTGGGAAGATTCATGAATTAGAGTGGTTGTGCCTCAAGTTGCAATGACACTACGACCACCACCTCCTCCAACTTTATAACTACCTCCATTTGAGAGTGGTTACCAAGGCTATGTAACTATTGGAGAAATAAGATATATGTTGCAATCCTTATAGTTGCATCAACTCCAAAGTAAAATCATCTCATATTTTTTAAGGCCTATTTCATTATGTAATTGCATATGACAATTATTCAAAGGATTTTGCAATGAGGGCACAAATACTATTGTTATCGGATACTATCTCAAATGAGTAGTTTGGGTTCCTTTCAAGAAGGCATATTCACGAGACAATAGGTGAGCCCCTTCATGGACTACATACCATAAAAACACAAAACTATTTTCAATTGTTACAACAAGTTGGATGGCATGATTTTAGACCAACCCCAAGATCTCCTCACGATTGATAGACCGAAGTATAAGGAGGATCTGACGTAGAAAGGGTAAACGCATATTTTGACATTGAAGAAACTAGCTAAGAGGTATACGAAAATTGGTATGCGTTTGAGGCATTCACAACCGATGCTATTATATACTATAAAAAATGTCATGTAGATGTTGATATTCCTTTTAAATTTTAATCAAATCAAGGTTGTCTTGGGCACGACTACGATATATTAACTTGAACTCATGTGAAGGATGTCACTTCTAAGGAATCCTTAACATCCAAGATTGAATAATTTTATGTTAACTTTGCTGCAATTCGTTAGGAACTTGTTGCAGTTGTTTCATTTAGCTTAATTGGGATCGAGAAATCTATTAAAAACCAACACATTTACCCCTAGAATATGAAGATCCATACATGTGGAAGAACGCAAAGGGATCTCATGCGACTTGTGGAAATTCCGGTGTATCTTTTTTTGCGCACAATAAAATAAAGGCATGCAAGCTTCAAATGCGTGCATAAGTCCCAAAACTACAAACTAGGTTGCATATGCTTAAGATAAACCATGATTTAGCAGACAACTTTAATATGAGTTGAGTAAGGTCTGGAGATAATATTCTACTGATGGAGGAAATAGTGACTCCTCCTCATGAATCATTAAAGTTTGTTAACTATGAGTTGACTAGTATGATTTGACATGAGCATCTATGAACAACAGTGTTCTCGAGATCCAAAGGAAGCAACAAGAAGCGATAGATTATGACATATTTTATATCTATGTTTATGAAAACAGAGTGCCTAATGTTAATAACATCTGTAAATTTACAATAACGTTTTTGAAAAATATTAAACCATCAAAAATATGTTTTTCGATATGAACTTGACCATCATCCAGGACGGGTAATCAATTTTTTTAACCGTAAAAAAAGGAAAAATGACTAATGATGGACATTTTGTTCGTCAAATTCCAACCTTGTGTAGGACACATCAAATATTTTGATTCCAAGTCTTATTTATTATAAAAAGTTGAAATTATACTAAATTTTCATATTTATCTAAATTTTTGTTTCTTAAAAGTATTATATTAAATGCAATTGAATATGTACCAAAATAAAGTGTTTTTTTTTTCAAATTCCAAGTTTTACAGGTAAATACAATCAGAATTCAAGATGAGTTGTTCTTCAATAAACTTCTTAAAAAGTTTTATACAATGACGTAGTCTAAAACCGAAACGTTTTGCACCTTTTGCGGTCACTGGAAATCGAAGACGTGATCCCTTGGGCGACCGTCAAAGGTGCCCCCTTCGGAGACGGAAATGGCGACAACAACCAAGCTCCCCTCTGGCGACGTCGACCACCTCGCCTTCGACGACCGACAACCTGGGCGCCTGCTGCAGGCCATTTAATGTAGCTGCAAAAATGGCCTGAAGCAGGCTGAATAGTGTTAGCCGACAACCTGCGGCAGTGACTTGTCGTCTGACGAGCTGGCGGCTACCTCCATGCAAGAAACTCATTCAATTTTTCCAACTACCCTGCGTCGCAGTTAAGGAGCTAGCCGCCCAAGACCATTCAATTTCCCCCATGAAGTTCAAACCCCTTCCCAGTCTGTTTCCTCCTCCCAGTGTCTGATAATTTGGTTGCTATAGAGAAAGCTTGAAGGTTTTTGCTATGCCAGTGCATGGCCTTCACGTGGTTGCTTGATTTCGTTGATTTTCCCATGCTAGTAAGTGAATGCCGTATCCTCCGATGAGTTTCAGACTTAAGTATAGCGAAAAAAGGGACTCGGGCAGATATATTTCAAGGTTGCAATAGGTGTTACAAAATTTGGGTTCAACCAATCTAATTAATTTCATATGTAGTGAACTCATGAATTGTAACCAAACCGTACTTGCAGTAGTGAATAACATAAGATACCTTGGAATTTAAGCACTCCATCATGATATTTTTCCACAACTCGATATGACTGTGCTCAAGACAATTCTTCCTGCCGATAATGCTCATAGACAAGCTAAGGATTCCTTTAAATAAAATCCCAAATGGTTATGATATAAAGGAATAGGTGTAATGGGATTTGGTTATCTTATTTGATTACTAGGGTGAATTACTTGCCCAACCACTAAGCCAAAGTGGTGGAGAGGTGGTTCTAGAGCCATGAGTTGGCACTCAATGGGAGTTGATGCTATGCAAAGGTCGAGTGGTAGGAAAAAAATGAGTTTATATGTGGGCAATAGGATGGTGATACCCTTTATCATCCCCATAGATCATATCGACAGTGTAAATTCATTCTGGGGTTGTTCACAATAGCCACAATAAATTCCAACTAAAAGTGCAATACTTATATGACTAACTAGAACACTACTCACCTCTACACATGTTTATCCATTACCTCATTGTACACGCATCTAGGGTGTGCCCCATAGAGGGTCTCTATTGCAAACTACAACAACTTATAGTTATCCTTCTAGGAAGGGTTTGAACCCCTTGGAATGGCTAGGAAGGGTTAAATTTTGATCAATCCTTTCGATGAATTGGTGTTTTATGCTAATTCCTTTGCAAAACTATGTTGACCATGCAAACTTAAAGTATATTGTACCTTCAAACTATGCCATGTGTCGTGTACTTAGATGTTGAATTTGGTTAATTGATAAACACCCCACCAACAAAGTAATGAAAGCTCTATATGTTGGTATAACCAGCCTAGATCCAAATCCTAGGCTCTATCAAGCGTCGAGAGGGATCAAATCTCCCAAGGTGCAAACCTCTCCTTGAATAGCTCCTTGAATGCGATACCTGGGCCACCTAATCCTAAGCTCTAAAGTCTCTAGTTTAAGTCTCATATTTACTTTTTACTTTGTATTATTCTTTTTTGTTTATGGCCCACATAATATTTATTACTTTTTACTTTGTATTATTCTTTTTTGTTTACATTGTATTATTTTGTTACTCGACAAACACTCTAAAGTCTCATATTTACTTTTTACTTTGTATTAAAAGTAAAAAGTAAAGTCTCTATTTTAAGTCTCATATTTACTTTTTACTTTGTATTATTATTTTTTGTTTATGATCGACATAATATTTACCACCTAATCCTAAGTTCTAAAGTCTCTAGTTTAAGTCCCATATTTACTTTTTACTTTGTATTATTCTTTTTTGTTTATGGCCGACATAATATTTATTACTTTTTATTTTGTATTATTCTTTTTTGTTTATGGCCGACATAATATTTATTACTTTTTACTTTGTATTATTCTTTTTTGTTTACTTTGTATTATTTTGTTACTCGACAAACTCAACAAACACTCGACTAACAAGATCTCCCTCATACTGGGCTGTAGAGCGCCTCTCGGAGCAAATATGCTTGGGAAACACATGGTTTTCATTGTTAAGATGCCTACAACTCTTGCATCTTTAGGAAAATCACAAAGTATCATAAGTAAAGATACTTCATGAAATTTGGTGAGTGAGAAAGATACATGTGTCTTTGTCAAAATGGCCTTTAAAAAACAGTCAATCTAGTTCAAGGGAAATTTAATATTGATCTCATAATTGTGGTGCATATTTATCTTAGAAATTGTTTAAGGGCCTAGGATCTCTATCATGTGGTGAACAGAGTTTGAATGTATTTCCCAATGTTCTTGTGCCCAACTGCTTTCGAAAGAGACAACATCTAAAAAGTCTCCCAAATGTCTGGTTTGGGGAGTAGTCAATGCAAGAGTGTTTGAAGCTGGCTTGAAAAAATGGAATAAGGAGTTTAAAGTTTTGCCCTAACTCATTTTATGGAGCATCTGTTTAGCCAGAAACCCATAGATTTTCATGAAAAAATTGTTCCTACTTTTCAAGTTCTTTGTCAAGTTAGGTCTCTATTGATGTTCTGTAAATGGAAGTTAAACAAGCAGGCCTACTCCAAGTGTATGATCTAGTCATAGATAGGTCTCATGCATAGAGTTCCTTGGACAAGGTGAGGTAGGGCCCACTAGAGATCAGTATTATTGGAGGGATTATCTTTATGTCACCATCACATTGTTTAAAGATGGGTTCAAATAATAATGCAAAATCCACGGCCTGGAGAATTTTGATTAAATTTTCTCTTAAAAGATGTCAAACACATCCTAATTGCATGCAAATAATTTCTCATATCTATATTGTTCAGCTTAGACCGATTCCAAATTAGTTAAGGGAGGTGTCTCAATATTTTGATCAAGTCTATTTTTCTCATATATGTCTGCACAGTATGGCAGTAGTTGTCTTGTTTCAGGTCGGTGCCTATTTTCCCAATGAACATCGACATGTTTTTCCTCTTTGTATGTGTGGATGGCAGTTGAGCAAGCAAGGTGATTTCCAATCTGAGTATGAGTAAAAATTGTGTTTTTTTCTTTTAAAAAATTACAAGACAAGGATAACAATAAATTGTCCCTAAGGTTGGACAGGTCTCAAAAGAATTAACATTTTTATTAGTATTTAAAACATCAATTCTTATCTCGAAAGAATTAACAATTTTTATTTATATTCAAAACATCAATACTTACTCTATTTTTTTTTTATGTTAGAAGAGTTATAAAACATGGCATCATTATCATGGTGGGAATACCAAAGAACTAACTGAATATATAGTTTTTCACAATATGTCATGATTGTATTATAACTATTTAAATATGTAGATTTTCAAAACTTCTTGTTTGTCATGATTGTAGAAGAATTTCTAGAATACAGTCATGTTTTCACATTTTAAGTTGGCACTCCAACAAATAAGCAATTAAGAATATTCTAAAAGGAGTGGAGTGAAGATATTAGGTGGAGTGAAGATAGTAGCTCTAATTTTCCAAATACATATATTAATTTTGAGTTAACATTAAATTTCCTTTCCACTATAAAATATATATTGAAAGAGAAATCATTTCACTTCAATGCAATTCAATAGTAATTCAATATAATTCCTAGAGCTAGCTAACCGAACCCATTCAACTTCCGAGGATCTCACCACTATCAAACCTATAAGAGTTGACCATTTCAAACATGTGTAGTGGCTCGGGGAAACATAAAATAAAGCCCCTAATTAGTAAGGAGGGAATTGTAAGACACATAGTTTGATCCACGCTATCCAGTGCTTCTAAAGTGATTTCCGTAAAATGAAAAACCCTAAAATGAGTTATGTTTCCCAAGAAACATAAGGGTTGAAATTACCCATCATAATTATTTTCATCAACAGTGTTATAGGGATACCATGTGTGCATGTAAGATATGTAGTGTTGATGGAGATAGTAAAGGTTATAGTGGCATATGGTAATCTTATACATTTCCATGCTAATACGTTGATGTCAACACAAATAATCAAGGGACACATAGAACAATCAAGTTTTGGAATGTGGTAATAAGGATGATGCCGATGTATATGGATCGAGAAGACAAGTGGCCAATGTCGAGAAATTGGTAAAGGTGGTCTCTGTTAGAAGCATAGTGATGTTTATGTTGGGAAGTTGCAATATTACAGGCAATGAAGTGTAGAGCATTCAAAGTATAAACCCCTATTACAATTTTTCGTGAATAAACAACCAAATCATATAGGGCCTAAGGAATCATTTTAGCTTATTTTCAAGTGGATATTCACCTATTTCCAAGCAAGATGAGCAAATTTAGAATTTTTTCAATCACCGGGGATCACGTTGATTGATTTTCATAAATAAAGATTAGTCAAGGTTCCATTTTTCAAGTTTTGTTTATTCCTTTCCATTCCCTAGCTCCCGATGAGAAGGTTTCTCATCAAAGAAGGGCCCTTTAAAAAATGAGATGACTATTTTCTCAAGATAATACATGAGTGAGACCATACACTTGGGAATATTATTGAATTTAGATTCCACCTTAAAAATATTAACATGCCTTCATCAATGGGTGCATCCCTGCATTGTTCCACCATTTATGAGGCTTGTGGATGCTTCTTAACCTTTATTTTGTCAATCTTAGGATCCATAATGCGTATCTCTCCCTTGAACTTAGAATTTATAAGCCAAGTAAGCATATAACAAGCTCAAACAACACAAATGCCTAAATAAAATCACTTTGATACCAATAAGATATGTAGACGACATTGGATATTCTAACTGCTATCTCACCAAAAATGATCTAAAATTAGGAATTGACTACAATGATTATACGCTCAATTAGGAGACTATCATTTTTGTATTTGAGTCACTAACATAAATGTAAGTGGGCCATTTGAATTCTTTAGCGAAGGAAACATAACGATTGGAATACAATAGCGTATATACACAATGGAACACGATATTTCTTTAGGAAACCCAATGTGGGAAAACCCATCAAGAAATGAAGGATCATTGATTTCACCTTATACAAAATATATATTACATTATAGATTACAAGGACATATAAACTTATTGTAAGATATGATACTCCATGGTTTGCTATACTCCTCTGTAAATTGATTTTATCACTCTTCTTTTTTAATATACCTCGCACATTAGTTCTCATGCTGTAGAACAACAAAATCCATAAAAAAAAATTTGAACCCTTCTCTATCCTTCTACTAGGATTTTGATAGCTACAATTAGAGTTAGGTTTAAGTTTTCATTAGCCTCTCGAATATCCAAGATTCTCTTAGAAGTCTCTAGTGTCTTCCCATATGTTACTAGATCCTCATGGATGAATCATGGTGAGATTACGTAACTTCCACTTGAACTTGTGGGGAATAATTGGATCATTGCCTTCTCTAAGGCATAGTTGTCTCCTATGAACTCAATTTGACGAAAACAAACCATTTTTGTAAAGATATCAACCCATACAATGTAGTGAGGACCTAAAGGACATATGTCCTTGAAGTCATAGATATGAAAATTCCACTTCTTATATGGCCAACAAACGGATTTTCAATCATGGTCCATCAATTCTATGTCTCTTGCTATTTATTTTCATATCATTTTGCAGATATGTGGTTTTTGTTAAATATACAGCATCAGGATACATTCTCCAAACCAATCTTGTGTAGCCAAGATTGATCCTCCCGTATAAAGGTAATTGATCAAAGTAATGATATTGTAAAGTCTTGTTGGACAGGGCTCTAGACTTGTATGTTTCAAGTCATGATTCTCATGTGAACCTTCTGTGTAAAGGTATCCATGGGATGGACCTCTTTTATAGAAGTGGACCTTTTGTATAAAGGCCATGCTTTACTTGTTAAAAGAATTTAATGTTGTGTGATATATTATTAACCATGATCACCAATTGCTATTAAGTCTCCTTTATAGATTGATCACCTCTAAAGTGAATTACTTTAGCATATGATCATTTGGTCCAGAATAATATAATATGATCACAACATCTGATAATTCTTCTTAGTATAATGTAATGTGATGGATAATTAAAGTTAGCACATATTGACCATGCAGTAAGAGATAAAGAAATAAAAGATAAAGCATAGAGATCAAGAGAATTTGAAATTTCCCATGCAGACACTTCAACTAATTAAAGAGAACTTGAATTGTTAAAGCTTCAGTTAAGTATCAATGTATGCCTCAATCAATGCTGCAGTTAAAGCATTAGTTAAAGATATGACTTAGTTAACTAAAGTACTCCAGTGAGAAACAAATCATCAACATACATAACCAATATCAACGGTTGGTTCTTCACTACTTCGAAGTACAAATTTGGATACAAATTTGGATCAACTTCACTCTTACTGAAACCCAATTTCTGAACGTAGCTATCAATTATGGAGTACCAAGCCATAGGGGCTTGCTTAAGCCCATATAGAGCTTTCTTGATACATTCGAGCCCCGATATATGTTATGCCATGAGAATTCTGAGTCAACCAAGGCCTGATGTATGTTATGTCGTGAGCAAGGCCTCAAATGTATCAAACCACTTTGTATAGACAACTTATAAGCTCGCTAATGTACTTGATACATTCCAAGCCTGATATATGTTATGCCGTGAGCATTCTGAGTCAATTTATGTCTAATCCGAGACACAAACACTAGATAGATTCTAAGCATGTGCTTAGGTACCTTATAGGTACAATTTCATATGGAGTCATATATGCCTCCAATGGAGGAGTCATGTTACTTGGTTATACATACTCAGACTGGGGAGGAAGCATTGTGGACCGTAAGTGTACATCTGAATACTATTATAGCCTAGGATCAACTATGATATCTTGGTCCAACAGGAAGCAGGGCTCCATAGCCCATAGCACTATCGAAGCAGAATACATAGCTACTAGTGTTGCATGTCGAGAAGCAGTGTGGCTTAGAAATTGTTGGGCCTGGCCCAAGTAAGGCATTTTTGTGCAAGACAATTTTGGAGTTGCGAAGTCACAGCGCAGCTCAGATGAAGACAGTTTTGGGGAGCTACGAAGTTGAGCGCAGCGTAGTATCGGCAGGTTAGGCACCGCGCGGCTAAGTACCAGCTTCGCGAAGTGGTAGCACCACGCAGTGCCAACGGAGCACCTATTTTGGGCAAAGGTCGAACGAAGGAAAGTGATATATTTTGGGTATGGAGCAGCGTGAAGTCAGGTGAAAGCGATCTGTCAAGGAGAGTGGCGGAAAACGGTTAGAAACTAAGCCACGGAGCCGACAGCGACGGGCAGGCCAGAGGGACGGAAAGTGACAGACCATGACACATTACAACCGTTTCAGGAAGGATGCGGTTGTAAGAAGGGCGTGTGGGATGCGAGTGGTACAGCAGAACGGCCAGAAGCGTGTGGAGCAGCTGTCGACTGCGACAGGCTGAGTCGGCGGGTAACCGCACCATTTTGTAACCTAAGGGTTTTTGGCCCACTTGATTGTAAAGACGTGACCTACAGGCACAATCTATAAAAAGGAACATTTTGTAAAGGAAAGGGTTGTTGGGTAAGTTAATCTTCTATTGAGCAAGTTGAATCCAAATCTCTGTTGAGAGACGATTGTAAAAGGATCTGCAGCTGCGTGCGTAGAGGCCTACTGAGAGAGGAGAGAGTCTGCAGCTGTGTGCGTAGACTGGAACTGTTGTACCCTTCCCAAAGATAATATAACAATAGTTCCTGTGGACGTAGCTCCCATCCTAGGGGTGAACCACGTTAAATTATGTGTTATGTGATTGATTGTATGCATTTAGATCTGTGTATTTACTTATGTGAATGGTTAAGATTTTGTTTATGAATGCATGTGTTCCTGCTTTTATATGTATTCACCATATGGATGAAAGATGGGAATGATATGTTAAATAACAACAATGTGTGAATGAATGTCGGATACACCAGTATTTTGCAGCAAGATGAATGTATGAATTAATCAGATAAACACTTAGCGCATCACCAGAAGTGCACAGTTAGATTGTTGTTTGTGATAGTGTATAAGTTCGCAAGGGTTGCAGGCTATTAGGTTGTTGAATGCGTCTTTTACACTAAGTAGGATCTAGAGAGGTTTGCATAAGTAGTGAGAGGAAGCGCAGTCGTTAGTTGCGCTATCCTATTGTCAAAGAACCGTCCCGCATTGCGCAGTCCTTGGATGTGCAATAGGCTAAGTGTTAGCCGCAGAGAAGTTGAACTTCGCGCAATCCGAAGTCGGCAGCGCAAGTCCTGTAGCGCACTGCTCGCCAGCTCTGTTTAAACACTCATCACCTGGTTGTGGAAACCTGATTCCGCAACCCCCCCATTACTTCGCCTCGGGTGAGACCTCATTCTGTTCACAGATTGTTGTCGAAAGGGCCAGTGAAAAGGGGTTTTGTTGGTTCCTTGAACCGCGCAAAATCTGGGTCTTTATAGAAACCTCAAGAACAGTTATACAGCCAACAAATGGTTCCGTTGTTGGGCACTATGTTGGCCTTAACACTGCCAGCAATGACTGTCGAGGACACGGGTATGCAAACCTGTGCGCGAATCTGATGCCAGAACGAAAGGACGCGCCGAATGAAGTTTTCTACACATACTACGAGCAATTGCGCGATGTCATTGTTCGCACGCCACGCATATCAAAATAGGTAACGTCTAAATACATTCGCACTTTAATTTTTTACGCTTACATGCAGTCCATCTACATTTCAGCGAAGGCATATAAAAAGAATCTGGAATGGTTCCAAAAGAACTATCACATGGATGAGGCAGACATTGACCTCATTATGAAGGAATGGATAGATGAATGGAAGGTGGAAGGACCTATGATCATCGACAGTGACTCCGAAGAAAGTAACCCAATTTCGACACCAATTGTCGAAGAGTCACCATCAGGAAAAAGGAAGGAACTAGGGAGCTCAGTACTAGAGAAAGTCCAGAAAAAGAAGCAAAAAGCCTCAAAAGGCCAATTGGACGCGACGCTGCATGATGACGATTATGAGATGATCGCATCCACGGTCACCGCACTTCTAGAAGATGTGTTGAACCTCAAAGATAGTAAGGATGAGAAGATTCAAGAAATCTTGAAACAAAATTTAACTACATTGCAAGGGATAACAACGAAGTTTGAGCAAGTCCAGCGCGACTTGGCTTTACCGCGAGAATCAGAATCGAAAGGAAGGTTAGGGGACACTTCGCAGCCAAAGAAAACACCTCTAACTCTGACCTTGCCACCAAAATCGTGCATAGTCCAAATTGACCCGCTAAGCATAAGGTTACCGCGCAAACAGTTAACTACGGGTGCGAAGGACATAGAGCATGTGGACATCGACATCGCGATGTTGCCACCAGAGGGCCTGCACAATCTTCACTTGCAGGTTGTAGAAGAGATCCATGATAGAAGTGTGGTCGCTCTGAACCAACACCATCAATTGCAAGAAAATTATAAGCAGTTGCAGGAGGCAAGTTTAAAGAGAGCCATGGCACTTGAAAATGAACAGGACCAACAAAGTAGAATATAGCATACTGTCGCTTCAGTCTGCGCGGAGATACCAGAATGCGAAGAGCAGCCAGAGCTCGCGGATACTATCCTTAAGATCGACTCGGTAGTCAGCGATATTAAGACTGGAATGAAAGACATGGAGACTGATTATCAAGCAAGGATTTCGGCCTTGGAAGCACAGAATCAGCCAAAGACGCCACTAGATCAGGCAGAGCTCAGAGCAGCCAAAGCAAAAGCAGTCGCAGAGGCCATATCCAGCGAAGTAGCAAAGTATCAAAACTTGTTGGACAAATCTACGAGAGTATTTACTACGCTGCAAGAGGACCCTGAGCTTCTGCAGGTCCAAACCACTTTGAAGGCAAAGCAGGCAGCATTAGATGCCCTGGACGCAGAGGTGAAGGCCCTGCTGCCGAAAGATAGACTCTGCATATATCCGGAAGTCAGAGAACTTCAAGTGTTGAGAGACAGGGAGGACGAAGCCGGAGATAAATCACAACCCGTGCAAGAGGAAGCCCGTGAACTAACGCAGAAGATTGAAGAAAAACTGACAAAGCTCCGCGACGCGCATGACTCAGTACAAGAGCAAACTCAGGATGACATAACACTGGATGTGTTAGAAACCATCAAAGTAATTGAACAAGATGCCAAGGATACGGTTGCTAAGCTGAGCGCAACCTATCAAGAGTTCACTGCTAAGTTAGCTCCGCAGGAGGAAGAGCAACTAGGAGAACCAGAAGTCGAAAGTGGCTCGAGGACGAGCCACATGTAAGTGTTAGGGGCCTATTGGGCCTGGCCCAAGTAAGGCATTTTTGTGCAAGACAATTTTGGAGTTGCAAAGTCACAGCACAACTCATATGAAAACAGTTTTGGGGAGCTGCGAAGTTGAGCGCAGCGCCGTATCGGCAGGTTAGGCACCACGCGGCTAAGTACCAGCTTCACGAAGTGGTAGCATTGCGCAGTGCCAGCAGAGCACCTATTTTGGGCAAAGGTTGAACGAAGGAAAGTAACATGTTTTGGGTATGGAGTAGCATGAAGTCAGGTGAAAGCGACCTGTCAATGAGAGAGGCGAAAAACGGTTAGAAACTAAGCCACGGAGCCGACAGTGATGGGCAGGACAGAGGAACGAAAAGTGACGGGCCATGATGCATTACAACCGTTTCAGGAAGGATGCGGTTGTCAGAAGGGCGTGTGGGATGCGAGTGATCTAGCAGAACGGACAGAAGCGTGTGGAGCAGCTATCGACTGCGACAAGCTGAGTCGGCGGGTAACTGCACCATTTTGTAACCTAAGGGTTTTTGGCCCACTTTATTGTAAAGACGTGACCTACGGGCACGATCTATAAAAGGGCACATTTTGTAAGGAAAAGGGTTGTTGGGTAAGTTAATATTCTATTGAGCAAGTTGAATCCAGATCTCTATTGAGAGACGATTGTAAAAGGCTCTGCAGCTGCGTGCGTAGAGGCCTAATGAGAGAGGAGAGAGTCTGCAGCCAAGTGCGCAGACTGGAACTGTTGTACCCTTCCCAAAGATAATATAACAACAGTTCCTATGGACGTAACTCCCATCTTGGGGGTGAACCACGTTAAATTCCGTGTTATGTGATTGATTGTATGCATGTAGATCTATGTATTTACTTATGTGAATGGTTAAGATTATGTTTATAAATGCATGTGTTCGTGCTTTTATATGTATTCACCATATGGATGAATGATGGGAATGATATGTTAAGTAACAACAATGTGTGAATGAATGTTGGATGCACCAGTATTTCGCAGCAAGATGAATGTATGAATTAATCATAAACACTTAGCGCAGCACCGAAAGTGCGCAGTTAGATTGTTGTTTGTGATAATGTATAAGTTCGCAAAGGTTGCAGGCTATTAGGTTGTTGAATGTGTCTTTTACACTAAGTAGGATCTAGAGAAGTTTGCATAAGTAGTGAGAGGAAGCGCAGTCGTCAGTTGCGCTATCCTATTGTCAAAGAAACATCCCGCATCGCGTAGTCCTTGGATGCGCGATAAGATAAGTGTTAGTCGCAGAGAAGCTAAACTTCGCGCAGTCCGAAGTTCGCAGTGAGAGTCCTGTAGCGCGCTGCTCACCAACTCTGTTTAAACACTCATCACTTGGTTGTGGAAAGTTGATCCCGCAGCCCCCCCATTACTTCGCCTCGGGTGAGACCTCATCCTGTTCATAGATTGTTGCCGAAAGCGCTGGTGAAAAAGGGTTTTGTTGGTTCCTTGAACCACGGAGAACCTGGGTCTTTATAAAAAACCTTAAGAACAGTTATACAACCAACAGAAATCTACTTGCAGGGTTGTTCGGTGAAAAGTTTGAGCCTACACTTATTAGGTGTGACAATCAAAGTTGCATCAAGCTTTCCGAAAACCCAATGTTCCGTGACAAGTCGAAGCACATTAAAATGAAGTGTCACTTCATCTGAGACACGGTCTAGAAAGGTAGAGTAAAAATTCAGTACATTGCTACTGACGAGAAGATTGCAGATGTGTTAACAAAGCCTCTATATATGACAAAGTTAGGTACTTTCGAGACAAGCTTGGTATGGCCGAGAATGCCTCCCTCGCTAAGAGGTAGTGTTAAATATACAACATCAGGAGACATTCTCTAAACCAATCTTGTGTAGCCAAGATTGATCCTCCCATATAGAGGTGAGCACTTTGATTCACTTCCACGTAAAGGTTATTCCTCTCATATAGAGGTAATTGATCAAAGAATGATGTTGTAAAGGATCCGGACTTGTGTGTGTCAAGTCATGATTCTCATGTGAACCTTCTGTGTAAAGGTATCCATGGGATGCACCTCCCGTATAGAGGTGTACCTTCTATATAAAGGTCATGCTTTACTTGTTAAAAGTATTTAATGTTGTGTGATATATTATTAACCATGATCACCAATTGCTATTAAATCTCCTTTAGATATTTATCACCTCTAAAGTGAATTACTTTAGCATATGATCATTTGGTCCGGAATAATATAATACGTTCACAACATAAGATAATTCTTCTTAGTATAATGTAATGTGATGGATAATTAAAGTTAGCACATATTGACCTTGAAGTAAGAGATAAAGAAATAAAAAATAAAGCATAGAGATCAAGAGAAGTAAAAATTTCCCATGCAGACACTTCAACTAATTAAAGAGAACTTGAATTGTTAAAGCTTTAGTTAAGTATCAATGTATGCCTCAATCAATGCTTAAGTTAAAGCATCAGTTAAAGATATGCCTCAATTAACTAAAGAAATCACAGTGGTCACTTCAAGTAAATCAATCAACATGATTTCAGTTAACTAAGTGTTAACTAAGAAGGACTAGTTAACTAAAGTGTTTTCACTTTAGTTAAACTAAAAGACGACACTTCGGTAAAGCAAGGGGAATCAGTTAAAGAAAGTTAACTAAGTGACAACAAAGAATATATAGTTAACTAAGTGACGACACTTAAGTTAGCCACCTAACTAAGTGGGCAAGCTTTCAGTTAAGAGGTGAGTTCATCCTAAGTGACAGCTTGAGGAGATAAAGCATTGCATGAGAAGTGGGGCACACCTCTGCATGCAAGATTAATACATCCAGTTTGAGGTGGAGTTCATCCTAAAGTTAGAAGATAAAAATAGAAGAGATGAATTTATACATATATTATACGGAATTGATGAATCCAATGTAAAGTGAATTCTCTTCTCCTTTGAAGGCGAGGTGCTTCTCTGATTGATCTCTCTTCTCTATTTCTTCTGTATCTTCACCAAGAGTGTTTTGGTGATCTCTTATTTTCCGGAAGCAATCTGCTATGTTGTAAAAGAAAACATTCTCTTCTATCCATTATATTATACTAAGAAGAATAATGGCTGTGGTTTTTTCTTCTCATAGTTTTGAGGATTTTTCCCAGGGTATATCTTGTGTTATGGTTGTATGAATTTCATGTGATTGAATTGTCCCATTGCTTCATGTTTCGACATAGAAAAGAATTAAAGATCAAAGCTCAACCAAATATTAACAATTTTAATGTTTCTACTGTATATGGTTCAATCAAAAGGTTCATTGGGTCTAGCCCAAGTGGTTCTGGGATGGAGTGGTATCCTCCCCACCCACGTTCTATTCCCATAAGTGACATGTTGAGATCATAAGGTTGTGTTCACATTCCTTCCCACATATCCATTCGTTTTTATGGGGGTGATGTGATGGTAATATTCAAAACACAACACATCTTCCAAATGATTTTGCTAGATTTCCATAAATTCATATACCTAATAAGTGAGATTAAAGGTTTTGAATTCCATCCTCCAAACGACTTTGTTGGATTATCATTCTTCTCTATTTGCAATGGTTTGTTGCTGGCCACTATTCTTCCATCATATCGATAGATATGCAAGATTCCTCTAACTCTTCTTCCTCATCCCGTGTCACATTCTTGGTCTTGTAGATTGTATTCTAGAATTGTAGTCAATCACCCGTGGTGGTATATTTTTGTGGATTTTTTTGTCGAACCCTGGAGTGTGTGTGTGGATAAGAGAATGATGAAGTGATATTTAGGTCAAGCATTTGATATCTACTTGTGATAGATTTTATGATATCTTTTTGTAACAAATTCAATGATTAATCATGAAATTTCTCTAACTATGCTCAATTGTCAGTTCGGAATCTTCAAGGAGTATTATTCGCGGTTTGAATAGCAACTTCTCTATATTGAATCCCTCGGGAAGAAGACAACGAAGACTACCAGAGAAACCAAAGTTTAATCGGTGTTGGTGCAAGAACCTGGGAGGTATAGTACACATCGTTTGGAGGTATTCATACAAAATAGGGAGGAAAAACAAATGGAAGACAATAATGGATCATGAGGTCCAAGACCCAACATATGCGACCTTTTTTGGCAAAGATTTAGGATGGAGTGTAATATTTCATTGAGACAACTCTTTGTTTGATCGTGTTGCATTGATCCATTCACATAGAGTCTCTGACTTTATTAGACAGGAGGAAACCAATCATGAGGCACCCTACACTTTTCGATGCATAGTAAGCAAACCCCCAGGAGAAAGGGGTACTACTGCCCAGCGATATGAGCTGTGCATATTTTAGAACTTCCTTCTTTAGATGTTACTCATGAATGTACATAGCTGCATTTTTGTATGTATTGAGGTGTTGTACTTTCTAATGCAGTTACTCATGTACATATGGACCGAAGGACAAAAGAGAAGATAATGCATATATACGAAGGTGCACATTTGCGAAAAAGAGGGGATACCAATGTCATTTTATTGTAAAGGTTTTGAATTAGAGTCCCCATATAGGAATATTGGAATGAAACACATATGGGAATGAATATGAGGATGGATGGCCTTGTCATGGTCAACATGACATATCCGACGAGGCTAGGTCCTTGCATAGACCTAAGCTTTCAAGGGACATTGTCAATTACGTGGAAAGTTGTTTTTCCATGGGTGTGCCAATTGACGATATATGTAAAATGCACATTTTGCAAAATTTGGACAAAGACGTTGAAGAACATGGTAGAGATTTCTTCTTGACCAGGAAATAGTTGTAAACATCTATTATCGCATGGGAAAGGGAAATTATCAACTACACAAGCAAGATGAAATGAGTGTTAGCCTTTGGTACCAGAAATGACCGGATGACTTTTTCTTTTTCCATAAGCCGAATGGTCGAAATGTCCCATTTATAATTGGCATCCAAACAAAATGGATGTTGGAGACAATAGTAAAACTATCCCACAATAGTATAATAGGAATGGATTCAACATTTAACACCAATAAATAGGGGGTAAAGTGAGATTGAGTGATGCATTCAAAATTCTTGTTTGAGTTGTGATTTAACATGATTGATATCCTGAAGTTGACTTTATCTTCTATTTAAATATTGCAGTGTTAGTTGTACACTCTTGTTGCTTTCAATGGCCAACAAAATGGGGTGTGCCAATTGCTTGGGTCGTTTCATCACATAATACATAAGGCAATATTGTCTCATGGTTGGAGGTGCTAATGAACAGGTGTTACCACCTCGGCCATGACTGCAACGTTAATGCGCTCATGGTCGACAATGCATTAGATGAAATTGATGCTTTGAGGTAAATTTAACTTGGCCATTATGCATCTTGTATTTATCTTAACAATATCTCACTTTAAGACATTGTATTTGACAGGAGGGTGACAGGATATCGGGTGATATTGTGTGTTTGGAACGTAACGAGGGCATGGAAAAAATATATATATAATTTGTCCTCTAGTACACAGTGGGAAAATGCTATGTTGGACAGGTTGTTTTATATCATGAACAATTTTCAGAATATTGAATCAGTCGTAGAGCACATGGATATATTTTACACGGATTTCGCAACTAAGGAAAAGTTCTTGAAGTATTTTCACACCAATTGGGTATCGAGTGATAAACTTTGTAAGTTTACATACTATAGTTTTTGTGTTGTAATTGGTTCCCTGTAAATATTTTTATTGTACTAACTTAAATATTTAAATTAGGGATGTGGGTCAAAGGATGCCATGATTTCCCCATGTTAACCAAGAGATGAATAATTCTATGGAGGCATATCATTGCTTCTTGAATTCTAAATTTCTATCTGATCGACGGAAAAAATGTGCCCGCATAATGGATTGGTTGCTATACTAGCTCCTAAAATATGTTGAACTATATTACCAATGCAAGGATATTTTGAAAGAAGGTGGATATCAGAATAATTACAAGAAATAGAATCAATATGAATCATCAGTGGACAAAGCAAAAGAAATTCCTGACAGCGATTGTTGGCCTCATGAGAACATATATAATGCTTATTGGGTGAGAAGTCAAAGCAATCGCGACATGAAATACCTTGTGACCTGGTACTGTATGAATTTAATAGGATGTGATTGTACTCCATGGTCTATTCGTGGGAACACTTGCAAGCATGACATAAAGGCCAATTGGATGTACTTCTCATCATGCATTCGAGAGCCATTATTCGAGCAAAATGTAGAACTCGATACATTTGATGTTGTAGCTACACCCATCGAAGTCAACGGTCCCACTGAGATAGAAATGGAGACACCAAGAGTTGACGTGGACGTCAACATGAGTCTAGCGGTCGTTGGAGGTGTTGACCACTATGTCGAGGCACTTAAACTGGATAGGGAGCGTGTGTTTGGCGACATAAACGTGCTTAGAAAGAATCCTACTACTTTGCAAAAAAAATTAAAGTTAGAGGCCTTGATTAAATGCATGTTCGATGAATCCAATAGTCAATGGCTTATGGATTTCCAATTTTCACTTGGGTTGAGTGCGTTCGAGAGATCCTTGAAGCGGAAGAAGAGTTTCCTCAACCCTACAAATAAAAGGAGAAGAAGGAAACAAAACAACAACTTAGATGTTGATTTAAGTGTCTGCCCACTTGAAGATTGACCGTTTTAGTTTGCATATTTGAAGAAAAGGGGACGCTCTCGATCAAACAATGCGTCCCCTATTATCTCTAGTGAGTTAGATTGGTTGAGGATATTAAGTTATCTTGATTGCGTTGTGTATCCATCACCATTTATTGCTTGTATTGGTCGTGCATCCACTCATATTGTTCCTAATATGTACGTTTGATGTAGTTAAAGTTTGGATGCGTGTAATTACTTTATATGCCACGATGTGATCTAGCTAGAATTGTTATATGACAGGTACACAAGCTTCTCATGTTCGTCTTCCTTCTTTGGAACATGTTGGTCCAGTCGACAACCCCCTGGTTGCCGATGCACAAGGTTTGACTTATGAGATGTATTCATATATATGTAATATTGGTCGTTATAACTTAACTATAATTTTTCATATTGCTATTGTATTTGTTTGATGTCGTTTTTCTACTGTGATGGTGTTGACTATCTATATATCAGGCAACTGTAGAAGGCGAATATCATTTTCCGACAGTTTCTGATACAAAAGGGATTTTGTGTGTTTTTTTAGTTCAAGGTAAGTTTTGCAAACCCCTTTCAAATGGTCTTATTTACTTTAAGATTCGGAGCTTTATGTAGATTATTGTCAATTTTTAGTCGTATTTGTTACACCTTGGACGTGCATCTAATATTTGACCATTTTGGAATTTACATAAATTCTGCATATTTTGGAGTGAAGAAAAATTTTGGAGGAAAGTGTTGGAGCAAATTTCTTGAAAAACTCATTGTTTATGGCCTCGCCTGCAACAACAAGATGCATCGACAGCCATTAATCTTATGGTCAGTTTCATGGTGGGTAGCATCCCCATGTTTGGAGATAATGTAGTAGAGTATTCAGACCAGCGAGGGATCTAGGTGACCACATGAGGTTCCACAGGGATAATGGGAAACTTCAAGCATTGTATATAATCATGCATGATGTGCTAAGACTCGTGAAAAAAGAATTGCAATATCCACTGTGATCGAGGCGCATGTATTGTTTGTTTGAAGGAATATAATTTCACTCGTGTACTAAAGGTTATTAACTTAATAGATTTATTTGGTCTTTCACTTGTATACTTAAATACCTCTTGAATTACCATTGTTTGCAAGGAAAACTATGGTCGCCTCATTTGGTCTTCTAATGTTGGAATTAATTCTCTAAATTATAGAATTTATGGCAGCGTCATCTCAAATATATTAAATCATAGTTTCATATACCGTTTAGAGAGATAGTATTTGATGGAGGATTCAAGGCATGTCAACCATTGTAGATTTCCTCCAAAAATGTAGATGATATCCCCTACGTAAGAGATCTTATGAGTGATTAGGGTATTAAGACTATATGCATAATATGTATATTTATGGCATTTTCGAGGTGATGGATGCGATTCAAACTTTAGGAGGTGGAAGGAAAAATGAGGATGTTCAATTCATTATTGAGGTGATGGATGTGGTTCAAACTTTAGGATGGGAAAGGTGATGGATGGGGTTCAAAAATCCTTTGATATGCCCTTGTTTACAATGAATTCAAGCATGACATCCTATACAATAGATGTGATTCCTTCTACTTCACTCGATGGTATCAATAGGAGTGGATCAAAGACTATGCACATCAAATATTGTGAAATCAGAATGGACTTGACCTGGCGATCATGAAACCAATACTAGACTATTTGTTCTAATTATACATCATGTATGTTGTAAATTACATAGTTTATTTTGTCATCGGTTTGTTAAATTGCTGCTACTACTACACCTTGAGTGGTTGCTTTCTGATTGGTTTGTAGTGTGATATTAATATACATCAATTAGTTTAAATCATTGATCATATTTATAGGCCCGAATTCCAAAGAGACGCCAATTACATACGCACATATTTTTGCACTTCCTTTTTCAAAGTAACATGTGTGTATGCAATAACCAATACGATATAATTATTCGATGACTGGCGACAGCTTCCCAAATTTCAAAGTGACCCTCCACAATTGTTTTATGTGTATTAGTATTTTTTTCTTCAACATTGTAAAATTAAACTTGGCAAACAAATAAACTAATTGTATTAGTAGATCCTACCATACAATCATACGTACAAAGCATCAAGACACAAGATTTATATTCTTCAATAAAAATACTTGCGTATTAGCATCGAGATTCTAGACAGCCAACCACATGGTGAACATAGGAGATTTGAGATTCAATTAGCTAACAGG
The DNA here is from genome assembly GCA_027924585.1 of Larix kaempferi. NCBI lineage: Eukaryota > Viridiplantae > Streptophyta > Pinopsida > Pinales > Pinaceae > Larix > Larix kaempferi. The sequence continues at coordinate 5,907,219 of BSBM01000569.1, forward strand.
GAAAGCTATCTTCAAGAGAAAAATTTGCAACAACAAAGCCTTCCATGGTCTTCTCTTGGGAAAAAGGGGAATAAAATTACATTTCGTGGTCCCGAAGGGGGATTTTCTAGAGACTCAATGAATTGGTCCCAAGTATCACACTCATAAATAATAACATTTAATTGTTTTGGTTCAAGTATTCGCAACACAAATTCATGATTGACCACCTCCCTTGGTAGTGCACTCAATCCCTTGGCGATTGTGCTATGGTAGGTTGTCATGAGTTGAGATTTCTTGGTGGGTTTCCCGATATGATCATGTAATACCTACACAGTGACTTGGGTTACACTCTTCACTGCTTCAACGTGTTAAGCTTTGATGGTCCTTATCTCACCCAGTCATTGCTACTTCAGAATGGGTGCCTCGAGCATACCTGGGGGATGCAATATGCATCTTTGGAAAACCTTTTCGATCACAGTGTGAAAGTCTTGGCATTTCTTGAGTGAAGCAGTGACGTCCCTCTCTAAGGTTGCTCCTACCTTTTGGAATCTATCTGGGGTGGCGTAGTCCACATGCATGTCTTCCACAACTTTCCTGGACATAATGGGGGGAACAGTTGTGTTTCCTTTTTGCCATGCTGCAATGCCATCCATCCTGGCTTTAAGCTCAATAATCTTTTAATTACTTTTTTGAGCTTTGGACCTTATATCCTGAAGTTTAATTGCTTCCCTTTGAACCTCAAAACACATATCCATCACTCGTTCCTGTAGGCCTAAGTATTCTTCTTGTAACTCAAGGGTGTACTAATGGAATCCCGAAAAACCTTGTTTACCTTTCCTAGAAGCTTCCACCTCTACGGTCAATGCATCTCTCTCTCTCTGCAAACTTTCTATTTGACTGGCAGAGATTTCCCTTACTGCTTCAAGCTCATTTAATTTTGCTTCCATCTCATCCTCATCCCTTTGCAAGTCTTTGGATAAGATCTCCAATGTTTGTTTCTCCACTTTCAATGCGTCATTGTTGTGTCTCAATTCTACGCTTGCTCTTCTTGCCTCTAGGAGGAGATCTTCTAGTAAGATGATCCTTTGCTTGGCCTGCTCCGCTTCTCTTAACAATTTGTCAATATTATATTATGTGGCCAAGGCTGAGGCCACGGCGATAAACACTATCACTAGTACAAAATGAGAGATAAGTGACCAGGCGACCAAAAAATTTGGTCACCACAGCTTTTTCAAGGGATAAATGACCAAAATTGAGAAATTTTAAGTGAACTAACTAAAAATAACTAAGATAAATGACCAATTTGGTCATGGGATAAGAACTAAACTAAAAATGACCTAGATAAATGACCAATTTGGTCAGGAGATAAGAACTAAACTAAAAATGACCACATAACAATTGGTCATTTTTAGTTGTGTCATTCCGACAATGGAAAATTATAATTTTGATAATGAATTTGTACAATTTACTAAATTTTAACACTGCAGATGGATTCGGAGACCCATTGTTACAATTTACTAAATTTTAACACTGCAGATGGATTCGGAGACCCCTTCTTCCGAATCCATCTGCAGTGTTAAAGAATGGGTCTCCGAATCCATCTACAGTGTTACAATTTAGTAAATTGTAACATTAATAGTACACAACTTGGATTTTTTTCAATACATGTCTTCTAAGGGATCATTTGTTTGAGGCCATCCCGATACCTATTGTGTTAGATGATAGGTGAATCACCGAGATGCTTATTTAGGGGTTTCTATACTAATTAGTGCCTTGGGTGTGGTGAGTTTATATATAGATAATACAGCATGTCTTGCATATAGTTTACCAAGTGATAGATGAGTTCTTCTAGTACATGTGGTTGAGTCGAGTCTTAGATATTTGTCGTTTTTCCCTTTTGGAATTGTCATGTCTTAAAGTTAGTGTCACTCCGTTCAGCTTGTTGTATTGGTTGTGTTCATATTTTGTTTCAATAAAACCATCGTCGTTTGACCATCTCGATAGTCTGTTAAAGTTTCAACAAGTTCATGTATTTTGTGTCATGTTAGCTAAAAATTGTCAATTTCACAACCTCCATTAATTTTCCATATGCATTAATTCATTCACCATGGTTTTCTTTGCACCTGAGTTCGAAAATATTTAAGTCCCCGTGGGTCCCTCCATTATAAGAAATAACCAATATCCTCCATTTTGAAGAAAAAATAATTCCTCCCTTTTTGTAAAAGTTGATACTTGCTTGACATGATGACATATCATTTCATTTTCAATCAAATAACAAATAAAGCTACACCCTTGCGACAAATAAACTAATTAATTCTCACATTAACAATTTAATTAACTAATCATATTTGAAAACTTTATGTCGTAAGTGTAACACTATCAAATTCAAATTTGACATATAATAAACGTAACCATTAAACATAATACAAATTCAAGCAAAGAATAAATCAGATCTTTTCATTTAAAATCAGCTTTATATTAAGCTGAGTCATTTGAACAATCCATAAAACTATGAGTATCTGCGTAGAAGTAGCAGGATCCATGCAGGGTTTCCCAACCAACAATCCATGAGAAATAGAATGTTGTTTGCGTAAACAATAGTAAGGGAAAGAAATAGCACCAACAACAGCGTTAGTAATGTTGATTCCAAGCAAGAAAGCAGATCTAGCAGTTCCAAGATTAATAACCTGGTCTTCCTTCAATTTCCCGCATTTGGTTGTTCCATAAAATATCCATTTGTTGCAGCTGTTGGTGGTGAAGTTGTTGTTCATAGCGCAACTGATCAATTGGTGAGAAGATAAAGCATGAACATGATCATAAGCAGAAGTGCGGATCTACTTATCCATGTTTTGCCTTAAAAAAAAGTTAAAAACCTAAAAACCTAAAAACGGAAATCCAATAATCCTAAGTTTCTGCTCCTATTTTACAGGAGGCAAAATCGTGTTTAAAATCACTGCTAAAACTTAAAATAAACTCTGACGAATTACCCAAAAAAGCATGCTCTGCATTATTAATAAGAAGAATTAACCGGAAACAAGAATCATACTTCCAGATTTCCAATTTTTAAAACCTTCCGTTTAGTTTAGGTTCTCTTTCCATACCTTAAAATAATTATGCAAAAGATTCTATGGTTCAAATGTTAATAGATTATTCTCGCAATTACTTGAAACATTACCTTTAGAACCTGAGAGTGGCAATAGTCATTCTAGAGGCCGTCGAAACTACAGAAATCCCTCGGCACCTTCAGGCACAAACTACTCTGGAATTTTGGCCCGATCCCAAAGAAGCAACAACACTCCCCGTCGTGAATCGCATTACAGGAGCAATCCATTGAATTATGCATAAAGATTCCACTTGCCGGCTGCCAAGGTTAAGGAAGTGCAAACCTGCAATACTGTCAAGCGTCCCTTATAAACTACCTACCTGCGAACTCCATAGCTCCTCGTTCTTTATTAAAGTGTATAGAGGGAGTCGCAATCGTATGGAGCAAATTCCATTGAACCGCAATATAACTTCCACCACGCGTCATATATTCGCTAACACTAGCCAACAAACCGCCATAACCACACAACCACTAACCTCCACCACGCGTTAGATATTTGAGGATTTAAACGAACTGGCCTCCCTCTAACATTGCAACTGCCTCCTCCTCTTGTAGCCACCTCCCGCAGCCTTTGCAACTACTGCCTCCTCCTATAGCCACTTTCATAGCCTTTGCAATTGCCAGCATACCCTCCTTCCACCTCCCGCGTCCTGTAGGCGCAACCACATTTAACCTGTGGTGTAATAAACACAAAATTTACCAGCTAATTTCGCTTTTTTAATCTAAAATACGACGACCATCAATTGAATCCTGACTGTACACTTGCTTCATTGTCGTGAATCTTAATGATCCACTCGATCAAGTCCAATTCCCAAAAATATTAGATATAAACGCTTATCGACGTACACCGATAGGTGTTTAGGTATTATCTGAGATTTTGGACTTTCTTGAGTGGATCAACAAGATTAACCTGAGTGTAACAAGTGTAGAGTGGGCATTTCATGGTCGTCGTATCTTATTATGCTCAAATGCATCTTGATTAAGATTTAAATAAGCTTCACTTAAGCGGTGGTTAAGAAAATGGGTATGTTTATTAAATAGTATTTGTTTTTATGTTTATATTAATTAGTTTAATGTTTATGCTAGTTTAATATTTATATTAATTATTTTAATGTTTAACCTTTGTTTAACAACCAATCATCTCCACAAAACTAAGTAATTGGCTATACCTATTTGTATTCACAAGCCACTATCCATATTCATAGGCCACTTTACTTATAGCTGTGCTATTCTATTAATAACAAATACATATTTTAAGAGGTAATTAAAAATCGTATTAATTAATAATCCAAAAGCTCTCATGCAAGACTTCGGTGTATAACTAAACCTCCAAGGCCTAATAGCATTGTGGAGGTTGCGGGTTTTACCTGGATCGCTCGAAGTGGGTAGAGTCCGTCAAGGGATTTGAACCTTTGACCACACTCACACATCACAATAAACGGAAGATATAAAATCGAAGACGCGGGGCAATGGAGGCAGTGATCAAATTTGAAGGGTGGGTCTTAATTCTTATTGGAAGGGCATTTGTTCTTGGAGCCCTTCAATGATGAAGGCCAATTTAAATAATTGTACTTCAATTGAAAAGTATAAATTAACTAAACCCTTCCCCCCAAAAAACGCAAAAAACAAGTATTGCCCATCCAAATTTTTACAATCTTAAACAATTGAGCACTCCTTAATATCTACATCATAAAATGGTATATTTTCAATAAAACGGAATTTGAACACATTAATTTGACATATATGTAACATTAATTTTAGCGTTCATTAAAATAACAACTATTTTGTTGTATTTTTTTCTGGGTTAGACCACACTTCATTGTACCTTCATTGTACAGAAAACTACTTAGACTATGCAATAACCATATTGGGGCATCTGCATGATCTTATGCATAGTGCAAGTAGTGCAAGAATCAAGACGTTGTAACTAGATATAGTCTTTAAATAAAACTAGAACCATGAGAAAATGACTTATTGTTAACTATGTACAAAAACAAACCACTAAGCAAAATGAGGCTATAATAAACCTACAACCAAAATATACATATAAAACCAACCGAAACCTTAATTCAAACCGGAGAGAGGGCAATCATCCAAGCTTGAGAGATGTAAGAATGATGGACATTAGGTTCCTAAGAAAAAATAATACATAGCTAAAAAAAACATTAAAAAAAATCCTCCACACCAAGCAAGTTAGCAATGCTAGCATCATAGGGGCTTGGGCATCAAATTTTGTTGTTCAAGACTTGTCGCAACAACATACAGGTATGGGATGGAGGGGAAATGGAATCAAGCCTAAGTCAACTGGAGCCTTGCGACTCACTGCATGTTTGAGTCTCAACAATCTACGTTTTAAATTGAACCAGAACAACAAAAGAAGTTTGTTAATGGCTCGATTTGCGAAAATTCTAGATACACGAGTAATTAAGAGCTCGAGGCTCTAAAATTTGATGTGTTTTTTACCAATCCATGATTCAGTGAATTAATAGTCATTGGCATGATATTTAAGTTATTTAATGAAAGAATTAATGTATCTACCATGTCAAAATTGTTTTCCATGCTGATGCGGGCCACTTCCCTCCTTATTGTCTTACCAAAAGGCATGAGAATGAGGAAGAAGAATTAAAATTATGGACTTCACCATAAACGAAGCTTTACAATCACATTTGTAAGGAGTGATAAGAAGATCACATAAATCCAACATAATAGTGTCAATTAAAGACTTATATGGTAAATTTAATATAAGACTTACTTATAGTTGTCTCTTACTCTTTGTGTCTTTGACACATTTGATAATTTATGGTTGTCTTTGCACCTTGACCCAATTGATATTATAAGGTGAGGATGTGCATGCATAATAAACCTTATTTATGACTATGCGATGAGGTTTAAATGGAAGAGGATGTAAAGACATGTTATTTTTATACGTATTTTGGTGGCGAGTGTCGAAGAGAAATGTGGTGATAAACCACATATGTTTGGAAGGACAGAGGGGGATTACATGATCATGATCATGCCACCCATCAAATTGATGACAATTCCTGAGCCAAAATTTGTTTTTTTAAATTTTATTAATAACCATTGTGGTACTTTGGTCCAAATGCTTTTCCATATAGTGTGCCTAGTGTCACCTCTCTATATCAATGCATAAATCAACCTCTGCTTGGTTTGTGGTTCTAGTTACATGCCATTATTTGTAGTTGCATGCCATTGAGTGTTGTTTAGAGTTGTCGTGAGTCTGTGACATTCATGCAATAAATGAAGTCTTGTAGAGGAGGACTCATCAAAGCGGCAATTTGAATTTCATTTTGACAAAAAATGAGTGGACATTGGTAGCCAAGTTGAATTAGGTAGTAGGCACAATGTTTCGGCCTTGTTTTGGAGTTTGTAGTGGTTGTCTATTGTTACAGCCATAGTCATTGACACATTGTCACACCTTAGATCTCAGCCCGAAGTGACTCGAGATTCAGAATCAAATCCCAGTGGCTAGTACCTTGTAGTCGTCAGTCATCACTCGTCACCTTGCAAAGCTAAGCAGTGAGTGCATGACATGAGTGAGTGAATGATTATAATTTATAATATTTCCAATATTTTGAATGACGAATCGAATTTTATAGCATAGGAATTTCAACATAGAAATTGAAATTTATATTGATAGGTAATTTCAAATGTTGATATAAATTATGTCCCTCCTATTGGAAGGGTAAAATTCAGATTTTAAATTTTTTTTGAGGGCAATTTTAACTTTACACTTCTAGGAAGGGCTAGAACCCTTTGGAAGGGTCAGGAAGGGTTCAAATTTGAACGTTGAGTGGAGGGGTGGGAGGGGATTCTTTCGTTCATTCATTTTCCGCGTCTAAGCAATCGAGGGTTTGAATGGCAGCAGAAACAATAATCTCGATGCCATTTTCATGACCAATAAGTCATTAAATAGAAGAGGTTGTGTAAATCATCAAGGGATTTGCGAAATCGGAAGAAAAATGAGAGATAGACGGGTTCCAAGCAAGGGTCCTCGGATGAAGACCAGGGAGCCCCAGATTCATGGGCGCTGGAGGACTTGGATGACAGCATGAGGAGATTGATGGTCTCGTCTTCAAAGGTTTCCGAGACCCGGTGCGATGCCCGCTCTGAGACATCCGCAGGGCCGATTGCAGTCGCTTCTTCTTCCACCGATAACGAAGACCTTCTGGCGGAACGCATAAACCAGGTTGATCAGTTTCTCCGAGAGGCCATTCAAAACCCTCGTGAGCGCTTGTTCGGTTAGTCTTCGAATTACCATCTTTAGGTTTTCGTAGTTTTTATTTGCCTTCTTTTTTTACGGTTGGCATTCAAAGCTAGTTTGTGTCTTTGTCAACATGTTAAGTGGAGCCCGGGAATTAGGGTTTTATGGGTATCGCGTGGTTAGTTGGTTTAATTGAGGGGATTTGTTTAGCGTGGCTGTGCTACCGGCATATAGATTTACTCAGATCTGTTTGTGTGTCAGTTTTTTAATTTAAGTCTCTACTTGATCGCAATTCAATCTACATTAGCAAAAAGTTCCCTGGAGTAAATAATCTGGGGCATACAAATGATACACATCTAGTGAATGCATATCATTGCATACACTCTACGGCCACTGGTTATTTGGATAACAACTTATGTAAGAGGAAGCATCAACCGTGATGGATCTGCCCCCGCCCCTTGGGTTTGAATTGGCATGCCTTTTTTTCACATTTTTGTTGTACCCTGGGCTGGGTTTGTGAGTTGATTCCTTATTTATTGGTTCTATTTGAAATGTTTTGAGAAACATGTCCTGAGGGGTTGCTCTGGATAGTAGAATTTTGTTTCCCGAGGCGCAAGCTCCGAGTGGAGGCATAGCTATTCTATCAAAAATCGCTCAAGACTTGCACTTTGGCCTCGTCCTTTTTGCAATATAGGCCATTCAGACCAGACAGACCCTGGAATGCCTATTATTCACTGGGGGGCACCATAAAGATACTTCAATAGACTGTCATTACCCATAGACGATTATTTTGTCAGATCTACAGAACCCTTGCTTATTTGTTGCAAGTTTTTAGCTTTTATTATTATTTATTGTTTTGCATTTTTTCTGAGGTAAAAAATTGCCATTTATATTCATAGCTAAGGAGTGCGTGAACCTGTCCCAGTCCCATAAAGGAACCTTCACCTTTAGAAAAATTCAAAAATGGCTTCTAAACTCATCTTTAAACTATCTATATGAAATATGTCCGGAATGACCTTATACTTCTGCAAATAAAAACAAACTGTTTCTCAACAGAAATAGAACTATCTCATTAAAGAGTTCCATCTTGATTTACTGGAAGACCCATGAAACATTAAGTACACTGAAAGTGCTGACAAATTCCTTGTAGTTGCATATATTCAGAATCTAATTTCAGAAATAGAAATTGTTTTTGCTTTGTTTTCTTCCAACATCAAAGTGCCTTCCACGATCTGTTGAGCTTCCTTTTACAGAGTATACACTTCCTCCTTCAGCTTTCTGTATATATTGGAAAAAAAATGGTCTTGAAAGAACTTGTCACCTCTTTCAACTGATTACCAATAGACTTAATATGGATATTGAGGAGCTGGCAGGTGCGCTTCATATAGTTAATAACTAAACTGGAATCATCAAATAATTGGATGACTAACATTTTTGTTCAAAGCACATTTAATAGTAAATCTTAAAGCTGTAAAGTCAGCATTGTTGTTTGACCCTTCTTCTAACCCAGCCTTAAACTTTATAGTGATGCTCTGACAGATTCAAAGTTCCACATGAACTAGGAAAATCTGGAGGACCTTGCATGGCTCCATTAAAAAAGCCCCATGCCTGAGCTTTGTTAATGACCAGCTTCTCTAGCTGTCTACTTTGTCTTTGTTTGATCGACATCCTATAACTTGAGGAAATAGATCTAATCTGGGAAAAGCACTAAAAGGAGGGAATGAATTTTTCCTTGAATGACAAGTTTCTTGCCAATCAAATGCCCCAGCTGGCTAGGCATGGCAGTGTGTTGAATTCATTAAATTCCTTCTTCTTCATCCATCTTTTAAGGCTTTCCTCTATAGAATACCTAGGCCACCCATCTTTCGCCCCAGTTAATTGCTTTGATTCTACCAGAATTACCTAGAATGGGGGCATTTAATAAGTAAAGGAATGATTGTCTCTTTAATTTCTCTACATATAATACACATTCCTTAACCCTGCCTAATTTTTTATGGCTAACCACATAAAAATACGAGTCCTTTTCAGAGCCTTCAGCTTCCATAACACCTTCCACGACTAGTCTGGCCCTTCTATATCAGATGTGAATATTGCTTGGTACCCCAATTGAGCTAACTATACTCCCAAGGCCTGATTATTTGACCAAGCTATGGTGTCTTCTTCCTCCCTTATTTGGACATGACTTTGAAGTAGATTGTCCACATAGTTTCCATAAATCTGCTTGTTCACCTTCCAAACCCAAACTGTGCATTCATTCAACTTTGCTGCCAAATACTTTTCTCCATATCTGTTATTTGATTGAGGGTATAGAGAACCCCTGCTCTCTAACAATCTAAATCAACCTCTCTGGAATTTTAAACTCATACCTACAACCTATCCAAGGATTGAATCCAATCCTAACCTACTTTGCATTCTCTATTCCCATACCAACCAATTTCCAATCACTGGAAATGCTTGGTTAAGGGCCTCCCGAGACCCAGTGCAATAGCTGTCTGAAATGAGAGCATTCCCATGATAGCACCCACTAGAATGTTCTGCACGTGTAGTTCTAAAGAAATAAAATAAACTCAAAGCATCCAAGTTACTATATTATACCAGCACTCAGAACTGATATTGCACATGGGTTTCCTCGCAAAATAAATTAAATCCCATGCAACTATTTCAGTAGGATTCCCAAAGAACCCAACGACATACTATCCTCCTAAACACAGTTAGGACAGATATTTTTCTAATCAGAAAAGATGTTGGACCAAAAGTACACCACATAATAAAACTATCACTTGGAAAAACAATTGTTAAAACATTTATGCACTTCTAAAAATATATTAAAACTTCAATTAAAAATATGTATTGTTTGTTGAAAATGCAATTTACATGATAAAATATAAATGAAAATGTTGACCCAAAATAATATCCTTGTCTAAAAGTGTTATCGACGGAGGATACCCAACTTGAGGTAGGTACCTGAGATGCATTCTCTACCCAACCCACAACAGTACTATGTACGTCGCCAATCTTATAAACAATCATAAGAGATTTACACTGTTAAGTGTAAATTGGTAACAACTAAGGTCTTTATCTATTGTTACTAATTCATCTCACCTCGGGTGTGAATTTCACAACTCTTTTTCCTTCTATTTTGTTAATTATGACTCTACTCTTACATTTTTTTGGTTGATGTAATGCCATGAACCCTGGCCCAATGAACCCAACTTCCACAGATGCTACACTTGCACCAATCCCTACATGCACTCCTCTAAACTCTGCTAAATACACTCAATTTCTAAAATGTAGTAGCAATAGAGACAACGACCATCGGATAAATACATTGAGATGTTGGGATATGCTTGTTATGTTTCCAGAACGAAAAAAATATTGAGTATAATAAAATACTTATTTTCTCTAAGCCATTCCTAAAGTGTGAATCTCAATTCAAAATGACAGAAACAATGCGAGGATAGCAACAAGTAAAAGCACCAATATCAGGAACATTTTTTTAAAAAGAGTAAAAACTGAAAAAATATGGAGTTGAAATAATTAATACTGACTAGTACGGACTACAGAATAACAAAAATTCCATAGATACCAGATATCACTTCCCGATGAGAGTGTGATTTGAATCAAATATGGAAGATAGATTTTTTATTTGCCATCTTTTTTCAATAGGACCTTTACTTGTGTACATTTTCTTTCCAAAGAAATACATTTGTTTTAGACAAGATCTAAACTCACTTATATTTAACAAATTAATGTGCAGCTAACAAACTATTTCTTTGCTGAAAAGGATAAACCCACAGAGTTTCTTCACTGAAAAGGATAAAACAATGTCCCTTAAGGACTTGAGAAAGATTATTGCATGAAAGAGACTTATTGTTCTGTTAACAAGCAATGCTCCTTTGATTGCATCGCCATTATAGAAAAGACGACATTGGATCAGCAAAGGAGAAGCCTGCACAGACATTCAACATATCCACGACAAATTTTTATATCAAGTGTCATCAAATTGATCCTAAAGATTAGGCCTGTTACTACTAATTTATGGTCTAAAATATACCCAGATTAAAGGACCAATTTGGGTTGTTTGATGGTTGAGAACTGCATACGGGTGCCCAGCATGCTGAATTAGGTCTGTTTCTCCCCCTTTTTGACTGTCAAATAGGGTTGTTTGTGCTCAGATTTAAGAAAACTGGCTCATACTAGCTCATAATTAGTTCAAAATTGCCCAGATCTGTTATTTGCTTTTGTTTACACCTCTAGGTCTTCCCAACATGGAGAATACGTTCAGTTTGAATGGGAAATGTAATGACTAAATTGGATGGGAAATGTTGATCCGGCCTAGGAATGTAACATCCTAAACTTTGTTAGCTGAGTTCTGAGACAGGGCTTTGGCAGAACGTGTTTAGCTGAGTTAGATGCACATTTTGGCAGGAGCCCTAGTCTTGCCTAGGGTTTCTTATGCCATGCCCCTTTAGCTTTTGGCCTTTCATAAGTTATTTGAATTGCTTTTATCATATATACATCTATAAATCCATGCCTTTAAACATGTATCTGCAAAAAAATCTGTCAATTGATGGGAGTTAGAATGTCCATATAGTATGGTAAGTTTTCGAAGCCTATATCAAAGTTGAGCATAGACCTTGTCTCTATCTTTTTCTTTTTTAATTATGGTCCTCAAGTAGTTATTGAGTAGCATTTTGAAGCCAGTTTTTTTGGATCAGCAATGGATTTGTATATACGTTTTCTTCGTAAAGTATGAAAATGTCTGCAATACTTAGGAGTATGGGTTTAGATTCTGCCAAATAAGTCAAGATTTCCCTATAAAATTTTGTTACATCATTTTGTTATATGTAAAAATAAAATTGAATATGAACTAGACTTTTACTCCTACTGTACATTGCATTGAATCTTCGAACCTATTTTTCTTGAGACAAGTTCATTATCAATTAAAATTAGCTTTAAATCATAATTTAACACAACTAGATATCTATATAAATTTAGATTATTATACTGCACTGTTTACTAATTGTATGCTTTGGAAGGTTTCTGATGTCAGATCACCTCAATAATTGAGAAGGAGACCCAAAGGCCAATGGCCACAGCAACAGAAACGTCTACTTAGCAAGATTGGAATATCCTAGAAATGATAATGTATTTGTTATTAGGCTGTTATTAGGCAAGTGCAAGAGCCAACAATGAATCGGTTGATGCAAGTTATGGTTCAGATAAGGCAAAATAATAATGCTCTGTTGAAACATCAACCGATGCAAATTAATAATAATAATAATGAGCTGATGTGAATTCTTATTAATAATAATAATCACCCGCTTCCCAAAATGTTGTACCGAATGGCAATGTACACAGAACAGTTGGATCTGGACCATGCAAACCCTAGAGATGGCATTGGCATAAACCCTAGAGGTACTGCTCATTTATACTGTTTTGATCCGTTAGTATTATGAGAGAGAATCATATCTTCGAGGAGTCCAACTTTATATCTCTACTAATTTCTTATTTTTTGCTCTGCAGAAAGGTCAACCTGTACCAATATTGTGTATTGCAAGAAATGTAGCTTGTAATGTCAGAGGTGGTTTTTTCAAGTGAGTAATATGTTTTTGGACTCCTTTCCATTTTGGATGATAAAAGTCTAGTATTGATTACACATTTAAAAAAAATAGATTCACCAGCAAGAAAGTAATTCATTTATGTTCTACTTGATTAATGGAAATACCCTTTATGTTGTCAGGAGCTACATATGATTTAATTTTGTTGGATGCTTGTTATTATAGAGATTTTGATGAGGGTCTTTCTCAAACAATGGCCAGAATCTTATATGAAACTGATGTGGCAGATCTTCCATGAGCAGCCGATGTCAGCAACTACTTAGTGAGAGAGGTGAGAACTCTCTAGCTTCTCTTTGTCATGTTGTGTTTCATATTCTGCTGTTGGTTTATATTCCTTGTGTGTCCCCCATGGCTGCTTCAACATTCATGTCTGACTGACATTCTCTTGTTCTTTGTCTTCTTTGGGGGTATACAGGATGAAGCAGCTATAGCAAATGGCAATACTGACTTGCCTGTGCCAGATGGCATGATTTATTATGAACCTGAAAAGGGGTTGAAACAAGTAATTTCTATCCTTTTTATAGGTCAATGCTGGGTTGGTTATATTATGAATAATGGATTGAGCATTGAGAGCAATTTGTTAGTTCTAGCAGATTGCCCATTGTTATCTGGGTTTATTGTTTTAAGTACATTAGGACCTACTATGCAAATCAATCTCTTGTTTACAATTTTGATTGTTGCTTCAGGATGAAAATGCAGTTCCAAAATCTAGTGCTGCCTGTATTGTGATGGACACTCAAGATCCAAAATCATTTATTCTCCCCCTTCAGGAAGAACAACTTGTCATTCCTCCATCCGATATCCGGACCCAACCACATGACAAGGTTCCTGAACATTCTCATGGAGTTCCACCTATAGAGTCTTCTCATTCTAAAACTGTTGGTGCTTCAGAAGCAAGTGCTGATGGTTCACCAGGTAGAGGAGGAGGAGAAATCCCCGAAAATGAGTTGGATCCAGATACAAGGAGGAGACTGTTGATTTTACAGCATGGACAAGACAATGGGGTGCACAACTCCAACTCTGCAGATCCCCCATCATATTTGATGTTTATGCCACAAAGGAAACCCCAACTTAATCAACTTCCCTTTGGATGGGTAAGAGCAGAAGAGACAATATGCACCCAGCTTATAAAATCAAAACAAGGGATAGCCTTTAGACCCGAACCTCAAACTATCGATACAGGACATTCTATGAATTCCTTTTATGGTGGCCCAGAATATCCTCCTGGCATGGATAGGCATAATTGTGACTCTAGAAGGGGACCGCCTAAAGAGGTACATAGAAGAACTCTGAGACTTGTTTCTTATTAGAAGCACATATCAGGATATTCATGTATTTTTACATATGTGGAATAAAAGAATTGGCTTATTCATGCTGTGAATGTACTACTTTGGTATTGCATATCCATTGATAATGAATAATTTTCTCAAATTGACAATATAGCTAGTTTATTTGACAAGATAGTGTCTCTCTACAGGGATTTCGTGTCAATAACAAGCTCAGGCCTGATTTCATGTTTCGTGATTACTCTTCCTTTCCAGGTATTCTCTTCTTTGCAACCATCAGAGGAAGTACTAGCTAGATATTTACGTTTACTAAGGGAAGCAATTTAGTTTTCTATGTTTTTTATTCAATGGGGATGAATTCATTTGTTGAGAAAACTTTAGTTTTGTTGATTTATCTAATGATTCACCTCTCTGAAACTTTGTCTGCATCCATTCAAGCTTTATTCATGCACATTCATCTCATTGATGCTGGGGATATGTGCAATTTTGAAAGGAGTGGTCACGGGGCATTCTATTGTAGGTTTGCAAAAGTATTCTATGACTATTTTTATAAGATTATAATTTATAATATCGCATTATATTTAGCTTGAGATTACTTTTATCCATTTTATAAGAGAATCAACTCCTTTATAACACATATAAAATTTAATTGGTATTGTCTTTATCCATTTTATAAGAGAATTAACTTATGAAGAGATTACTTTTATGCATGTCCCTTTTGTTTTTTATAGAAGAAGCTTCCATCCTTATAACTTGGTGCATTACTTATTTTAGAGTACAAACGCTTCCAAGTTATTGTGATTTCTTTGAAAATCTTCAAACAAGTGTAGCAGTTAAAAATCTAATATGTATTTCTTTGTCTCCAGTGCTCAAGGGAGGGGTTTAGCCTTGTTTTTAAAAACCCCCCTGCAAATGGGGGTGCAAACATTGGAGAATCACATGCATAAGTAGTGTCCCTACTCTGAAACATTTTGTAATTTTCACTTTTATGTATTTGTGAGTGTATGTTTTGCATTTTTCTAGAATACATAGTGCAAGATATTTATTTTTCCATTAGATATGGAAGTTAGGCCTTGACTGAAGGATAAGACTTTTGCGCTAGGTTGAAGTAGCAAGACAAATCCTAGGGAATGAAATAACACAATAAAGTCAATGAAGTTAAACCATTTGAGTAGGTGAACTTAGAACCTAATTTTGAAAGATACCATGCTTGTGTCTTAGATCATTGATGTAAAATTATATAATATATTCTATTTAAGGGTGCTAGCTCAATGGTAGAGCACCTGCCTTATAGGCAGGAGGTTGGTGGTTCGATTCCACCGTGCCCTAAAAAAGAGATAAATGACCAAAATTTGCATATAAACGACCACCAGTACAACATGAGAGATAAGTGACCAAAATATGCATATAAATGACCTATTTTGAGTTGGCGATGGCTGGTAGCAAATTAACGGTCATTTATCACGTGACAAAAAATGTGATCATAAATTTGGTCATTAATTGTCACAATTAATGACCAAATTTATTACCAAATTAATGACCAAATATATGACCACAAGATAAGCTATAAATGACCAAGCTAAATATGACCACATTTTTGGTCGCGTGATATATGGCCACTAATTTGCTACCAGTGGTCACCAACTCAAAAGTGGTCATTTATATGTGGATTTTGGTCGTTTTTTTGGTCACTTATCTTTCATTTTGTACTAGTGTATGTCCCTAGGCTCTTTATCGGTGTCTTGAAATATGGGGACCTCTGTCACGGTGACCATCTTAGGATGCGCAACGATCTGAAGCCTTTTTTTTTGTCTTTTGCACGATTTTCTTATTCCTTGGGTTAAACTTATAAGAACTAAGCTTAGCTACTGAAGTTGCTCTGGAGGGGTTGTACATTACAATCCCAAGCTCCTTCAAAGGGAAATGTCCCCCGGTGAGTGGGATGTCAAAGCTAGCAATAAGCACATCGACGTCCATGTCCTGTGGCCCAACTTCCTACGTTCTTTCTGCTTGTTCTAGTTCCTCTGTTGCCTTCTTCTAGGTTTACATGTACTACGACCCAACTCCTAGCGTTCCTTTTTCTTGTTCTAACTACTTTGTTTCCGTCTCTTGGGTTTCCATGTCCTGTGGCCCAGTTTCCTGCATTCCTTCTGCTTGGACTAGTTCCTATGTTTCCTTCTCTTGGGTTTCCATGTCCTATGGCCCAGTTTCCTGCATTCCTTTTGCTTGTTCTAGTTCCTCTACTGCCTTCTGATGGGTTTCCCCATACTTCCTTTGATCTTCGGCGCCTTTCATCGCTCATCTTGTTTTCCCTTTTCTTCTTTCTCTTTTATAGCTAGTGCTACTGTACGGGTCACCTCTTCAGCTTCATTTTGTTGATATAGCCTTTGGATATCGGCCCCGTGATTAGTCTGGATAATGATTCCAGTGGTATCCCCTTCTGAGCGTCGTTGTTTCTCTCATGTCGGTTGTTTCTGGGTGACTTCTTTGCTGGAGGAGGCTTTCTCGATGCTTTTCCCTTTATCCATTTTCTTATCTAGTTCCTTGAAGGTTTGCACCCACCTATATATTTCCTCTTCCGGACAATGGTCATGTTGATAAGGCCAAGAGTATTTTACATTCGTGCAATGATTAATGACTTTCCCCTTGCAGTCATTTATTTTGAACTGTCCTTGTCAAAAATGGTATTTATCTAAGTCATCATCCAATTCAAGGGCTTCTTTTACCTTTGAAAATTTTTAAGCCCCAACTTGTTAAAGAAATGTAACTGCGGAAGATATTCTATTTGTACTTGTCTATTGTATTATTGTATTCCTCCATCGGGAGATGTCATTGATGTAATTAATAATGTAAGTGTCATTGAAAGAGTCAATGTAAACCCTAGGTCTTGTGTCGACCTAGAAGAACCCATAAAAGATTATTATATTATGTACTTGAGAGGTCAGCCTAGTCAGTTAGGTGAAGTCGGCCCAGTTGGGGAAAAGTCACCCCAACGGAAGAATATAAATAGAGGAGGAGTCTCTCACTTGTATTCACTCATCCCACTCACACAAGTTCGCATAGGAGAGAGAGAGAAGTTCGCACAAGTGGAGGAGTAGATGATTTTATCTTGGGGTTTATCTTTGTACTTTGTGAATTCTATATTCAGGAAGATTTTGGCAGGGTTTTCTCCCTTGTCGTTTCCCTGAGAGAAATATTTTGTTCATTGTGTTCTTGATGTGCTTGTATTTCTTTCAGTGACAAAAAGTTTAATGTTATATGCTGAACAAGTAAAAACTAACATGGTATCAAAGCAGGCTTGAAAGAAAACATTGTGCAACCTTTGTAAGTGCAGAAACTAGGGATTCTTGTTCCAGGAGATCCCTCCACAGATCAACTAAAAAAGAGGGTGCATCTAACTCACCTCACTAGGGCGCATCTTTCTATCGAAGCATATTTCAATTCTGAGAATTTTCATTTTTGGGTCCCCCACTGCAGCCCGGGAGAATTAGGGCATCAAGTTTTTGGATCATCTGCTCACAGAATTGGGAGAAGGAGTACTTTGCTCAAATTTCCTTGAGGAAGCAAATTTGCTCATCCAATCAGTTTTCCAAAATCATGAAGTCAAAAAATTAGGGTTTCTATGACAAACCCTAGGTCAAGGTAGAAGCAGTTTTCAGAAGGACAACTTTTCTGGTAAGTCTCAAATCTATTTTATTTCCATTTGAAGTATTCATGACAAGCAATACCAAGCTTGATGAGAAGCTTGAGGGAGATGAGAACTTTAGGGCATGGAAGTATAGAGTCATGCTCATCCTTGAAGAACATGACCTAGAAGACTTTATAAAGGAAGGACTTACAGAACCATAAGGAGATGAAGCCAAAGCAAGGAATAAGAAGAATATGGTCAAGGCAAAGAGGATCATTGTTGATTCCACCAAAGATCACTTGATCCGCCAAGTGTCTTCCAAGAAGACCCCAAAAGAGATGTTCGATGCCCTAACCAATCTATTTGCAGGGAAGAACATTAATAAGAAGATGACCTTGAGAAATCAACTCAAGGGAGTGAAGATCTTGAAGTCTTAGTCCATGCACTCATACTTCTCCATAGTGTCTCAAATAAAAGAACAACTAGAATTTATTGGAGACATGTAGAGGATGTTGAAGTTGTGATGACCACTATGAATGGTCTCCCCAAAGATCGGGAACCATTTTTTCGTGGAATTTGTGCTAGAAATAAATTGATCCAGTTCAGACAGCTATGGGAAGAGTGTGTGCAAGAGGAATAAAGAATAGCGGTGAGAGAGGAGAAACTAAATGACAATGAAGATCAAGCTTTGGAAACTCATGCCAAAGGTGGAAGGAAAAGGAAGAACTATGTATGTTCCTGTGAGGACTCTCCAATAATACCTCAGAAGAAAAAAAATTTCAAGAGAGACCTATCTTTAGTTGAATGTTACTCTTGTCACAAGACAGGACACATTTCAAGATTTTGTCCAAACAAATCTGGATATCATAAGAAGCAGAAGAAGAGATTTCATGCTCATGCAGCGGAAGATAGTGAATATGACGAAGAAGTCAAACCAGAGAAGATGAAGACTCCAGTGAAGAATATGTTCTAATATCAGCCCTCACTGGTTCAGTATCTCATGGAAGTGATACTTGGCTAGTAGATAGTGGAGATTCAAAACATATGACGAAATACAAAAAATCCCTCTCACATCTCATACATAAGGAATCTCCACACAAGGTAAAACTTGGAGATGACTATCAATATCCCATCAAAGGAATGGGAGAAGCCTTTTACAATTTGGACTCTGGAAAGTCCATGAACATGAAGGATTTACTTTATGTTCCAAGTTTGAAGAAGAACCTTCTATCTATTTCAGCATTAGATAAGAAAGGGCTTCGAATTGCATTTATAGATGGTGAAGTTATCATGTGGCCAAAGGGGAAGACTATCAATGATGCAGTAGTCATTGGGGTAGAAGAGGGAGGAATTTACAAACTAAAGGGTCATGCAGATACAACATTGATGACCAATACCATGATCCCTTGTGAGCTATGGCATAGAAGACTTGTTCATGTACACTACAAAGCCTTACCAATAGTAAGTAAGGTAGTGACTGGACTACCAAAAATCCAAGTTGATCATGAAGGAGTATGCAAAGGATGTGCTCAAGGAAAGAGTACGAAGAATCCATTTCCAAGCAGCGACAACAAAGCGAAAGGTATTCTGGATATTATTCACTCAAATATTTGTGGACCTATGTCCACCACTTCACTAAGCGGGTATGTTTACTATGATTCTTTTATTGATGATTACTCGGGCAAAACATGGATTTATTTTCTGGAGAATAAGGATGAAGTCTTTGAAAAGTTTAAAGAGTTCAAGGCTCTTGTAGAAAACCTCTCTAAAAAGAAGATAAAAATTCTAAGGACAGATAATGGAGGGGAATACACTTCAGGCGATTTCAAAGATTTATGTAAACAAGAAGGGATTAAGAGGGAGTTTACTATTCCCTATAATCCACAACATAATGGTGTAGCTAAAAGGAAGAACATAACAATCATAGAAGAAGTGAAGGCCATGAACCATGATCAAGCCTTACCCATGCATCTATGGGAAGAAGCATCTAGAACCGTAGTATATGTACAGAACAAAGTCTCTCACAGTGCTCTTGGCAACAAGACCCTAGAAGAGATGTTTACCAGTATGAAGCCTGAAGTTAGCTATCTAAAGATATTTGGATGTCCAGTATTTATCCACATTCCAAAAGAGAAGAGATCGAAGTTGGAACCTTCAGGAAAGAAGGGAATATTTGTGGGCTATACTGAGCAATCAATGGCTTACCGTATCGACATCCTAGGATTCCGCGAGATTGAACTCAGTCGGGATGTTACATTTGATGAAGACACAACTTTCAACAAATCCAAGAAGACTCGTGAGGATGAAGAGGAGCATGAAGCTCCTAAAGTTACAGAAACAAACAAAGTACCAGAAAGAAATATTGAAGAAGAAACTATTCCAGAGGATCATGACATGGCAGAACCTTAGAGACCCGAAGAGACACCTCATGAGGATATTTCTTGGAAGAGAAGACCAGCTTGGGCACAAGAATTAATACAAGATGCAAGAAGGTATGGTACCCCGGAAGGAACCAATAGAGAGAGCAAGAGACCAAGGTCATACTCCAGTTATGTAGCCTTGATGTGTAACCTTGTTGAAGAGGAACCAGCATGCTTTGAAGATGCAGTGAAGAAGAGGAATGGTTGGATGCTATGAATGAAGAATACCAGTCCATCATCAAGAATGATGTTTGGGATGTGGTACCAAGACCAAAGGATAAGTCAATCATTTCATCAAAATGGATCTTCAAAACAAAACACTCAGCAAACAGAAGCATTGAAAAGTGCAAGGCAAGACTTGTAGCGTGAGGGTTCTCTCAGAAGGAAGGAATTGATTATGAGGAGACCTTTGCTCCCGTGGCC
The DNA here is from genome assembly GCA_027924585.1 of Larix kaempferi. NCBI lineage: Eukaryota > Viridiplantae > Streptophyta > Pinopsida > Pinales > Pinaceae > Larix > Larix kaempferi. The sequence goes on from BSBM01000569.1 coordinate 5,927,901, forward strand.
GGATATACTTCAATTAGAACCATTCTTGCCTTGGAAGCCAAGATGAAATGGAAGTTACATCGGATGGATGTAAAGACGATGTTCCTAAATGGGAAGATAGAAGAAGAAGTATATATCGAGCAGCCAGAAGGATTTGAAGCAAAAGATAGAAAGTCACATGTATGTAAACTAAAGAAAGCACTGTACGGATTTGAGCAAGCACCCAGAGCTTGGTATGGAAGAATTGAAAGCTTCCCGATGAGATTGGGCTTTACCAAGACTAAAGCAGATTCTAATCTTTATTATAAAATCATGGATGATGAACCTATGATACTACTATTGTATGTAGATGATTTGTTCCTGACAGGAGAAGACAAGCCCATCACTGAATGTAAGAGAAGGCTTACAGCAGAATTTGAGATGAAAGATCTTGGTATGATGCATTACTTTCTAGGTCTTGAGGTATGGCAGTTTCCAGATGAGATCTTCCTAAGTCAAGGAAAATACGTAGTTGAGATCCTGAAGAGATTTGGGATGATGGATTGTAAGGCCATGCCTACTCCGATGGTGACAAACTTGAAGCTCCTGAATGATGCTTCATCAGAGATAGTAGATGTCACCATGTACAGACAGATTATTGGGTCATTGATATACCTGACCAATACTCGACTAGATATATGTTTTGTTATGAACACATTGAGCCAGTATATGTTGGAGCCCAGGAATGTTTACTTGATTGCAGCAAAACATGTGATGAGGTACCTAAAGGGTACGTTGGATTATGGAATCAGATATGATTCATATAGTGAGTTTAGGTTGTATGGGTACACGGACTCAGATTGGGATGGAAGTGTAGAAGATAGGAAAAAGACTTCAGGATGTTGCTTTAGTTTGGGATTAGGTATGATCTCATGGATCAGTAGAAAGCAGCCCCGCATTGCACTCAGTACAACGAAAGTTGAATATGTAGCAGCTTGTTCAACTTGTAGCAAAGCAGTGTGGCTTCGCAAGATGTTGGCAGGATTGTTCGATGTAGAGATTGATGCTACGAATATACTCTGTGACAACCAGAGTTGCATCAAGATGACAGAGAATCATGTGTTCCATGATAGATCGAAACACGTCGAGATCAAGTTCCACTATATCCGGGATATGGTCCAGAACGGAGTCGTAAATATCAAGTATGTTCCTACAGAGTAACAAGTTGATGATGTGCTGACTAAGCCCCTGTCTCGCATAAAGTTGGAATACTTTCGAGACAAGCTTGGTGTGGTCCAGAGGGACCTCTCTAGAAAGAGAGAATGATAGTTCCAGTTCCTAGGGAACTGATTCCTGTCAAAGGATGACGAATGACTGTCAAAGGATGACGGATTCCTTTCAAAGGATGACGGATGCCAATCAAAGGATGACGGATGCCTGTCAAAGGATGACGGATTCTTGTCAAAGGATGATGGAAGATCAGTACTTGCCGACTGATATATTTCCTGTCCTTAGGTGACGGATTCCTGTCGAAGGATGAAGGAATATTAGTACTTGACGAATGATAGAGTTCCTATCCTTAGGTGACAAATTCCTGTCGATGGATGACAGAAGATCAGTACTTGCTGACTAATAGAGTTACTGTCCTTAGGTGATGGATTCCTGTCAAGGGATGACGGAAGATCAGTACTTTCCGACTGATAGAGTTCTTGTCCTTAGTTAACGGATGCATTTCGATGGATGACGAAAGATCAATACTTGCCGACTGATAGATTTCATGTCCTTAGGTGATGGATGCCTGTCGAGTGATGATAGAAGATCAATACTTGTTAACTAATAGTGTTCCAGCTGATGATGTTGTTGATGAGGATGTTTCAGCAGAGGATGTTACTGATGAGGATGTTCCAGCAGAGGATGTTCCAGCTGACGATGTTGTTGATCCAATAGAGGATGTTCTAGCTGATGATGTTGCTGATAAGGATGTTCCAGCTGACGATGTTGTTGATCCAGCAGAGAATGTTCCAGCTGATGATGTTGCATGAGGATGTTCCAACTAATGATGTTGATCCAACAGAGGATGTTGCTGACGATGTTACAGAGGATGTCGTTGATGGTGATATTCCAGTAGATGATGATGATGTTGCTAATGGCGACATTCCAGCATACGATGATGATGTTGATGAGGATGCTCTAGCAGATGATACCCCAGACATATGATGATCCAAAATATTCCTACGACATATAGAGATTCACAATTCAGTTGTGCAACTGTTCATGTTACCCGCAGAATGCCTTCCTAGTTAAGAGGGAATGTTAAATAAATGTAACTGTGGAAGATATTCTATTTGTACTTGTCTATTGTATTATTGTATTCCTCCTTCGAGAGATGTCATTGATGTAATTAATAATGTAAGAGTGATTGAAAGAGTCAATGTAAACCCTAGGTCTTGTGTCGGCCTAGAAGAACCCATAAAATATTATTATATTATGTACTTGAGAGGTCGGCCCAATCAGTTAGGTGAAGTCGGCCTAGTTGGGGAAAAGTCACCCCAACGGAAGAATATAAATAGAGGAGTCGTCTCTGTTGAGCCCAGAATTGGCCCTTTTTAATCATCTTCAATCATCTTTCCTACCCCTGTCTTACACCATTTATCATGCTAATTAGACCTGTTGTCCTCACTTTATTTCCTCAAATTACCAAGGTATGACTAATCATTGTTTTATGTTATTAATGCTTATGATTGTGATAATTAAAGCTGTGTATCTCTCAATTGTGCTAAACATATTATGATTTATGAAGGTAGTTGAGATAAATGGACTGCAGGAAGACGGGGCTGAACAAGTCATGAAGGAAGGGATGTTCGTTGCTTGAAAAGGGGTCCTTGGGGCTCGAATCATCAATTAAGGCACAGCTGTGACACGGCAGTTGTAACAGAATGCGCTATCTTGAGTATGTTGTTGCTCGAGTCTAGCTGTGAGCTGGAAGGACCGCCACTCTTGGGTCAATTGATAACTTTCTCATATCTTGATGTTTCTGTTCTGCCACGTATTGTAACAGCTAGTTATTTAGGGCGCCTGAAGATCAGAGATCTTCATGACTTCCCGATTATAGGATTGGATGTTATGATTTGTATGTATAAATATGGGGAGTTGCCTCGACCCAGGGGTTGAACGACAGACAATTAATTCATCGTATTAGCAGCCGAGCAAAACTGTGTAATCATTCTTCTGTTAATATAAGGAGTTACTTCTGAGTTAAAGGAACTCGTGTTGTTCAGCCAGCGTCTCTGTGTGAAGGCTAGGCCCATCTTCCACAGAGATTGTTGAGTTAAAATAGGATTTTGAATTCATTGTTGTGTGATGCTTTGTTCATGATATTTCCTTTTGTACGCAGCAGCAACATTTATGGTGTGGATTTTCAGTACAATTAATATTAGAGTCCCTTGAATTTGGCAAGTAATACAGAGTGACAGTCGACTGAGTAGAGACTTTATGCAATTCGTGTGACAATTATACACAGCCTTGTTCATCTTGCAGCTAAGTTGTGATCCCATGAGCCCTTGCAATTTATCTTTCCTGTTATGATTGTTGATTTCCATTCTGCAATTCAATTTCTTAGAACAGTTCACTCAATCCTTTGCAATTGGATTTCTAGATTAATGTTCAGTTTATGCCTTATGATTTTCCAGAGTGATTAGATCAGACAGGTGATTGTTCTAGAATACGAATGAGATTTCTTTCCTGCAATTGTTGATTAGATCTGATACCATTTCTTATTGATGCATGATAGAGAGGAATTGAAGTGTAGCAGTTAGAAGGCAATTGGGATTGCATAGATTTTTGAGATGAACATGGATGATAGAAGATAAAAGTATTCACTTCTAATGGTTTGGTGTTTAAGCATAGATTGTGCACTTATCCTTTGAAATAAAAAGACTTTCTCGGGTTGACAATAAATCTCATATGCTCTGTGTGTATTGGTAACAATTTATCTACATATAGAGTGCTTGACAGTCTCTCATTTGTATTCATTCATCTCACTCACACAAGTTCGCATCGGAGAGAGAGAGAAGTTCATACAAGTGGAGGAGTAGTTGACTTTGTCTTAGGGTTTATCTTTGTACTTTGTGAATTCTATATTGAGGAAGATTTTGTCAAGGTTTTCTCCCCTGTGGTTTCCCCAAGAGAAATATTGTGTTCTTGTTGTGCTTGTATTTCTTTTAGTGATAGATTGTTTAATGTTATATGTTAAACAAGTAAAAACTAACACAATTGTGACTAGCAAAGGATGCCATACTACCTTCTTCTTATTGTTAAGGGCATAACCGATCCCATTTACAAATGATTGATTGGTGATTTCCCTTAGAACCACGTAATTTTTTACATACTTGGGCACAACGGTAGATGCCCTTGATGCCCCGTATACTCGTGTTGTGACCATAACAGATCCCATGCTTCAGTTAAGCATGAGAGCCCCGATTTTTAATTTGCGCAAAGATATTCGTACAAGTGTTCTTGTGAATATGAATTTTAGCTTGGTTTCTGCAATCCTGTACTTATGCCTTTGCTTAGCTTAATTTGTATTGCTTCCCTTAGAATTTTTCTATTGTTTTGATAAGAGAGAAATTCAAATTTCAAGTCTTTTATTGCTTGTTTTCTGCTTTTCCGAAACCCGACTTTCCGACACCCTAAAATCCCGAACCCAACAATTGCGGGTTGCAGGAAAACAATGTTCAGTTGTTTGGTTTTGGTGATCCCGCAACCCGCAAGGTGCGGGAACTCTTTGCTAATTAGTTTGGGAATCGTCACCCCGAAACCCGAAACCCGCAGTTGTGGCTTTCGGATTTCGGATTCCCGCTTTTCTTTTCAGTTGAGTAGTATGTTCCAAAACCCGCAACCCGCAATTTTCGGGTTGCGGCTTTCGGAAATATGTTTTGTTTTGTTGATCCATGTGAGTGATCCCGAAACTCGCAATTTTCGGGTTACGGCTTTCAGGAATCATGAATAAACTTAGAAGTAATTTCCCAAAGTCCTATCCCGCATCCTGCATTGCAAAATCCTCACCGTCCGTTTAGTTGATCCAATGGATGAGATTCGATTATTCAATTTTACGTTGCAATGTCTTGTTTTCACCGTCATCATGGCTGGGATTCTCACTTCACTTTGCACTGCATGATCATCCTTGAAAAAATCATTGTTTGATAAGATTGACCTATAATGACAGTATTTAGATGCGACGTTAGATTATGCTGAAAGTGTACTTGCTATGATCCTTTTCGGATTAACATGCTCTAATGTTGTCTCAATCCAATTTAAATGATTGTAATCCCAAACTTCACATGACGTTAATCATTGCAGCTCATCATATTCAATCATTTTGATCCTTTGTCAATCATTTTAAATATGGTCGCAGGTATGAAGCAGTTAGTTCGTCGTTTGAGTTGGTTAGAAAGTTTTATGTCTGACAATTTGTTGGATAAGATGCAAATAGGTTGTGAAGCCTCCGATGAACTTTCCATGCACGAAGAGCTTCATTCTTTGTTATTTCCTAAACCTATGTCGCCACCTTGTGATGCAGATGTTCCTGATATCAATAGTGGTAGTGGAGAAGAGATTTCTGAAATTCGGCCAGTTTGCTTACCGCCTCCTCAAAAGGACGAAGAAGAAAGCAGTGAACAGTTGCATGATCAAGATGATTCTATTATCCAAGATCTCATAATAAATGAAGAACCTAACACATCACCGGCTCCCGTGAAACAAGATCCATTATCCGATTTTTCTGTTTTTGATAGCAATGTGGATTAGCTAGGAGATTCTGCGGCGATTCAACAAGAAGGTTTCGAGAACCGACTATTCCCTGTTGTCAATAGCTATTAAGCTGTTGACAAATTCTCCAATTTTGCTACGGGATTTTCCCGAAATTCCAAGATGTCTTTTGTTCAAAATTCGCCTTGAAGCGGAGGGAATTTACTGAGTTAGAGTTGTTTAGATTACTATGACCGAATTCCCTGGATTAATAGCCGAATTTAAACTTTGTAATCTCTATCTTTTGGGATTCCCTTTTGTACTCCATTGTAATCCTTATTTAAGCAAGAATACCTCTCAGGCACAGGGGTTGATAATTTTTGGGTCAGAAATCAGCAGGAGAGGACATGGAGATACTATGTTTTATCAGAGCCTTGTAATTTTGCTTACAGACTTCTTAATGCAATGAAGTAATCTTTCAAATCATCTCTTGTTTATTGTCAAGTTTCTTTGATGGTGTCTGATTTCTAATTTTTAAATTTTCATCTACAACATGTGTTTCTTTTGCATACATTGATTAATGCACAGATTTCTTGTATTGATTTTTCTTATGACAAATCTTTGTATAAGGGTGTCTTGTTAAATTTCTTTAATTTAGATACTTTCTTTATCGATTTCTACAAATGATTCATATACTACCTAATCAATGTTAATTTTTCAATTAGCACAGTGATTACAGATTGATCTTGAACAGGCTTAATTACTTGAATTGTTCTCTTTAATTTTCATTAAGTTATTATGATTTAAGTAAACAAGTACATGCACCTTTTACATTTCTGTTGAAGTAGGCAAACATGCTTGTTCCTCTCGCATCAAGATCGATTTGCACAACTACATGCTTCTCTTTAGAATTGGTCTAACTCAGATTAGATTCTTTCCTTAATAGTTTAAGTTAGAACAGACTTAATTTTAAGCTTTTGTTTTCGGTATTGAACTTTTGATCAATCGATCAAACCCATCTACTCATAGAGTGCCAGCGGAGGCCGAATATCCGTGGGAGAATTCCATACCAAACAGGCTGGGGATAGAACTGCCCTTGCGCAAGGTTTTTCGAAGCCGTTCAGTCTGGGTTTTCACCCTCTATTGGGAGCCTTGGACCCATTCCAGCACCTTGCAATTACCCTGCACCCCCGAGGCCTTAACAACTCATAAGTAAGTTCCATCTTCAATCAAGTACCAATCACCCAACTCATAAGTAAGTTCCATTTCCATCACGGTGGAAATGGAATTATCTGACATACACTTGGTCGAGGTACCATGTATGATTGTGTATAGTGGCCTAATGAACTTCTCACAAATTTTCTTGTAGATACTGATGTGTTTCTGGAACCAAAGAACTCGGCAGCATATGTGAATAGGGGCCTCCCTGGGAACCCAGTGCCATCCCATGCCTGGAAAATGATTTGATGCACAGACTACATCTATGAGATACGAGGAGATGTAAAAACATGATTGTTGCTTGAAAAACATGTCTTGTGCTTCCAGCACCACGTCCTCCATATTATCCGAGAGGATGTTATCCCAATTGAATCTTGCACCACAGTGGCATAGGACAATAGAGGGGCCCATTCGATCTTAAAATGTGTCACATCCACTTGTCCATATAACCGACATAAGAGGGTTGTGGTCATCTTGTAGGGTTGGCATAGTATCTTGGTGTTGTAGGTGCCATTATCGTTTAGGCAAAATTGTTTATCCGAAAGCCAAGCTTGCTTGATGAACTTTACATAGTCAAGCTCTATCGAATGCATCCACTCATCTGTCAGATTAATATCTGGTGTAGGAAACTTATAGTACTTGCCCATGGTTGTTGGCTCGAAAGAGGCTATGGGTTCGCTCGTAGTATTCTTAATAATGCCTCCTAGCATCTGTGTGAGGGAGGAACCATTCCATAATTTCCACGCATGGGAACAATTCTAATCCGGCTGTTGCTTTATAGAGCCCTAAACGTCTTATATTCTGGGACAACAATATCTCATCTATGCTTGTAGATTGGTATTCTTCTACATGAAATAACTGATACATATTGCCCCATTGGTATTCACGATCGACACCGATGGTGCTATTGGTGTCCCCAAACTAAAATAACATGTGGGTGTTGTTTCTTCCTCGGTCATTCTGTGACCTGATTCCAGCTAGGTTTTCCGTTTAAACATGTTTTGTTCCTGCAAATCAGTGGAAGCGGAATCACTGTTCATGAAACATGGTGTACATTGAAAAAACTCATTTAAGAAAAAAAGTCTACCCATATAAGATTACAAATACAAATACAAATACAAAAATCCATTTAGGAAAAAAACCCATATAAGATTACAAATACAATCTTCTCTAAATTTATTGTTTAGAGTATTGTTCACTTATATTGTTCAAAAAAAGGTTGATATCGATTTTGTACATCATGGTGTAAAACTTAGATTCAAAGATCACTACTCCATCTGAATCACCCTAAGACCTCAAGCGTTTTGAGTCTCGATATCAATACATGCTCATAAAGATATAAACTCAACAACTAGATCTCTTTACCAAAATTGAAAAAACATGCAATCACAAATAAACACTGAATATACCCTGGAAACCCCAAATAGGGAAAACTAGCAATCTGTGGGGCTATCTTCTCTCTCGAGCCCAGACCATATATAAATATAGACAAGTACAATATAGGATTACCTCAGAAGTAACTCAATCTCTGAACCGATCAAACTCTAGATTTGCATGCATCGGTTGATGCATGCAATGGAAGAATGAGCCCTAACTGGTAAACTGGATCTGAGTATCTCTGCAAGTGCCTCTGACTGATCTGTCTCTCTCTATCCTCTGCTCTGCAACAAAAGAAGTCTAAATGTCGAAAGCGTCCTCCTCTGCATTGCACAAGTGCGCCCTCCCTCAAGTCAAGAATAGCTCGTACAAAATCATATCTCAGTAGATCTAAGCTCTGATCGTCACAGATCTTCCTCAATCACTGAGACAGAGATACTCTGCAAGTTACCGACACTCAAACGCTCAATCGGATGTGGTACAAGATTCCTCCTCCTCAAAGAATGCGCCCTCCTTCCCAACGAAAGTCACCCACCTCTCAACTGATCTATCTCAGATCAATTATCTCAGTTAAAGAAGACAAACACCTTCTGTCTCCTTATATCAACTCACTAAAAATTAGGTTTACCAAAAACCTAAAAGTAGGTGCATGCAAAACTCACTTTTGCATGCATGCATGCATTTATTCCCAAATATTTTCCCGATTAACATTTTAACACTCCCTCTTAACCAGCAAAAGGTTCTGCACAACTCCCATCTTCTCCCTGAAGTACTCGAACTTATTCTTCATAAAGGACTTTGTCAAAATGTCTACAACTTGCTCATCTGTGGAAATGTATTGGAGCTCAACTGCTCCCTTTTGAACATGATCACAAATGAAGTGATATCTGATCTCAATGTGTTTGGATCGATCATGAAATACTGACTATAGGATCCAACTACTGATCAAATAGACTCACCAACATCTTGTGAAGCCAAATTGCTTCGCAATTGGCTAAACTAGCCGCCATATATTCTGCCTCAGCAGAAATCAATGCAACAGACTTCTTCTTCCTGCTAAACCACGACACAACAGCGGAACCTAAGCTGAAGCAACAATTGAAGGTGCTTTTTATGTCACCTGCATTACCTTCCCAGTCTGAATCTGTGAACCCAACAAGCTGAACTTCTCCATGCCTCACATAGTTCAGCCCATACTCTATTGTTCCATTGATGTACCTCAGAACATGCTTTGCAGCCACCCAGTGCACATCTATGGGTTCTACCATGTACTGGCTCAAGGTGTTCACCGCAAAACTCAAATCAAGTCTAGTGTTGACCAAATACATCAAGGAACCAATGAGCTGTCGGTACCTGGTGGGATCAACCAACTTACTCTCAGAAGCCACTTGCTTCTTCCAGTTGGTTGTCATAGGGGTAGTCATGGGCTTCCAATCTTGCATCTGAAATCTCTTCAATATGTCCATTGCATAATTTCCCTGACTGAGGAAGATATGCCCATCCTCTTGCCAGACTTCCATTCCTAGGAAGTAATGCATCAATCCTATATCCTTCATCTCAAACTCAGATGCAAGATCCTTCTTGAAACCATTGATGAGTTTCTCTGCCCCTGTAATAAACATGTCATCTACATAAAGCACAAGGATGAGCGGATACCCTTTCACTACGATGAAGTAGAGATTCTGCTTCACTTTTCTGAAACCCTATCTACTGCAAATAGGTATCTATCCTAGAATACCAAGCTCTGGGTGCCTATTTTAAGCCGTATAGGGCTTTCTTCAATCTGCATACATGATACTCTCTCCCAATTACCTCAAAGCCTTCTAGCTGCTCAATGTATACCTCCTCCTCTATGAGATCATTTAGGAAGGTTGCCTTGACATCCATCTGGTGAATCTTCCATCCCATTTCTGTTGCAACAAAAATCACAGTCCTGATGGAAGAATACCCAGCTACAGGAGCAAATGTCTCATCATAGTCAACTCCCTCTATCTGTGAGAATCCTCTAGCCACAAATCTGGCTTTGTACTTCTCAATGCTGCCATCTGCAGCATATTTATTTTTTTAAACCCATCTGGAGGTGAGCATATATTTTCCCTCTGGTCTGGGTACAACTTCCCAGACATCATTCTTCACGATGTAAGCATACTCTTCCAACATGGCATCTCTCCAGACCTGCTCACCTGCTACTTTTTCATATGAGGATGGATCAGACTCACTGATATTTCTTACTAGAGCTAAGTAACTACAGAATCTTTGTGGAGCCTTCCTTTCTCTTACATCTTTCTTGGGAGTTCCTACTGCCTGAGCGTCCTTCAAGGTATCTTGAAGCTACTTGGGATTCCTCTTCCCTGAAGTGACATCCTATGAGGAGAAATCCTCATCCTCGTCCCAATAACCTGTATGAGAATGAGTACCTCCAGTATAGGTGCTCGTAGTCGTTGATCCTGTAGCTCGAGAACCTGTAATCTGGGACCCTGATCCTGGTTGATCACCAACTTGAGATCATGTGCAAGTTCCTGCTCTTGCGCCTGTAGAACCCGTAACCTGTGCATCTGTCACTCCATACACTTGGGACCATGTTGGTTGTTGGGCAGTACTCTGACCTGTGTCATGTAGGGATGTAGAAACCTATTGTTTTCCCTTCTCTGACTCGCATGACTTTCAAAAGGTCCGATCCTCCTCGAACTTCACATCCCGCCTCACAACAGTCTTCTTGAGAGCAGGGATTTAAATGCGATAGGCTTTCGAAGTCTTATCATACCCAAAAAGAATTCCCCTTTCTGCTATGGGCTCCAGCTTTGTCCTTTTCTCTGAAAGAACATGATAGTAGGTAAGGCATCCAAAAATTATGAAGTGCCCAACTTCGGGTTTCTTTCTAGAGAAAGCCTCCTCAAGGGTCTTGTCCCCCAATGCCTTATGAGGGCTCTTGTTCTGAATGTAAGCTGCAGTGTTGTATGCTTCAGCCCAAAGGAAAAATGGCAATCCCTGATCATGCAACATGGATCTAGCAGCTCCAACAATGGCCTTGTTCTTCCTCTCACCCACCCCATTCTATTGAGGTCTATAAGGTACAGTCAATTGCCTCTTGATGCCTTCCTGAGTGCAAAACTTATTGAACTCATTAGAGGTGTGCTCTCCCACATTATTTGATTTGAAGATCTTAATCTGCCTTTCTATTTGTTTTTCCACAAGAGCCTTGAACTCTTGAAATTTCTGCAAAACTTCCCTTGACTCTTTGCTCTTCAAGAAGTAGATCCAGGTTTTTCTGGAATAGTCATCAATGAAAGACACATAGTACTTGTATCCTTTCAGTTATGTAGTGGACATCGAACCACAGAGGTCAGAATGAATCAAATCAACAGCTCATGTAGCTCTGCTATCACTCTTTGGAAAAGTTGTCTTCATGTACTTCCCGAGAGCACACCCCTTGCACACATCAGTGTGCTCAGTGTTGAACTCAGGTACTCCTGTCACAATCACCATCACAATCTTTAGGGCATGATGGTGTAGATGATCCATCCTCCTATGCCAAAGCTCATAGGTGTCACACCCCTCATCTCGGCTACTATGACTTAGGGCATGATGAAGTTGAAAGTTCAGTTTGTATAGCTTCCCGCTGCGGACTCCAATCCTTGCAGCTGAGGTAACACTGGATCCCTTGGGATGAACTAGAACATTTCCATCTCTGAACATCACCCATAGTCCTCGATCTTCAAGACCCAGGACGTATAGAACATCATGAACTCTCATCTATTCTCCAGAGTATTTCTAGAAAGACACAGTTCCTCGCCCTACTACCTTGACCGTAGAGTTGTCTCCTAGGACAATCTCAAGATCTATTCCATCCTCTGCTAGGTCAGTAAAATATCATCGAACACCCGTCATATGACTAGAAGCTCCACTATCTATGTACCATACACTAGAAGTGGAGGCCATCAATGATTTACGGGTGTTAAGAGCCATCTCCTTGTCAATCCCATCAGTAGCACACTCATCAATATCTATAGCGAGGCAAGAATTGCAAACAATTTGATCCTCCCTCATGCTAGTGGTCGCATATCTGATACTATAGCTACAAATCTGAGTGTGATTTCTCTCCTTGACCCTTACCAGGGCGCTGATACCATGCAAAACTTTGATTCAGAGATCACTACTCCCTCTGAACCACCCTGAGACCTCAAGCGGTTTGAGTGTCGATATCAATACATGCTCATAAAGATATAAACTCAACTAGATCTCTTTACCAAAACTGAAAATACATGCAATCACACATAAACACTGAATATACCCTCGAAACCCCAAACGGGGAAAACCAACAATCTGTGGGGCTATCTTCTCTCTCGATCCCAGAGCATATATAAATATAGACAAGTACAATACAGGATTACCTCAAAAGTAACTCAATCTCTGTACTGGGAAAACTCTAGATTTGCATGCATCAGCCGATGCATGCACTAGAAGAATGAACCCTAACTAGTAAACTGGATCTGAGTATCTCTGCAAGTGCCTCTGACTGATCTGTCTCTCTCTATCCTCTGCTCTGATCTGCTCTGCAACAGAAGAAGTCTAACTACTGAAAGCATCCTCCTCTGCATGCACAAGTGCGCCCTCCCTCAAGTCAAGAATAGCTCATACAAAATCAGATCTCAGCATATCTGAGCTTGGATCGTCACGGATCTTCCTCAATTATTGAGACGAAGATACTCTACAAGTTACAGACACTCAAACGCTCAACATGATGCGGTACAAGCTTCCTCCTCCTCAAAGAATGTGCCCTCCTTTCCAAGGAAAGTCTCCCACCTCTCAACTGATCTATCTCAGATCAGTTATCTCAGTTAAAGAAGACAGACACCTTCTGTCTCCTTATATCAACTCACTGAAAATTAGGTTTACCAAAAACCTAAAAGTAGGTGCATGCAAAACTCACTTTTGCATGCATGCATGCATTTCTTCCCAAATATTTTCCTGGTTTACATTTTAACACATGGCACAATTCGTGGTGGGTTTGGTTTTTGTGGTTTGGTTGTGTACACATTAATTTGACATATATGTAACATTAATTTTATAGCTAATTAAAATAACAACTATTCTATTGTGTTTTTCCAAGTTGGAGCACATTTCATTATACATAAAAACTACTTAGACTATGCAATAACCATATTGACTCATCCGCGTGATCTTATGCATAGTGTAGGACGTTGTAACTAGATGTAGCCTTAAAATAAAACTAGAACCATGAGAAAATTACTTACTTTTAACTATGTAGCAAAGGAAGCCACTAAGCGAAACGAGGTTATAATAAACCTACAACCAAAAAATACATATAAAACCAACCAAAAACATAATTCAAACTGGATAGAGGGAAACTATTCAAGCCTAAGACATGTACGAATCATGGGCATTGGGCGCCAAAGAAAAAATAATACATAGCTCTGAAAACATTAAAAAAAATCCTTCATATCAAGCAAGTTTGCAACACTACTATCACAGTGGCTGGGGGACCAAATTTTGTTGTTCAACACTTGTTGCGACAACATACATGTATGGATGGAGGAGAGATGGAATCAAGCCCAAGTCAACTAGAGCTTTGCAACTCGTTGCATGTTTGATTCTCGGTAATTTGCCTTTTAAATTGAACCAAAACACCAAAAGAAGTTTGTTAATGGCTCGATTTGAGAAAATTCTAGATGTGAGTAATTAAGAGCTCAAAGCTCTAATTTTTTTTTTTGTACCAATCCATGATTTGGTGAATTCACAGTCACTGGCATGAAATTTAAGTTATTTAATGAAAATAATCAATGTATCTACCTCTATGTTGAAACCATTTTCAATGCTAATGTGGGCCACAACCCTCCTTATTATCTTACCAAAAGGCATGAGAATGAGAAAGAAGACTTAAAATAATGGACTTCACCTTCAAAGAGTGCCTTACAATCACATATTTCTAGTGTGTCAAATCTCAGTTGATAGTGTTAATTAAAGACTTATATGGTAAATTTAATATACGACTTACTGATAGTTGTCTCTTACTCTTTGCGTCTTGATACATTTGATATTATATGGTTGTCTCTCTTACCCTTTGTGGCTCTTCTCACCGAGTTTTGGCGTGCCAGTCCACCCGTTTCGGTGCTTCGAGACAGGAACGAGTGCCTGTTGCGGCTCTTCTCAGCGACGTTGGGTGCTCATCGACGAGCTCGAGCACCTGTTTCAGTGATCCTCAAAGAGTTTGGGCACCCAAACTCATCGAGGAGCGTTGAAATAGGCCCCGAGCTCATTGAGGAGCGCTTGTTTTGGTGGTCCTCGATGAGCTCGGGCGCTTGTTTCGGTGCTCCTCGGCCAGTTCAAGGACCCGAACCCATCGAGGAGCACCGAAACAGACGCCTGAGCTCGTCGAGGACCGTTGAAATGGGCATCTGAGCTCATTGAGGAGTGCCCATTTCGGTGGTCCTTGACGAGATTGGGTGCCTATTTCGGCGCTCCTCAACCAGTTTGCCTAAACTCATCGAGGAGCGCCGAAACAAGTGCCTGAGCTCATTGAGGACCGCTGAAATGGGTGCCCGAACTCGTCGAGGACTGCCAAAATAGGTGCCCGAACTCGTCGAGGACCGCCAAAATAGGTGCCCGAACTCGTCGAGGAGGGACCATTTAGGCGCTCCTCGACGAGTTTCAGCACTACTCTACTAAACAGGGGATTGAATTTATGTTGTTATGTTGCAACTTGCTATAGGTGTAGATAAATTATTGCATAAAGGCATTGTTTAAAGATAAGCAATAGGATCACTTGGAAGATAAGCAAACATAAGCAATTTCTACTATGTTTGTTGTGATGTCGTAGAAATTGTTTAAAGATCCATCATGAGTACTATTCAAGTGCAAAATCTAACAATTGGAAGATCTAAAGGTTCATTTTAGGTTGAACATTGATGCAATAATGTTGGATGAGAAAGTAATTTCTATGTTCATGGTAGTGGAGGTTGGTTAAAAGAAATCAACTAACATGCATGGGTAAGCAAAACTCATTTCAAACATAAATATGGTGGACTAAAGATGCATATACAAAGATGGTGTGTATTTGTTAGTCATTAAAGATGCATATGCATGACTAATCAGAGTTGCACTAAGGTCGTTGAGAATGCATTATTCCATTATCCAAGCACATTGATTTACCAATACAAATGAATCATTATGCTTATAATTCAACAACAGTGCGAGCATTATTGATTACAAGTAATGGCAACAACAACATGGATTTTAGAATCACTTCTTCAACTAGTTCATTAATAAGTTGACCAGCATGACTAATTAGAGTTGCATTAAGGTCGTTGAGAATGAATTATTCCATTATCCAAGCACATTGAGTTACCAATGCAAATGAAGCATTGTGCTTATCATTCAACAACAATGCAAGCATTAATGCTTACAAGTAATGGCAACAACAACATGGATTTTAGAATCACTTCTTCAACTAGTTCATCAATAAGTTGACCAACATGACTAATCAAAGTTGCATTGAGGTTGTTGAGAATGCATTATTCCATTATCCAAACGCATTGAGTTACCAATACAAATGAAGCATCATGCTTATCATTCCACATCAATGCGAGCATTATTGCTTACAAGTAACGGTAACAACAACATAGATTTTAGGGTGAAATTGGCAGTGTATCCTTACAAATCTTATAAGAATCGAATAAATAAACACACCCTATATCAAAGTATGGCCGTCATGCACATACAACTTGTGCTTGTATACAAAACCGTTGGTCGAACTTTTAATTCCGACCTATTTTTCCCTAATTGTGCATGTGTGTGGCCTCTTTGTATTGGCAATTGATTGTGAATAGAATGAAGGGTGACGATATTTAGATTTATTATTCTTCCCTTTATCTGGGGTGAGAAATGTCTGCTTGCGACCCCTACGCCATGTATTTGTATTTTTTAGAATTGAAGGCTCCCCAATAGCATTCTCGATTAACATGTTATGGTCCTTTCCATGATCTAACCCAATGCCACCCTCTCCATCTCTACCACCTCCCTCAATATACAAATATGGTTATGATATCAATGGAAATTCATACAGTGTGACATCCTCCTCTTCATCAACACCATGTGTTTGAAAAGTTCCTTCTCCTTCTTGACAAGTTCCTTCTTCGTCACTAAAATCTAATGAAAGCGAATCACCGTAAGATATAACATTTCCCTGCCATTATAAGGTAATAATGTCAATAAAAGGGAAACTCATTGACCTTTATCCGATATTTAACAATACGTGTAGGGTTTACAAAACATACACTGGGAGGTTCTTCAACAGAAACGGTATCATCTTCATGACAATCTAAAGAGCTACATAAATTTCTCTATTGCAAGGAAAGAATGTTGTAAAAAGTGTAGGTTATTTCTTTGATTTTATATCCAATCAAAAAACAAATATAGAATATTTGATCAAGAATTGAAATAAGTTACCGGTGGTGACTCATTGAAGATTTTACATAACATCATCCAGTCTTTATCTTGGATAATTTTCTTATGAATGATATTTTTGAGTGCAGAATTTTATTTCCTTCAACTGTGCATCATATTCTTAAACAATTCTTCTCACGCAATCCAATGCATTCACGCTCAACTCCTACGCACACTTCACCCCCTATAACAAGAAAAATAAGAAGCAACCATGGATAAAACATCAATTACTGAATATATCCAAAAATATAACATCAATACAACGTAACTTAGCTCTTTATGGACCTCTTTCCGAATGGAAGCGGTCTCAACAACCTTCCTATTCTTCTTGAACCGATATTCAACATCATAATTTTTTTGCTTACGGTCTTTTTCCAATTTTGAAGCAGTTATGAGCTTGTAATTACAGCCCCACGAGGCACCAACGTGCAATGTTATGGGCTCCCAGGAATGTACTTCCTCTCTGTGTTTATTGAATGTGCGACACTTAGTGCATAGCAGACCATTGTATTTAGTATCCAAACAATAAAAAAAATTGTGCCCATTATTAGCCTTGGTTACCTTATAAGTTAAGTCTTCCTAAAATGGTTACCCAATAATATATTTAGTTCATTACTAATAATATTAGAGTATCTACCTAGTAAAGAAAACTTCAACTATTCAAATATAATTGAAACTTGTAATATGATCATATCTTATTGAAAGAAATGATGATGTGATCTGAATCTAATGCCACCAGCGAAAGAAAACCCTGCAAAAAATAACAAGATATTATCTTAGTAATATTATGCAAGAATCAATTCATTTATGGAATTAAAAGGTATTTGGAAGAGTTCTCGTTGAAGGCAAAGTTCATGTCGACGCAGAGTTCTAGGTCGTTGTCTTAGGGAAGTTCCTTTGCTAAATTAATTTAGAAGAGTTCTTGCCATAATTCCTCCCTCTCAGGAAAAGTTCCTCTGGGGTAGAGTTCTTCTCGAACATGAGTTCCCCAGGGGCAGAGTTCTTCCGAGGCAGAGTTCTTCTTGGACAGAGTTGACAGAGTTCATCCAGGGCAGAGTTCCCAGAGCATAGTTCCAGCCAAGATGAAGCAAATTTCATGTCAGGGCAAAGTTCCCGCTAGATGAAGGCAAAGTTCCTACTGGGGTAGAGTTCCAGGCAGAGTTCTTCATATTTTTAGAGTTTCCCGGGGCAGAGTTCCATCCAAGATGAAGGTAGAGTTCTTGTTCCTTCTGCAGGGGTAGAGTTCATGTTGCTTTTGCTGGGGTAGAGTTCCTCCAAGGTAAAGTTTCAGTATTCCAATATAAATCCTTGCCCAAAAAATCAAGGCAAAGTTCCTGTCGGAGCAGAGTTCCAAGTAAATTTCCTGCCTAGGAAAAGTTCCTCACGAGGCAAAGTAGGGTAGAGTTCCTCTAGGGAATAGTTCCACCCCAGGGAAGACTTCCCAAGGCAAAGTTCTAGGCAAAGGGGCATAGTTCATCATATTTTTAAAGTTCCTTGAGGCAAAGTTACAACCAATATGAAGGCAAAGTTCTTGTTCCTTCTGCTAGGGTAGAGTTCCAGGTTCCTCCGGGGCAGAGTTCCTCCGAGGTAAAGTTCCAGGGAAAAGTTCCAGTATAGTTCATCCTTGCCCCAAAAATCAAGGCAAAGTTCCTATCGGGGCAGAGTTCCAAGTAAAGTTCCTTCCCATGCAAAGTTCCTCACGAGGCAAAGCAGGGCATAGTTCCTCTCGGGCATAGTTCTACCCTGGGGCAGAGTTACCAAGGAAAAGTTCCAAGCAAAGGGGCATAGTTCCAGGTGAAGTTGCCAAGCAGTGTAGGGTTCCTCTCGAGTAGAGTTCCATTATGGGGCATATTTCCTCTTCTTGCCTAAAAGATATAGGTAAGGTTCCTGCCGAGGCATATTTTTAGGAACTTAGCAGTGCATTCCAGGAAAAGTACCTGCCAAGGCATGGCAGTCCACTATGGCTCACTTCAATGATTAGTCCTAAGTTCCACTATGGAACTGAGATTTTTGGATCATCTCTTTTTTAGGGTTTCCCTAGGGTTTAGAGCAACCTTCAAAGATAATGATTGGGGCGAAATGGCATATTCAATGTCAAAGGGAACTGGATATATGCGAAAACACGCCCTTAGGTAGTCTTCTGAAAGGAAACTCGCCCTTAGGTAGTCTTTGGCTCTAATACCATGTGATATTTAGCTACAAGATCTGCCTAATCAAGAGCATATAGCTAATTACGTCGATCAGAGAGGTAATGCTTAAATAGGTATCACTTTGTATTAAGAAGAAATAAACACTGCAATACATATCCAATGCAATGTACTTTATGGACTCAAGAAATATCACGAAAAAAATGAATGTACTGCATGTATCTCCACAAAGTGAGGAGATACACCTCACACCTAGTGGATGTTGAGCTAAGTAAGCTTATCATACCTTATGTGCATAAACAATATTGAGTAAATAGATAAATGCATCAACATTATCATTCCATGCTAAAAAGTTCATAGTAATCAAATTGGGATGCTAAAGTTGGGAAGCACCACAAAAATGTTATTAAATGTTAAACCTTTCTAGAAGTGCATCGTAGAGGGAAAAAAATTGGGGAAACTTTCTGGTAGAATTTATGGCTTGAAACAAAGTCTTATTGATTATTAGTGTGTGCAAGCACCCCAAAAAGAGAAACAACTAGACATTCATAGCTCTCGACGTGAATGTCTAGGAGGATGACAATGAATTTTTAGTGTCATGTCCCCTCTCGTGGACCCAATTCAAGGAAGAGAACATGATACCAAACTGTGGGCTTTTACACAAACTCAACCCATTCATTAGATTCATACAAGTAAATTCAAAGGTGTGCAAATGCGAATTAAGCAAATATGCACAATGGAATTAAAACATCTACACACATTTCATACTCATCCGGCATATCAAAATAATCATTACAGAAGTAAATACACATAGAAATTACTTATCTTCGTTATGCAATTGTCCCAAGAAACTAGCTATGTCGCTGCAATGTTCCACCCAACCATAGGTCTCTGCCCAGCCTGTATTATTTCAGCACTTAGAGACCACCACCGAGCTGGGCATGATTTCTACAAGGAAAAGGGACATTCAAGCTCATACACAGCCAAATAATCATTTCATCTAAGCCAAGCCAGTCCACAAGTGGGTTTATCAGGCTAAATCTGAACCCTCTTCATTTATGGGTGCTTGCACTCAAGATCAAGCCAAAGCAATGGATACCCATCTCAACTCTAACATTCTCTTACACACAGCAATTCAAACTGGGCATGGATACACATTTTCAGCAATGGGATTTACAAACAAGATGGCCATGGACTTTCCCAAATCATGGGCACATCAAAAACGAACTATGGAAAGGGAAATTCGACCACAGAGAGGAAAACGATTTCTCCCATAAATATATAAGCATTCAACAACCAAAACGGTCTCAATGGAACCCCCAAATCGACTCCTCTTCTTCCCCACTGGTATATAACACAAAAAAGCCCTTCTCCCAGCTAAGAAACAAAGAAAAACCATAAAAAACATGGTTGGAAAACGCCCAAGTAGCTCCAAACTCGTGAGGGAGAGAAACCGGTTGATGGATAATGGCTTGGGGAGCAATTCCTGGCTCTTTTCTTGCCCAAGGAGCAAAACACGTTTTTCCATGAAGGGTGGCTTGCCCATACTCGAATTTCGGACAGCCATACCTCCCATTCCCCAAGGCATTAACTACTTCACCCAACTCTTGGGAGAAATGAATGATTGGGTACAAAAGTCAACATGGGTAGTTGAGGGTTTTATGGGTTCTCTCATTGACACTTGGCTTGACTTGATTGGCTCCAAGGGTTTGAATATTTCCCTCCCAATTCCTTGTAAAATCATGCCCCCATCTCTTGTTGCATTGCATACAGCTAGTTGTGGGTATTTTATTAAAAAGCATATTTACATGATATTCACAATTCCATTGTGCATGGCTAGTACGTAAACCATATGCATCAATAAATCGATGGCAGGGCCTTGGCCTTGAGCTCATTACCATGATTTTATAACAATATTACATCATTTACAATTTTAATGCAATAGGGTCAATATGGGGATGTGACATTTAGATACCTTATACTCCAAAGGTAGGGGGAAAGTTTAACAATTCACACGTGTAAATCTGGAAAAAAAATGTGATGACAAATAGCCCAACAAACTTCAAGAAGATGAAGTAGGTAGAAATGTTATTAAGGCACAAGTAGTCAAATAGCTCAATGGCCCTGAAGGAAGCATACAGTTTTATGGGCCACAAACAAACAAAGTAGGTAGAGCATTAGATGATCCACAAGTAGGCATGCCATAAAATTTGTGCAACATCTTACATGCAACCATAAATTTGAATGGCTTGAAAGATGGCAAATTAGACAAATTCTCTTTTGCTTCTCAAATAGGGAGAAAGTCCAACAATCCCAGAGTGTGTAAATATGGAGAAAAGGCTAATGGCAAAAATTCCAACAGACTATTAGAAGATAGAGTACATAGAAATTATATTAAGCCACATCTAATTGAATAGCTCAAGGGTTCAATAGGAGGGAGACAGTTTGCTGAGATGCAGTCAGGGAAGGTGGGAAGAGGCTCAGACGATCTACAAGTATGCATGCCAGTAAATGTTTGCAACATCTTACATAAAGTCACTAAGTTGAATGTCTCAAAAGTTGGCATAATAGACAACATGTCTTGCACTCCAGGGGTAGGGAAATGGCCTAATAATTTATGTTTATGCAAATCTGGAAAACATTCTAATGAGCCAAAAGCAGGTAAACTTGGAACAAGAACTAAGAAACCAACAACATGCACACGGTTGAATAAACCATAAGTAGACAAATATTCTAAAATCTGCACAAAAAACAAGGTCAATGTTGATAAGGAACCAAAGTTGAAAATTAGTGACGATTTTGCAAATGATGACAATATTACACTAGCGTAAATTAGTCCTGAGGGAATTTTCATATTGGCCTTCTTCTTGCACACAAATAGCACCTTGGTTGATTCAACTTTTGGGAGAGAGAGATACACATATCAGGCCCATTGGTTATCAAAGGAGGTTGATGATCCTACTATTGGGCAACACCTATATTGGTTTCCATAGGCTTCTTTCTTTGTTGCTTCAAACCATTGACATCTGTATAGAGCATCTCCACCCTTTTTAGTACTTTATGGACATGCTTGGTCAACTCTTACATCCCATGCAAGAGTTGAACCGAGTGATGATAAAATATATTTACTAATGGTACATTTAGATTTGTTGGATTGTGCCACTAGGGTCTCAACCCCAATATGTATTTTTACCTAGAGCCTAAGAAGGATGGTATTATTGTTCAACCTGAATATAACCTGTTGACAATGGACACACATGCTTGGGAACTGTTATCACCCAAACTGTAGTTACCCCTATGGATGTATCCACTCATGGATGGCAATAGGGAAGGGCAACTCAAAAGGTGCAACCATGATCACCTCGACCTCCAATATATGGTTGTCACGCCAGTCGAGGCAACCTTCACTTTATGTTGTCTAGCCCAGACAACAAAGGGGGAGACCTGATCTACTCCCGACAGGAGAGATCAAAACCAAGACACCAAATCAAGTTAATTCTAAGTGAAGTAAGGTGTATGGTTTATCCTAGACATTAGGATGAAGTCACAAGACAAGTGAGGGGTTCAATGAGTGTAGCTTTGGTTCATTGTTGATGTGAGAGTGACTTATAATATTTGAAATGAGATCCAGGATTAGAGTACTAGTCAATTGTGAGAAAATCCACTGCCTTGGGAACCATGTCCAATGCAGGGTAGTTTAGGGGTTGAATTGGGGGTAACTAGTACAAGTGACAAGCTTGATCAAGAGGTATGATGGCATCAAAGGGTTTAGTTTACCACACAAGGGTCAAACCACAAGTTAATCCAACAATCTAGGAAAGTCGAATTGACTTAGAGAGAGACCAGTGCCTTGGAAATTGGGATAATGGAGTCAAAGTAAGGTTAGCTTGTGGTTAAGGACTCCTATTGCATGAGACAAGTGGGCAATTAAAGTCTTGATGGATGAATAGGTCTAGATCTAGGTTTGACCAAAGTGGACCACAATCCCTTAAAATTAGGAATGCTATCCCCAAGGCAAGATTTAACAAGGTGACCTACTAGACCTAGGTTTTGAATTATTCCCGTTCCAAATCCACTGAAATCTCAAGTACCCACGTCCTAGAAGTGGACAAACTCCCTTCTCCAAGGTGGTGCGACTTTGCCCAAGGAGGCCTAAAAGTGGGATAAGTGGGGTCAAGACAAGTCCGATGACATCCAAACTTTAGATCCGGACAGGTTAGTCAAGTAGGAGTATGGATCTACAATTTCAAGGCAATCCGACGGCTAGATCTTACTAGATCTGAGTTTAAAGATACCAAGTGGTCCAAAATGGGGGATAAATCCCTTAAAATGTGGAACAGGGCCCACAAGGTAGAAATCAAAAAAGTGACAATCTGGGGGTAGGTTATCGGATGTGTAGATCATGAATCAAGCGGGATCCCAACTACCCATCAACTAAATCTAGGTCAACTCACCCTCACCAAGAAGTGCGCCCTTGCTTGGAGAAGCTAAGTTGGCTTGGGAAGAGGGTCAAATGGAAGCCAATCCTCACCAAACTATACATCTGGGATGTCGTGGATGCTATAGAGGTGGGTTTTCAATATTATACCCAACAACCCACTAGATCTAAGTAGATCTGAAAAAATATAACAATGAGGGTTTGAAGAAATAAGGGTTTTATCAATTTATGAGCTATGTCAATGGATTGGATCAAGATAAGAGAAACAAACCTGTGGATCTTACCTGGGTAACCTTGTAGATGCCTTGATGATGATGATCTATGCAAACCCGATCAATTTGAGAAGCTTTGAGGTAGTTTTCTATGCAATCGATTTAGTCCAAGAAGCCAATGCGCCCTCTCTCCTGCACAACAAACGTCAACAATATCAGATTTGATGTAATCAAGAGATAAGACTAATGCCACAAGAGAAGTAACAAAAAGATAGCATAGATCACAATGATGCTAATGATAACCCCCTGATACAAGCAAATGCCAAGAAAGTCGATTTGAAGAAGCCTTGCAAAATCGCCCTTGTTGAAGTCGCCCTCCTGTAGACAAGACAATGATTTCCAAAATAGATAGATCTTACCACAAATTCCAAATGCTAGGTTGCAATAGACTTTCCAATCACCATCTAAGAACACCAGATGCAAAGGAGACCACAAGAATTTCCACAAGAAAGTTTTTCTATACCAATAATCCAAGAGCCAAAGACCCCTTACAAATGAGAAGCTCTCTCCTTTAAATAGGAAGGAGAGGCATCAAAATCCTAACCACTTTTTGAATGAGTGGCTAAGATTAAAAGATACAAATGTCTAATCAATGGTTGAAATGAGCTCAACAATAAAATACACAGATCACTAATAAAATATAATATAAGTGGACAAAGTCGCCCTAGAAGAAGGGAATCCCACCAAACCATGATGACAAAATATAATAGAAAGCTTATGGTGGGTCCAAGGGGTAATTTTAGCCACCCTTGGTCAATCCCCATAGCACAATAATAATAAAATAGTCATCAATATACCAAATCGTGACTCTATGGTCAAATCGTAGGGCCTCAAAAGACCTCAAAAATTATCAGAAAATGCCATAAGTGATGGATGCGGGCCTCGATGAAGCTGAAACTGCTGGAGGAGGTGTGGAAGACATCAATCCATCATCACTGATCATCCCATGCCATAACATTGCCTCAGTAACCCAAATCGATTTCCTCAATAGCCATTTCTACCAATCCTGAAATGCCTCGGGAAGCGTGAAACTGCCCCAAACTGCCTCTTGGAGTGCCTACGCTGTCAAGGTGAGGGCACCAGTGTGTCCGGGAGGGGGGTAATGTGGTAAAAACAAGTCGCTGGACCACCCCCTCCAAGCACAGCGCCCTAGGTCAACCGGATAAAAATCACATCTGCTCTGACAGGGCCTCCGACAGAGCAAAACTGCACTGGGATAGCCTACTAAGGCTCAATCATCATTGTAAGTGCCCGGAACTGAAAACAAACTGTCTCATTGGACTCAGAAGGTCCAAATCCATCCAAGATGTGTACTCATACACCATATGAGTCTCTGCATGATCAATATATATATCCAATATACTAGAACAAGTCAAATAATAATAATCTGTAAATGATCAAATACTGCTATAAACCATGAATCATCATCATAACCCTGTAGCTGCTGCATAGAATCATCATGTATGTGTACATATAGACCATATATCATCTATCCATACCATCATAAGGTCCAACCATCTCATGTTCTATGGTTGACCTTGGTCAAACTAGGTCTAACCAGGTAAACATGACCAAATATAGCTCAGACCATCATCAGAAGCTGCTGCAAAGTGTCAAAGGTTAATGCATGCTCTACAACTTATTCAAATAACAATTATAACACAAAGTAATCATTACTGGCGATCTAAATCCAAATATATAATGTCATTAATTATTATTATTACTCAAACTAGACTTTCAAGATCATACTCACTTCATAAATGTGATCAATTTGCTGGGCAGGGTATTTTTTAAGGATTATAATATTATACTTAAGTATAGTATCATAGGCGATTATTTTGTATTGGAAAAAACATGCATATAGATAGGTAGGCGAATATTAAATATGAAACATACAATTTACTACTAAAATATGTAAATTTTGGTGAATATTATGATAAAAAAACATATTTTATGTAAATATAGGCGATATTAGAGACTAAAAATGACCAAATAGCGAATTTATTTTTTGAAAAAAAGCCCGAAAAATAGCCAATTGGCGAAATTTCGCCCTTAAAAATTACCCTGGTGAAGGGTGAAGGGTGAAGGCTAAAATAACTGGCTAGGCTAAGGGATGACTTGACTGACTTAACTTTGTGACACTTTGGCAAAGGGAAAGGGAATACACACCATAGTATATATTGAATGAGCAACAACACAGAGAATGGCGGTGTCTCACAAATGGATGAGTTGTTCAAAGAGGGTTTATTCACCTTTAACAGATGCGCACAATCCATAATACAAATAAGGCCAGCAATTGTTTTGATATAGCATTTAAGTTCCATTACTTTTTTGGGCCTGAAGTTTCCATAGCCTTGGTCTATGTGTGTTTATAAACACATTGCATAGATTTACATTTATTTTAGGCTTTCTGCTGCAGGTGTGTTTTTAAGGCACTTGTTTACCTGAGCACCTCTAGGTGTGTCATGGACAGCTTGTTTACCTAGGTATTTACATTTCCAAAAGATATAACATTTTATTTTCATGGCCACTTTCATTTGGCATGCCTTTCATTCATGTGTGTTTAGAAACACATTGCATGAATGGGCTTTTCATACAAGATATAGCATTTCATTTTCCAAATTTTGTATTCATGGCAGCACTAAAAGTTTCAGGTTTAGCCAACACAACTTTAGTGACTAGGGGGAATTCCAAGGAACTCCAACTCACCATAGGTAAGTTTTGTCACCAACTTAGAGCCAAGACACAATAAACAGGGAAGCTCATCCAATACAGAGGCTATAGTGGGGGGAAAGTCCTCCATGCCACTAGTCAAGTAGTAAGTCAGGGTGATAAACTAAAAAGTAGGCAATGGATGGATGAAGACAATGAATAATGGAGCCAACACTAGCAAGCCGAGGTATAGTGGAATGATCACCTCTATTCTCCCTAAGGAGGGTAATACCAATGAGTATGAATAGTGAACTTATAAGTCTGAGTAGGGACAATATAATATATAATAAGCTCAACCAGGTCCATATATCTATATGATCGCCAGATCATGATACGAAGTGCTAAGACATGCTATGAGAATAAGTATAAAAGCAATATAACCATAACACAATGATATACCTGCTGAGTCATATACCTGAATGCTCATCAACCTGTATCATCATCTGTCCTCTGAAACTGCTGCTGTAACTCTGGGCACTACTGACTACTCTGTACCAATGGTATAATGGCTACATCAGTCATCTCTCTGAGTGTCCTGAGACTCAGTCATGGCATGGGGAATACAACTGTTGTCTAAAATCTGATAGTGATCCAATATAGATGTTCATCTCAGCATCTCAAATGTAAGGGAACTGGCTGAATAGTGTACTGGCATCAGAAAAATAATGTATGGTAGCCCGGCTACTATAGATGTGATAACAGGAACCTCTTAGTTAACTTTGAGATTATTTTAATATATTTGGCTGGAGTTTGACCATCACATTCATTGTATTCAACAAGCCTTTTAGTTGTGCCATTTACAAGAGGTTTAGTCAAAAGAGCACTTCATATTCAATTGTCCAATCTATCACGATATGTTTTCATTGCTTATGCTAAGAATCCTTGGGGTCCCTCACTTCTTTATTTTGATATCCGTCGGAGTAGAGGTACATGGCTCTCTTTATGTGAGGTGAACACATGCGACAAATATTATGCAACCCTCCTAGACTAGGTGATCCTACTAGGTTGATTGCTTCATTATTTGAAGTTAATACGTTGTTATTGAATATAATTCCCATGGATATAAACTGATAATTTGACGTACTTTTGAAAAATATGTATCAAGTTGCAATCTTTCAAAATGGTTGTTCCGATGGTTCTTTTAGGGGTAGAATGGCCAAAGAGTTGTGGTGGGAGAAGTTCGTTCAGCAAGAGAGGAAGATAAGAGCCTAACTAATATGGGTTGTCATAGAGGGATTTCTGAGACAAGATGAGTATGAGAAGGAGATGCGTATTCTACAATAGTTGGAGAAGGAGGCTTCCTGCATTGTGTGTTGATTACAACACCAATGATTGCAATTGACATTGGTACATGAGGAGAAACAACTAAAATATGAAAAAGAGGTAGAATACATAGTTATAAAATTGGTAAAGAGCAACAAGAGGATGTTGTCATTGAACCTTTTGAAGAACATATAAAATTTATGAACAACCTTGTCTAATAGGAGCCTCCATTCGTAGAACTTTCAATGCTACGCTAGCTACAACACCTTACTCTGTAGTAGAAATAAACCACAACAATTCATATAGTTATAGTGGCATGAACAAGTTATGGGATACCATTGGGGAGTGATCAATTATCATTGGTATCGATATCTACCAAGGCTTTGAGGTCAAAGGCCTTGAGAGGGGAGGGAATGTATTGTTACCATATTAATGGTGTGCAATAAATGACTTTATCTGACAGGTATGGCTATAGGAGTATGCATTTAGGTATTGGGATCAATTCTACCTGGCTCTTATGCTTTGAGCTCAAAGAATTTAAGAAAGGGGATGTTGTGTCCCTAACACAACCATGATTAGACTTATGGACATGTTGCATGTACTTATAGCAGTTTGTTGTTGGGTTTCATAAACTATTAATGGCCAATTATGTAGATAAATGTCATTTTTGTATAATTAGGCCCATGGATATTAAGTGATTAATAAGAGATTAGTGATAGCATTAGAGATATCTTTGGGAGAAATCTTTCTTAAAGGTTAGTGTTATCACACAACTTGTAGTTGCCCCTAGAGGTATCCCATCCGAGACGGTAGAGGAGTCAGGCAACTAAAGAGGTGACCCAAGAGATGCCACGGTTCCCAATGCAGGTGGGAGTCACGTCAACCGAGGCACTCTTCGCTTCAGGTCAAAGTGTAACTAGACCAAGGGGGAGACCCTATACCCCAATCACAGTTGATTGGATCCAAACAAAGGTCTCTAAGGGTAGATAAGTAATGAGTTACGGAAACCAATGCAAGGCTAAGTGGACCTAAGGGTTAATGTATGGTTGAGGGTGATGTAAGAGATTGTTAGTGTTTCAACCTATGTATGGTTTAGGCCACATGATGGGGTATGATGACAAGGTATAGTACCATGTGTTTACACAAGTGGGTCTAGTTTTCTTGGGAAGTATGAAGTGATTCTAGGTAGGCCCACAAGGTGAAGTTAGGTGTGAGGTAGGTACTATAGGTTAGATATAGGCTAGATCTATGAGTTTAAGTTGGTTATAAGGATACCCATGTACTAGATCTAGGATTTGACACGAATCCCAAGGAGTGCGACTTGCTTGGTGATGGACTAGTGCCTTATTAAGTGGGCTAATGGGGTCAATAAGTATGTCAAAATGTAGATCGGGACATTTAGAAGCCAAGTCAAGTGGATTGGATGAGATCCAATGGTTGGATCTTACTAGATCTAGGTTTTTTAAGTGATGACCTTAAGTGGACCACAATCCCTTGAAACAAGGAATGCAATCCCCAAGGCGGATCTTGACAAAAGGACAGTGTAGACCTAGGTTTCAAGGCATGGGCATTCCAAATCCACGAAAAACTCAAACACCCACCTCCTAGAAGTGGACCAACTCAAATTTTCAAGGGGGTGCGATTTGCTCAAGGAAGGCCCAAAAGTGGGTTTTGGTGGACCAAATCAAGTCCAATGGCCACCAAATTGTAAATCCGGGATGCTAGTACCCCAATCTATGCATGTTCAAAGTTTCAAGTGAATCCAAGGGCTAGATCTTAGTAGATCTAAGTTTTAAGATGCCAAGAAGATCAAAAGGGGATTTTAACCCCTTAAAACATGGAGAGATGTCCACAAGGTAGTTTTCACCAAAGTAAAGACATGGGTATAGGTTATCAAGTGTCTAGATTTCAAATCAAGTGGGATCTCACCTACCCATGTGCTAGATCTAACCCAACAAGCTTCTCTTAAGAAAATCGATTTAGGTTCAAGAAGGCTTTTTGCATTGAAAAGTGTGTCAATTTTTAGCCAATCACCACCAAACTATAGATCCAACTAGGGGTGGATCCTATAGAGGTGGGTTTTTAATATCTTTTCAATTGCAAGGCTAGATCTAAGTAGATCTAAGAAATACCAAAATTG
Source organism: Larix kaempferi (assembly GCA_027924585.1). Lineage (NCBI taxonomy): Eukaryota > Viridiplantae > Streptophyta > Pinopsida > Pinales > Pinaceae > Larix > Larix kaempferi. The sequence goes on from BSBM01000569.1 coordinate 5,957,634, forward strand.
GGGTTTTGATTTAATTAGGGTTTTATGACCAATGAAGATAGAATGGATGAAAGAGGCACATACCTTGTAGATCTTACCTCAATTGTTTGTGGCCACCTTGCAAGTTGATAGCATTCTCCTATGTGTATATTCAAGAGTGAGATCCAAGTGCTCCAACCAAATCGTCCTTCTCCAAGATAGCCAAATCGTCCTCCTCCTACAAGACAAGATCAAAGAAACAAATCAAGCAAGATGATTATGAAAATGGTAGAAAGATGTAATAGAAAGCATCAACTATGTCACGAAGATACAATAATGATACTCCCTGTCACAAGATCAACCCAAGAGAGAATATGTGGATCCCTCCAACAATAACCCTCATGAAGTCGCCCTCCTATCTCCAATTCGACTTTCCTGTCAAAAGGTTAGCAAAAGCACCAAAATCCACAATGATACATAGAAGAGATACTGTATATTCAATATGCAAGAGAATCCACAATGCAAGAGAGATGTGCTCCACAAAAAATCTTCTATTCCAATATTCCAGAGCTCCAAAGGTGAGCTTTACAATGGGGGGTCTCCTCCTTATATAGGATAATAAAGACCAAAACCCTATACCACTCTACAATACTACATCAAATGAGTGGTTGAGATTATAAGATCTCATCATACAATCAATGGCTAAGATGACCCATAACAATATATCACATAGATCACTCAACATAACAATAGCGCCCTCACTAAATGGTACAATGGAGGGTGACGTCATCCCACTAGAGGGGTAAAAAGTACAATAATCCACCTCATGATGACTAGGACATGATAAAATAAGCACATGGTGGGGCTAGGAGGCATCAATCCTTACTAGCTCATCCCCAAGGCACAATAAAATAATAAAATATGTCCAATATAATAAAAATGACCAAAACTGTCCTCAGAATCCATGACAGTCAAGCAGTAAATGTCCTCCTGTGATCAATCCGGGCATACCCACATGGTGAAAACTGACTGGAAGATAGTGATGCCACCCTGGAAGACCTCTGTGAAGACCAAATGCCAAAACCTTGCCTCAATTGCCCAAATTGATTTCCTCAGTGACCACTTTATCCCATTTTTTAACTGCCTCGGGAACTGTGAAAGTGCCAAAACTGCCTCCTAGGGTGCTAGCGCTGTCAATCTGAGCCCACCAGGCTCTCCGGAAGGGGGGATAAATGGTAATAACAAGTGGCTAGACCACCCCCTCCATCATCAGCGCCCTAGGTGAACTGGCCTCTCGGGGCCCCTGCTGCTCAGGCTGGGAAATCAGCCCCAAATCTGGTCAACAAGTGTAAAACTGCATCAATCACTGTCAGAAGTGCCCGGAACTGAAAGATAAGTGTCTCAATGGATCCAGAAGACCCAAATCCACTAGGAATGAGTACTCATACACCCTGGGTTGCCCTAATGGGCCTGCTGTAGGGTCCACCATATATGGACAATGTATAATCTGCTGATCTGAAGTAGTAATAAACCTGCTGAACTGGATCAAACATCATCTGCATCATATGTCCATCATATGATATCATCATCAAACATGTGGGACCATAAATCATCATCAATAATCATCCATACATGGTCCACATCATCACGGATCCCGAGGATATATAATCAAGGATAAATCACATCAGTAGACTAAGACAATGTTTCTCTAATCATTCCCACAGCTAAGCTCAAAGTATAAATTCCATTCAGTGGCATTAATCAAGTTAACATATTCCGTGGTTATATAAAATTACTTGCACAATAGTTCAAATGACAAACTTACCCATTGGACATGGTCAAACTGCTAGTGAAGGATGAAGGCTAGGAGCAAGGTTGGGCCAAGGGTTTGCCTTGTCTAACTTAACTCAAAAATACTTTGGACTGGGAGAAGGGGAAGCTACAAACTCTGTGCTGGACAAAAGAACACGGGGGATGGCTGTGCCTCACAAATGGATAAGTTGTTTAGAGAGTGTTTATTCAACTTAGGCATCATGTCTACATCAAGTTGATCCAGGTTCATTAGGATCATTCAATTTTATTCCATGGCCTTTTTGGTCTACATAACCCTTCGAATTTCAGATGTGCTGAGAAGCACAACTAGTTGCAGCTTGCATCCAGGGCATGTTTTTCATATATTCACAAGGTCAGCAATTGTTTAGATATAGCTTTTAAGAACTATTGCTTTTTGGACCTTTCTTATACTCTTCGAGGAGTATTTTTAGCTTTTCATTGCTCTTGCCCCTTTTTTTTTGTTTCCATGGGCGAATTTTTCAAGTTTCCATAGGTAGAACATGAGATTTCAGTTTTAGCCAACAACATCTCAAGTGACTAGGGGGAGTTCGAGCCAATGCCAAACATCGGGACAACCGACCAGAATGATTTAGGCCTACAATCCAACTTACCAAAGGCAAGTTCTGTCACCAACTCAGAGCCGAGACACTGAATAAACAGGGATGCGGTCCAAACACAGAGGTAGAAAAATAGGGAAGTCCTCAGTATCGGAAAGTCAAACGAGACAAGTCAGGGTTTAAAGTCAAACAGGAAGGTCATGTATGGATGGAGACAAGTGAATATGGAGCCTACACTAGCAGACAACTGGTGTCGGGGAAAGACCATGTCTATGTAAGATGAAAAACTAGTAAGTTTTGTTAAATGACCTAAAAGTGCAAGCAATTGTTCATTTTATGATTTACAGTTCATTTTAAATAGTTTGCCACGTCAGGAATAATATACCAAGCACATGCTATGATCATGACTAAATCAACAAGATAATAATCCACAGTCAGTGAGAACATATCCATAAATCATACAACATCATCATAATAATAATCATCAAGTATCATGTGAAACACTGCTGTAATACATCTCTAGGCACTGAACTGAAACTGTAATGGGATAAGTGGTCACATCAGTCATCAAATCTGAACTCTCAAGGCTCAGCCTTGACACAAGGTCATACACAAATCTGAATAATGTACTGCTCTGATCATGAGTGATCCAATATATAGCCATGCTTTGGAAAAATGGAAGCTCTGGAATGTGCAAATATCTGCTGTACAAGAATAGTAGCCCTGCTACTATGGTGTGATAACAGTTAGGGTTCTACAAAATTAGTTGGTGGATTAAAGGTATAGTTAGATAGATGTACCCATTAGTCAATTTTTTTTCTTCCAAGGAAAACATCATGGGGAAACTCCTAAGCACTCCTCTCCAATTGTGGATGGTATCCAATGCAAACTTGTTAGCATTGATTATGATGCTTGATTGGGTAGGGACATCAAGTGAGGCATGCAATAGAGGCAACCAACTTTAGGGATTGACCTTGAGACCTCTTGCATAAAGTTCAAAGAACCAAACCACTTGACTTACCCATCAAACTCCATTCCTTGACTTATAGTCAGATATTCCTTGCTATTTCTCGACGGGTGATATTATTCACTTAGGCAATTTCAATGCTCATACTAGGTCTTTACAAATTCTTATGCATGATCAAGTTGAGGATGCCATTTGTCTTTCGGAGATTTACCTAAACTCTATGGGTCTACACAGGCTTTCAAGGATAGGCTTGGCCCCTTCACAACATATAGGAAGCACCTTCTTCAGCTAGACGAGCCACATGAGCTGCTTTTTTTGAATGGCCTCCCTTATTTTCCAAGTTTAGATGTCTTGGAAAATAGAATACCATCTATTTGAATAAGGGGTTTCCAAACATTAATGCCTCCTGCCTACAATTGCTATTGTTTTACTTTAGGTGTAGAGATCACATCTTAAGGCAGGGGATTTCAATCATATTTTGGGTTACTTGATGATTGTTAGAATTATGCATAGAATATAGAAACAAAACTCTTAGAAATGTAATTGTTTTGGTAAGTAGAATTTACTATTATGCGCCACAAGCAAATTTAAGGAAACCAAACATTAGTGAATAGTAAATGATAAGTTTGTACAGTCCCAAGAGACTCAAACTTTAATGAAATCCAAAGTATATGGATACAAAACCATTCTTCCATATTCCATCTAAAGCAAGATACAAAATCATGGAGAGTATATGGATACAAAATCATTCTTTCATCTAAAGTAATTAGAATTTTTTATAACTAGTACTATAACTTAATGTAAAAGAATTTTGTACCAATCCAAAAAAAAAAATGAGGAAATTATGAAAACGGAAAAGAATTTTGTTATTTCACAACTAAGCCCTCTTTAAAGCTTTTCACAGAACAATTTTTAATAAAGAAACCTTTAAAATAAAATTAATCCTTCATTGACATGGCCATGGCTAATAGGTACTAGCTGAAATATAATAGCAAAATACGTCGTGAACCAAATAGTCTCAAAAAAATACACAATAAATAAGTATTGAAAAAGATAGATGGTTCCAATCAGTTGATTATTTTCCATCAACTACAACATATATATATAATTGTTGTGTTCCATTCTCATATTGTAGAAAGAGAAATTTCGACATAAATTTGTGATAAATTATGCCAAAGCATAAAATCTTAAAGAAAGCGTCTGACATATTAGATAAGGCAAGCACAAAATTGCAGTTCTAAGAAAATGAGCATCAGAGAATATCAAATTCTCATTAAAATAGGATCAAAGATCTCAACAGAAAACACAGAAAATTAGAGGGTGCAACTTTATAAAAATGACCAACAAACCTTGTAATTTACAATTGGGAACATAGTGGAAAAGAGCGGGAGTTATAAATATGCCTTCTTCCTTGATGTTCAACCCATTAATGAATCTAACCTAGGAGATGGACAAGTACTATTAAGGCACTCCTTGTGTTAGGTCATCATTTTGAAACTTGGTGGGTACTAGCTTACAAAAAAAAAGAACTTAATCCTCCATATGGTGTCCTTTGTAGGCTTGAGGATCACACATTTGAAGATTGTCAAGATGGGATTACTAAAGGTGTGTGGATTAAATCCTTGACCATGGATTTCTCCCTCATCATTTCAATCTGTCAATTATTTTGGGTTGTGTTATCACCTATTTTGTACCATGGTTGGATTATCTGAAGAGCCGCCATTTGACAAACATGATGAATATTTGTACTCCAGTGTATCAGATGATCCAGTTTTGGCTAGCCAGTTTTGTTTTTCAGTCGACATGATCATGGCCCCATGGGGTTTGTAATAAAGTGTGCTAGTAGGATCTGAGTGTCTCGGTTCCCCATGACTTGATCAAGCAACTAAGGTATTCCAGGGAGTTTTTTCCCTTGTCAATTATACTGTGCCTAGCGCCGAGCTATAATCGATGAGGTTTTCTCTCGCTTCCTCCAAAGCTAGAATGCCCGATTTTGAAAATTTTAGCCCTGGGGGGTTATTAGAGTCCCACTAATGTATATAAACCTACTAGACACTATTAGAATAAGTGTCGGTCATGCCCTAGGTCCCTAGAACCCTTAGAAAAAATTTCAAAAAAAAATTTACCGGGTCCGTCGAAATTTGGGTTTTTAATTATTTTTTAAATTTAATAAATTTCTCTATAGTTTAAATAGAGAAATATCAATTTGTAATATGTTAGTCATCCGAGGTCCGAATTTGATGATTGAAGGCTCCAGACTTAAGCTAAAAATCATTCATGATCCCCGGACCAGTTAGTCCTAAGTTTCGGATGTCAATTAGGCCTCATAATTAATAATTTCTCAAAAAAAACCAGTTACAGACAAATTATTAATTAAAATAATAAAAATCATTATTTTGGAGATAATCCAAATCTCTCCAAAATAATCCAAATGGAATAAAATAAAAGGCTAATTGACATGGCACTTGGCATTAATGAAGATTCCAATCATCTCAGTCATCACTCAGTCAACTATCCAGTCACCAGATGAGATCTCCTTCAAGCTAATTCGCCCTCCTTCAACAAGAAACTCGATTTGGTGTGTTGGCACATGGCCATTGGGTTGGTGGTTGCACTAATACATATGGTAGGTGCCATCCCTTGATTTGTGCATGGCTCCCTTCATAACTCGTGTTACTACCAACCACTCCACTCCAAGCTTGTATTATGTGGCAAATTCGATCTCCCACATACCCTCACGTCATCTCCAAGCTAGCTCACGTCAATTCTCAATGGAGCTCGAGCTTTACACATGGCAAATGGTAAATGGGTGGTGATACTTCCAAGAGGAGGATGGGGGGCACCTTGCCTAGGTGGAGGCCACCTCCCTGTTGCCAACTAAGTTGTACTTGGTTGGATTATCAAGCGAGCGGGCAGAGTGGAACATGATACATGTTCATTTTTGGTGATTTGATATCCAGCTGGCCTTTTAAAGGCCCCTGTTTTTATTTTTTTCCACATGTCCATGGCCCTGCGGGGTTTGTAACAAAACGTACTAGCATGATGTTTTGTAAAAGACTTGGTTCCCTAGGACTTTTTGGCTAAGTCAGGTATTCCAAGGAGTTTTTTCACCTATCTATTATGTCTTGCATTAGTGCATAACATAATTAATGGGTTTTTCTCTTGCTCCTCCAAAGCTGGAATGCTTGGGGAGGCTGACGGGCCTTAGGGGGTTGTTAAAGTCTATGGGTCAATGTATATGAACATGCTAGGCGTTAATTTTGAGTCATATGGACATGTCCTAAGTCCCCCTAGGTTGTTTTTTATTTTTTCGGCAAAGTTTAATTTTTCCGTAAATTGGGGCATTTTTTTTATGGTTCAATTAAAAAATTTGTAATTGGCCTGTAAGAGGCATCTGGAGGTATTTTTTGCCTTAGGGGTGCTCGTTTTCTAACTCAGAGCACCCCCCTTAACCCCTAAACCCACTTTTCCTAATGTTTGGGTGCTTCAATTTTTTCCTATGGCCAAAAAACCCAAAAAAGTCAAAAAAGTCATGAAAAAATCAAAAAATGGAAAAAATGACTTAAAAAATAAAAAAGATTTTGGAGTAATTGAAGGTCAGTTTTGGATCAGCGCTCATCTAGGAGTGATTTGGGCTAATTGTAAGGTTTTTGGGCAGCCCCAAATGAGGAGAAAATCATGCCCATATATGAGGGGCACATTCACCATGGAGAGGGGCGCATTTGTTGAGTGGGCAGCCCACGAGTTGGGGAGGGAGCAGCACGTTATGTGCTGCCATGTTAGCACCATTTCAGCTGATTGTTGGCAGCTTGTAAGAGGGGGAGGCAGCCCCTATCTCTCCACGCTTTTAGCTACCCACTCACCCATTCCTCTCCTTGACATGGGCGCACTCCCCTTAGCCATTCTCTATATATTGAAGTGCTCTCTCCATTGTTCACTAGAGAGTTGGAGTTGGATAGCAAGGAACTTATCATTGTAATACTTTTGGTTTTTCTTGATTAATAAAAGGCTTTGGAGGTCACTTATGGTGTTGGGCTTTGTGAGTGGATGAATGTCTTGTTTCAAATGAGATAACTTGTATTGATGCGTTTTGTTTCTTTAAGATCAAGTATAGCTTAGGGAAAGATCAGTATTGGTTTATGAGGAAAGTTTGAGTAATTTGTTTATTGCTTAGTCTTTCATTTTATGCTTTAGTAGAGATCAGATTTAAATATATCATTTGTTTATGAATATTTTCTTCAAATTTCTACTATGTGTTTTATCTACATTTGATCTTTTTGTTGCAAGTTGTGGTGTTTTTACAGGTTGTCTCAGGCGGATAGGTTGGAGAACTTGTTTGTGTCTTCTATTTATCTAATCTTTTATGCAAATACAGTCCCTCAGTTCACCACCGGAAAGGATCTCCAAAGTTTCGGTTTTATTCAACAAAAAATTGCTCCATCTCTCTCTCTCCCTTCTATTTCAAAAAAGTTTGCTCTGGTTACTGGTTACATAAGAAAAGTATTTTCTGATTTATATACCATCGTTAACATTTAAAATAGATCAGGATCTACTTTCAGAAGAATCTAGTCTAGTGGTTTGTTAGAGCTCTTATTTTTGACTGATTAGATCTTTACTTCTTTCAAAACTTGCAAAAAAATCGTTAAATTTTTCAAAGTTTTGTTGAGTAGTGTTAGTTTTGATTTTAAAGTATATATGGCTGTTAATTAGAGCTTGTATTTTGCAGCTCATAAAGCTTGCAAAGATCCCAAGTAAACAAGCCTCACTGCTTGTCTTACTTGGTCGTTTTATTGCATTTTTACTTAGATTTTCACTTAGAGATTTTTTGGGTTTTTTTAGGAGGTGTTCCAAAGACACTCTTAAAGTGTTTTTGGGCATCTTATACTAATAATTGCTTGCTGGTTTGTAGCAAAAGACGAACATGTAGGAGGAAGTGCTGCCGAAATTTCGAGGATCCAGGCAATCCGGAGGACCAAAATTCATATTTTTGTAAAACCGGTTAATTTTCCCTCAAAATTTGTAAGCCGCCAAGTCACTTTAAGTAGACTGGGGCACTTCTCTGATCATTGTAACGATTATTAAACGAGACCAAGTGGGCTAGCCAGTGCCCACACCCCAACCCCCCAGGGGTGGCCTATGTCGTCTCTTTTCATGGTGTGATTTTTTAGAGTAGTTTACTTCTTTTATTTTCGGCATTAAATAAAATTAACTAGGGTTTAAAATCAACCTTGTTGGTCTGTTCCACTAGCGGGCCACAAGTTCACTCAAAACATAGTTTTTTCCATTTTTTTTACAAACTCAAAACGCCCCCCTTGCTTTCCCGAAGTAGGGTTTCTGTATAAGGGCTTGCCTGAATACGTGCCTGAAAAGAGATTCCTGGGGTTTAAAAAAGATAAAATTTTGGTTCATAAAACTTTTCTAAAAAATACCAAGATCTTCTCCCGTATGCTCTGTGGCCGACTTGCAGCTCAGTCTGATCCAGTTGGTACACATCAAAAAGGGGGAGATGCCTAGTAATAGGAACTAACACCACCCCAAATAAAAAACCTTCATGTAAAAATCCGGCACATCACGAATATTTTGCCGTCGTGGGGAAATTTCTCAAAAGGCTTGGCACAAAACTGAGTAGTGACCTCTTGGAAACCGTTAGGCTTGCCCTTGTTGGTTTTGAACACCTCCTTGAGACTCCGATTCAGCCCAAGCCTTAGAGGGAAGACACGCTTCAAAATTCCGGACATGTTCCCCCGTACCTTGCGTATATTGGGAACCCACCTGCCATAATAAAAAGATCACCTTCACATTAATTTTAAAATAAACCAAGAACACTCGCACAACATCTACTTTTTCTGCTCGTGCATTTGTTTTTTTTCACTCCTTTATAAGGCACTGGTCTTGGTTAATGTTATTTCATATTATTGACAAATGTGCAAATGAATGATGATTATATTGAATGGGAGTAAATGATGAATGATTGTTTTATTTCACAAAAGTATATGTTGTTTTGTCTTGGTTATCAAAAACATTTTCCTAACTCCTAGATTAGACGCCTTAGTTTTCTTTTTATTTTTAGGGTCCACCCCCCTTGGCTTCGCTGTGAAAGCCTAGATGGAGGAGTCGAGTCCCAAGTGACAGCACTTGACTCTGACTTGCCCCCAAGGCCACACCAACAGCTTGAAGACTTCTGCTGCGTTTTCCCAGGTGTGGAACCAGGTGGCAACATTTTGGCACCGTTGCCGGGGATAAGTCTTTCTATTCCCGGAATACGACTTTTGAGTTTTCCTTTTTGTTTTTTGCTTTGTTTGATGTCTGTAGTGAATTTTTTAAATTAACTAAGAACATCTGGCGACTCCACTGTCAACAAATTTACCAAGGCGTTTTACAAGAAGGAATCCTCAGAACTTGCTTCAGTTCTTTCCTGAGCCTGAAAAGGTCTATCATAGAAGCAAAAGCAAGCTATCTTCTCGAAAAACCCTTGAGGATCTTGGTTCTCAGTCAATTTCTGATATTCACCTTTTATTCACAGAAAATATTTTGAATAATCCTATTGTTGAAATGGCTGAGTTTGGTCCTTATGATTTTACTACTATAGTTGGTTACCCTCATGATATTCCTGAAAAAGCTATTGATAAGTTGCCATCTTTTCAAGGAAATAATGCTATTAGTGCTAAAGCCCATATAACTCGTTTTTGCCATTGTTTTGACAAGTGGTGCTTGGGTGCCAAGCATGAAGATGTAAAAATGAAGTTGTTTGCTCTATCTTTGGAAGAAAATGCTTATGAATGGTTTAACAAGTTGGAAGCTGACAAGTACAAAACCTACAAAGAAATTGAAACTGCTTTCCTGGCCAAATGGGGGGACATCAAAAAAGACCGCTACCTTCTAGATGCCTTGACCAATACTAAGAAAAGTGAAAATGAGACAATGGAAGAATTTAACAACAAATTCAATGAAATTGTGGGTAGACTTCATGCTGATATCAAGCCACCTGATAATTCCATCCTCATTTACTACATGGAAGCTTTTAGCGGAGAGTTGAAATATCAATTGAGTGATAAAGAACCTGCCAATCTAAAGAAGGCCATGGAATTGGCCGAGAAAATTGATAAGAACATGCTAAATTGTGGCAAGTCTCATCTTCCTGGTTTCACAAGGGCCAATGTTCCTATGAAGCAAAATGAGAGTAAAGAAAAGACCATTAACACTAAGATCAAGGATCCTGTTATCACATATATAGGAGTCGGGCTACCATACATTATTTTTCTGATTCCAGTGCACTATTCAGCCAGTTCCCTTACATTTGAGATGCTGAGATGAGCATCTATATTGGATCATTATCAGATTGTGGACAGCAGTTGTATTCCCCATGCCATGACTGAATCTCAGGACACTCAGAGAGATGACCGATGTAGCCATTATACCATTGGTACAGAGCAGTCAGTAGTGCCCAGAGTTGCAGCAGCAGTTTCAGAGGACAGATGATGGTACAGGTTGATGAGCATTCAGGTATATGACTCAGCAGGTATATCATGGTGTTATGGTTAGATTGCTTTTATACTTATTCTTATAGCATGTCTTAGCACTTAGTGTCATGATCTGGCGATCATATAGATATGTGGACCTGGTTGATCTATTATATATATTATTGTCCCTACTCAGACCTAGAAGTTCACTATTCATACTCATTGGTTTTACCCTCCTTAGGGAGAATAGAGGTGATCATTCCACCATACCTTGGCTTGCTAGTGTTGGCTCCATTATTCATTGTCTTCATCCATCCATGACTTACCTTTTAGTTTATCACCCTGACTTACTACTTGACTAGTGACATGGAGGATCTTCTCCCCACTGTAGCCTCTGTATTGGATGAGCTTCCCTGTTTATTGTGTCTCGGCTCTGAGTTGGTGACAAAACTTACCTATGGTGAGTTGGAGTTCCTTGGAATTCCCCCTAGTCACTAAAGTGGTGTTGGCTAAACCTGAAACTTTTAGTGCTGCCATGAATACAAAATCTGGAAAAAATGAAATGCTATATCTTGTATGAAAAGCCCATTCATGCAATGTGTTTCTAAACACACATGAATGAAAGGCATGCCAAATGAAAATGGCTATGAAAATAAAATGTTATATCTTTTGGAAAAATAAATACCTAGGTAAACAAGCTGTCCATGACACACCTAGAAGTGCTCAGGTAAACAAGTGCCTTAAAAATACACCTGCAACAGGAAGCCTAAAATAAATGTAAATCTATGCAATGTGTTTATAAACACACATAGATCAAGGCTATGGAAACTTCAGGCCCAAAAAGCAATGGAACTTAAATGCTATATCTAAACAATTGCTGGCCTTATTTGTATTATGGATTGTGCGCATCTGTGAAGGTGAATAAACCCTCTTTGAACAACTCATCCATTTGTGAGACACCGCCATTCCCTGTGTTGTTGCTCATTCAATATATACTATGGTGTGTATTCCCTTTCCCTGGCCAAAGTTTCACAAAGTTAAGTTAGTCAAGTCATCCCTTAGCCTAGCCAATTATTTCAGCCTTCACCCTTCACTAGCAAATTGATCACAGCTATGAAGTGAGTACGATCCTGAAAGTCTAGTCTGAGTAATAATAATAATTAACGACACTATATATTTGGATTTAGATCGCCAGTTATGATTACTCTGTGTTATAATTGTTATTTGAATAAGTTGTAGAGCATGTATTAACCTTGACACTTTGCAGCAGCTCTGGATGATGGTCTGAGTTATATTTGGTCTTGGTTAGACACAGTTTGACCATGGAGGACCATGGGACATGAGATGTTAGACCTTATGATGATATGGATAGATGATATATGGTCTATGTATACATACATGATGATTCTATGCAGCAGCTACAGGGTTATGATGATGATTCTTGGGTTACAGCAGTGTTTGGTCTTTTACAGATCATTATTATTGGCCTTGTTCCGGTATATTGGATATTTATTTTGATCATGCAGAGACTCATATGGTGTATGAGTACACATCTTGGATGGATTTGGACCTTCTGAGTCCAATGAGACAGTTTGTTTTCAGTTCCGGGCACTTACAGTGATGATTGAGCCTCAGTAGGCTATCCCAGTGCAGTTTTGGTCTGTCGGAGGTCTTGTCAGAGCAGATGTGATTTTTATCCGGTTGACCTAGGGCGCTGATGATGGAGGGGGTGGTCCAACCACTTGTTTTTACCATATTACCCCCCTCCCGGACACACTGGTGCCCTCACCTTGACAGCGCAGGCACTCCAGGAGGCTGTTTTGGGCAGTTTCACGCTTCCCGAGGCATTTCAGGATTGGTAGAAATGGCTATTGAGGAAATCGATTTGGGTTACTGAGGCAAAGTTATGGCATGGGATGATCAGTGATGATAGATCGGGGTCTTCCACACCTTCTCCAGCAGTTTCAGCTTCATCGGGGCCCGCATCCATCACTTATGGCACTTTCTGTGGATTTCTGAGGTCTTTTTGAGGCCTACGATTTGACTATGGTGGCACGATTTGGTACATTCATGATTATTTTATGATTATTGTGCTATGGGGATTGACCAAGGAGGGATAAAATTACCCCTTGGACCCACCATAAGCCTCTCATTATATTTTGTCATCATTATTTGGTGGGATTCCCCTCTTCTAGGGCAATTTTGTCCATTCACATAATATTTTATTAGTGATCCATGTATTTTATTGTTGAGCTCATCTCAACCATTGATTAGACATTTGTATCTTTTAATCTTAGCCACTCATTCAAAAAGTGGTTAGGGTTTTGGTGCCTCTCCTTCCTATTTAAAGGAGAGAGCCTCTCATTGTAAAGGGGACTTTTGGCTCTGGATTATTGGAATAGAAAATTATTATTGCATCTATCTCCAGTGTTGTGGTGAATGTTTTTGGTGTTCGTTCGTTGGTTCTTCCTTTGCACTGAGTTATTGGAGATCTTGTTTGCCATATCTTTTGTACCACGTTTTTGCATCTACAGGTTGAGGCCGATTTGTTTTGAGGAGGAGGTATTGGTAGGGGAAGACTCTCCCTACTTCTTCTTTGGAGCTCTTCGTTGGTAACAGGGAGTATTACTGTCCCAGGACCTTCTATTTCATGTTACTATTGCATTTCTCCTGTATTTCTTCCATACTTGATCTTACTGATTGAATCGCTTTTCCTTGGTTTGACAGGTAGAGGAAGGCGCACTTGTGGGCTAGGGCATCAATTTGGCAAGCAAATCAACAATCTCTCATTTGATCTCTGCGGGAATCTTCCTCAACATCAAGGCATCTCATTCACATCACTCAGGTATGATCTCAAGGTAAGTTCTATCTCCATGATCTATCCAATTGTCTAAAATATTTAAAAACCCTAAATACTTCAAAACCCCATTTTACAGTTTTTCAGATCTACTTAGATCTAGTGGGTTGTTGGGCATAATATTGAAAACCCACCTCTATAGCATCCACGGCATCCCGGATCTATAGTTTGGTGAGGAATGGATTCCATTTGACCCCCTTCCCAAGCCAACTTAGCTTCTCCCAAGCAAGGCGCACTTCCCAGTTTGAGCAAGTTGACCTAGATCTAGTACGTGGGTGGTTGAGATTCCACTTGATTCGTCATCTACACATCCAATAACCTACCCCCAGATAGTTACTTTCCTGATTTTCACCTTGTGGGCCCTATTCCACAATTTAAGGGATTTAATCCCCTTTTTGGACCACTTGGTGTACTCAGACTTAGATCTAGTAAGATCTAGCCATCGGATTGCCGTAAAATTATAGATCCACACTCCTAATTGACTGACCTACCCGGATCTAAAGTTTGGATGCCATCCGACTTGTATTGACCTACCTAACCCTCATTTTTGGCCTCCTTGGGCAAAGTCGCACCACCTTGGAGAAGTGAGTTGACTCACTTCTAGGACGTGGGTACTTGAGATTTTTGGAGATTTGGAACCGGAATAATTCAAAACCTAGGTCTAGAGTATCACTTTGTCAAGTCTTGCCTTGGGGATAGCATTCCTTGTTTTAAGGGATTGTGGTCCACTTGGGTTAAACCTAGATCTAGACACACTCATCCATCAAGACCTCTATTGCCCACTTGTCCCATGTACTAGGAGTCCTAAACCACAAGTCAACCCTACTTTGACTCCACTTCCCAATTCCCAAGGCACTGGTTTTTCTCCAAGTTAATTCGACTTTCCTAGATTGTTGGATTGACTTGTGGTTTGACCTATGCATGGTGAACTAAAACCTTGAAGCCATCATGTATCATGGTCAAGCTTGTCATATGTACTAGTTAGCCCCAATTCAACCCCTGAACTACCCTGCATTGGACACGGTTCCCAAGGCAGTAGATCTTCCAACATTGAACTAGTACTCTGATCCTAGATCTCACTTCAAACATTATAAGTCACTCTTGTTGCCGCCTGGTTCCACACCTGGGAAAACGCAGCAGAAGTCTTCAAGCTGCTGGTGTGGCCTTGGGGGCAAGTCAGAGTCAAGTGCTGTCACTTGGGACTCGACTCCTCCGTCTAGGCTTTCCTAGCGAAGCCAAGGGGGGTAGACCCTAAAAAATTAAAAGAAACTAAAGCCTCTAATCTAGGAGTTAGAAAAAATACTTTTGCAACCAAGACAGACAACATATACTTTTTTCAAATAAAAACATCATTTATCATTTACTCCCATTTTTAAAAAAATAATCATCATTCACTTGCATACTAGTCAACAATAAAATGAAATTTGCATCAGGACCAGTGCCTTGCTATGGAGTCAAATAACAAATGCATAAACAGAAAAGTAAATGTTGTGGAGTGTTCTTGGTTTATTTTAAAATTTAATGTGATGGTGATCTTTTTTATTAAGGCATGTGGGTTCCCGATATACGCAAGGTACGGGGGAACATGTCCGGAAATTTGAAGCGTGGCTTCCCTCTCAGGCTTTAGGCTGGATCGGAGTCTCGAGGAGGTGTTCAGATGCTATACCAACGAGGGCAAGCCTAACGGTTTCCAAGAGGTCGCTATCCAGTTTTATCCCAAGCCTTCTGGGAAATTTGCCCACGACAACAAATTGCGTGTTGTGCCGGATTTTCACAAAAAGGGTTTTTATTTGGGGTGGTGTTAAGTCCTATTACTAGTCATCAACTCCTTTCTGGTGTGTACTAACTGGATCAGACTAAGCTGCAAGCTGGCCACAGAGCATACGGGAGAAGACCTTGGTATATTTTTATAAAAATTTTAAGAACCCAAATTTTATCTTTTTATAACCCCAAGAGTCTCTTTTCAGGCATGTATTTTGGGCAAGCCCTCATACAAAACCCTACTTCGGGAAAGCAAGGGGGGCGTTATGAGTTTGTAAAAAAAAATGTGAAAAGCTAGGTTGTGAGTGAACTTGTGGCCCGCTAGTGAAACGGACCAACAAGGTTTATTTTAATCCTAATTGATTTTATTTAATGCCGAAAAACAAGAAATAAAACTACTCTAACAATCACGCCATGAAAATGAGACGACACAGGCCACCCCTGGGGGGATGGGGTATGGGCGCTGGCTAGCCCACTTGCTCTCGTTTAAAATGTTTACAATGATAATGGAGAAGTGCCCCAAGTCTACTTAATGTGACTTGGTGGCTTACAAAATTATAGGAAAAATATGACCGGTTTTGAAAAATATGGAAATTTGTCTTCCGGATCGCCTGGATGCTCGAAATTTTGCCAGCACTTCCTCCTACCTGCTCATCTTCTGCTGCAAACCAGCAAGCAATAATTAGTACAAGATGCCCAAAAACACTTTAAGAGTGTCTTTGGAACACCTCCTAAGAAACCCAAAATTTTCTAAGTTAAAAACTAAGTAAAAATGACAAAAATAACCAAGTAAAACAAGCTATGGAGCTTGTCTACTTGGGATCTTTGCTAGCCCTTTAGTGGCTGCAAATTATCAGCTCTATGGCAGCCAGATAATACTTTGCAATCAGATCTAATACTTCTTTAGAAAAAAATTGAAAGATTTCGACAAATTAAACTAGTTTTTTTAAAAGAAAGTACTAGTAAATCATAAAATTTGAATTTTTTATAAATGAGAGAGAGAGAGATGGAACAAATCCTTGTTGAAAATCGAAGCTTTGAAGATGGTTCAGTGATGTATGAAGGGACTATATCTGCAAATAATGATTAGTAAAAAGCGGAAAACAAACAAGATCCTGCTTCTTGCCAACTCAAAAAGACACCTGCACATCACAGATCTCACCAAACAAAAGATTAAGTGTAGATATATATACTCATAAGACACTAAGCTGCTACAAATAAACAAATTTGACAAACAACTTATCTCATAGATGAGCACACCACACCCTTGAAGAATAAGACTTATGCACAAGTCACCTTGGAAAAGAAATCAAGATACTTCATCCACATGTAACCAAGACACCACAAGTTGACCTCCAAAGTCTTCTTTTATTCAAAATGATAAAACTATTACAATCATAAGTCAGCTGCTCCAAGTCTCACTCTAAAGAAAATGGAGTGGGCAGCCATGCTTAAATAGCCAAAGATGGAGAGAAATGGGTGGAATGAGTGGCATAACTCGTGGAGAAAATGGGGCTGCCCACTCCCATGTAATGGGCTGCCAAAATCAGCCCCAAATCAGCTAAAAATCAGCCATGTGACAGCCCATAAACATAGCTGCAAATTCCATGATTGAAGGGGCCCAATTTGGGGAAATATGCCCCCCTCAAATGGGGAAGTAATCCCACTAATATAGCTGCCCGGAATCTTTCCAAAATCAGCTCTTACAACTCCTAAAACATAGCTGAAAAAATCAGTCCATAAATCACTCCCAAAATTTAATATTTTTATGAGTCATTTTTTCACCTTTTTTTTATTTTTTCATGACTTTTTGGGGTTTTTTGGGTTTTTTGGCCATAGGTAAAAATTTAAGCACCCAAACATTAGGAAAAGTGGGTTTAGGGGTTAAGGGGGTGCTCTGAGTTAGAAAACGAGCACCCCTAAGGCAAAAAAGACCTCCCTATGCCACTTCTAGGCCGATTACAATTTTTTTAATTGAACCATCAAAAAATGGCCCAATTTACGGAAAAAATAAAACTTGCCGAAAATTAAAAACAACCTAGGGGGACTTAGCACATGTCCATATGACTCAAAATTAACGCCTAACATGTTCATATACATTGACCCGTAGACTTTAACAATCCCCTAAGGCCCGTCAGCCTCCCCAGGCATTCCAGCTTTGGAGGAGCAGGAGAAAAACCCATTAATTATGTTATGCACTAATGCAAGACATAATAGATAGGTGAAAAAACTCCTTGGAGTACCTGACTTAGCCAAAAAGTCATAGGGAACCAAGTCTTTTACAAAACACCATGCTAGTACGTTTTGTTACAAACCCCGCAGGGCCATGGACATGTGGAAAATTTTAAAACCGGGGGCCTTTAAAAGGCCAGCTGGATATCAAATCACCAAAAATGAACATGTATCATGTTCCACTCTGCCCGCTCGCTTGATAATCCAACCAAGTACAACTTAGTTGGCAACAACTCTCACATCAACTATGAACCAAAGCTATACTCATTAAACCCCTCACTTGGCTTGTGACTTCATCCTTAGGTCTAGGATAAACCATACACCTAACTTCACTTAGAAATACCCTGATTTGGTGTCTTGGTTTTGATCTCTCCTGTCGGGAGTAGATCGGGTCTCCCCCTTTGTTGTCTGGGCTAGATAACATAAAGCGAAGGTTGCCTCGACTGGCGTGACAACCATATACTGGAGGTCGAGGTGATCGTGGTTGCACCTTTTGAGTTGCCCTTCCCTATTGCCATCCATGACTGGATATATCCATAGGGGTAACTACAGCTTAGGTGATAACAGATCCTTCAAAGGAACCTTTGAAAGAAATCGCTCAACTCTTAAAAGAAGCTGTTTCAAATCAAGCTTCCAACATGACTGCCATACAGAACAGGTTGATCTCCATTGAAAGATCTCAAAACCACCAAGTCTCAAGCCAGTATGTGCCTAAGCCCCAGTATGCTCCTAGGCCTCAATTTCAGAGAAAAGTTCCCTTTCAAGATCAGAGGACCCCAAATCCTTTGGAAACTATGAATGCTCTTTCAGAAGAAATTCCTCCCTTTTGTAGGGCATGTGATAGCTTCCATGAAGAGTCTACTTGTGCTATATTTAAATGGTCAATGGAACAAAATCCGTCAGAAGCCAGTAGCAGTGTCAGATTAGCAAGCGAGCCTGAGAACCAGCCTGAATATATCAATGTTGTGGGTCATGTTATCACCTAAACTGTAGTTACCCCTATGGATGGATCCAGTCATGGATGGCAATAGGGAAGGGCAACTCAAAAGGTGCAACCACGATCACCTCGACCTCCAAAATATGGTTGTCACGCCAGTCGAGGCAACCTTCGCTTTATGTTATCTAGCCCAGACAACAAAGGGGGAGACCCGATCTACTCCCGACAGGAGAGATCAAAACCAATACACCAAATCAGGGTATTTCTAAGTGAAGTTAGGTGTATGGTTTATCCTAGACCTAAGGATGAAGTCACAAGCCAAGTGAGGGGTTCAAGAGATATAGCTTTGGTTTATAGTTGATGTGAAAGTGACTTACAATGTTTGAAGTGAGATCTAGGATGAGTGTACTAGGTCAATGTCAAAAGATCCACCGCCTTGGGAACTGTGTCCAATGCAGGATAGTTTTAAGGGATGTATTGGGGCTAACTAGTACATAAGACAAGCTTGACCATGATTCATGATAGCTTTAGGGGTATAGTTCACCATGCAAAAGTCAAACCACAAGTCAATCCAACAATCTAGGAGAGTTGGGTTGTCTTGGAGATAAACCAGTGCCTTGGGAATTGGGAAGTGGAGTCAAAGTAGGGTTGACTTATGGTTTAGGACTCCTACAACATGAGATAAGTGGGCAATATAGGTCTTGATGGTTGAATGTGTCTAGATCTAGGTTTAACCCAAGTGGACCACAATCCCTTAAAACAAGGAATGCAGTCCCCAAGGCAATATTTGACAAAGTGACAGCCTAGACCTAGGTTTTGAATTATTCCGGTTTCAGATCTCCAAAAATCTCAAGTACCCAGTTCCTAGAAGTGAGTCAACTCACTTCTCCAAGGTGGTGCGACTTTGACCAAGGAGGCTTAAAATGGGGTTTAGGTAGGTCAAGACAAGTCGGATGGCATCCAAACTTTAGATCCTAGTAGATCGGTCAGGTAGGAGTATGGATCTATAATTTTGTGGCAATCCACCGGTTAGATCTTAGTAGATCTGAGTTTAAGTGTTCCAAGTGGTCCAAAATGGGGATTAAATCCCTTAAACTGTGGAATGGGGCCCACAAGGTAAATTTCAAGAAAGGGACAACCTGGGTGTATGTTATTTGATGTGTAGATGTCAAATCAAGTGGAATCTCAAACACCCATGTTCTAGATCTAGGTCAACTTGCTCAAATGGTGAAGTGCGCCTTCCTTGGGAGAAGCTAAGTTGGCTTGGGAGAGGGGTCAAACGGAAGCCAATCCTCACCAAACTATAGATCCGGGATGCCGTGGATGCTATAGAGGTGGGTTTTCAATATCATACCCAACAACCCACTAGATCTCAGTAGATCTAAGAAAATGCAAAATTGGGGTTTTAATTAATTAGGGTTTTAGATGTTTTTGACAATTGGATAGACTATGGAGATAGAACTTACCTTGAGATCATACCTGAATGATGTGGTTGAGATGCCTTGATGTTGAGGAAGATTCCCGCAGAGATCAAATGAGAGATTGTTGATTTGCTTGCCAATTTGATGCCCTAGTCCACAAGTGCGCCTTCCTCTACCTGTCAAACCAAGGAATAAAATTCAATCAGTAAGATCAAGTATGGAAGAAATACAAGAGAAATGCAAATAGTAACATGAAATAGAAGGTCCTGGGACAGTAATACTCCCTGTTACCAACGAATAGCTCCAAAGAAGAAGTAGGGAGAGTCTTCCCCTACCAATACCTCCTCCTCCAAGCAAATCGGCCTCCACCTGTAGATGCAAAATCGTGGTACAATAGATATGGCAAACAAGATCTCCAATAACTCAGTGCAAAGGAAGAACCAACGAACGAACACCAAAAACATTCACCGCAACATTGGAGATAGATGCAATAATAATTTTCTATTCCAATAATCCAGAGCCAAAAGTCCCTTTACAATGAGAGGCTCTCTCCTTTAAATAGGAAGGAGAAGCACCAAAACCCTAACCACTTTTTGAATGAGTGGCTAAGATTAAAAGATACAAATGTCTAATCAATGGTTGAGATGAGCTCAACAACATAATACATGGATCACACATAAAATATAACATAAGTGGACAAAGTCGCCCTAGGAGAGGGGAATCCCACCAAATCATGATGACAAAATATCATAAGAGGCTCATGGTGGGTCCAAGGGGTAATTTTATCCCTCCTTGGTCAATCCCCATGGCACAATAACCAATAAATAATCATGAATGTACCAAATCGTGCCTCCAAGGTGAAGTCGTGGTCCTCAAAAGACCTCAAAAATCCACAGAAAGTGCCATAAGTGATGGATGCGGGCCCCGATGAAGCTGAAACTGCTGGAGGAGGTGTGGAAGGTCCCGATCTATCATCACTGATCATCCCATGCCATAACTTTGCCTCAGTAGCCCAAATCGATTTCCTCAATAGCCATTTCTACCAATCCTGAAATGCCTCGGGAAGCGTGAAACTGCCCAAACAGCCTCCTGGAGTGATGGCGCTGTCAAGGTGAGGGCACCAATGTGTCCGGGAGGGGGGTAATATGGTAAAAACAAGTGGCTGGACCACCCCCTCCATCATCAGCGCCCTAGGTCAACCGGATAAAAGTCATCTCTGCTCCGACAGGGCCTCCAACAGACCAAAACTGCACTAGGACAACCTACTGAGGCTAAATCATCACTGTAAGTGCCCGGAACTGAAAACAAACTATCCCATTGGACTCAAAAGGTCCAAATCTATCCAAGATGTGTACTCATACACCATATGAGTCTCTGCATGATCAAAATAAATATCCAATATACCGGAACAGGGCCAATAATAATGCGCTGTACATATACAAATACTGCTGTAACCTCAGAATCATCATCATAACCCTGTAGCTGCTGCATAGAATCATCCTGTATGTGTACATAGACCATATATCATCTATCCATATCATCATAAGGTCTAACATCTCATGTCCCATGGTCCTCCATGGTCAACTAGGTCCAACCATGACCATATATGACTCAGTCCATCATCCAAGGCTGCTGAAAAGTATCAAGGTTAATACATGCTTTACAATTTATTCAAGTAGCAATTATAACACAGAGTAATCATGACTGGCGATCTAAATCCAAATATATAGTGTCGTTAATTATTATTATTACTCAGACTAGACTTTCAGGATCATACTCACTTCATAGTTGTGATCAATTTGCTAGTGAAGGGTGAAGGCTTAAATTAAATGGCTAGGCCAAGGGATGACTTAACTGCCTTGACTTTGTGACACTTTGGCAAGGGAAAGGGAATACACCATAGTATATACTGAATGAGCAATAACACAGGGAATGGCGGTGTCTCACAAATGGATGAGTTGTTTAAAGAGGGTTTATTCACCTTCACAGATGCGCACAATCCATAATACAAATAAGGCCAGCAATTGTTTAGATATAGCATTTAAGTTTCATTGCTTTTTGGGCCTGAATTTTCCATAGCCTTGATCTATGTGTGTTTACAAACACATTGCATAGATTTACATTTTTTCTTTAGGCTTTCTGCTGCAGGTGTGGTTTTAAGGCACTTGTTTACCTGAGCACTTCTAGGTGTGTCATGGACAACTTGTTTACCTAGGTATTTATTTTCCAAAAGATACAACATTTTATTTTCATTGCCATGTTCATTTGGCATGCCTCTCATTCATGTGTGTTTAGAAACACATTGCATGAATGGGCTTTTCATACAAGATATAGCATTTCATTTTTCCAGATTTTGTATTCATGGCAGCACTAAAAGTTTCAGGTTTAGCCAACACAACTTTAGTGACTAGGGGGAATTCACAAGGAACTCCAACTCACCATAGGCAAGTTTTGTCACCAACTCAGAGCCGAGACACAATAAACAGGGAAGCTCATCCAATACAGAGGCTACAGTGGGGAAAAATCCTCCATGCCACTAGTCAAGTAGTAAGTCAGGGTGATAATCTAAAAGGTAGGCCATGGATGGATGAAGACAATGAAATGATAGAGCCAACACTAGCAAGCCAGAGTATGGTGTAATGATCACCTCTATTCTCCCTAAGGAGGGTATGTACCAATGAGTATGAATAGTGAACTTCTAAGTCTGAGTAGGGACAGTATAATATATATAATAGATCAACCAGGTCCATATATCTATATGATCGCCAGATCATGACACTTAGTGCTAAGACATGCTATAAGAATAAGTATAAAAGCAATCTAACCATAACACCGTAATATACCTGCTGAGTCATATACCTGAATGCACATCAACCTGTACCATCATCTGTCCTCTGGAACTGCTGCTGTAACTCTAGGCACTACTGTCTGCTCTGTACCAATGGTATAATGGCTACATCGGTCATCTCTCTGAGTGTCCTGAAACTCAGTCATGGCATGGGGAATACAACTGCTGTCCACAATCTGATAGTGATCCAATCTAGATGCTCATCTCAGCATCTCAAATGTAAGGGAACTGGCTGAATAGTGTACTGGAATGAGAAAAATAATGTATGGTAGCCCGGCTACTATATATGTGATAACATCTGGCTCCGGCTGGGACAAGTGCTCGGCTGAAATGAGCGCTTGAGAACCTCAGAATCTCTGGTCCTCGAACTCTGCTACTCGAATCCACGATCCAGCACTCTACCATTTTATTTCCAGCTTTATTCTTGCAACCTATTTTCTGCATTCACAAACATCTAAAGAAAATACCTCATGCCGCATGTGTGGGAAAAATATAAAATCAACTGAAATAAAATCTACTCTATGTCAGAAATATAAATGCATAAAGCAAAAAGTAAATTAAACTACTAACACAATTTGCAAAATTTGAAATTTATTGTGTAGGGAAAAGAAAAGGTGACAGGTACTCAATTAAACTAGAAGCTTACAAAGGAGCTTAGAGACTAAGAAGGTGCCAGACTCAATGGCTGAAAAGCTAACTACTGCCCAAGTAGGCTTATTCGTTTTCCTACCTACTCTAATCTAACCAGTCATCACAAATGCTAGGTAAAATCATAAATCCAGTGCAACCATTCATCAAACATATTATTGATTCTTCTTTGATTTCTGGTAATGAAACAAGTCATGATTGGATTCAAGATTAGAGAATTTGATAATGCAATCTTCCAGATTTGTTCAAAAATTGAATAAAGGTTTGAATGGTGCAAAATGAAATCATGCCAAGGGAAAGACTGATTACTGCAAACATCCTCCATCCAAGAATTGATAGGATCATAAAATTCATGCAGATGATTGTTTAAAATTGATGGAGGGAAAATACATGACATTAATAAATTACTTTCCTCATTGACTTCTCTTATATATTCAATTTGACTCTCCTTGGGACTGATGATCAAAAAACCAAGTGGGGATAAATTAAAGCTTAAAAGACAAAAAATCAAAGTAAGACCCACTTGATGCTCAAAAATGGAGAAAAGATGGAATTGATCTTTAAACACCTTTTCTAGCCACCAAGAATGATTGATATCTTGACAACAAGCATTATGGTTCCAAAGTGACTGAAAAGGGAAATGAAGTGTTTTTTCTCCAAACATGTAATCATGCTTATACTTCTTATTAAAAATTTCCAAGGCAAAAGATTGACTAGAGCACCAACCCGAAGATGATTGAAAAAGTTGAGAAAGGAGGGTGGATTGCAAATATGAAAATTCTCCCAAATGGATAAACAAGTTTGACCTTGGATTTTGATAATAGAAAACATTATTTATTCTAGGAATAATTTCAAGCTTTTGATCAAATTTAATATCTACAACCTGAGGACAAGATTGACCGTAACTATCTAACTTAAGTTATCTTGATTAAAGATGGAAAAAGGAAAATTTAAAGATTCATTATAAGAAGTGGAGCAAAGATTAGAATATCTAGTATGATTCACTAATTCATCCTCACCTTGAGATTGACTTATTGATTCATCATTAAATTCATACGAGGATAAATGATCATTTTGATTCAATTTGTCAGGGATAAAATTAACAGGGTCATCTAAAACATCCTGATTATTTGCACAATGATCATGTGAAAGCACTACTAAATGATCTTGGTTAATGTCTCCACTTTCTTCTTCTTTAGTAAGTTGATAAGGAATTGAATCATCACTAAAAATAGAATGACTAATGAGTCTCTCTGAGGGAGGAACTTCAATAGACCTGTTAACTAAAAGCTCATCCTCAGAAATTCCCTCAAGATCAGGACTAGGGCTACCTAAAAAGCAATTTGAAAATTTATGGTTTGTACAATGATTAAAGATTTGACTTTCGATTGACTCAAAAGTAGAAGACTTATCATCAGAAGAAATTGGGCACGAAAGGTCATCTCCGGATGTTGACAAATCACTTGATATTTGATTGTTAAATGATTCCACAATAAGATTGGAAAAGGGAAGATTTTGATCTTGGATTTGATTTGAAAGATATATATCATCGAATTCACTTCCCCATTCTTCTAGGAATTTATTTTCAAACATGTCATAACCAGAAATGCTATTGGGTTTCAAATTCGAAAGCCAGAGACCAGCTCTTTCTTTGAAAGATGAAGCCAATAGTCTCATACACACATCCTCATGGGTTATGGATAACTCTTTAATAATTTCCCTAAAAAGTTCAAGGTGTCTTTTAGCAGAGATTTCATAACTTCCATCAAAAATAGGCAACCTTGCACATGCTTGATGAGGAATATGATGAGGATACCCAACAATTTTTGAAAAGTCAAAAACTTTTAAACGACCGAAAGTTCTAGGTCGCTCAGAAGCAGCCATGGATAATAATTTTTATTTTTTATTGTTTATTTTTTATATTTTTATATTTATTTTTTAAATTCAAGAACCTGAAAACAAAATGATGCACCCCATGGGTTCTAGATAATGATAAGATCTGTCTTAGTGTTGTAAGGATGTAAATGAGCTCGCTCCTCAGCGGAGTCACGGTTGGGAGTCGCCAGGTAGATTTAACTCTTCTACCAAGATATGTGTCGTTGTATATGCAGGAAGGACTAGGGCAAGCTATTGCCTCCCCGGCAACGGCGCCAAAATGTTAATGTTGGCAAAGAGAACGGGAGGACAGCTTTACAAATAATATATCGAACCAGGGTAAGCCTATGCCTTCCCCGGCAACGGCGCCAAAATGTTATCACCTAAACTGTAGTTACCCCTATGGATGGATCCAGTCATGGATGGCAATAGGGAAGGGCAACTCAAAAGGTGCAACCACGATCACCTCGACCTCCAAAATATGGTTGTCACGCCAGTCGAGGCAACCTTCGCTTTATGTTATCTAGCCCAGACAACAAAGGGGGAGACCCGATCTACTCCCGACAGGAGAGATCAAAACCAATACACCAAATCAGGGTATTTCTAAGTGAAGTTAGGTGTATGGTTTATCCTAGACCTAAGGATGAAGTCACAAGCCAAGTGAGGGGTTCAAGAGATATAGCTTTGGTTTATAGTTGATGTGAAAGTGACTTACAATGTTTGAAGTGAGATCTAGGATGAGTACTAGGTCAATGTCAAAAGATCCACCGCCTTGGGAACTGTGTCCAATGCAGGATAGTTTTAAGGGATGTATTGGGGCTAACTAGTACATAAGACAAGCTTGACCATGATTCATGATAGCTTTAGGGGTATAGTTCACCATGCAAAAGTCAAACCACAAGTCAATCCAACAATCTAGGAGAGTTGGGTTGTCTTGGAGATAAACCAGTGCCTTGGGAATTGGGAAGTGGAGTCAAAGTAGGGTTGACTTACGGTTTAGGACTCCTACAACATGAGATAAGTGGGCAATATAGGTCTTGATGGTTGAATGTGTCTAGATCTAGGTTTAACCCAAGTGGACCACAATCCCTTAAAACAAGGAATGCAGTCCCCAAGGCAATATTTGACAAAGTGACAGCCTAGACCTAGGTTTTGAATTATTCCGGTTTCAGATCTCCAAAAATCTCAAGTACCCAGTTCCTAGAAGTGAGTCAACTCACTTCTCCAAGGTGGTGCGACTTTGACCAAGGAGGCTTAAAATGGGGTTTAGGTAGGTCAAGACAAGTCGGATGGCATCCAAACTTTAGATCCTAGTAGATCGGTCAGGTAGGAGTATGGATCTATAATTTTGTGGCAATTCACCGGTTAGATCTTAGTAGATCTGAGTTTAAGTGTTCCAAGTGGTCCAAAATGGGGATTAAATCCCTTAAACTGTGGAATGGGGCCCACAAGGTAAATTTCAAGAAAGGGACAACCTGGGTGTATGTTATTTGATGTGTAGATGTCAAATCAAGTGGAATCTCAAACACCCATGTTCTAGATCTAGGTCAACTTGCTCAAATGGTGAAGTGCGCCTTCCTTGGGAGAAGCTAAGTTGGCTTGGGAGAGGGGTCAAACGGAAGCCAATCCTCACCAAACTATAGATCCGGGATGCCGTGGATGCTATAGAGGTGGGTTTTCAATATCATACCCAACAACCCACTAGATCTCAGTAGATCTAAGAAAATGCAAAATTGGGGTTTTAATTAATTAGGGTTTTAGATGTTTCTGACAATTGGATAGACTATGGAGATAGAACTTACCTTGAGATCATACCTGAATGATGTGGTTGAGATGCCTTGATGTTGAGGAAGATTCCCGCAGAGATCAAATGAGAGATTGTTGATTTGCTTGCCAATTTGATGCCCTAGTCCACAAGTGCGCCTTCCTCTACCTGTCAAACCAAGGAATAAAATTCAATCAGTAAGATCAAGTATGGAAGAAATACAAGAGAAATGCAAATAGTAACATGAAATAGAAGGTCCTGGGACAGTAATACTCCCTGTTACCAACGAAGAGCTCCAAAGAAGAAGTAGGGAGAGTCTTCCCCTACCAATACCTCCTCCTCCAAGCAAATCGGCCTCCACCTGTAGATGCAAAATCGTGGTACAATAGATATGGCAAACAAGATCTCCAATAACTCAGTGCAAAGGAAGAACCAACGAACGAACACCAAAAACATTCACCACAACATTGGAGATAGATGCAATAATAATTTTCTATTCCAATAATCCAGAGCCAAAAGTCCCTTTACAATGAGAGGCTCTCTCCTTTAAATAGGAAGGAGAAGCACCAAAACCCTAACCACTTTTTGAATGAGTGGCTAAGATTAAAAGATACAAATGTCTAATCAATGGTTGAGATGAGCTCAACAACATAATACATGGATCACACATAAAATATAACATAAGTGGACAAAGTCGCCCTAGGAGAGGGGAATCCCACCAAATCATGATGACAAAATATCATAAGAGGCTCATGGTGGGTCCAAGGGGTAATTTTATCCCTCCTTGGTCAATCCCCATGGCACAATAACCAATAAATAATCATGAATGTACCAAATCGTGCCTCCAAGGTGAAGTCGTGGTCCTCAAAAGACCTCAAAAATCCACAGAAAGTGCCATAAGTGATGGATGCGGGCCCCGATGAAGCTGAAACTGCTGGAGGAGGTGTGGAAGGTCCCGATCTATCATCACTGATCATCCCATGCCATAACTTTGCCTCAGTAGCCCAAATCGATTTCCTCAATAGCCATTTCTACCAATCCTGAAATGCCTCGGGAAGCGTGAAACTGCCCAAACAGCCTCCTGGAGTGATGGCGCTGTCAAGGTGAGGGCACCAATGTGTCCGGGAGGGGGGTAATATGGTAAAAACAAGTGGCTGGACCACCCCCTCCATCATCAGCGCCCTAGGTCAACCGGATAAAAGTCATCTCTGCTCCGACAGGGCCTCCAACAGACCAAAACTGCACTAGGACAACCTACTGAGGCTAAATCATCACTGTAAGTGCCCGGAACTGAAAACAAACTATCCCATTGGACTCAAAAGGTCCAAATCTATCCAAGATGTGTACTCATACACCATATGAGTCTCTGCATGATCAAAATAAATATCCAATATACCGGAACAGGGCCAATAATAATGCGCTGTACATATACAAATACTGCTGTAACCTCAGAATCATCATCATAACCCTGTAGCTGCTGCATAGAATCATCCTGTATGTGTACATAGACCATATATCATCTATCCATATCATCATAAGGTCTAACATCTCATGTCCCATGGTCCTCCATGGTCAACTAGGTCCAACCATGACCATATATGACTCAGTCCATCATCCAAGGCTGCTGAAAAGTATCAAGGTTAATACATGCTTTACAATTTATTCAAGTAGCAATTATAACACAGAGTAATCATGACTGGCGATCTAAATCCAAATATATAGTGTCGTTAATTATTATTATTACTCAGACTAGACTTTCAGGATCATACTCACTTCATAGTTGTGATCAATTTGCTAGTGAAGGGTGAAGGCTTAAATTAAATGGCTAGGCCAAGGGATGACTTAACTGCCTTGACTTTGTGACACTTTGGCAAGGGAAAGGGAATACACCATAGTATATACTGAATGAGCAATAACACAGGGAATGGCGGTGTCTCACAAATGGATGAGTTGTTTAAAGAGGGTTTATTCACCTTCACAGATGCGCACAATCCATAATACAAATAAGGCCAGCAATTGTTTAGATATAGCATTTAAGTTTCATTGCTTTTTGGGCCTGAATTTTCCATAGCCTTGATCTATGTGTGTTTACAAACACATTGCATAGATTTACATTTTTTCTTTAGGCTTTCTGCTGCAGGTGTGGTTTTAAGGCACTTGTTTACCTGAGCACTTCTAGGTGTGTCATGGACAACTTGTTTACCTAGGTATTTATTTTCCAAAAGATACAACATTTTATTTTCATTGCCATGTTCATTTGGCATGCCTCTCATTCATGTGTGTTTAGAAACACATTGCATGAATGGGCTTTTCATACAAGATATAGCATTTCATTTTTCCAGATTTTGTATTCATGGCAGCACTAAAAGTTTCAGGTTTAGCCAACACAACTTTAGTGACTAGGGGGAATTCACAAGGAACTCCAACTCACCATAGGCAAGTTTTGTCACCAACTCAGAGCCGAGACACAATAAACAGGGAAGCTCATCCAATACAGAGGCTACAGTGGGGAAAAATCCTCCATGCCACTAGTCAAGTAGTAAGTCAGGGTGATAATCTAAAAGGTAGGCCATGGATGGATGAAGACAATGAAATGATAGAGCCAACACTAGCAAGCCAGAGTATGGTGTAATGATCACCTCTATTCTCCCTAAGGAGGGTATGTACCAATGAGTATGAATAGTGAACTTCTAAGTCTGAGTAGGGACAGTATAATATATATAATAGATCAACCAGGTCCATATATCTATATGATCGCCAGATCATGACACTTAGTGCTAAGACATGCTATAAGAATAAGTATAAAAGCAATCTAACCATAACACCGTAATATACCTGCTGAGTCATATACCTGAATGCACATCAACCTGTACCATCATCTGTCCTCTGGAACTGCTGCTGTAACTCTAGGCACTACTGTCTGCTCTGTACCAATGGTATAATGGCTACATCGGTCATCTCTCTGAGTGTCCTGAAACTCAGTCATGGCATGGGGAATACAACTGCTGTCCACAATCTGATAGTGATCCAATCTAGATGCTCATCTCAGCATCTCAAATGTAAGGGAACTGGCTGAATAGTGTACTGGAATGAGAAAAATAATGTATGGTAGCCCGGCTACTATATATGTGATAACAGGTCAAACTCACCCTGTCTCCAAAGAAACTTGGGAATAAGCTAGATATTACAGCCAGGACTTGAAATATAAAGCTACCCTTAGATTTGGTGAGATGCCTCCACCAGAGAAAATTCTTGAGATGTCAAAGTTCAAAGGTTTAACATATCAAAAAAAGGACAATATTGGAGCATCAAACTCAAATCAGAATATTCCTAAGTTAACACCTTCTCCCAACTCTGAAAATCTTCATGTCGATTTGGCTCAATGGTTATCTTCTGCAAAGATTCCTGTTCTTGTTACTGACCTTATCAAAATCCCAAGCTTAAAAGAAAATCTTATGAAAGTGATAGATCATCCTCAACAAGAAAAGGGCAAAGCTCCTATGGACTCAGCAAGAGTGAATCTTAGCCAAACTAGAGAAGAACCTAAGCTTCAAGGCATAGTCAATCATAAAGATGGCCCAATTATTTTGCATAGCATGGATCCTCATAAGGAAGATCACCCTCCCTTCTATGTCTCCTTGCTTGTCAATAATATGCTTGTGCACAATTGCATGTTGAATTCTGGTGCTTCTTCAAACATTATGACCAAAAGGGTTATGGATCAATTGGGTTTAAAAACAACTAGACCATATCACAATATGTGTGCCATGGATTCGAGAGAAGTTGATACTATTGGTATAATTATAAATCTACCTGTTAGGTTGGCCAAGTATCCTGATGTCCATTTAACCATGGATGTCATAGTAATTGATGTGCCAGACAATTGGGGAATGCTTTTTATCTAGAAAGTGGGCTGCATCTTTAAGGGGTGACATAAGGATGGATTGGTCATATGCTACTATTCCTGCATCAGAACATACAACGGTTAAGTTATACAATGAACAAGCTAGAAAACTCCATGTTGAAGACCCACAGAATCTGGCTAATGAATTTGTGCATCAAACAGACAACTTTGGAAACTATGCTATCTTGTCAAATTTCATAGCACCTTTTAAAGAAGTATCCAAAGATGAAAAGAAAGATGAGGTATGGAGGATGACTTTTGATGGGGCATCTTCAAGATACGGAAAAGGAGCTGGAATTGTCATAACTTCTCCTTCTAAACAAACTTTCAAATTTGCTTTCAGACTTGAGTTTGATGCATCAAATAATGTGGCTGAGTATGAAGCCCTTTTGCAAGGGTTAGAAATCGCCAAAGATATGGGGATTAAAACTTTATCTATTAAAAGGCGATTCTGACTTAGTGGTTGCCCAGGTTAAAAACATATTTGCTTGCAAAAGTCTAAGGTTGAAACAATATAGGAATGTTGTTTGGGATACTATGGAGTAGATTGATGCTTTAAATATCATGGCAATTCCTAGAGAAGAAAACACTGAGGCAGATCAATTAGCTGTGGCAGCTTCTACACTTCAACCAACTGAGGAATTATTAAAGGGGAATGGGAAATTTGAAATCAACTTTAGACCTTTAATCCCTAACAACGTAGATCATTGGCAAGTGTTTGATAGTGACAAGCAAATTCTCAACTTCATCCATAATCTTCAAGAATTTTTTGATTGTCAAATCACCTATAAGGAAGAAGGGAAAGAGTATCCAGAGGAAGAGGATCAACCGAGGAACAAAATTCCCAAAAGCATCACCCGGTTAGAGCAGCTTTTTGACAGACAAGATGGCCATAAAAAGAAAAGGAGTTCAATAAAACCAGGGGAGTTTATTGAAATAAACATAGGAACTGAAAAGAACCAAAAATGATAAAAATTGGAAAAGGAATATCTCAAGAAGAAAGAAAAGCCTTGATTGACTTGATCTATGAATATAGGGATATATTTGCTTTCAGCTATGATGAACTTAAAGCTTATCGTGAAGATATTTTTCAACATACAATCCCTTTTAAACCAAGTATCAAGCCTTTTCGCCAAAAACTGAGGCGAATAAATCCCAAGTTGGCCCCTATGGTTTACAAAGAACTTCAAAAGATGTTGGCAACAGGCATCATTACTCCAACAAGACACTCTTCTTGGTGTTCTAACTTGGTGGTTGTTAGAAAAAAGAATGGGGATATCAGATTGTGTATTGATTTCCGAAACTTGAACTGGGCATGCCTGAAAGATAATTATCCTTTGCCAAGCATGGAAACTTTACTTCAGAAGGTAACTGGATCAGGTATGATGTCTTTTCTTGATGGATTTTCTGGATATAACCAGGTGCTAGTAAGCAAGGAAGATCAACATAAAACTACTTTTACTACACCTTGGGGCACTTTCATGTACCTTAGAATGCCTTTTGGTCTTACTAATGCTGGTGCTACCTTTCAACGTGCTATGGATGTTGCTTTTAATGGATTGATTGGTAAAATTATTGAAATATATCAGGATGATCTAACGGTATATTCTAAGGAGAGATCAGATCATGTTGGCCATCTTAGAAAGATTTTTGAGAGATGCAGAAAGTATGGCATATCTTTAAACCCTACTAAGTCTGTGCTTTGTGTTGATGAAGGCAAACTATTGGGACATGTTATCACTAAGGATGGTGTAAAGGTTGATCCTGAAAGAGCTGAGGCCATTAAAAAAGTTCCTATCCCTACCAATGTCAAAGCTCTCCAATCCTTCAATGGCCAAATTAATTTCATTAGAAGGTTTATTCCAAATCTAGCTGAGCTAATGAAGCCTCTACAACTCTTACTTAAAAAAGATGCTAAGTTTGAATGGAGTAAGCAAGGAAGAGAAGCTTTTGCAGGTGTCAAGGATGCCATATCTAGAGCCCCTGTGTTGATAAGCCCTGATTATTCAAAAGAATTCCAAATCTTTTCCTTTGCTTCTGAGCATACTATTGCTGGAGTTTTGCTTCAGAAAAATGACCAAGGCCAAGAACAACCCATAGCATTCTTTAGTAAAGCTTTACAAAATTCAGAGCTTAAATATACTATAATGGAGAAACAAGCTTATGCCCTTGTTAAGTCTTTGAAACATTTCAGAATATATATTGGGTATTCCAGGGTTGTGGGTTATGTTCCTCATACCGCTGTTAAAGATATATTAGCTCAACAGGATTGCCTTGGTATAAGGGGAAAATGGGTGTCCAAAATACAAGAGTATGACTTGGTAATAAAACCTACCAAGTTAATCAAAGGACAAGGTCTTGCACGCATGATGACGGAAAGCAATGAGAAAGCTGTAGGAATGATTTGTCAAAATAATGAGTCAGCACCTGTCATATCTCAAAGGTTAAGTCAAACACAATGGTATTCCAACATTATTTACCTTCTTAACAATTTTACATGTCCTGAACATCTTGTTGGTCACAAAAGAAGGTCTCTAAGACTTAAAGCCACTAAGTATTGCATAACTCAAAATGGATTAGGTTGGAGAAATCCTGATGGCTTGGTTCTTAGATGTGTTGATGAACCAGATTCCAAAAAACTTATGGTTGAGTTTCATACTAGATTTTGTGGTGGGCATTATGCAGCAGACACCACAGCCCACAAGATCCTTAGATCAGGTTACTATTGGCCCACTTTGTTTACTGATGTGCATAAGTTTGTCAGATCTTGTCCCCAATGTCAGTTGTTCACTGGGAAACAGAAGTTGGCAACTTTACCTCTTGAGCCAGTAGTTGTTCAAGCTCCTTTCCAACAATGGGGTCTTGATTTTATCGGTCAGTTTAAGGAAAACTCAAGCAATGGTTATACCTGGATCCTAACTGCCACCGATTATTTCACCAAGTGGGTGGAAGCAATCCCTACTAAGTATGCCACAGATAAAGTAGTTATGGACTTTCTTGAAAATCATATCATAACTAGATTTGGGGTGCCATCCAAGATAACAACTGACAATGGTCCTCGTTTTAGTTCCATGGCCTTTTCAGCATTTTGCTTCAAGTATGGTATAATCCTTTCTCACTCATCCAACTATTATCCCCAAGGAAATGGATTGGCTGAATCAACCAACAAGACCTTAATGAACATTTTAAAGAAAACTGTTGGGGATAACAAGAGGTCTTGGGATTCTAAGATAAAATTTGCTATATGGGCTGACAGAATAACACAGAAACGTGCTACTGGGAAAACCCCTTTCCAGTTGGTTTATGGTTTGGAAGTTTCTGTTCCCATTCATATTCAGTTGCCAGTGTATCAGATGTTGCATGATTATGATTCAAATGATGATGGTATGCAGAACAAAATTGAGCAAATTATGAAATTGGATGAGACTAGAAGAAAAGCCTTAGACCAAAGTATCAGAAATCAGGACAGGGTTAAAAGAACTTTTGACAGATCAGCTAAGCCAAAAGGTTTCCAACCAGGGAATTGGGTTCTTTCCCAGTTGGTTTATGGTTTGGAAGTTTCTGTTCCCATTCATATTCAGTTGCCAGTGTATCAGATGTTGCATGATTATGATTCAAATGATGATGGTATGCAGAACAGAATTGAGCAAATTATGAAATTGGATGAGACTAGAAGAAAAGCCTTAGACCAAAGTATCAGAAATCAGGACAAGGTTAAAAGAACTTTTGACAGATCAGCTAAGCCAAAAGGTTTCCAACCAGGGAATTGGGTTCTTTTATGGGACAAGCGAAGGGATAAGCCAGGGAAGCATGGAAAGTTTGATAGCCTATGGTTGGGACCATATGTTATATTTGAATCAGCAGGGGTTAATTCTTTCTTCCTTTGCACTATGGATGGAGAAAGGTTGACTCTCCCAGTCAATGGACAACATCTCAAGTTGTTTTTCAAAGAAGATTTCCTAATGCCCACTGGGGCAGATTGATAGCAAGGCCATCTCTAAACCTTTGCCTTGCATTTTTGTACATTATGTTCTATATATTATTGATGTATATTAGTTTCATTTGCTTGCTTTAGTTTTACTTTGAAATAAATGTTGCAACTTATGTTTCATTTGGCAAAAGATGTGGGACTGATGCATTTTAATTTTATGGCAGGAACCAGAGATTCTTGGATTCTCGCATACTCTCTTTGATTGAGAGAATCAGATCGAGCACACGTCCCGCAGTTGGAGCCAGATGTTGCCAACTAAGTTGTACTTGGTTGGATTATCAAGCGAGTGGGCAGAGTGGAACATGATACATGTTCATTTTTGGTGATTTGATATCCAGCTGGCCTTTTAAAGGCCCCCGTTTTTATTTTTTTCCACATGTCCATGGCCCTGTAGGGTTTGTAACAAAACGTACGAGCATGATGTTTCGTAAAAGACTTGGTTCCCTAGGACTTTTTGGCTAAGTCAGGTATTCCGAGGAGTTTTTTCACCTATCTATTATGTCTTGCATTAGTGCATAACATAATTAATGGGTTTTTCTCCTGCTCCTCCAAAGCTGGAATGTCTGGGGAGGCTGACGGGCCTTAGGGGGTTGTTAAAGTCTATGGGTCAATGTATATGAACATGCTAGGGGTTAATTTTGAGTCATATGGACATGTCCTAAGTCCCCCTAGGTTGTTTTTTATTTTTTCGGCAAAGTTTAATTTTTCCGTAAATTGGGCCATTTTTTTATGGTTAAATAAAAAAATTTGTAATTGGCCTGTAAGGGGCATCTGGAGGTATTTTTTGCCTTAGGGGTGCTCGTTTTCTAACTCAGAGCACCCCCTTAACCCCTAAACCCACTTTTCTTAATGTTTGGGTGCTTCAATTTTTTCCTATGGCCAAAAAACCCAAAAAAGTCAAAAAAGTCATGAAAAAATCAAAAAATGGAAAAATGACTTAAAAAATAAAAAAGATTTTGGAGTAATTGAAGGTCAGTTTTGGATCAGCACTCATCTATGAGTGATTTGGGCTGATTGTAAGGTGTTTGGGCAGCCCCAAATGAGGAAAAAATCATGCCCATATATGAGGGGCGCATTCACCATGGAGAGGGGCGCATTTGTTGAGTGGGCAGCCCACAAGTTGGGGAGGGAGCAGCACATTATGTGCTGCCATGTTAGCACCATATCAGCTGATTGTTGGCAGCTTGTAAGAGGGGGAGGCAGCCCCTATCTCTCCACGCTTTTAGCTACCCACTCCCCCATTCCTCTCCTTGACATGGGCGCACTCCCCTTAGCCATTCTCTATATATTGAAGTGCTCTCTCCATTGTTCACTAGAGAGTTGGAGTTGGATAGCAATGAACTTATCATTGTAATACTTTTGGTTTTTCTTGATTAATAAAAGGCTTTGGAGGTCACTTATGGTGTTGGGCTTTGTGAGTGGATGAATGCCTTGTTTCAAATGAGATAACTTGTATTGATGCATTTTGTTTCTTTAAGATCAAGTATAGCTTAGGGAAAGATCAGTATTGGTTTATGAGGAAAGTTTGAGTAATTTGTTTATTGCTTAGTCTTTCATTTTACACTTTAGTAGAGATCAGATTTAAATATATCATTTGTTTATGAATATTTTCTTCAAATTTCTACTATGTGTTTTATCTACATTTGATCTTTTTGTTGCAAGTTGTGGTGTTTTTACAGGTTGTCTCAGGCGGATAGGTTGGAGGACTTGTTTGTGTCTTCTATTTATCTAATCTTTTATGCAGAAACAGTCCCTCAGTTCACCACCGGAAAGAATCTCCAAAGTTTCGGTTTTATTCAACAAAAAATTGCTCCATCTCTCTCTCTCCCTTCTATTTCAAAAAAGTTTGCTCTGGTTACTGGTTACATAAGAAAAGTATTTTCTGATTTATATACCATCGTTAACATTTAAAATAGATCAGGATCTACTTTCAGAAGAATCTAGTCTAGTGGTTTGTTAGAGCTCTTATTTTTGACTGATTAGATCTTTACTTCTTTCAAAACTTGCAAAAAAATCGTTAAATTTTTCAAAGTTTTGTTGAGTAGTGT
The DNA here is from genome assembly GCA_027924585.1 of Larix kaempferi. Taxonomy (NCBI): domain Eukaryota; kingdom Viridiplantae; phylum Streptophyta; class Pinopsida; order Pinales; family Pinaceae; genus Larix; species Larix kaempferi. Next base: position 5,994,696 of record BSBM01000569.1, read on the forward strand.
TAGTTTTGATTTTAAAGTATATATGGCTGTTAATTAGAGCTTGTATTTTGCAGCTCATAAAGCTTGCAAAGATCCCAAGTAAACAAGCCTCACTGCTTGTCTTACTTGGTCGTTTTATTGCATTTTTACTTAGATTTTCACTTAGAGATTTTTTGGGTTTTTTTAGGAGGTGTTCCAAAGACACTCTTAAAGTGTTTTTGGGCATCTTATACTAATAATTGCTTGCTGGTTTGCAGCAAAAGATGAACAGGTAGGAGGAGGTGCTGCCGAAATTTCGAGGATCCAGGCAATCCAGAGGACCAAAATTCATATTTTTGTAAAACCGGTTAATTTTCTCTCAAAATTTGTAAGCCGCCAAGTCACTTTAAGTAGACTAGGGCACTTCTCTGATCATTGTAACGATTATTAAACGAGAGCAAGTGGGCTATCCAGCGCCCACACCCTATCCCCCCAGGGGTGGCCGGTGTCGTCTCTTTTCATGGTGTGATTTTTTAGAGTAGTTTACTTCTTTTATTTTCGGCATTAAATAAAATTAACTAGGGTTTAAAATCAACCTTGTTGGTCCGTTCCACTGGCGGGCCACAAGTTCACTCAAAACGTAGTTTTTTCCATTTTTTTTACAAACTCAAAACGCCCCCCTTGCTTTCCCGAAGTAGGGTTTCTGTATAAGGGCTTGCCCGAATACGTGCCTGAAAAGAGACTCCTGGGGTTTAAAAAAGATAAAATTTTGGTTCATAAAACTTTTCTAAAAAATACCAAGATCTTCTCCCGTATGCTCTGTGGCCGATTTGCAGCTCAGTCTGATCCAGTTGGTACACATCAGAAAGGGGGAGATGACTAGTAATAGCAACTAACACCACCCCAAATAAAAAACCTTCATGTGAAAATCCGGCACATCACGAATATTTTGCCGTCGTGGGGAAATTTCTCAGAAGGCTTGGGACAAAACTGAGTAGTGACCTCTTGGAAACCGTTAGGCTTGCCCTCGTTGGTATAGCATCTAAACACCTCCTTGAGACTCCGATTCAGCCCAAGCCTAAGAGGGAAGACACGCTTCAAAATTCCGGACATGTTCCCCCATACCTTGCGTATATTGGGAACCCACCTGCCATAATAAAAAGATCACCTTCACATTAATTTTAAAATAAACCAAGAACACTCGCACAACATCTACTTTTTCTGCTCGTGCATTTGTTTTTTTTTACTCCTTTATAAGGCACTGGTCTTGGTTAATGTTATTTCATATTATTGACAAATGTGCAAATGAATGATGATTATATTGAATGGGAGTAAATGATGAATGATTGTTTTATTTCACAAAAGTATATGTTATTTTGTCTTGGTTATCAAAAACATTTTCCTAACTCTTAGATTAGACGCCTTAGTTTTTTTTTATTTTTAGGGTCCACCCCCCTTGGCTTTGCTAGGAAAGCCTAGACGGAGGAGTCGAGTCCCAAGTGACAGCACTTGACTCTGACTTGCCCCCAAGGCACACCAGCAGCTTGAAGACTTCTACTGCGTTTTCCCAGGTGTGGAACCAGGCGGCAACACTCCCCATCCATGTAGACTATAAACTAAAGTTGTTTGGTGGTCTTCCACTCCAAGCTCGTGATGATTGAGTTTTTTATTAGCAATTTGATTTGTGTTAGGTGCAATTGGCTTCTCTTGTGCCAATTCGAGTTAGGTTAGACTAGGGCTTGTCTTGTGCTATATAATGAGGCTCTTTTACCTCATTCTTCATGGAGATTTTGAGCATGAACACTCTGCCAAAATACTATTGTAATATTTGTTTGATTTTTGAATAAAATATTGACTTTGGAGGTCCATACAAGAGCTTTGGGGTTGTCTTTCACATTGCTTGGTGACATCTTTCTCACCCTATTCCTTATCTCAAGTTTTGCATTATTTAGTATATGTTCTATATATCTTAGAAATGTACTATTCGGTTTAACTTGTTTGATGTTTAGGGGTTTTGCAAGATTCACATAAGGTGGAGAATGACTTGGAGATCAAGTTGCTCTTTGCATACCAATGGTTATTAGCACCTAATCGAAGTTGTCTTGCAGGTTCCCAAAGGATTCTTTGTTCAAGAGAAGAAACACTTTAAAAGGGTTTTGGCCTCTTCCTCCATTGACAAGCTTTTCAAAACAATTTGTCTTGGTTACCTTAGCTTCCCTCTTCTAGCTATCTAGTTTTCTCCATTGCCTTCCTTCTTTTGTCTTGATTTGCTAAACCTTGCTCTTCTCCATTCATCCTACCTCATCTGTGGCCTCTTTTCCATCCTCTTGCCATCTCTTTCCCCTTTCATCCATCCGTTTTTGCCTTCAAGCCTCTCTTTGTCCTCCATTCGTCCCTCCTCCTAAGCTCATCCTCCCATTTGTTTTGCCTTCAAGCTCCTCTCGTCCATCCTAAAGAGCCCTAAAAACACTTCGAAAACACAAAAAACGATTTGCTTGGGTTAAGTATTAGTTTCTTTCTTAGTTTCCTTCACTTTGTTAGAATTAGTCCTTGTTAGTTAGATCTCAAAATTTTTTACATCTTATCAATAATATCACGCATTGAAAAAGTTAAATATTAGAGCATTTTAGATCTCTTTCTTGTATTAGTGTAGCTTGCATTTGTTTAATTTTTTGTTTTCATTCGAAAGAAAGGATTTTTTCATAACAAATATTTCAAAATTTTTATTTTTTTGATCTCTTTTCCATCACTTTTAGGGCATAATTTGTTTGCTGGTCCGTTTTACCATCTTAATAATTTCAAGTTAAAATCTCATGCTTTTTACGTTTTAGACCTTAGTTTTCATTTTTAGAATTAGTAGTTTTCAATTTCATTTGATTTGATTAACAAAATAATGGGTGCTTGAGTTGGTTTCATGTGTAGGAAAGCAAGAGGAAAATCCTCTTAAGCAAAAACAAAATTTTGGAACCCAAAACCAGGAAGAGGCTTGAACCACTTATTGAACCAAGAAGGCTAGATCTTTTCACTCTCCTTTGTATACTCATAAGATTGTTGTAATTTTCTAAGTCGTTACCTTTTTGCTAAGTCCTTCAAGGGTAAATTCCCAACGCTAATTGTAATCAAGTTAATAAAAGTTTAAGTGGAGGAGTCCTCCACTTTTTTTTGGGTTTCTTCCCCATTTGGGGAAGAGTGTTGTGTTTTGTTAAGTTAGATCTTTAATTTCATCCTTTAGATTAGTCTTTTATTTCATTGTTCTCTCTTCCAAGTTTTGACCAGAGCAAGCTAACTTTGGGATTGTATCCCAAAGGCCACATAATTTTGTGGTAGTTTCTCGTTCCCCCGTTAGCCTCCTTGCAGAAGTTTCAACTAGCTGGAAAGTCTCAAGGAATAACGGTTATGAGTGATCGACCTTGTTCGGAGGTTGATCCTACCTTAGATTAACATTTGTTTGGTAGAACACTAAATCTTGCTTTCAGTTATTTTCAAGCATCTTATCGTATCTTGTTATCATATTTTTACCTTCAGTAATCTAAGCTTCATAATTGTTTTCACAACTGCTTCTTTTTTCCAGTAAAATAAACAAAGCCTCTTGAACTTGGCCAAATCCAAGTCAAGAGCACTCTCTGTCGGAGAGCATTTTAGACTTGCATTTTCCCCCTGCATTAAGCATATCAGATTAGAAAAGTCTCTTGAACTTTGGTCTTTAGACTAAGTCAAGAGCACTCTCTATCGGAGAGTTGAACTGTGCTCTTAAATAATAAAATACTTCAACTCAACCTCCCCATTAATTAATTTACTTTGTTCGATTGTTCAACACCCGTATGCTCTGCCAACCTGAAAGGGTTGGGCTAGTACTCAGAAAGGTGTTGGATTTGCTAAGCTTACAAGTGATAATCTAATTAAAACTTTACCCCAATCCAAACCGACGTCAAATACTGAGGTTGCTTCCTGAAACAGGTGGTGTCGGGAATCCACTGGTCAGACTCGAGGACGGTTCAAACATTGGACACCTATCCTCTTGAATCTGGGTGCTCCCAACCTATCATCTAAGAAGTTGCCAGTATTTTTCCCGTTTGGTCTAACTCTTCTTGATATCCTTGGTCTTAGCCTAATAAACAAGATCACTAAAATATTCAATAAACCAAGATTAATCGCAGGACGATCTCACAAACATTACCACTTTGAACTCTTGTATCAAGCAACCCAAGCACTCAAGACTTTTTGACTCCATAAGGCACTGGTCCTTGGCATCATTTTATTTTGCTTATTATCTATCTGGAGCATTTCTATTTTCGTGGTTGCCTTGCTTTAAACTTACAAAGTGGCTTTTTCTTCAAATCATATTGTGTAATCGCAACGTGGATTGCTTTATCTTGTCCTTATTTCAATTATTTAAATTGTGATCTCTCATCATTAAGAAAACTCCTAAACAACACTCATCCGCATCACCCCACACTTAAAACATATAAAAAATAACAAGAGCCTTAGTGAAACTCTTTGTAGGGACTACCCCCCTTGGCTTCGTTAGGAGTTAGCCTAAACGGAGGAGCTGGGAATCAGGTGACAGTACCTGGCTCATTGCTTGCCCCCAAGGCCACACCTCTCCCCACTTACAGTGAGGGAGACAGCTTTCGAAAGATTTCTGCTGCTGGTGTGCAATCTGGCGAACAAGAAGTTGTAGGAGAAAGACAGATTCATCAAGCTCTATATGAGCTTCGGTACCTTGGTTCCAATTGAACTACTCTCACGATGATATATTTATTTTGGTACTTAGGAATTAGTTTCAAAGTCAAGTCTAGGTTTTCTTTGCAGGATTGATTGCAGTTGGCCTCTATTGAAAAACATTAGCCTTAAGCCTAGGTTGATGGCAAACTCACACAACCACCCCAATCGATTCACCTTTTGTGAGATATCTAATTTAAGGAGAGCTATCCATTGGTGTGATATGCATTATGACAACAATCAAAAATGCCTTTTCATGTTCGTGAGAATATAGGAGAAACATAGGAAGGAATGGGAAGAAAAACACTCAAGGGTCGTTTAATTGTTTCAAATAAATTGGACAAAGGAAAAACTTAGGTAGAGAAACATAGAGATCAACTAGTGCATTTGGAAAACAAAGCAAAGTCAATGTCCAGCTATACCCTTGGTTTAGAGCATTGTTCTTAATAGCTTCACACTACAATTCATATAACTCAAAAGAAGTCGATGTTGATTTCCACAACATTTGTTGATTCTTCTATTGAGACTAGGGTAAACATTCACTCGTATTTTCTTGTTATATTTCTTACCCTTTTTTGTTCTAAAAAGTCACACCTCACCTCAATTCAAACCCTCTACTCATCCCAATGCTTAAGCAAAAAAAGCATTCAGATCAATTATCAAGTTTGTGAAAAAAACACAAAACTCTGGATGCACATAAGCCAGGTATACTCTCAACAAAGATATACTCTCAACAATTCACTAAATCTATGTCCAACAAATATCATAAAAAAATTGCATTTGTAGGAAAAACAAAAATCATTAAACTAAAAACTAGTGAACAAAGAAGTCGTTTCTCCTTACTAATTTTGGAAACGTAAGTCTAAAGACAAACTATGTTAAAATGCACGTATAAATAAAGCCGAACACTACTCAAATGACAACCTCAAAAATAATAAACTATCTATGCAAGTAACAATGCAAACAAACACAAACATATTATAAAGCACAATGTTTTTAGAGATTGTAACCGCAATTCTCTTATTTATGGCTTGAAGCAAGCAGGTTACCCCTAGCAGGTATGGGACAAAAAATTGCTAAGCTCTCCGATGTTTTTCAAGTCAGTTTTTTTTTTCTAGGATAGTGTTTAAGATATTATACAAGATAATTAATCAGCAATAGCATTAAAACTTTGAAAATATGGCAGAATGACAGTGGTTTTGGGAAATATTGGAAGTTTTTGGAACAATTACATCTCCCAAACTTGCTATTTTATGGTTAGACATTTTGGCTGCAGTTTATTTTTAATATATATATATAATTTAAAAAGTATTTGGATCCTCTATCTCAAATAGTGCAAAATGAGGTATAAACTAATTCAAATCCAACTTTTTAGGAAATAAGGGATGGAAATTCAATGCTTTTCTGAGAAGATGCTCAAGAGAATAATAGAAATAGTCATCTGCTAGGTGGATATCAAGGCATGTAGGTCTCTGATTCGGTAGCCATTTCACTCTGGTTCTCTGCTAATGGTATGTATTGCAAATTGTTTGCATCGGCTTGTATGAGCTTGTTTGATTGGGAGAATGAGTGTCCGGGCTTTGTGAACAGAAGATCCATTTTGTCTCGGAAATGAAACTATATAAAAATGGATGCTTGGATGCATTATTGAACGTGAAGGCCATATGCTAGGTTCCCATGAACAATTGTAAGTAGAATGAGTATTCGGGTTTGATTTTCAAACATCACGGATGCTAAAAACCCTATATGGGAATATAGTTGCATTGAATATATTGTTCTCATGATCTCCATCTTCCATGGAGTCAAAGGTGCCTTCCATCCTGACAAGTTAATGTTCTACTTGATTACTGTAGGAATAGCCTTCTACCTGTGACGTCATATTATCTAAATTGAAGTCTACTGACAGATCCATTGTTGGTTGCAATAAATTTTCAGGATATGAATACTAAGAATAACCAGTGGAAATGTTGGGCACATAGAGGCCCAACAAATGATGAATAGATTGTGTGCAGGCTATTAGCGTAAACAAGCAGATATGTAATAATTCAATTGCAATTATAGCAACACAATATTTTCAGGGTAATAATACCAAGAATAACTAGAGGAAATGTGGGCACTTGAAGGCCCAACAAAGGATGAGATAGGATTTTCCTTCGCGGATTTCTCATTCCACTGGGCATTCATTGCACAGGGGTTGCTTTTTATAAGAACTGAGCTAAAACAAAGCCCACATAATCGAAATTATAACCCACTCCCACGGAGCGGATTTTGAGCAGAAAGAGGGCTAGTCTAGTGGCATTGTAAAAGTCAAGAAACAGACGAAATTCCAGAGTTAAGTTATCATGAGGCGATCTCAAACCCTGGGAATGATAGTTAGAACTCTCGTAAATGATAGATTATTGACGAGTCAGCTATTCGGGAAAATCATCAACTTGTAACGACTTGTACGATCGCCGATCGTTTGATAGAGAAATGTGAATAAATAAACCATAAGCTATCACTTCTTGTGCTGTGGGCATCCAAGGAAACCATCCAATTTGTATGGGGTGGACATAAGATTGATCATGTCACCAATATAGAATCAAGCCGCAGCTAAATCGACAGTCCCATGCAATAAAAAAACACAAGTGTATGCTAGACTCATAACCCAAATTGATTTTATTAATCACAAGTGCAGTATCTTAATCTCTTAAGAGTCACCACCTTGCCACAAAAGGAATCACACCACTTCGAAATCGTGAATATTGGGAATCCATTGCAATGATACTCGGCTAGGATCATGGATGCAAGGAAAATCAAACTCCCAACACTGAACAAATTACACGAATGACTTAAAAATGAGCACACTTGATATCGACATTCTTGAAGCCTAACACAATCCAAATGGAAAAAACAATGCAGCGGGTGGTGAATACAGTTTGAAAAAACAATGTACATACACTTTGAAAACCATGGGAAAATACAATCCAACATGAAGCATATACAGTTTGAAACCCAGGTACATACCTGCAATTGCGACTTGCGATTGTCACGAATCTCCTTCGGCAGTTGTAACCACACCACCTCGTCCTCGTTTTCCTCCGGGAGCCAACACAGGGTGCGGGGTGTTGAACGGAACCAGGTCGGTGCTCAACGCTAAACAGTTTCCACGCTCAGAATGCAGGGAAAGGGGTTGTGGAACCGAAAGAAACGCAGAGCAAGATTGGACTGTGTGAATGATGCCTCCGGTGCGAATTAGGCTCCCCTGGGGTTATTGGCAGCTTTGCAGCTTTGAATGAAGCTGCCGTATGGGGAAGCTGATGACTTCAATTCAATGCAGACGTAAGGCCGCCGTCCTCGTCACGTGGTCGCCGACGGAATTCTCGCCGGAGGGGAGCTGGGTCACCGTCGCCGGGAGCGGAGCTGTCGCCGTCACCATCGTCGGAGGGGGTACCGTGCTGGTCGCCGGAGGGATCACGTCGCCGGTTCCCGACGACCGACAAAGGTGCAAAACGTTTCGATTTTAGATTACGTTTTATAAAATTGTTTTAACCGTCCAATTTGACGGATAGATTGGATTTGAAAATACAATAAAATATTATTATTATAAATAAAATAAAATAACTCTAAATAATAATAACTAAGTAGACAAATTAGTTTTTAAGTTTAATTTATACATCCAAAATAAATATAATTAGTTGGATTGGAGCTACCTCAGGGTTCTTCTCATTCAAATAGGCTTGTCTCCGATGATGATGCGGTGGATTATGTTTTGTGTGACTTCTACAAACATTGTTGTGCTTGTTAATGGGATTCCATGAAATTTCTTTAGTGTTTGTGGGGGATTAGGCAGGGGTGTCCCTTGTTTCCTATTCTATTTGTATTGGTCATTGATGGTTTAAGCGGAATTATCCTGAAAGCAAAAAATGATGGACTCATTAAAGGGATCAAGATTTCTAGAGATATATCTATTTATCGTCTGTTATTTGTGGATGATGTTCTTTTAGCTAGTGCAGACTCTAATGGTGAAAGGATATGTTTCAAAAACTCAATCTCACTATTTTGCTATGCATCTGGAATGAAGGTTAGTGAAAGAAAATCTATCTTATTTCAGAACAATTTGGATAATGTGCAGATTGAGGAATTACAGGTTGATCTCCCATACAAAGCTCAGCATTTAGATGATGGATTTACATATTTGGGTTATTTTCTAAAGCCGAATAACTATAGAGTTAAAGACTGGTCTTGGCTCGTTAAGAAGGTGGAATACAAAATTCAATCCTAGACTAACGGACTTCTATCTGTTGGTGGTTGCCTTACCTTGGTCAAAGCGGTTCTTACCAGCATCCCAGTGTATCGGTTATCTTTGTTTAAATTGCCAAAATCGATCCTCAAGAAATTAAACAGTCTATGTTCTAGATTTCTCTGGACTGGAGGGTTAGAGCACTGAGGACTTATTATGGCAAAATGGGATGTAATTACAAAACCTGTAAAATCCGGTGGCTGGGGGCTTAAAGATTTGGATGTCTTTGGTAAGTCATTGAGGCTGAAAAGCCTCTGGAGGGGTTTGATGAGTAATACCCTGTGGGCTCAGGTATTAAAGAAGAAGTATTTGAAAATGGAGACAGATGAATGGATAAAACACTCAGCAAAGAAAACTAGAAACGTTTCCGTCATTTGGAAAGGATTTATGTAGGTTTATCACTGGATTGGCAATAATTTATCTTGGCAGGTTGGAAATGGCCACAAAATTCAAGTGGGGGTGGATAAAATTATGGGGCTTGATGAGGATTTTAAACTGTCTGAGGAAATCGTGGATTTCCTCAAGGATAGGAACTTTACTTCACTGGATAGGATGAGGAATTATATTTCACTGAATAGTACATCCTATTGGATTAAAGGTGTCGATTTGGGCCTATCTTGTGTTTATGCAAAGGGAGTGGGATGAATATTTTTCGCGTCTGGATACATGTGGGTGTAGGCTTACAGGTCAGGAAGATGTTATAAAATGGGAGGGGAACCCCATCTCTGGAGATGTTACTGCAAAAACTGCCTACAGTTATATTATTTCTTATAGGAATTTTAATCCACAACACTGGTGATTCAAGAAGTTGTGGAGATGGAAGGTACCGATCAAACTTAAGTGCTTCAGGTGGTTTGCCTTCAAAGAGAAGTTAAAAACATCCAAAGTAACTATATTTATTATATAACCCCCAAAAATGGTGATTCTATAATGTTTTTAATTAAAAATCTAACTCACAAAAAATGGAAATCTCTACTTGGCTTATTAAATCCTCCGCATTAAACAAAGCCAATGCAAATACAACCATACAAATATCAGTAGGTAATCTCAAATATAAACTTTTACCTTGGTGACCAAGATGTTACAAGCTAGGTTTTGCATATAAATATCAACATCGACATGATGTTACAAATATCAAACATAAAGGAATGTGGGACTAGCTCCAATCGTACTAATTAAAACACAATCCACTTTCTGAGACATACTGTAAGATTCTAACTATGTATAGAACCAACTCCCTCAATATTGGTGTATATTGTTCAATTGATAGCATAGCACTAAATAACACGATCTAAATAGATCAGTAGTAAGTAGACAATTACTTTGTAAAGCAATATTGAATTAGAGTTCCCATCGTTCAAACGCTAACACACTCATTGATCCATTCATAAAATCAGGGGTGCTAACAAAATTATATAGAAATGATCATGTTCAAATCCTTCATGTTGCCACCTTTCCAAGAAATACATTATGTGCTTCCATTATGTGATATACATGGGAGATAAATTATGCTTTCAATGAAATCAATCAACCACGAAAGTACAATTCTAAATCTGAAAGGAACAACCAGTAGGATTCCTAAGTTAAATATTATGATGTGAAATTTCAAATTAACACTTGATCGGCGAGGAAAGTAGCTTATTTCTTATTAGCTATTTTCAAAGGTCAATTACTCTAGAGGGCTAGAGGGATTTTGTATGTGGTTCAACAAAAAAACCCCTCGCTGGATAGTTTCTTGGCAAAGAGCATTTTTGGTATTCGGTTTGTTAGTTTCTAAAACACCAACAACTTTTTATCAATTTTGTAGTGAAGCCTATCTATAGTTATGAAGCTAAAGAGTTTCCAGGATGCATAGAAAGAAACACCAAAAAAATTGATTCAATGTGTAAGCATGGCTTAAATTCTGAAATTTTTATAGGTAGCAAGCATCTTATCTAAATGTTGAAAGCCCTTATGATCAGTATAATAGCATCGAGGAACAATTGAAAGCAAATATAAATTGCATTGCATTCTTGGATAACTCATAATGCTTACTTGTCAATAAGCTCTTGCCATATCCTCCATGGTTATGCTCTTGTAGGATTTTAGAAACTGAGAATACACAACACAACAGTGCGGACTTCTCTCATGTAATATTGAAAATGTGGATGCAAGTAATGATCCAATCATATCTTATATGCCAGGCCAATTAGGTAGAACCATATAATCATGGTTAGAGAAAAAGAAAGAACAACTCTAGAGAAGTTTAGATTCTGGCAACTTGTAGATATCGCCTAATTCAGAGAGTCGTCATGGTGCTTTCTTTTACACTGTAATTAGACTTGAAATATCTTAAATGCAAGGGAAATGCTTACCAAAGGCAATAAACAAGGATTTATATTGACAACCAAGTCAATTCGAAAAGTCTGAACGATGTGGTTTCTTGCTAATCACTATCAAATTTTTGGGTACATCCACCACTGCAATATGATACCTCGATACCTCGATAAATTAGTAAATTTGTTTTTCAGTATATTAAAAAAATAGTAGGAAGACAATTAACATAAATCCATTTTTAACTCAAACCTATCAAACACTTAGAGGATCAAATTTATTGCTTCATTTTAAAATTTACACAAAAACTATAAACTAATAATTAACATATAAACCCATTTTGAACTTAGTAGAGCCCATTTCTTACTCCATTTTAAAATTTACTCAAAAACTAAAAACTTGAAACCAACTTAACTCAATCTATCAAATCTATCAAACATATAAAGGCTCAAATTTTAAAATTCTTGCAAAAACTAAAAACTTAAAACCAACTTAAATCCATTTTAAACTCAAATCTATGAAATCTATTACACATAGAGGATCAAATATTTTGAGAAATATTTTTTTCTCTTTAATGTTTAGAATATTAAAAAAAAAAAAAAAAAATGGATGAAGTCGGCTAAAAAAATGAGCAACACGCTTCAATGGAAACCTGCAACTTTCTTGACTGGTTTCTTCCATTTGGGAATGGAGGTAGCATGTGGTTACTGTTTCGATCTGGGAGCTTCTTGCGGACGATTACCGATTTAAACTTTCCTGTGGGCCGAGCCCTAGCCTCGATCGACTAGGAACTAGATGGATTTTGGCATTAAATCGCCGATCTGCAGATAGATCGGTTCTTTTATTATTCTTTCCTTCATTGATGAAACACTTGGATTGTCACGGGCTCAGTAGGGTGGTCTCGATCGGTCATGGCATTGTCATGGGGTCGTCTGTGGGTCGCTCTCCGTGGAAACCGAGCTTTCTAGACTGCATTGGCAGGAACGATGCATGGTGTAGCAGCGATCTCGATGTCTGATCTGTCAGGGGTTTTAGAGCTTTTGTCGGAGATATGTGACTTCTGTTAGGTTTTGCTGGTGGGCTCGGGGCTGATGGCTTCAGTGGTGGCAGGGGACATGGCAGATTTCATTGGTGACCAGCTGGAGGCACTTGGTGTTACGGGGATGCCAGATGGAGGGCAGTTGGTGGGCCTGGCTGAAAACCCACTGCTGGGGCCTGGTGATACTGTTACTACCGGATTGGGGCAGGAGAGGCAGGTTATGGGACTCCCATCCACGCATTATCCGACATCCTCCCCACATTGCTGGCTGCCGGAAAACCTGGAAAATGATACTGTGGATTTTCTGGGTAGTTCGAGTTGGAGGGAGGCTGGTTCTTTTTTTGCTCGGAACCTGGGGTTCCCGGCATCTGATTTGCAGGCAGGTTTTGACGAGGTGGTTGGTTTTGACCAGATTGCGGATGAGGGTGTGGCACGACAGGTACGGCAACTGGTTGGGACGATCGATAGTGGAACTGAAGTGGAAGCGAGAGTGCCACTGCTGATTTCTGAACATCGTGGATGTGGTAGCCCTACTGTTTTTGCTGAGTCTCAGCGGGATAAGGGGGGGGAGGTCTCCGGGGTCGGGACTGCACCTAAGGGACCTCGCCGGCGTCGCAGGAGGAATTGGATTAAAACCCGTATTGTGGGTAGTTATGCTGTTGGTGAGGATATAGCCTGGGAACGTATCCTTGAGATGTCTCGGTTGACACTGGTGGGTAGGGTTATGGGCAGAAATTTCGCCCGTTCAACTGTAATGGATTGGGTGGATTCACAGTGGCACGGGGTGTTAGGCTACACACCTGAGGTGGATATGTTGCTTAGGGGGTGGTTTGCGGTGGTTCTACGGGCGGAGGTAGACGTGAATAAAATTCTTCACAGGAACTGGCACTTGAATCATTCGCCGGTTTTGTTAAAACCTTGGCATCCTCTCTTTGATGCTGGTCGGGAGCGAGTTGATTTGACTCCGGTGTGGGTTAGATTGCCGGGTCTTCCGCTGCATTTCTGGGATATCTGCCACTTTCGTAAGATTGGGGATATTTTGGGAAACTTCCTGGAAGCGGATCTCTCCTTTAAGGAGACGCATTACAAGCAGGTTGCAAGGATTTTGGTAAATCTAAATATTCGCGATGGACTACCGGAGCTCATTAACCTGGAATGGGGGACTGCCAGGATACCTCAGATGCTGGACTATGAAAATGTACCCTTCAGATGTCGGTGTTGCCATGTCTATGGACATCCGGCGATTGATTGTCACCTAGCGGCTCGCACTCTAAGTGGGGGGATGGAAGATCCATCTAGGGGGACTGTTCTGGAAATTCCACTGGACATATTGCAAATGGATTCAAATGTGATGACAGACTCGGGGGGGGACCGGATTGAGGAGGGACTGGAACCTTCTCAGCTATCAGATCGATCTCTTTCTGGGGGGAAGGAAAACCCTTCAGTTATGGCAGCTAGGGAAGAACCACTGGACCTGCAGCACTTAGCATCGAAGGAGGATACTGAATCGGGGGGGGATCGAGTTGATGTGGATTTGGAACCTTCTGGGCAGGTTTCAACAGTGGCTCGAGACTTACTTGGTGGTTACAACTTTTCTTCTGCGGATGACATACTTGATCCCTTTTCAGTTGCGGTGGATGGAGTGCCGAGATCTTCTACATTCTCGCGTATTCCTTCTCTCTCTCTTACTCCCTCTTTACATTTTTATTTCATTCGGAGTACTGTGGTTGGGCTTGATTGGGTTGAGGGACTTAGAAATCTTACTATCTCGGGACTTTCTAAGATTACTCCCATTTCACTTATTCCGCCCCCTTGTGGGAGATCCTCATGCCCGGTGGGTGAATCGTTTGATCTCAACCATGCTTTGCCTACACTTCTTTTGGAGGACTTGAAGACTCCTATTGATCCGGATCCTGGGAAGGCGGATGAGTTCTCTGAGCCCTCTTCACCTGAATCATCTGCTTCTGGATATAACCTTCGTTCATGCACTAAGCTTTCTGGAGGGGGTTTGGGAAAAGTGAAGGTGCCGGTCCGGAGAGGCAGAGGAAGGAGGTCTCTTTTATCTAAGGCACAGAACAGAGCCAGAATGGATCTTCGGAATGGGAAACAGGTCTCGATTGAGAGGGCACTTAGAGCAGTGAATGCCCGGACAAATGTTCGGTTATGAAGATCATGTCCTTTAATTGTCGGGGTCTGGCTGGGCCTAAAAAGAAATCAGCTTTCATGAGGGTGCTTACTCTTGAACACCCTGATGTGATTCTGCTACAAGAGACTTTAGGGTTAGGTGATATCATCAAGGAGAAATTGGAACTGTGGCTGGCTGGATGGTCCTTTGTGACTCTAGATGTTAGGGGTCGCTCTGGGGGGTTGGCTGTGGGATGGAAGAAGTGTTCGATTAAACTTATTAATGCATGGGGGATGGCTTCTGTGTTGGGAGCTGAATTTCTCTCTGTTGACTTGGGTTCATGCTTCACTGTGGTGAATGTCTACGGGCCCTATGTAAATAGAGCTCCATTCTGGGATTCTCTACTGCAGGATCAGCTTTTGGATGGTGATTCGGTTGTACTGGGGGGTGATTTAAATTTCACATTGGGGCAATCCGAAATCTGGGGCCCTCAAGCTCATGTGGATCCATTGGCAGGTTACTTTCAACAGAAGTTGGTTCGTATAAACATGCTGGATATTGAACCCATCAAGCTGAAGCCCACTTGGAGGAATAACAGATGTGGAGAGGCTCGGGTGGCTAAGAGACTGGACCGGTTTTTGGTGGCTGAACAGCTGGTGGACAGGTTTTTCCAGATTCGGCAGTGGGTAGGGAGCGGAGGGGATTCTGACCACTTCCCTATCTTTCTTGAGATCAGAAACGGACCAAACAATCCTCCTAGCTCTCTTAAGTTTAATAAAATTTGGCTCAGAGATGTTTCCTTTAAAAATCTTTTTCTGGATCTATGGAGGCCGTATGAAGCTGAACATGATCGAACGGGGGCATTTCAGTTCGCTGAGAACATCAAACGATTAAAAGGAGCAGTCAAAACTTGGGCTATGGAAAAGAGAAATAGGGAGGATATTTCATTGAAACAGACTGAGGAAGAATTATCACGGATCTATGATGGGGATGGAGGGGGTCTTTTGACTCTGGAATCCAAGGTTGAAATGGCCAGATTGGAAGGCATAAGAAATAAACTTTTGTTGGAAAAGGAGGAAACCTGGAGACTCAAGAGTAGGGCGGTCTGGCTGGAATGTGGTGATGAGAATACTAAATTTTTCCATGCATACGCTCGGGGGAGGAAGGCGGTCAATACTATCTGGAGCTTGAAAGATGAAGCAGGCACAGAACACTTTGATTTTGAAGGCAAAGCTCGTTGCGGGGTGGGACATTTCCAGAATTTATTTAGGGCTCCGGCTCAGGCCTCTATTGCAGAAGTTATAAGGATCGCCCAATTATTTCCCCGTTTTGCTGAGGAGGAGGATAATATGAGACTGATGCGGGGCTATGACTGAGGAGGAGTTGAAGGAGGTCCTGGGTAGTCTTCAGAAAGACAAGAGCCCCGGTCCGGACGGATGGACAGTTGAATTTTTCATGGAACTATATGAGATTGTGGGGCGGGATCTATTACAGGTGGTCGAAGATACTCGTATGAATGGCAAGTTACCTGCATGCTTCAATACTACTTTTATTGCCCTCATACCAAAAACTGATAATCCGGTTACTCTCTCTGAGTTCAGACCAATTTCTCTGTGCAATTGTATCTACAAGATTGTTTCGAAGGTCATCGCTCGGAGACTTAAGGTATCACTATCTGAGCATATTTCAGCTGAACAATTTGGTTTTCTTGAAGGTCGGCAGATCCATGAGGCTATTGGGGTGGCACAGGAAGGACTACACAGCATGAAGACTCGGCAAATTAAAGGAGCTATCCTTAAAATTGATTTGTCCAAAGCATTCGACAAGGTGAGTTGGATTTACATCCGGCTTCTACTAACTCATTTGGGTTATGGTATCAGTTTTATTAGATGGATCATGTCTTGTATAACTACGGTATCATTCTCTGTGCTGTTGATTGGAGCGGCCACTCCTTTTTTTCATGCGGAAAGAGGCCTTAGGCAAGGTTGTCCACTTTCCCCACTTCTTTTTCTGCTGGTGGCAGAAGGATTGAGCAGGGCTATTCTTGATGCTAAACTACAGGGTCGATTCAATGGCATTAGCATTGGGGAGCAGTTATCTCTCACTCATCTATTATTTGTGGACGACATTATCATTTTCTGCTCTGGAGATCGAAGGGATACTCGGGCATTGAAGGAAATCTTGGACCTGTTCTCTAAAGCTACAGGGATGGATATCAATGCTGATAAGTCCACTCTATCCATCCATCTGCTCCGGCCGGATGAGGAACTGGCACTTGCTGAGAATTTCCCATTCAAATTATCTAACCTTGACGAGGGTATGAAATATCTGGGATTCTCCCTTAAAGCTAATGTTTATTTAAAGAAGGATTGGAGATGGCTTGTTGGTAAGGTGGAGAAAAGAATAAATGTTTGGAGCCACAAGTGGATGTCGAGAGCTGGCAGGCTGGTTCTGGTTAAGGCAGTCTTAGAAGCCATTCCTGTCTATTGGATGTCTTTGTCGTGGATACCTAAAGGAATCCTTGAACAAATCAGGAGGTTGTGCTTTAGATTCCTTTGGAGTGGTAAGAAGGATGGGCAGGTAACCCCTTGGGTCAATTGGAAGCGGATTGCAGTACCTAAAGGGCTTGGGGGCTGGGGATTAAAAAACATATTTCTGTTTGCTCAGGCGTTGGCAGCTAAAGGAGGTTGGCGTCTGATCAAGACTCACAGTTTATGGACCAGGGTGATGCAAGGGAAATATATAACTGACATGACTCTGGATGAATGGATACGAAGCCCACAGAAATCACATGCTGGGGGATCCGTTATCTGGAAGGCAGTGATAAAATCATTTTCTTTGGTGGAGAATAACCTGGCATGGCACGTGGGTAAGGGCGATATGGTGCGAGTTGGCAGAGATCCCTGGATCGGGAGTGAACAATTACACCTGCTGCCTGAACATGTTATTGATATTCTGGCATTTAGGGGCATTAACACACTAAATCAATTGGCTGAACATCGACCTGATGACCCGTGGATACAACACTGGAAATCTGCGGAGGTGCTGGGCTTGGGGGACCATGAGGCGGCATATCTGAACACCTATATCCGTGGACTGAACAGAGCGGGTATCCACCTTTCGCACCGGGAGGATGAACTGATCTGGGAGCTTGATCCGGCAGGAAACTATACCCCAAAGATGGGATATCTTATGCTTAGCGCTGGAGCAGCTTTTCGGGGGGAGGTCTGGTGGTGGAGACCACTGTGGAAACTGCAGTGCCCTTCAAAAAACAGATTATTTATGTGGTGTGCCATTGAAAATCGGGTTCCGACCTGGGATATATTGCAGAAGAGAAATTTCCAGGGCCCGGGATGGTGTGTTCTGTGTAAGAGGGATTTGGAAACATCAACACACCTCTTCATCTCGTGCTCATTCACGATTGCGGTCTGGAAGGAATGCACTAACCTGGTGGGTTATGACTGTAGCTGGGATGGAATCTCTGTGGCTGATGCATTGGAGAACTGGTGGAGACGGGATTATAATAAAAAACAAAAGACCCTACCTCTGCTGATCACATGGGGGATCTGGCTGGCTAGGAATGGGGCCATATTTAAGGATAAACCCTGTACACCGGAGATTATTAGTGCACAGGCGGTGGGCATTTATCAAGCATGCCCCGAATATGTACGGGCTGCTAAACAGAGACGTATCTTGGAGGTGGAGATTGATAGATCATATCCTTGGGGTTTTTTTGATGGAGCTGCAAGTAATGAAAATTGTGGCGGGGGAGCTATCTTATATATTTCCGATTCACATTACTTTACACTCACTATGGGTCTTGGAATGGGATCCAATAACTTTGCAAAAGTAATGAGTTTAAAGTTACTACTTATCTTTGCTGCTGAGAAGGGTATATCTAGACTGGCGGTTTATGGAGATTCTATGAATACTATAAATTGGACCAATCAAACCCAAGCTTGCAGAGTTCTTAGACTGGCAAATGTACTTAATAGTATTCAGCTGATCAAACAATCATATGACATTTTCACATGCCGGCACGTTTACAGGGAAAACAACATCATAGCAGACCGGGCTTCCAAAGAAGGGCTGCACATGGATTTTGGCACTTGGAAAATCAATGAAGAGAATGAAGGACAGCGAACTGAGTTCTATCATAGACCTTTCATTGAATAAATGAAGAGGTTATATATATATCTTTGAAAACATGCAAAAGTGCTGCACTTTTTAGACATAGTTGGTTATTGTATAAAACTTATGATGTTGCAAATAAATAGTCCGGTGGGACAGAACTGAATTATTTTGGGATAAAATAGGGAAATAACAAAATACATTATGACAGAAGACGTAATAGTCTCATCAAGTGAACCATACTCATGGTTTTGGATAATTCACTGATACAGTGAATACTGAATGTAATTCTGATCTCTTTTGGATGAATGGAATTATGCTTTTTTCTTTTGGAAAAAAAAAAAGAATATTAAAAAAATTACATCTCACAAAATTTAATCGCTTTCAAAATGGATCTATATAAATTTAAGCTAGCATTACACATTATATAATAATTTAAATATATACATTATATTATTATAAAATCATTTAAATATACTCTATATAAATTTAAATTTAAATTAACATTACACATTATAAAATAATTTAAATATATGAAAATATTTTAAATATATATTTATATTATTATAAAATCATTTAAATATACTTGCTCTACATTCCTTATATAAATTTGTTTTTTCTTTTTCTCATTGGTCTACATTCCATGACATAGATTTAGCCTACAATCCATATAAATTTGTTTCCTTTTTTTCTCATAAATTGGGTTTTAAATATCTATATAAATTTGTTTTTCTTTTTCTCATAAATTAAGTTTTAAATATATATATATATATATTTTTTACTCCATGTCATAGATTTAGCCTACAATCCATATAAATTTGTTTCTTTTTTCTCATAAATTATGTTTTAAATATTTATATAAATTTGTTTCTTTTTTTCTCATAAATTAAGTTTTAAATATACATCTTTTTTCTTTTAAACAAGAGGATGTTAACATATACCTGCCATATCTCCTTTCAAAATTTATCATATAATTTTAAATAAAAATAATTATTTTTCTAAAATTAAACCACTCAATTATATTAACAAGACAAAAACATGATATCATATAAACTATTAACTGAAACAAATTAGGGGTTTTCTTCGAAGGAGCCTTCCTTTGCCTTGAGAAACATATAATTGATTTTTATTTCCGCGAACCAATAGCGACCGAGATAGATTCTTTAGTTCAAAAAGTCATGCCAGCGTATTATTTAAACCTAGATAGATATTGAAGGAGTAAGATCCAACTAAATTTGGGTGAAAAATGGCCGGAAAAAGGTGCTAACAATTTAAGAAAATGGCTTGAAACACAATGCAAATCGTCTAAGGTTTAGTTTAGACCTTAGATAATTTGCAGAAATTGTATATTATGTTGTTATTTACATAATTTTTATGTTATTAAAATTATTAAATTTTATAGATAAATATAGTTAAATATAATCGACGTAATTTAAATTACATAATAATTTTAAAAAATATTTTAAATAGTGTAAAATATTTTCTTTATTTGTAAATCTTGAAATTTGTAAATTAAATCTTATTCATTTTTAAATAAAAAACATGTCTTAATAGTATGATAATTGTATCAATTGAGTGTAGATCAGGTGGTTGGGAGGAATGTTGTTATCCTCCTCGCCTGAGTTCAAATCTTGCTTTGTGACATTTGCTCCTTGGGAGTCGACTTTCTATGTAATGATTGTAAATCTGGCCATACCTTGATTCTTTTTTTTTCCCAAGAAAAAAAAATAATTTTATTCATCAGAGGTGAAAAATTACATTCTGTTATGCGTATAGCATGAGTTCATCCATTGCAGGACGTTACATTAGTAGCAAAAAATTTCAGTTTTGCAGCCCAAAGAGTGTCTTCAAAAAACCAATATATGGCCAATAGTTACAGTATAAAACCTACATATCAATATATGGCATAAGAACCAAAATAAAAAACAGTTGGATCCCCGATCCTCCTGTTTTCCAAAAAAGGACCATAATCTAAAGAGTATGAAAGGGCATATGCTGTGAGTAAACATACTGCCCAAACAGTGCCAGAACAGAACTGCTCATAAATGAGCAAAAAGAGAGAGAAGCCGAGAGAAAAAACAGCTGAAAGATCTTCCCAAGAAACGCGTTGACAGACCCTGCTAGCACAGGGCCGCTAGGGTCACACACAGCAAGATGGGGGAGCCGCCGACCTGAAACCTGCTGAAAGAGGGAGCCGTCGCCGTGAAGGTACCCGCCAACCTTTGCCAACGGGGCTGCCAGGGCCACACCGACCAGACGGACAACCACCCATGAGAGAAAGCTGCCGAGAAACCACCCAGTCGCCGCCTCGATTCAGACTGCAGGTCGCCGCCGCCGCCGCGAAAGAGCCCATGGGGCTCAAAAAACCACGGGTCGCCGCGCAAGAGCTCACCATCCTGTTGGGAAAGACTGCCAGAAACACCTGCAATCAGTCGATCATTCAGCCTCTTAGGGGAAGGAGAGGGCGGCTATGGTATGAACCCTAGCCGCCTGAGCAAAACGACTCTCAAACCCCCATACCTTGATTCTTTTAAAATAGCAAGTGTTGGCATTTTCCGCGAAAAAAAAAATAAAAATTTGTATCAATTTTATTTCAAAATAATTAATTGAAATAAATAATATCAGAAAAAATGTGATTTTCATATATTTAGATATTATAAAAAAAATGTGATTTTCAGATATTATAAAAAAAAATACTGCTAAAATAAAAATCATTCTACCGACCAATAAATGTTGAAATAGAATCCAAAAATAACTTAATTGCTTTCTTGAAGTTTGAAGTTTCGTGTAGACATATAGTAAAGGCCTTCATACACAAAAGTGGGTCTTTCCTTTCCCAATCTCACCCTCTTCCTCAAACAAACTGCATGATGGCTACCAAGTAAACAAATGCAACACTGCCTTGGATAGCATGACCAAAAAGCACAAGAGACCAACATAAAAAGATGATGGCTACCAAGTAAACAAATGCAAGACTGCCTTGGATAGCATGACCAAAAAGCATAAGAGACCAACATAAAAAGATGACATACTTCTGGCCTACATCAACTATCTTCTCCCGAGTAACTTTGATTTGCTCCAAACTTCTTGCCTACATCAACTATCTTCTCCTGAGTAACTTTGATTTTCTCCAAAGCCTTTTCCTATAGAGATAAAACCATTCAAAACCCTGTCTATAAATCTCAAGAAAAGAAAAACTCCAAGCAGCATTATTCAGCGCAAGCATTCTCCATAGTCGAAGCAGCAATATTTAGCACAAGCACACAACATGAATTCCAGGAGTATGGTAAAAAAATCAGAAATGTCTATATTTTTAAATTTAAAGATTTGATGTATCCCTTATACTAAAACTTGAGATCTAATATTTTTATATTGATCCTTGTATTTTTTAGTTTAATTTAAAGAGCTTAAAATTTCCAAAAAAAAAACATAACTACTCGATCTTATAATCTTTCATTTGTAAATAAAGTATATACTCTCCTATTTTTCCATTGAGAAAATTGGGAAATAAAGCTAAACCTGCAATAAATAATAAACAAAATTTTTGCAAAACAACACAATTTCAGCTTGATGTTTGTCAATTTCAAATCTTTCATTGGTAAATAAAGTATATAATCTCCTATTTTTCTATTGAGAAAATTGGGAAATAGAGCTAAACGTGCAATAAATAATAAATGATTTTTTTGCAACACAATACAATTTCCAAGCTTCGTGTATGTCAATTTCAAATATTTCATTGGTAAATAAAGTATATAATCTCCTTTTTTTTATTGAGAAAACTGGGAAATAGAGCTAAATCTGCAATAAATAATAAATGATTTTTTTGCAAAACAACACAATTTCCAAGCTTCATGTATGTCAATTTCAAATCTTTCATGGGTAAATAAAGTATATAATCTCCTATTTTTTTATTGAGAAAACTGGGAAATAGAGCTAAACCTGCAATAAATAATAAATGAAATTTTTGCAAAACAACACAATTTCCAAGCTTCATGTATATCAATTTCATGAAGATTCTTTCTAAGACAATTTTGAATTCTTTCTCATTTTGAAATGGTTGCATGTAGACCACCCATTGTCATTAAAAGACAATTAAATGCATATGACGTTGTCATTTCCCAAAATAAAACATAATGTAGAAATTCAATCTTAAAACAAATTTTCAAACTACAATTGAAAAGAAAATTTGCAAGAATTAAAAAAAAAAGACTGTTGAAAAGCAAATTTCCATTTGAAAAAATGTTGGGTCCCATATGTGAGACTACGGCTCGGCTATTTGTTCTAGGCTCCCTGCGGGTTGTCTTCCTAGATTGATCTCTGATAGATCCTGGTATTGTTCCTCTCTTTTGGGTGGATAAGTTTAGGCTTGAACATGTCATGCGGAGCCCGAACCCGTTGGTTTTTTTAAAGCTTCTTCGACTGTCTTGTTTAGGGCTTCTTCGATCACTGTTCTTGTAAGGTGGTTAGTAAGGTCTATACAGAAGGCAAGAATCAATATAATAGCCCTGTCATTACCGAAGTATTCTTTCTGTCTCAAAGTATTATTTCCCTGATTGCACATTATCTGGTGGGAGGGGCATAGTCCTGTTGGGCTGTTAGAAAGTATGGCTATCACGGTGGTTATTACTCCATGACCCAAAGCTATCTTCTCACGAACCTGTATCCCGCGAAACTATCTTATCAAGTGGCTTTCTCACAACAAAGGAAGCTTTATTATCCCGATGTCTTATCACGATGAACAACTAAAAGTAAAACCAACCTAGATCCAAATCCTAGGCTCTATCAAGTGCCGAGAGGGATCAAATCTCCTGAGGTGCAAACCTCTTCTCAGGTATTGCACTCAAGGAGCTTTTACAAGATCTCCCGAGCATATTATTACTTATTACTTTTTATTATTACATTTTATTTATGGCCGACAATATCAACAAACACTCGACTCACAAGATCTCCCTCATATTATTACTTTTTACTTTTTATTATTACATTTTATTTGTGGCCGACAATATCGACAAACACTAGACTCAGAAGATCTCCCTCATATTATTACTTTTTACTTATTATTATTACATTTTATTTGTGGCCGACAATATCGACAAACACTCGACTCACAAGATCTCCCTCATATTATTACTTTTTACTTTTAATCGACAAACACTAGACTCACAAGATCTCCCTCATACTGGACTGTAGAGAGCCTCTCGACGCAAATATATACGTACATTATACTGTTAAATAACAAAAATATAGAACAAACAAGAGAAACAAAATTTGATGTGGGTAATTGCTAGAGGCTCAAATGACAAATAATAACCGAGAGTAATAAACATTATACGAAACCTAAAAAATGTCTGCAACAAATGCTTCAACTTCCAAGTAGTATACTAGAATGTTGGTCAAATTCTTAAAAAAAAACATGTGAAATGAGATTTCTTCAATATTGGAATCCAAACCTATGGAAAGCTGCCACCAGAAGCATTTGAGCTCGACTATCATTGAGATTTCTCCAAACAACGGCTATTTGGTTCTTGAAACCTTGAAAAGAAACACTATTTCCCCGGTAGCTCATGTCATTTCATGAAACCTGGTAGTAAGGTGGAAAACATTTTTACTACAAGCATGGCGGTTATACCAGCTCCTTGGAAATTACACACAGATCCCAAGCCACCAACACATTGTAGAGTGTTTTGGTTATACAAGCTCCTTGGAAATTACACACAGATCCCAAGCCACCAGCACATTGTAGAGTGTTTTCATGAGAACAGTTTTAAAAAGACCCCATTCTATTCATTGCATAGCATATCTGAATTTTCAATGACGAAATCTCCTTGTAAAGCCTAATTTTGACACCTGTTCCTTCGGCCTGTCGATAGCGGAGAGTTGTTGGCACACACATCAAACCCTTCTGAGAGTTGTTGGCACACAGATCAAACCCTTTTACAAACCTCGAAGTCGAGTCCCCATCGACTTGACATAAAAAGGATGGATACCGAGTTGGTGGGCACTAGGGAGCCAATGCATATTTGTCAGTCGATTGAATAGGGACAGGTTTATTTAATGGCTGATGCAGACCTGTAATCAAGGTTTATGTAAAGTCATTCATTATATTTTTATTTTTTGTTAATATTTAATGGCTGATGCACACTTGTAACGAAGGTTTATGTAAAGTCATTTATTTTTATTTTTTGTTAATATTGGTAATGATAGAAATTACTTAATCCACCCATCAAAATTTAAAATTTAGTAATAAAGAAAAATTTTAAATAATTATTTTGTTTCATACTTTATAATTTTTATAGTTGATTAATGAAATAATTTTGTACAACCTAAATTAATACAACAATAATGTGGAACATATGGACTAAAAAGCCTGACGTCGTAATTAGCGAACCCAATAAGAGCACGAGCGTGTGTAAATGAGACGTGCCGAAAGTCCAAAAGAAAAATATCTCCAACACAGGATTCCTCCCTAAGAAATACTTCTTCTGCCTGTGTGCAACCATAAACAGTGAACAGACAGTCGATTCAATCGTTTACATAAGAAGCGGGTAATGGGTAGCGAGTAGAATCATCCACATCCATTTCTGGGTCCTTTCACAAATAAATTGCCCCCATTTCCCCAGTCCTGCACAATGGCAAATCCAGTAATACCGCGAGTTAAGTTGGGTAACCAAGGATTGGAGGTATGTTTTTTCAGCACTCCGTGTCCAGCAAGATCATCATTTACATTCCAATTCGACTGAGAATGAATTATCATTTATCTAATAAATGTAATGATTTCATTTATCTGATGATTGAATTAATGCTTGGAATGGGAGAAGGTGTCTAAACTGGGATATGGATGCATGGGACTTACTGGAGTATACAACAATCCTGTATCCGAGGAAGATGGCATCTCAATGATCAAGTACGCGTTTGAGAAAGGAATCACCTTCTTTGACACTGCCGATAGGTATGGCGCCACAAAAAATGAAGTCCTTGTTGGCAAGGTAACTATCTACTTTTGATATAAATTTGTTCTGCAATTCTTTATTTGATAAGATGCACAGATACAGTTATTATTTGATAAGACTGGTCATGATTCTATGCAGGGATACAGTTAATAGGCAGTATATGTACTCAGTTTTACATTTGAGATAAACATAAATTCATCTTAAGTTTAAAGCTTAATCTTTAGGTTGATTAACAGGATGTGTGTTTTTTAGTTCTGAAAATAAGAAATTTATCAAAACTGTAATAATTCTTAATCTACAGAAATTCACCAAATTCTGCAAAACTCTTATGTTTTTCTCTCATTCTTGTTTTTTTACAATACTTTTTAATTTTTGAAAAAGAAAGTGAAAGCTTCCATTACTCTGTTTCAGTCTGGTTTGGTCTAGGTGTGAGATTTTTTTTTATGATGTATACTCTTGAATTTTTTATGGAAGTGAATTTGAATCGAACTTGGTAACTATGCAAAGAGTTACAAAGGGATCAAATTTATTATGTAAATTTGTGTTACAAGGATCAAATTTATTATGTAAATTTTTTTACAATTCAAGAACAAAATTTACAAATCAAATTTGATGTAGATGAACTTATATTGACATTTAATCAACAATTTCTAATTATATCATCTAGACCTAACTAAGCCCTAAGCCCTTGATGAGATGGCAAATAGGACTGGTGAAATCCCCATATATGTTTTGCCTAGTGTTGATTGAAACTTGTCTTCACAGACATTGGGAAGTATCTTTTCCAAAAAAGAATTTATGATTATTTCACAACTGTCACAATAATGAGGTTAGTCCTGTACAGGCCTTAAAGCAGCTCCCTCGGGAAAGCGTTCAGCTTGCAACGAAGTTTGGGATTGTAACGATAAATGGAAAGATGGATGCCAAGGGTACTCCAGAGTATGTGCGGGAATGTTGCGAAGCAAGCCTTAAACGCCTTGATGTGGAATATATTGATCTTTATTATCAGCATAGGGTGGACACAACAGTCCCCATAGAAGAAACAGTAAGTATCTTGCTCTGGTTTCTGAGAGATATTAGAATGCTAGAGGACAGATTATGTTGCTCCTTATTCATTTCGTGATGCAGTTATTGATTTTACAACACTGTTTCTTCTTAGCTCCTCTTACATTTTTGGGAGCAAGATAGCAACTGCATAGATGTTGAGCCAATTTTATCTGTAACATGATTACTTGGTGTTGCTCCTGGATGTTTTCTCTGGCAGCTCGTTAATGTAACTTTTGCTTGGTGATGAACATAGATTGGAGAGCTTAAAAAGCTTGTGGAAGAGGGCAAAATAAAATATATTGGGCTCTCAGAGGCTAGTGTTGACACCATTAGGAGGGCTCATGCAGTGCATCCTATTACTGCTGTTCAGCTCGAATGGTCTCTTTGGACTCGTGACATAGAGGAAAGCATAGTCCCTGTGTGCAGGTTCTTTCATGCCTGACTCTACTTCTTTTCTTTCTATTCTTTTTTTTACATTCATCCCTGGAATCAATTGTAATGAAACTAACCTTTACATTGATCCTTATTCTATTTTGTTTATATTATTAGAATTTTGTTAACATAGAGACACCTCTGCAACTTGAACGCCATGAAGCAGATGAAAATTACAAGTCAGGGATATGTCAAAACTGTAGTATCCATATGCAGACTTGTAATTGACATTCCTTCAGTTTAGAAAGCGTATTTCTGACCAATAACCTAAGAAGACTCCTGAGGACATTCGTTCTTTGTCTGTTATTAAGGTTGCTTAGTTGTTCCTTTAGTTCCATATTAGGGCCCGTTGTAGCTCATTGTCAAACAAGAAATATACCAGGCTAGGATACATGTTAGCTATACTGATCAAAACTAAACTAGTCTTGCAAGAAATGAAGCATAATCTGGAATCAAATTTGAGATGTTTCGCGTGTTTGATGTGAGAGCACTATTTTTTGGAAAAATGAGATGCTTTTAAGATGAGTTACACCTAGAAAAGTATGAAGAATATTGTTCATCTTGAATTGTTTTGAGCATTATTTGCAAGGATGCAGCAATTTTGAGATGTTTCACTTTAAGTGTTTGATGTGAGGGCTATTTTTTTTTGAAAAAATACATATATTAAGACTAGCAGAATCTGGTCATCTAAAATATTTTGAGCATCATTTTATGTAGTAATCATGTGTCTATTGAAGGGTTTTACTATTGTGATTTTTGGGTTGGGACTGTCACTCTTTTTTGAGGGTTGCCTAGTAAGGGTTTCAAGGTTAAGACTAGTACATCTAGGCTCTTTTGATCTTGTGGCAAAATTATACTTGAAGATGAGTGTATTGTTCGCTATTCATTATGTCTCCTTCATTTGTGGCTGTCCTTTAGTGATTCATGGTTAGATATTGGCTGTCCTTTAGTGATTCATGGTTAGATATTATTACTTATTTTAAGGAGCATCTTTGAAAGGCCCCTCCTTTAATATTTTGCATATTAAAGGAAATCCATATGGCTAGTTTCGGCATGTTTATATTAGTCTTCCTATGCCTTCTTCTATACTACTCAAACCCTCTTAATTGTTGACCTTGACTCCATCAACCATTGGATAGGCATTGGTCTTGGTAATCCACCATCCCTTTTATTTCTAAAGTATATATTACACAATCTTTTCTAGGGAATCCCCCCTTGTGTCGGAGGAGAATCAACCTAAAGTGAGAGGAAGAGTTGTTGTGGTGACAGTGGGAAACCTTCCTAAGTGCCTCTAGGGTTTCACTTCATTCATAGACTTGAATATTTTTGAGCTAAGGTTTGGGAGATAACAATGCCTTTTGTCATATATAACTCCTCTCTAAAAAAACATAGAATGGATTATAATTAAGCTACAATATATTTAATTAATTTGTCATGATACAGTTGGAAAGGCCTAGTCAATTAGTCGACTAGGCCCACCAGTTGATCAGTAATCCGAGTGGTCAATTGGCTTGGCAGGTCAACCAACATGTTCAATTATATATGTTGGTTGATATGCATAAAAAGGTTATTCCCTCTATTGATAATATAACAAATTATTAGTATCCTCTTGGTATCGCAATTACTCTTGTCTCTTTATGCATACATATCTATTTTACTGTACTATCGATCACTAATGGATGTAAGCCCCTAGATTACAACATTGGTTTTTTTGCTGGGACTTGTAGTCGAGACAAAGAATAGAGATATGTGTGCATAAATGTTGACCATGGAGGAAGTGTGTAGATGTTGGCACAAAAAAAATTAAAAATTACATCAACAAGTACGATAGAAGAAACCGACTAATGGTCGCATAGGCATAAGAAAGTTTTTTTACCAAGAACCACAACAAATTCTTGGAATCCATGCTTGTTTTGATCCATAAATTATCAAACAAACCATAGATGACACAGAGTGAAGAGGATAGAGAACTACTCCATAAACTAAATAACGACGGTAGAGCCAATGTCTATGAGTGGGTTGAGAAGATTGTAGATAATTTTTGTGAGGAGGAAACGCTTGAAGAGAGAACTTATGTCTATAACTTAAAATGAAGATTTTATGACGACTTGCACATGAATTTTCTATGCACAATACTAGTGCTCCTTTACAAATTCTTGATTGACAAATGTGTTGGTCATATTGTAAAACCTCGACCACCTATGAATACACCCATTTGTATCAACTGGGAAAAGAAGTAGAATGAGTGGGAGTATTTCTTAAGTAAATGAAAACCCACTTGCCTAGCACCGTCCCCAACCTAGAGTAAGTTGGGTCGGTGATGGGGGGGGTTGCTTGCCATGAGGTCACATGTCACTGGTCATGAAAGAGATCAGTGACATGTGGCAAGATGAGAGTCTCACCCCGACACTCAATATGAAAGAAGTCGAAGCAATACATAAAGTAAATGCAATCTAAATACGATGTAAAAAATGGGTCTAAAACAAAAGGAGCCAACATAATAAGCTACAACAGGAAATGGAACACTACACTACTATCCCATAGGACTTATTTCCTACTCTACTTTATTTTTTTATGTGGCATCAGGCACCATCAATATAGTACAATTTCAAAATTTGTGCATTCATAGGCAAAGGCAAATTTTCTCCATCCAAGTAGTTGAGGTAGAAAGAATTAGCTCTAGTCATAGCTTCAATCTATAAGGTCCCAACCACAAACTTGTCAAACTTATTGTGCTTCCATGGATTTTCTCTCTTCTTGTCCCACATAAAGACTAGATCTCCTTTTCTTAATAAGCTTTGATGAGCTCTTTGGTTAGTTGTACCTTTTACCCTATGTTGATATTTGACTAGATGATCTAAATCTCCTCTCAGTTTCATCAAGTTCAATCAATTGATTAATCCTGGTTTGGACTATTGCTTGGTTTGTAGTGAAGTGTTACAATAGTTGATATAGTGGAATCTTTAAATGTATTGGAAATGTAACCTCCATTCCATAAACCAATTCAAATGGGCTCTTCCTTGTAGCCTCTTTCTTCATGATACAATCTACCCATAATGCATGCTTTATTTTACTATTCCAAGACTTATTATTGTCACCTGTTGTCCGCCAATATGCACACCAACAGCGGAAATCTTTCGAAAGCTGTCTCTTCACTGCAAGTGAGAGAGGTGTGGCCTTGGGGGCAAGCAATGAGCCAGGTACTGTCACCTGAATCCCAGTTCCTCCGTTTAGGCAAACTCCTAACGAAGCTAAGGGGGGTAGTCCCTAAAAGAGAGTTTCACTAAGGCTCTAGTATTTATAGTGTTTTTAGGTGTTGTGATGCGGATGGGTGTTTTTTAGGAGTTTTTGTGAAATGAAAGATAATTATAAAACTTTAATGCGAAACAAGATAGCGCAATCCACGTTGCAACAGAAGATAAGGGATGCACTTGAACAAGAAGCAAATCACTTTTTACACAAATTAAGACAAATAATCCAATATAGATATTTAAGCAAAACAAAGATATATGATGAAGGACCAGTGCCTTATGGAGTCAAGAAATAAAAGCGATTGTAAAGTTTACAATCGCTTTTATTTCTTGACTCCATAAGGCACTGGTCCTTCATCATATATCTTTGTTTTGCTTAAATATCAATATTGGAGTTTACAATCGCTTTTATTTCTTGACTCCATAAGGCACTGGTCCTTCATCATATATCTTTGTTTTGCTTAAATATCTATATTGGAGTATTTGTCTTAATTTGTGTAAAAAGTGATTTGCTTCTTGTTCAAGTGCATCCCTTATCTTCTGTTGCAACGTGGATTGCGCTATCTTGTTTCACATTAAAGTTTTATAATTATCTTTCATTTCACAAAAACTCCTAAAAAACACCCATCCGCATCACAACACCTAAAAACACTATAAATACTAGAGCCTTAGTGAAACTCTCTTTTAGGGACTACCCCCCTTGGCTTCGTTAGGAGTTTGCCTAAACGGAGGAGCTGGAATTCAGGTGACAGTACCTGGCTCATTGCTTGCCCACAAGGCCACACCTCTCTCACTTGCAGTGAAGAGACAACTTTCGAAAGATTTCCGCTGCTGGTGTGCATATTGGCGGACAACATCTTTGGCGCCGCTGCCGAGGACAAATCTTTTTGTTCCTGGACGACCTTAGTTTTTTCTAGTTTGTTTTACCTTTTGATAGATTCTCATATCTATCTGGCGACTCCACTTCACCTTTTTACTTTGGTAGATTTTTAGTTTAATCACTCTCTGAAATTAGACTTGGATTCACCTGGCGACTCCACTGTCAGTTAACACATCAAGGTATTCAACTAGAAGAAACTCTGAAGGCTTGCTTAGTTTTATCCCTGAGCCTGAAAAGGTTTATAGGAGGAGACTAAACAAGCTTGCTTCTCGTAGAATTCTTGAAAATCTTAGAGAGTTTCACTAAGGCTCTAGTATTTATAGTGTTTTTAGGTGTTGTGATGCGGATGGGTGTTTTTTAGGAGTTTTTTGTGAAATGAAAGATAATTATAAAACTTTAATGTGAAACAAGATAGCGCAATCCACGTTGCAATAGAAGATAAGGGATGCACTTGAACAAGAAGCAAATCACTTTTTACACAAATTAAGACAAATACTCGAATATAGATATTTAAGCAAAATAAAGATATATGATGAAGGACCAGTGCCTTATGGAGTCAAGAAATAAAAGCGATTGTAAACTTGACACAAGTGCTTAAAATGGAACAATTTGTGAGAACGTTATGCAGCTTATCTTGGTAAATTAAAAGTTTTAATTGTCTTGTTTATTAAGGCTAAAACCAAAGGTATCAAAAGATGGTGGAACCCTGCCCAAGAAAAATACTGGCAACCCTAAGTGACCTGTCGGAAGCACCCAGATTCAAAAGGATAGGTGTCCAATGTTTGAACCGCCCCTGAGTCTGACAGTGGATTCCCGACGCCACCTCTCGTGGGAAGAACAGTATTTTGCCTTGGTTGAGGTTTTGGGTAAAAATTTTAATTAAGTTATCGATCGTAAATTATCAAGTCTTCCACCTTTTTGAGTACTAGCCCAACCTTTTCAGGTTGGCAGAGCATACGGGTGTAGGACAGAAACCAAGATAAATTAATTAAAGGGTGTGTGAGTGGAAATTTTTTATTATTAGAAAGCCTTGTTCAACTCTCCGACAGAGAGCGCTCTTGACTTGGTCTTATGACCACAGTTCAAGAGACTTGCTAGATTAACAATGCCTAATGCAGGGAAATGCAAGAAACTAAAATGCCCTCCGACAGAGGGTGCTCTTGACTTGGATTTGGCCAAGTTCAAGAGACTCTGGTTTATTTTAAGAAGCAGATAAATTGTAGTAGCAGTGTATCTTAACTTGAAATAGATTTTAGGCAATAATATTGATCACAAGATATAAATCACCACTAACAATAATGCTTGCAAGATAAACAAATCTAGTGTTCTACCACACAACTTTAATCTACTAGGTGGGATTGATCCCCGAAACAGGATCAACCACTAGAACCGCTTGCACTTGAGAACTTCCAGCTAGCTGAAAGCTCTGCCAAGGAAACCGACGGGGATGGAAGAGTAACCACAAATTATGTGGTCCTGCCCTTGAGACGAAATCTCAAGGATACAACTTCCGGCTGAGGGCTTTGGAAGAGAAGCAAGAAAACAATAAAATAAAACTAAACTACCCAAGAATCTCTTTCAGGTCAAAGACCCTACTCGGGAGAGCATGGGGGTAAGTGAATATGGAAGATAACTTTGAATGACTTATTAAGCAAAATACTAATCTAAGAATATGAGATCACAAATCTAAGCTAAATCAAATCCCCAAGACCCAACACTCTTCCCCAAATGGGGAAGAAAACCCAAGAATGGAGGACCTCTCCACTATAAATCTTATTAATCTTTTACAAGTGCCTCAAGGGAAAATCCTTGGAAGGTCTTTAATGACTATCTATGAATAACTTATAAAAATTGGAAAAAATGGAGCCCTCAATGGCTTTTACAAAGGATAAGAGGAATCTAGCTTTGCTTGTTTGTCCTTTTGGTGTTTTTTAATGGCTTCTCGCCTTGAAGTTTCTTGACTTCTACTCCCTGGAAAAAATCTATAACAAAATAATTGCTCCAATACCCATTAGCATTAGTAATTTAAACAACAAATTGACACTAGCTAATGTCCTAGATCCGCAAATTTCACCAGGCAAATGATAAAACCAGGGCTTGTTTTGTGATGTAAAATGAAAGTATTTTAAACAAAACTAAACTATTTGCAAGTGTTGAATTGACCAACTAAATTGGCAGCCATACATGTGGATTTCAAGGACAGTCAACGTATAAATATCTTAGCTTGCAACCAATAGAACACACTTTATGATAGTCAACTGAATGTGCAATGAATGTCGAAAAAACAACAATCTTTGGGACAGTCTAGTTCAAGATAGATGATAACCAACAAGCCTTTTGACAGTAGGAGTTTGAAAAGCAGTCAACAAAAGTTTAAACCAAACAGTGCTATAACAGTCCTCTAGTATTTCATATGGCAGCCAACAGTATTTTAGACAAAACAGTGTGATAACAGTCCTCTACTAGTTCATATGGCAGTCAAACAGTCCTCTAGTATTTCATATGGTAGTCAAACAGTCCATAGGACAGTCAACACAAGTTTGTAATGATGGCCACCGACACAACAAGATATGGATTTCAATACATGTTTGGCAAAATTTGAGACTAGACGGTAACCTTAGGAAAAGATTTATGATAACACCCCTAACAATGCAATTAACTATAAAAACCTAACAAAGCTAGTAGCTAATCTAGCATGTCATAAGATATGAGTGTTTAAGTCTTGAAGTGCAAATTAGCTAGTTTAACGAATTAACTAGATTCTAAATGATACAAAGTAAGATCCTCAAATGTAAAGAAAACTAACAACTAGCATACATCTAATCACTTGATTGTTTGCTTTGATGTGTTTTTATGTGTTTAGGGCTGATATGAAAATGGACAAGGAGGAAAGATGAGCAAGAATGAAAGGTATGAGAGATAGGTGGGGCGAATGGGGTGAAGGGTAAAGACCTAAAAGAAGAGGAAGGAAGCACTAAATGGCTAAGACGAGAGGAGGAGGATGACCTTTCTAGGATGGACGAGAAGGCAAAAAGAAGACCACAACGAATGGGGGAAGAAACCAATGTGGAGAGGGGACGAGGGCTAGCAATCAAATCAAAAGGGGTTTCAAATGAGAAGACAAGATGGCTTGAAGAATGGGAAGCCTAGGGTAACCAATAAACAATATTTTGAATATAAGAGATGGATCTTTGAAATCAAACCCCTTTATGCCACCATCTTGGTGTTGTGAGGTCGACTTTGGGAGATCCTGCAATGTATGAATGTTAATGGAAAGATTTGTTCTTTGAAGAGATGGAGGAGACAACCTAGTTCCAACTCCTCTTCATAGCTTTATAGATCTGCAAAATGTATCACTTACAAACAAGATTGATCAAATATAGTATGCCAAGTTGAAAGGGACAAGAAGAGTGTTAGTATTTCCGACTACAATCCACTACTTCCCAATCACAAACAACTCAACATCAATGGACAAAATTGAACCCAAATGCCCACCCTATGGACTTGGAAAAGTCTTCTAAGCTTAAATAATTTGATCAAAACATGGAACATGTAAGCAAAAACCATAAAGCAATATCACCTTGATTATATTGAAGCACTTTCCATGAACAAGATCGACACACCATATGGACCTCCAAAGCCACTTTATTTCAATTAGCAAAAGCTATAACACATATACAATTTTGGCAGAGTAAGTTTGCCTCAAATTTTCCATGAGATAATAACCCCTAATGGGCCTCTCTTTATAGAAAAACCTAAAAGCTAACCCTAGGTCGAATTAGCCATGAGCATAGGTCGAATTTCAATCAAATCTTAAGCTTGGAGAGATAGAGTCGAGTTTGAGGTAGGTGGAATGGTACTAGGTGGCAAAACTCGACTTGAGGTAGGTGTGAATGGTAGCATTACCCAATAGCCAAGTTACAACAAGGAAATGCGACCTAAGGTGAGGATTAACGTGAGCTTATGTGGAGGGCGAGCTTGGATGTGATGGAGACAAATGGAAGGGCGAGTTAACATGGAAATGGCAAGTGGCCTTTGGTAGGTACTAACTCGTATATGTGTAGCTTTGGGAGTATCACAACCACTCACCACATTCCACATGGTTTAAACTCGAGCTCCATGGAGATTGACGTGAGGAAGGTAGATATGCGAGCTAGTTTGTGAGGGAGACACGTGGTAATAGGTAGGTGTAACTCGAATCATACAAGGAGCCAAGCTATGGTGGATAAGGTGAGTCAATAGGGCACCTACCTCAAGCTATAAATGCAAGCCACCAACCCAACCATGAATTGACACATCAACAAATCGAATTTCTCATGAAGGAGGGCGAATTGCCTTGAAAGGATAATGATTTGGTGACTGGATGGATGACTGGATGGGCTCGGAGTTGATTGGAATCTTCCTAAATGCTCATTGCCATGTCATTTAGCCTTTTATTTTAATCAAATTGATTAATTTTGGAGAGATTTGGATTTTCTCCAAAATATTCAATTTTATTATTTTAATTAATAATTTCTTTGTAAATGGCTTTTCAGAGAAAATATTAATTATGAGGCCAAATTGACATCCGAAAGTCGGGTTTAGCTGCTCCATGGGTCATGTGTGATTTTTGGCTTATGAAACGAGCCATCAAACACTAAGTTCGGACCCCGGATGACTGACATATTACAGACTCAAATTTCTCTATTTAAACTATAGAGAAATTTAATTAAAATTTAAAAAATAATTAAAAATTAAAAAACCCCAATTTCGACGCGTCCGGTAAAATTTTTTTTCGAAATTTTTTTCTGGGGGTCCTAGAGACTTAGGACATGACCAAAACCTATTCTAATAGTGTCTAGTAGGTTTATACATTATAGTTGGACCCTAATAACCCCCCATGGCCAAATTTCCAAAATCGGGCATTCCAGCTTTGGAGGAAGCGGGAGAAAAACCAAGAGATTATATTTCACCTGAAGCAAAGTATAATCTGACGGTGAAAAAACTCCCTAGAATACCTTAGTTGTTTAATCCAGTCATGGGGAACCGAGCCACTCAGACCCTACTAGCACACTTTGATACAAACCCCCATGGGGCCATGGTCATGTCGACTCAAAAACAAAACCGGCTAGCCAAAACTGGCTAGACCCAAATACAATGAAACCTAGATACTCTGGAAGCGAACACTGATGTGTTCCAACACTGGCGGCTCAATAAGGTTTCAACTATTTGTACAAATCAGTTGATAACATCTAACAACCTTCTTTGTAATAGTCATGTGATTTTTGTTGTTGGACTCCACCAAACCATTTCCCTATGGGTAATAGTTAGATGAGTGAGATAAAATAATCCCATACTTGAAACAAAAGTTGGATAAACTGATCGAACTGAAAGACTTGTCATTATCAGTAGTGATCTTGGCTAGAATGCCAAATATGATAATTATTTTATCTTCTAGCAATTCAATTACCACTTTATTTGTCACTCTCCTCATGTGTATGGCCTCATCCCACTTGGTGAAATAATCAGTAGCAGTTAAAGTCCATCAAAAAATGTTGCTTGAGTGTTCTTTGAATCCTCCTATAAAATCTAGGCCCCATTACTGAAATGATGCCTCAACCACTATAGGCTACCAAATGTTTCCTACCCATAAAACAATTAGCAAGGATGACATGACCTGACAAAATGGTGGACATCAACGAATAATGTTGGGAAATGCTATCTTGCCCTCAATATTTTATGTGTAGTAGTCCTAGCGGCATCAGGTCCACCATGATGCATTACATGCAACTCCATCATCGACCTCCTCAATTCATCCTCATCAATGCACCTAAGAACTAAGTTCAACTAATCCTTCAATATTTCTCCATCCCATGCCTCCCTAAATGATACGATACCTTGATGCTTTTTAACCTGTGTGCTCTCCTTCCATGCTCACTTAATCCATCTGGAAAATAAATATTCTTCATATGCTACATAATGTCTGCATACCAACTATGATGTTCCAAATCATCTCGGATTGCAGAATGAAGTCAACACCACAAAGATTCAATGCCTTCTCATTGATTTCAACAAGTATTTTGCCAGTCCTTGCCTCCTTCCAATTTTAGTGGGCTTGATCTCCAAATCATACTCTTGAATTCTCGATACCCACTTTCCTATGATCCTAAGGCAATCTTGCTAAGCTAATAAATCTTTAAAAGATGCATGGAGAACATACACAATAATCTTGGAATACCCAATATACCCCTTGAAATTATTTAGTGATTGAAACAGTGGATAAGCTTGCTTCTCCATTATTGACTATTTCAATTCTTAGTCACTAAGGGCCTTTCTCATAAAGTCAATTGGTTGTTCCATATTATGATCATTCTTTTGCAATAAGACTTGCAATTATCCTCGAAATAAAAATAAAAAAGATCTGAAAACTCTTCAGATAATTTGGACTAACCAATATTGGACTTGCGGAAATGACATCCTTTATGTTCTAGAAAGTGTTCTTGCTTTCTTCATCCCACTTGAATTCAACATCCTTCATTAAAAGGTTTCATATGTGCAAAGTCGGGGATGAATCGCCTTATGAATTTTTTTTGTCAAAAAATGACTGTACTTGCTACTTATTCTCTAACAAGGGGACTTCCTTGATAGCTTCCACTCTCTTTGGGTCAATTCTTATACCATCCTTTGATACTATGTGACCCAACAACTTCCCTTCATCCACACCAAAAGTAGGACTTTTTGGGATTAAGAGATATCCCATATTTCCCACATCTCTCAAAGACTTGCCTTAGATGTCTTACATGATCACTCTTGTCCCTTGAGAAGATGGTTAAGTCATCTTGATAAATTTCAATGATTTTTCCTATGATATCTCTGAAGGAAAAATCTATGGCCCTCTGGAACGTAGATCTGACATTCAATAATCCAAAGTGCATCCTACGATATTCAAACATTCCCTAGGGTGTGGTGGAGGTTGTCTTATGCTGGTCTTCTTCCTTTACCATATTGTAATTGTAACCTAAGAAACGGTAAACCATCCATCATAGATAATATCCCTGATCATGTGACTCTTTGCAGTAGGAGTTCCATGTTTGGAAGAGGGTAGTTATCTTTTAGTGATAATTGATTTAAATTTCTAAAATTAACCTACAACCAGATCTCCCTATTCTTCTTTCTTACTACGACAAGATTTGCTTCCCAGGATGAATTCCTTGTTAGTGCTATAATCTAAGAATTCAACATTTTTTGAAGTTCCTTTTGAACTAGATGAGCAAGCTTTGGATTGGTATGTCTTTGCTTTTGCTTGAAAGGTAGTATGCTGAAACACGTTTCCCTTATAAGCCTTAAGAACCTTGTAAGTCTAGTAAAAAACATCCCTATACTCCCTATTGAGATTTTCTATCTCCCTTCTCTCCTCAACAAAAGTATTCTTATGGGTGCATTAGCATAGTCATCAACCCAAGTTGATTCATAACCTTTAATGTCCACATTAGTTGAAGCTCTTGAATCAAGCATGCAATTTCGAAGGAGTAGGTCATTAATCATAATGTTATATAGAAAGGAGCATGATCACCATTTCTCCTTCCTTGTTTCATTGCTTGGAAAACAATTGGGAAGTCCTAATTTACTTCTTCATTCATTAGAAATCTCCTCAATTTCTCTTTCTGAGACAAAATCTTTTCTAATTGAAACAGAGGAAAATAAAACTTTATTTTAGACAATTCATTGTCTAAATCAATATTTAAATCCACATCTGAACTCATCGACTATTTACCTAATGTTGAACCCTTATAAGTTTTGTTTGATACATTGGGTTGCTTGTTCATATGTTCCCCTGGCTGCAATTTCTACACCACAAATCCAATTGTGTTTCTCCTTTGATAAGTCTTAAGGATTCTTTCTCTAACTATCCTCCTTATCTCTTCCTAAGAAGGCATCAGACCGTATATTTTTGTGAGCTTATATGCATCCACACTTTTCCCTTTAATTTGTTGCATCTGTTCACTAGTCACTGAGAAAGTCTTCCCCTTAAGGTTGCAAATGAACTCCTCTTCAACATAATTTATATTATCGATATCACCCAGATCTTCATTACTCATTTGCCCTTCTATTTGAGGTGCAATACATGATGCCTCATCATGTAAATATTGGCCCTTTCTGCACGAAGGGAAATTCTCTTCATTAATCATGTTCGGCTGATTTATAGGCACAGGAGGTCTCTGATATTGGGGAATTCTCGATCTGTCCCATCCCATATTTCTTATCTGGAACTGATTTTGGAAAGTTCTTTCCAAACAAAGAAAATTGTTATTGGTCATTATGGTCACATTTTGCTACTGAGCAAGGGTGGTGGTAATTTCCGTTAGGGTCTTGACTCTTAGTCAATCATGCTATAGCATCAAGAGAGGGATATCTTGAATTAAGAGCTCTTGGTTTTGTTTTTACTTTTTTCTTTTAATGTTGAAGCTCTAAAGGAACTGAAAATATCCATCTTGCCAAAAACCGAGAATTTCTCTTCTATTTTGCTTGTTGTGTCTTGGGCTACTTTCAAAGTAGCCAAAGCTTTATGCCTCAAGTAAAATCCAAATGAACCATCAAATTAGTTAGTATAGTACAATAAGAGAGCATTGTTCTTAGGTTTGATTTCTTGGGGTATCATTGAATTCCCTCACTATTTCATTTTCTTTCTTGATTTTTTGAGTTCATCTATCAAGAATCTATCATCCTTTTTAACTTCCCATTATTTTAGAAATGTCTCTCTGAATTGTTCCCAATTTTTAATGTTTCTATCATCTAAATTCCATAACCATATCCTAGCATCTTCTTCCAACAAAAGTGTAAAAAGTTTCACCACAACATCCTCATGGTCATCTTCTATCTCATGCTCAACCATAGCATCCTGAAATTTAGTAATATTATCTTTAGCCATTACAACGTTATTACCCAAGAACTTGGGACTCCACTTATTGTACTTCTCAGGCATGTCTTGAGGTGCACCCTTGGATAGCTGATATATCCAAAGGCATGTAAAGGTTACTCTTCCACGAGGCTATGAATGGAGTAGGAGCTCTCTCCTGGATTGATGAACAATCCTCTTATGTCTTGAATAATTTCCTTTTATAGAAACTTGGGAAACCTTGTTTAATCTCCTTCTATAGACATTTTCCAAATCAACAAACCTTGGAACAAGTCTTTGGGATGAACTCCTTGTGGAGTATCTCCTAGTTGTATTTTCTTCTTGTGGAGCTCCTAGATGAGCTGTCACAATATTAGTTTCTTTCATAGCTCATCAATGTGTTGATGCACATCTTCAAGATCCATGAAGTAAACTTTATCCCTTGTAACGACTCCAAAATATTACTGCTCAAACCTCTGCCCACAATGTCAAAGCCCTGATTCTCAAGGTGAAGACTCAAGGGTAACTTAGAGAGGGTATCCAACGTCACCTCAATGACCCTCTCCCACTCTGTAGGATAGCTTTAGACTAACTCAAGGGAGGGATCCTTGTATGGTTTTCTAATTCAAAGGTAATGGATAATCTTATAAGGATTATTTAGTTGGGAATGTGCATGTGAAAAGTGGATTTGCAACATTTTATTATTTATATTTTCTGGGCAGAAAAATAAGTGTTTATGGCTGTGAGTATGTGGTTCAGATCTGCAGAATTTTTTGGTTAATTCCAGCTCTATTAACTTCAAAAATCAGATTTTTGCAATATGGACTAGTTATTCAAATTTGATCATAAATGCTTCCTTTACCAGCCCTTATGATGACAAAAAGAGTCTTTTGCTGTAAAATAAGAGATCTATAAGGTTGGTTTCTCAAGTATAAATTCCAGATCTCAACGAAAACCAACAAGAGGGTTTCTCATTGGCTTTCTGATTGAAATGAAAACTCAGATCTTTCCTTATTATTTCAGATTTCAGACCAGCAAAGTAAATGAATGAAAATTATGAATTTGATGGGTTGGAAAGCAAGACTAGTGCCTACAAATCTTGTTGGGTGATGGGGTCTATGGGAGTAGTTTATTAAACCTTGTTTCATGAAGAAATCACAACTATAGATGGTATATACATGCCACAACCATATATCTTATTGTTGTTCATAAAACCATAATTTAAATCTAGAATCCTTGTAAAGGAAATTTCATCAATCATGCGTGCATTAGGAGAGGATTTACAATTGAAGAAGTTAATTTCCAGTTTATTCTTATCAAGAAATATGACTTCCATTCACAACTTTCAACTATAAATAACCCAGAATTTTTTAGAGGAAATAAACTGTCCAACAATTTCACATAAATAAGGAACAAGTATACCCGGATTCATGTTCCCATTACATCATTGAAGAGACAGAAACTCCAGCGTTTGTATTTAACAATTAAGAACCAAATGCACCCCATACAAGCTCCAATAATTCACTAACATTAGTTCACATAATAGCCTAGTGTGTCTCCACAACTTTCAACAACCATTACAATAGGAGAAGCCTTGCTTAAATAGAGTTTTGGCTCAACAACCTCCAAAATAAAATAATACCATTTTTGCCAAAACCCTAGATCTTTTCTAAAAACGCATAAACTAGCATTATCTTCCAAATGCACCCTGTTGTCAGCCGAGATGCACACCAGCAGCAGAAATCTTTCGAAAGCTGTTCTCTCACTACAAGTGGGGAAAGTGTGGCCTTGGGGGCAAGCAATGAGCCAGGTACTGTCACCTGAATCCCAGCTCCTCCGTTTAGGTTAACTCCTAACGAAGCTCAGGGGGGTAGTCCCTACAAAGAGTTTACTATGGCTCAATGTGTTTTAGTATATTTTAATGTATGGTGATGCGGATGGGTGTTGTTTAGGAGTTTTTTAAAGATGAAGAGATCACAAATTTACTTTAGATAAAACACAAGGTAAAATGCAATCCACGTTGCAATACAAGATTGCAAGAATAGCAGTATATCAAAGACTTGCGAAAATGAGATAGCATCCACAGATAAATGACTTAAATGGACAAATGGCCCAACAATATGAATATATGAAAATGTAACAATTAGATCAGTGCCTTATGGAGTAAAAAATTGTATAGTGCTGGGGGATGCTGAAAGTACAAGTC
This sequence comes from Larix kaempferi, assembly GCA_027924585.1. Lineage (NCBI taxonomy): Eukaryota > Viridiplantae > Streptophyta > Pinopsida > Pinales > Pinaceae > Larix > Larix kaempferi. Next base: position 6,036,907 of record BSBM01000569.1, read on the forward strand.
TTGGAGAACCGTTCGTGAGATCATTGTGCAGATTATCTTGGTAAATTTAAAGTTTTAATGGTCTTGTTTATAGGCTAAGAACAACAAGGTAAATCAAAAGACCGGAAAGGTATACTTTCAGTGGCTTCCCCTTCTGATGGTAAGACAGACTGCCCAGATTTCAAAGAGTAGGTGTCTAAAGAATTAACCACTCTGATGTGTAGACAACGGTAATTTATGGCCCCACCAGGTTTACGAACTTTGCCCACTACCTGAGTATGTCTCGAATATTCAACGCCGGTTCGTTGGTTGTGGGGGTGAGAATTTTATTATGTTATAGAAAATTATCAAATCCAACACCTTTCTGAGTACTAGCCCAACCTTTTCAGGTTGGCAGAGCATACGGGTGTAGGATAGCAACCAAGATAAATTTATTAAGGGGATGTGAGTTGAAAGTTTTATTGTTGTTTGAGCACACAGTTCAGCTCTCCAACAGAGAGTGCTCGACTTTGTCTTATGACAAGGTTCAAGAGACTTAGTTATTCTATATGCCTAATGCAGGGAAAATGCAATTTTAATATGTTCTTCGACAGAGAGTGTTCTTGACTTGGGTTATTGCAAGTTCAAGAGGCTTTGTTCTTTATTAAAATAGAGACAGCTTGTACGTAAAGAAGAGCACTTTTTTCAAAGTAAATAAAATGAAAAGATCAAATGAAAGAGAAAGAACAAGGCCAAATTGAGTTAACTAACCAAGAAATAAACAACAAGGTTTGATCAACCTCCGAACAAGGTGACCACTAGAACCACCAGTCCTTGAGACCTTCCAGCTAGCTGAACTTCGACAAGGAGTCTAATGGGGATAGAGAAGCTACCACAAAATAATGTGGTCCTCGGGATGAAATCCCAAGGTTGCTAACTCAAGTCAAAACTTGGAAGAGAGTTAATCTAAGTACAAAAATAAACTTTAACCTAGAAAATTTGAAATAAATCTAAACTAAAGCATGCATAAAACAGTCTTCCCCAAATGGGGAAGGAGAAACAAAGTGTGGGAGGCCTTATCCCACCTAGCGTTTTTATTAATTGATTTACAAGTGCCTTTGGGAATGGAACCCTTGAAAGGTCTTTTAAGAGAAATAAACAACTATGGAAACAAAACTTTAGGAGCCCTTAATGGCTTTTACAAAGGAGAGTGTATACAAATTCTCTTATTGGTTCAGATCTTCTCCTTGGATTAGATTTTGATCTTCTTTTGAGTCTTGTTTTCACAAATCTTTCTTCTCTTTCAAGAACCTACACAAGCTTAGCCCAACTTCAACAATGCACCCATTAGATGTTAGTGAAAATCAAAACTTTGAACCTAAGTGCAAATCTAAGATCTAATCTATATGCCAAATCCTAAATGCAAACTTTAAACACTTTCAAATGAGATCTAAGCTATAAACTTTAACAAACAATGCAAAACTTAGAACTCTGAAATGAGACTAAACTATTGAAAAATGTAAATTCTAAAGTATGAACTAAGATCTAACACTAACAATTTTATGTTTTTTTTTTTTTTTATGTGTGTAGGGCAGGCTTAGAGATGGACGAGAGGGCAGCCAAAAGGGAAGGTAAGTGGCTGCTAACAGAAGTATGATGGGGCAGCGAGATGAGGGATGAAAGGGGAGCCCAAAAACTTTGATGGAAGAAAGGAAAAAAAGGTAGATAGAACAAGGATAAAGGTAGGGAAAGGAGCCCTAAATGGAGATGGACGAGAGCATGAGGAAGGGCTGCAAACAGAAGTGAAATGGGACAGCAAACAGAAGTGAAAAGAGGTGCCCAAACAGTGGGCTAAAGACAGCCCAAGAGGTGGGTGAAGAGTGTCCCAAAGGGCAAGGTAAAAAGGCTTGCAAAAGAAGGAAAACGAAAGGGTAAAGGAGGGCAAAACAAAAGGTGAGAAGACTAGCAAAGTAGAGGATGGACGAAGCTAGAAAGGTTGAGGAGGAAGACTAGGATGGAAGAGGAAAACGAAAGAGGCAAAAAGTCAAGCAAGCCAAAAACCAAAGGCAAGCTAAACAATGTTTCCAAATTTGGAGAAGAATAGAGCCTTGGATTTCCACAGTTTAGATAGGTAGATCAAGTAACCGATTGAAAACTTGTTGAAAGTTTGATGGAAGAAGCAAGAACTCCTTGTTTCTCGATTTTGTAAAGTTTAAACTTCTTTGGCAACCTGCAGAGTGAAAGTGAAACCTACAAAAAACCTTGCACTTTGGGAAAATACCTGCAAAACCAATATACTCAAGAGAAAAGCATAGATTTATAGTTGCTTGTGCTAGATTGTTAGCCCTTTTGAATTATAAATCTATAACTTAAAAATCCAAAGTACATAAGCAAAACACGATATCACCTTGTTACAATATGAAGTATGGCCACCAAGAGCCTCCACAATTGACCTCCAAAGTCTCAACTTTATTCAATAATTAAACAGGTTACAAAAATCCTCCAGAGTTTCTTTGCTAAAAGATCCATGAGGAATGAGGAGAAAAGCCCTCATAATATAACAAAAGATAAGAGCCAGCCTACCCTAATTCGAATTGGCATGAAAGAGAGCCAATGGCACTAGTCACAAATTCGAACTCCACCATAAATCCAATCAAAATCCATGCTAAGCCAAGCTTTGGAGTGCTAACTCCACCAAACAATTCGAGTTGCATTGAATTAGGGTGGGGAGGTGGCCTCCAACTAGGCAAGGCACCCCCCACTCCCTCTTTGGAAGTATCACCATCAAATAGATAGATGCCAAGTGTAATACGTGAGCCCCGCAAGGCGAATGTGTGAGCCTCTTTGGAGATGGCGTGAATCCTCCATAAGTTAATGCTTGAGTGGATGTAGGAGTGTTTGTTGAGTTGTATAAGGAGCCAAGCCACTTGATTGCACAAATTTAGGAAGGTGCCTACCATAGGCTTTAATGCCATCCAACCAACCCATCAATCACTTGACACATCACCAATTCGAGTTCTGCATGTATGAGGGCGAATTTACTTGAAGGAGATCTCATCTGGTGACCGGATAGCTGACTGAATGATGACTGAGATGATTGGAATCTTCGTTAATGCCTAGTGCCATGTCAATTAGCCTTTTATTTTAATCCATATGGATTATTTTGGAGAGATTTGGATTATCTCCAAATATTCAATTTTTAATATTTTAATTAATAATTTCTCTGTAGATGGTTTTTTTTGAGAAATGATTAATTATGAGGCTGAATTGGCATACGAAACTTAGGATAAACTGGTTCGGGGGTCATGAATGATTTTTGGCTTAAGGTTGGAGCCTTCAATCACCGAATTCGGATCCCGGATGACTGACATATTACAAATTGAAATTTTTCCATTTAAACTATGGAAAAATTTATTAAAAATTTAAAAATAATTAAAAACCCAAAACCGGAGGACCCGGTAAAAATTTTTCGAAATTTTTTCTGAGGGTCCTAGTGACCCAGGACATGACCAAAACCTATTCTAATAGTGTCTAGTAGGCTTATATACATCAGTTGGACTCTAATAACCCCCCATGGCTAAAATTTTCAAAATCGGGCATGCCAGCTTTGGAGGAAGCGGGAGAAAACCTCATCGATTATAGCTTGGCCATAGGCAAAGTATAATTGACAAGGGAAAAAACTCCCTGGAATACCTTAGTTGCTTAACCAAGTCATGGGGGACCGAGCCACTCAGAATCCTACTAGCACACTTTATTACAAACCCCGTGGGGCCATGGTCATGTCGACTGAAAAACAAAACTGACTAGCCAAAATTGGCTAGGCACAAATGAGGGATCATCTGATACACTGGAGTACAAACATTCATCATCATGTTTGTCAAATGAGGACTCTTCAGATAATCCAACTATAGTACAAAAAAGTTGGTAACACACCCCATACAAGCTCCAATAATTCACTAACATTAGTTAACAAAATAGCCTAGTGTGTCTCCACAACTTTCAACAACCATTACAATAGGAGAAGCTTTGCTTAAATAGAGTTTGGCTCAACAACCTCCAAAATTAAAATATTACTTTTTTTGCGAAAACCCTAGATCTTTTCTAAAAACGCATAAACTAGCATTATCCTCCAACTAACTTGAGAATACAAGTCAAACAAACAATAAAATAGTAATACCCATATCACATGTCAATCTCCAAATATGAGAGCTCAAGAGAGGTGTACCCTCCTACAAATAGCAAGAGAAATGACTCAATACTCTAACGTCTTCTTCAAAGCAAGTTGGTGGACTATGTCAAGATACCAAGAAAATTATAAAATACTCCTCCATGAGGTGTGCCCTCCTAAATATATCCAACAAACCAATATAATAATGTAAGTGAGGTGCGCTCCACAAGAAAAAGAGTCCACACATGTGAGATATTCAAAAGACAATGAGGGGTGCTCCTAAAAAAGAGTGCATGTAACCACCTAGTAATGTCACATGTGGTCTTCAAGATGACTAACAAGTGAATAATTAATAAAATAATGCCATGAGTCATATGTCAAGTCAACCATATTTTAACTAACTCCCAAGAAGAAGGGAATGACCCTTACTCAACAATAAAATAATAATATATCAAGAGTGCCTCAACATATGTGCCATTCTAGTATAGTGACCCACTAGAAAGCATAAAAAAGCTCATACTATAACTTCTCCAATGTGAATTTAGCCCAAATAAACTAGGGTACTTACATGATACCTCACTCTTTAGTCAAAGAAATGGTTAAAATAATTGTTAGGAGATCTAGAATTCTCATCTCAAGTGTGGACAAGGTGAGTGCCCTTCCATAAGCATGTATAAACCAGTAAAAACTAACCCCAAGTGTGAAAAGGTGCCAAATGAACAAAGGTGCTCAAGCAATAGCCCTCTCATGTCAAACTATAATCAAAACCATATAATTAATTTCCACGTGTGCTAGAGACGGGGCACTCCATCAGATAATCAAGCATATGTTTTTTTTCCAGTTAGAGGTTCAACCTCCACACATTGGCTTTGGTCTAAGTCCTTTGGGTAGTCATCAATTACTAGTTGGCTGCCACTTGGGGGGTTATACCATTTAGTAGATTCCCTCCTGCTACATTGAGGCCTGGGCACCTTGTTGAAAACCCCAACTAGTGCATCTAAACTCAAATTGGTAGCACTTGGACATGAACCTAAGACCTCCTAGAGCCCCAAAGGATTGGAGGGTGGTTGTCATGACCTCAGGAGAAGTGCCCCAATTGCTTTCTGTTTTCTTCTCCAAGGAGCGTGCAGCACTGATGTGTTTCGTCCATGTTACCCCCTATTTTGACAGGGGTGTGCACATATGAGATGCTTTCACATCTTTCAACAGGTTTCTTTCCAGGACTACAGGGAGTTAATGAGGAAGGAAGAGTGGCAAATCGGTTGTTTTACTTGTCCGATCCTCCAAACATTTTTTGGATGTAGTGAAATGTGCCAGCTGCTCTTCATCTTTAGCTAATAGCTGGAAAAAGAACTTGTTGAAAATCTTTCTGCCCTTCGGTTTTCCAGTCTTGTTCTTTAACCCTTGTGGTCAGGGCAATGTATAAGGAATGTACAACTGATTTCCTCTGAGGATTTTGGAACTGAAGGCCAAGGAGAGTGCTTTGACAACTATGGGATCATCAAGGACATAATGCAGAATCACCTGCTTCAAATATTAGTTCTTTTTGCAATGGAAACACCTGTTAGTTTGGATGGAAGAGACATCAGAAATGAAAGGGTCAAAGTGCTATGTTCAATAAGACCCTTATAACTTGAAAATATAGTAACTGGGCAATGCAAAAGCCATGTTAGGGGAGATATAAGATACCCTAGATATGTTGATGATAATATAGTACAAAACAACAGCCTTACTCCAACATTTGCAGCAGCAGCTGGAGATACCCAAACAGGTTGGGATACTAATCAGTTTCTTACGGATATTGCAGAAAGCAGAAAAAGTTGAAGAGGTGCCTGTTTTGAGATTGTTCTAATCGGGGATCTTCTAGCATTAAAAGAAGACTATAGAAAACACCCAGCAACTGAGTAGAATCCCAAACACTATTGGCACTTTCGTGTACATGTTAGTCTGGAATTACTTCTGGCAGATTATGAATTTCAGAGAATTATTAAAAAATATGGTCCAAAATATGGAAGAAGCAAAAACCCTGACAGAAGTTTCAGAAGCAAAGGATGCCAACTGTGTCTTCAAGATGAACATTTCCAGAATTTGCAAGTGTTTTGTCGAATCTCCAACGGGCCGAACCGCGGAATGAAAATGCTTAGAGGAAGCACGCTGTAGATCAATGGTAGTTGAAATTCGATGAATTTCTATTGACTTCTCTCGGCAAGAGGTAACTCAGGAGACCGTGAGGAAATCAGTAAAAGAGGGGGGAACGATACGATGCTGCTTCATTTACAGAATGTTTGAGCTGGTGATCCTCACAAGAAATAGGATTTACCACGCACTTCATCGACGGCAAGTTTTTGATGCAAAATTGAATTAATGTAATAATCAGGTTTCAACTAAGTGATCGGCACACGACGGATCTAAATCGGAGGCCACTCCTTTTTACACACAGTCAATTTCTCAAGCAGTCTCGACAAGAGCTGGGCCATACCCATCACCTCCGCAAGGAAAGCAGAGGCCATCGAGGGCATAATTTAATTATTTATCGGGCCACTGCTATGTTTGGATGTCGCGTCCATGCCTAAATTCGACAGCTTATGCATTTGCTTTTTAAAGAAGATGCCAACGCTCGGGGCTCAGTGCAGCAAAATTATCAGCACGCAGCTCCGTCGTGAGCCCAGTTTCATCTCCGGTTAGCAGTCGATTTGAGGGCTTGAGCATTCAGCAGGACCGATGACGAATGGGTAATCAAGGAGAATTATGACCTATGGCTAAAACGTCCATCATCGTACGGTTCTTATTAGCCGATTCTTGGTTTGATTTTCAATTTCGACGGCTGTTGCAGTGCAGTGGCACCTCTCAAATTTCGGAGAGATCTCCGTCGTTTTTAGGGGCAACCGGTGCGAACGGGGACGCCAGTGGCCATTGACCGCCAATATTCGGAGTTCAATGAGATAGTCGACACATACAAATTAAAGCTAATCAGGTTATAATTAGTGGCCGAGTGATTAGAACCAGGCTCGGGTTTCAGCATGTTCAATTAGCACAGCGGTTTAAAAATCACCGGAGCTCACAAAGATCAGTATCCCACACGTTGTGTAGATGTCACAAGTTTTCACTGTCAGTTGCTATCATCATAAAGCGCCGGTCTTCAGCACGATTTCCTCATAGCCATTTCATCTCCAGGTTATGACAGCCGAGCACAAAGATGATAACCAGGGTGTTTTATTAAATGATCGATAAAATCACGTCTCCTCTGTTTAAGCTGCGAAAGGGGTTTTGGTTTTTCACACATGGTTCTCCTCTGTCCGCCGATTTCGTGGTTTTCGAAGTGCACCTTTTGGAGTAGCTGCATGTCAATCGTATCCATTGGAAACGCCAAGATTCAGGGTGTTATTTTTTATCACATTATGACAGCTGCCACTTTTTACTGATTGAGAGTTTTCGCTTTAGTTAGGCTTTAAGTCTGTTTAGACTTTACTTGAAGAAACATCAGTTCACATAAGACGGCCTTGTCTCCGGTTTCTAGCAGCTACAGATTGACACTTGTTTGCTCCATTAAGAGCCATTGCATAAAGTTTAAGTGTTGGATGAGTCGTTTTTGTTGGTAGGCAGCTTTGGTGATGTGGCACCATTGAGCGACCAAGACAATTGCATGTTCTTTTTTCACTTTATTGTTTTATTATTTTTTAAAGTAGGTGAGGTTTTGAGCCTATAAAAGGCCAACCTCTTTCATTGTAAACGATGGAAAATTTTTGGGAGTTTTCTTCCCCAGAACTAAATGAAAAATATCATGACGGGATTCTCTGGATAAATTTAGAGCTCTTTTTTCCCTTTGTATGCCATTTTTCTTTGTGTGCCATCTTTCATTTTGTCTGAGGCAATACCTCTCTTAGCTCTTTACTTTCGATTCTTAAGCTAGGATCACTTAAACGGAGGGTTAACAATCTAGCACAGCTTTATTTGACCCATGCTTTTCTCTTAAGATTTGGGGCTTTTAGGTATCCTCGAGCGCAAGAGCTCTTAGTTGGTCACTACATTCACCTGGCAGCAAGGCCCTTTTAGAGTTCTCCTTTGACTCCATTCGCCCCTCTCTGATACTGGCACTGGTCTTTCCCTGAGGATTGATCTCCCTTTCTTTTCCATCACCGATCCAAAACTATCTTTTGTTACTTCCATTTCTCTAAGGCAGCCTCTTCCATTCACCTTGCCCGTTACTGTACCTGCCTTAGCGATCCTATTTTGGGGATACCCCCCTAGAGTTGGAGAAGAGCCAACCTGAAGCGAAGAGGAGAGGAGTGTGGTGACATTGGCCTCTCTCCTGAGAGAGTTGTCATTCCAGCTGGTGTGTTGCATTTTGGGCTTTCAAACGAAACGCATGCCATTTCGGAGGACAACATTTTTGGCGCCGCTGCCGGGGACAAAGTCCAGTTCCCGAAATTTGAAGACTATGCTTCATTAACGACATTTGTGGGAGATTATATTGCAGATTTCTCTTCTCACATGGCGACTCCACGAAGGGACAGAGCCCTTGTCCTTTTGCAAATTTGAAGATCCTATTGGGTGTAGAGGTGAGCACACTCATTGGAATGCTTTCAAGCTCACCTTGGCGACTCCACAGTTTGGTATGAGGTATGAATATGTGTTTCAGATTTAGTACTTCATTATTTGACTTATGGACGATAAAAAAGAACATCTTGCTCTTTTGCACGAAGCTTACGCCCCATTGGATTTTTCAAAACTCCATGGATTTCCTAATGAATGCTACGACCGTGGGAGGGTGCATGACATTCTTCCTGAATTCCGTGGAAATGATGGGGTTTCAGCCACCCATCATATTGCCTCTCTCTGCAAATTAATGTCTGATTTTAATGTTCATCATGAGGATGATATTATGATTGTTTTTGCTATAACTTTGGAAGGAGATGCAGTATTATGGTTCTATGGCCTTTTGGATGAATCCATAGATTCAGTGGCAAAGTTTTTTGAGGGGTTCCTCATTCGCTGGCATGATGGAACTGTTGATGAGATTGAGCAACTTGCTAAACAATATGATGCTCTCATCCCTAGGGTCCACCCTGAACAGAAAGAACAACAGTTTGAAGAGAACATTGAAGGATCATCAGAAGGGTCTTTTGAAGAACCTCTTGATATTGTCATAACAAAAAATGATACAAATCTGCCTCAGATTTATGCCATTGAAGACGTTTATGAATAGTTTCATGATAAAGATTTGGACTTGCCTCAAGTTCACTTTATTGAAGATAGCAATGCTCAGTTTACAGATCATCCGGAAAAGCTTCATGATGAAGGTTTGTATTTCAGCCCTATTAGTCAGTGGATAGATATTTCTTGTGCAAAGTCTGAGTTTTCCTACCAAGACTTTGGTGAGTTCTTATATCCTAAAAGCTTGCCATTACAGATTCATGAGCAAATTCTGAGACAACTTTGTTTTATGGTAATTCTATCCACATTTTTTTCTAGAACTGAGCACGGAGAAAAGAGAAATAGCAGAGATAAGATGCTAGATTGGTTACACTGGTTATATGAATATACATAGCATGCTGTTGTCTCATGTTAGTGTAGGTAGGTAGGAAGAATAAAGCTCACACATGAGTGTTTGCTGCTGTTATTTAGTTTGTCATTCCTGCAATTTTTATGAAATAAATACGTGGCTCCGGGATGTGAATCAAGCCATCCCCACCACACTGTTTTTTGGTTTTTAAGTGGTCTGCGATAACCGAGAGGATCTGAGGTTCTCGTATGCTCTCGAGGAGAGCACACATCCCGCGATTGGAGCCAGATGTTACCCCCTATTTTGACAGGGGTGTCCACATATGAGATGCTTTCACATCTTTCAACAGGTTTCTTTCCAGGACTACAGGGAGTTAATGAGGAAGGAAGAATGGCAAATCGGTTGTTTTACTTGTCCAATCCTCCAAACATTTTTTGGATGTAGTGAAATGTGCCAGCTGCTCTTCATCTTTAGCTAATAGCTGGAAAAAGAACTTGTTGAAAATCTTTCTGCTCTTCGGTTTTCCAATCTTGTTCTTTAACCCTTGTGGTCAGGGCAATGTATAAGGAATGTACAACTGATTTCCTCTGAGGATTTTGGAACTGAAGGCCGAGGAGAGTGCTTTGACAACTATGGGATCATCAAGGACATAATGCAGAATCACCTGCTTCAAATATTAGTTCTTTTTGCAATGGAAACACCTGTTAGTTTGGATGGAAGAGACATCAGAAATGAAAGGGTCAAAATGCTATGTTCAATAAGGCCCTTATAACTTGAAAATATAGTTACTGGGCAATGCAAAAGCCATGTTAGGGGAGATATAAGATACCCTAGATATGTTGATGATAATACAGTACAAAACAACAGCCTTACTCCAACATTTGCAGCAGCAGCTGGAGATACCCAAATAGGTTGGGATACTAATCAGTTTCTTACGGATATTGCAGAAAGCAGAAAAAGTTGAAGAGGTGCCTGTTTTGAGATTGTTCTAATCTGGGATCTTCTAGCATTAAAAGAAGACTATAGCAAACACCCAACAACTGAGTAGAATCCCAAACACTATTGGCACTTTCGTGTACATGTTAGTCTGGAATTACTTCTGGCAGATTATGAATTTCAGAGAATTATTAAAAAATATGGTCTAGAATATGGAAGAAGCAAAAACCCTGACAGAAGTTTCAGAAGCAAAGGATGCCAACTGTGTCTTCAAGATGAACATTTCCAGAATTTGCAAGTGTTTTGTCGAATCTCCAACGGGCCGAACCGTGGAATGGAAATGCTTAGAGGAAGCACGCTGTAGATCAATGGTAGTTGAAATTCGATGAATTTCTATTGACTTCTCTCGGCAAGAGGTAACTCAGGAGACCGTGAGGAAATCAGTAAAAGAGGGGGGAACGATACGATGCTGCTTCATTTACAGAATGTTTGAGCCGGTGATCCTCACAAGAAATAGGATTTACCACGCACTTCATCGACTGCAAGTTTTTGATGCAAAATTGAATTAATGTAATAATCAGGTTTCAACTAAGTGATCAGCACACGGCGGATCTAAATCGGAGGCCACTCCTTTTTACACACAGTCAATTTCTCAAGCAGTCTCGACAAGAGCAGGGCCATACCCATCACCTCAACAAGGAAATCAGAGGCCATCGAGGGCATAATTTAATTATTTATTGGGCCACTACTATGTTTGGATGTCGCGTCCATGCCTAAATTCGACAGCTTATGCATTTGCTTTTTAAAGAAGATGCCAAAGCTCGGGGCTCGGTGCAGCAAAATTATCAGCACGCAGCTCCGTCGTGAGCCTGGTTTCATCTCTGGTTAGCAGTCGATTTGAGGGCTTGAGCATTCAGCAGGACCGATGACGAATGGGTAATCAAGGAGAATTATGACCTATGGCTAAATCGTCCATCATCGTACGGTTCTTATTAGTCGATTCTTGGTTTGATTTTCAATTTCGACGGCTGTTGCAGTGCAGTGGCACCTCTCAAATTTCGGAGAGATCTCCGTCGTTTTTAGGGGCAACCGGTGCGAACGGGGACACCAGTGGCCATTGACCGCCAATATTCGGAGTTCAGTGAGATAGTCGACACATACAAATTAAAGCTAATCAGGTTATAATCAGTGGCCGATTGATTAGAACCAGGCTCGGGATTCAGCATGTTCAATTAGCACAGCGGTTTAAAAATCACCGGAGCTCACAAAGATCAGTATCCCACACGTTGTGTAGATGTCACAAGTTTTCACTGTCAGTTGCTATCATCATAAAGTGTCGGTCTTCAGCACGATTTCCTCATAGCCATTTCATCTCCAGGTTATGACAGCCGAGCACAAAGATGATAACCAGGGTGTTTTATTAAATGATCGATAAAATCACGTCTCCTCTGTCTAAGCTGCGAAAGGGGTTTTGTTTTTTCACACATGGTTCTCCTCTGTCCGCCGATTTTGTGGTTTTCGAAGTGCACCTTTTGGAGTAGCTGCGTGTCAATCGTATCCATTGGAAACGCCAAGATTCAGGGTGTTATTTTTTATCACATTATGACAGCTGCCACTTTTTACTGATTGAGAGTTTTCGCTTTAGTTAGGCTTTAAGTCTGTTTAGACTTTAGTTGAAGAAACAACTGTTCACATAAGACGGCCTTGTCTCCGGTTTCTAGCAGCTACAGATTGACACTCGTTTGCTCCATTAAGAGCCATTGCATAAAGTTTAAGTGTTGGATGAGTCGTTTTTGTTGGTAGGCAGCTTTGGTGATGTGGCACCATTGAGCAACCAAGATAGTTGCATGTTCTTTTTTCACTTTATTGTTTTATTATTTTTTAAAGTAGGTGAGGTTTTGAGCCTATAAAAGGCCAACCTCTTTCATTGTAAACGATGGAAAATTTTTGGGAGTTTTCTTCCCCAGAACTAAATGAAAAATATCATGACGGGATTCTCTGGATAAATTTAGAGCTCTTTTTTCCCTTTGTATGCCATTTTTCTTTGTGTGCCATCTTTCATTTTGTCTGAGGCAATACCTCTCTTAGCTCTTTACTTTCGATTCTTAAGCTAGGATCACTTAAACGGAGGGCTAACAATCTAGCACAGCTTTATTTGATCCATGCTTTTCTCTTAAGATTTGGGGCTTTTAGGTATCCTCGAGCGCAAGAGCTCTTAGTTGGTCACTACATTCACTTGGCAGCAAGGCCCTTTTAGAGTTCTCCTTTGACTCCATTCGCCCCTCTCTGATACTGGCACTGGTCTTTCCCTGAGGATTGATCTCCCTTTCTTTTCCATCACCGATCCAAAACTATCTTTTGTTACTTCCATTTCTCTAAGGCAGCCTCTTCCATTCACCTTGCCCGTTACTGTACTTGCCTTAGCGATCCTATTTTGGGGATACCCCCCTAGAGTTGGAGAAGAGCCAACCTGAAGCGAAGAGGAGAGGAGTGTGGTGACATTGGCCTCTCTCCTGAGAGAGTTGTCATTCCAGCTGGTGTGTTGCATTTTGGGATTTCAAACGACACGCATGCCATTTCGGAGGACAACAGTCCACAAGGGCTTATCCTACTTGTAACTAATACACTCGGACTACGCCTCTTCACTCAAGGTCTGCCCATAACTATGCCTTGAACTACAAGCCATTAGATCACCGCAAGCCTCACTCACTTACTTATCCAACAGTTACTTAGTTCAACACTTAGTCAATTATCTAGTTATGTCTTATTCATGAAACATCACACAAGTAGCCACAACACAGTACACAAGATATAGGTGCGACACTCAAGAAGAGTGCCCAAGTATTTATTCAATAGTATACAATGTACAAGAGGGTGCCCGGCAACTGCTAGCAACCAATTACAGAATACAAAGGAAATTATTGGCACATGATATAGAGATCTTCGTATCGGTAGAGAATGATGATTGCCAAACCGGTGGAACCTCGAGACTCTGCCCCAAAGTGTCACGTCAGGCAGGGTCCCCTCTCTTTAGGTTTCTCGGATCCACAGAGAGCAGGTTTGAACCAACCATTGGAGGTGTCCCCAGTCCAACTTTCTTGGATACTTGCCGCTATAACCAGCTTTCTCACAGTCTTAAGAGGACCAATTTGTATAGGCCATTGGGCAACTACGGGTTTAGCAAGCTAGGAAATTGGTACCATGGGGGATCTAAAGGGAAAATGATAAATTGGATAAAGGAAATCACCCCTAGAAAAAACTCAAACAAGCAGTACCCAGATAGAAAAGCGAAAGCACAAGCTACTTGAAAGCAAACAGAGCAAAAGACACAATAGATGTCAAGACAGGGAAGCTTCAAGCACATAGACACCTACAGGGTAAGAGATTTGCCAACCAGAACGGTGTCTTTCGCTACCAGTCAATCTTAACCATTTAAGGTCCCAGGTCGGGTGCCCTTCCTGGTTAGGCAAATCTGAGGAGAACCTAGACTCTAAGGTATAATAAAAGTGCTCGACTTGGGTTCTTTAGGTGGTTGTCCTAAAAGTTTACTAATACAGAAAATTGGACCAGCCTTGCAAATCAAGTCTAATTGAGAGAAAAATGGACCTAAGAAAGATTGAATGCTAGGCAAATTTTCCAGCTCTTATATTTGTTGATTTTAGAGGTGAATTTGACTTATAAATGGATGAAAACTCAACTGTTCTTAAGGTTTTAGGAGTTGAGTTGGATTAGAAGAGTATCCTACCACAATACAAGTCTGTTGTAATAAAAATCAAATCTGGAAATTACCTAACACCAGACAAATACAAGCATGCAAGGGGATTTCTATGGTACCCAAATGGATGAAATTGACTTTCAGTGATTAGTGCCTAATCCTAGGATAAATGGAGTCACTTTTCAAAGATATTCAAAGAGAAATAATCCTAGAAAAACACACAGTAGGTTACAACTATAAAGACACCATCAAAACCCCAAACATGCAAGCCCACAACAAGAAAAATACATTGAAATTTGAGTGACTAGTGGAATTTTAGAGTTTTAGAACCATGCATGAGGTACATACCTGATTCCGACATTTGGTGAAGTTGTCCCACCCCTCCTAGCAGCAACTTGTGTAAATCCTAGCCTGGAAAATCTCCTCTATTGACTAGGGCGCACTTGGAAAATTGATTTCTCCAACCTGCAACACAGAAAATTATCTTAATGAGTGTGGATCCAAGATAATCACAAATACTAAGCTAAAATCTGTATTGCAAAATGAAGGTAGCATGCAAATCAATAAGAGAGATAGCAAGAAAGGGAAAACAATAAGCAAATCGATTTATAGAGGCAGATAAACCCCCTTGCTGAAAACACCAAGGTGCTTTGGGCGTGAAGAAATTTGCCAAATAACCACATACTCTCTTATTGTACTTTTGTCAAACGATTTGATTACAACCAGATTTGTGACTTTTCTGAGTTAAAAAATTCGTATACAACTTAATGATGAATTTTACTGATAACTTAAGCACAAATACAGTGTAATCAGTCCTGTGATCTAACTGAAGAGATATGCACAAGAACATTAACACAGAAATTTAGGGCCAAGCCTAGGGAAAAACCTCAAAAGAGGAAAACCCAGAAAACTTCCTTCTTAATTAATAAATTTTTTCAGTACAGTATGAGAGAAAAATTGACCGATCATTTTCAGAAACCCAAGAATAAATTTGCAGAGAAATACCAGACTTAAATGCTTCTGTACGGACTGTTAATAAGGCTGTACGGACTGATGTACACAGATTTTCTTTTTTCTGCAAACTGTTACCTTGATTTCTCTGCCTAAACTGCCTCGAAATTTGTGCTAATTATTACCGAAACAGCAGCAGATCTGAACCTCGAATTTCGTGTAAAATTGAAGCAAATAAAGACTGTACGGAATGGTATTGTATGGCCTGTACGGAACAGTAAACCCAGCAAATATTGTCTCCTCGAAAACTGTGCAAAATGGACTGATTCTCAGATAATAATGACTCTTTCTCTCTTCTCTAACTCTGATTGCATTCTTTCACTTCAGTAATGACTGCATAAATGCCCTAGCTGCATTTAATGTAGAAGTTTTCTCTTCTCTCTTGATTTTATAAAAATAATGTGTTTTTCTCCTTTTCCCTAACATGTATTTGTACTTTCACTTATCCTAATAAAACCCTAACTTACATAACCACCTTTTGATCTTATGGCTATAATAAATTTAATCTGAGGGCTCAAAATAAATGCTCCTCATTTAATTACAAAGTAATTAATAAATGCATAAATTAAATAACATGTGACAACTTAAGTACATCTAAAAGTCACTTTACTAACATAACATGCTAGGGACCACAACTTGTGTACCCCCCATGACAAAACACAAAAACATGGGAAAAGGACATCTCTCGTTACTATTTTCAACAGGGCGCTTTTGCTCTTCTTCTCCTACATGCAAACCACATAAAAATTGCTCCAAACAAATAGAATTAAGATCTAACAACTTGAAGAGGATGGCAAGGGCAAAATTCCATCAACAATTCAACGGGAAACAAGAGATTTGAGACAACACAAAATTCTAGTTTCCATTACTACTAAAAAATGGCCAAAAGTCGTTTACAAATGATTGCTCCCTCTCTTTTATAGAGAAGAGGTGAGAAAAATCCCCAACCAAAAAGGATGGAGGGTTGGGATTAAAACATGAATAAGAGAGATCAATGGATGAGATTAATTCTCATTTTACATTTTTCAATTTGTTGGAAATTGCTACCAAGTTGAGGGGGGTGAATTGCCCCATTGAGCCCATGTGGATAATAAGAATGCTAAGTTACAACTTGTATAGGGGATCCCCTTTGTGGTATTTTCCACCTTTCACTTCACCACAATGATCAACACTTTGCCTTGGATGAGCAAGTGCACCCCCCCTTGGTGACCACTTGTTGAATGAAGTGAAACACATGACATAGTGACTAGGAAATGATACATAAGTGACTAGGGGCATAATCCATGATGACTGTTACGATGGTACTAGCACCAGTGTACCTGCAAAGGTGCCCCAGGGAGAGGGTGTCTTTTTTCTGACCAAGAGGGGTGTTTAGCCAGCTCATTCTGAGGTAGGGGCATGGCTAGACCCTTTGGCTTCTCTTCTAGAAGTACTATGGCGTAATGGCATCGCTGACTGCCTCATGAAAGGGTTTGAAACCCTGAGGTTGGTGTCCGGGTCTTCCAGGGTGAGTCACTGGGTCACATGCCCCCCGCCTTGTTTCAACACTCTAGCGGCAATTGTTCCTGTGTTGAGGCTCACTCTTATCTTCCGGAACACATCCAGCACCCTCCTGGTCCTCCAGTTCAGCAGTGCCCTCCCTTTGGGCCCCTCCTTCAGAGGATGACGTCATCCTCCTGGCAGACTGTTTGCTTGCTAAAAAGGGGGGGCGTTGAGGGTTTTCATCACTGTTGGGGTTAGTTGGGGCATGACGACCTCCCCCTTGTACAGTCTGGCTTTTCGTTTCGTCAAATTTGGCCTTGTTTAGCATATTTTAGCACCTAGGGGGTAAAATACTCCAGGTAGCCTACAATAGGCCATCTTTAGATTATTTTTGTTATATTTTTAAGTTGACATTTTTAAATATTAAATTGACCTTATTTTGTGTAAAGTGAGTGTGAGATCATATAAATAAGATCTCCTCACTTCATTTTTAAACATCAACTTTTGGGATAAGATCATTATGTCTGCTATTTGCCCTAACTAGGGCTCTTTGAAGGAAGGATCTCCTTGATGAAGGTTATTTTGCAAGTTTGAAGCATTTCTTGGAAGTTTTTCTTTTGTTCATGCCATTGCTAAGGTGAAGCTAGAGTTGTTTGCTTAACACATGCACTTGGAGGTATCTATACTTTTTATTTGATGTCTCTATGTCAATTGTATGAAAGTGATGCTTGTTAGGGTTTGATGGAAGCCATTGTTGCCTCATTATCTCTTGATTTGCATGCCATTTTTGTCATTGGTCACCATAGCATTAAAGCTTGAGCTTTAGGTCTTCAAGTCTTGCTTAAGCTAGGTTTTCTCCACGAATCTTAGAGATTGTGGAGGCAAACCCTAGTTAGCCAAGCTTGCCAAGTACCATCTCAAGGAGGGTTTTCCTCATTGATGCCCTAGGTTTGGTGATTAGTAGTATTTTTGAAGCCCTAAGTTGCTCAACTACTTCATAAAACCCTAATTTCTGAAGTTGTACATTTGTGAATATTATTCATTAACCTAGTTTCTCTATGTTAAATTAGTCTTTTATTTTATATTTGTTGAGTTTATGAGTGCAATTATTAAAATTTTCTGAGTTTGCTTTAGGCCTGATTATTTGTTTATTTGAGTTAGTTGTTATTAAAAATCCAAATTTTAAAGATAAAACCCCAACGTTTTTGAGCCTGTCGTATTTTCGCTGGTCCTCTTCTCATTGGCTCGACCTCCCGAAACTGCAACTCCCGCTGCTGCCCTAAACCGAGGTTCCTCCTCCCTCACGGCTTCTTCTCCACATTTCCTTCTCGAAACCTCGCTGCCTCTTCTACCATTCTTGCAGTCGAGCCTCATCCACGGGTTTCATTTTTCGAGCTCCTGCTCACGATCTTCCAAGCCCGCTGCAGCACCCTTCTGTACCCCTCGCGGCCTCCATTTTCGTTGCCTAACTCCGCGGCTTCCACTTCCGCTGCACCCCCACGGCCTCCATTTCTGTCGCCGCTGCTCCATATCCACGGCCCCGACTTGCCTGTGGCCCTCCATCCCGGCTCCTTCCCCTTGCAGCCCGAGCTCCCTCCTTCCACGTCCCTACTAACCCGTGGCTCCCCCCTTCTGGCTCCTATGCTCATTTGTGGCTCGTCTCTCCTCCCACCGTGGCTTCTCCCTATAACCCGCAGCCTATCCTCCGCTAACTCCCACTCCGAAGACTCTCTGCTCGCAACCCTTCCTGCTGCTCCATACCCGCGACCCCTTCCTTCACGCTAGCCCGAGCTCCTCTCCATTTTCGTCGCGGCCCCTCTTCTTCATCCTGCTCCTGCGGCCGGCCTCCAACCTGCTGCTCCGCTCAGGTCTCCGTCCACCTCCTCGAGCCTATCCTTACCTTAGACGGGCTTGCCCTATTGGGCAGCCCTCGTGTGCCTCATCCCCCCTTCCTGCATACAAAATTTAATTAAAAATTAAGTTAGTATAATAGTCAACACATTAAAAAGAAAATTAAAATAAATTTTATATTGTTTAGGAGTTAGTATAGTTAGTTGTTATTTTTTATTATAAAAAATTATTTTGAGCCATATACGTATTATACCCAGATCCAAATTGAAAGCTGTAATGATCAATGTTGAATGCCAAGCAACTCGCATAATTCAAATTCTATTGGATTGCAACTGTTTTAAAGTGATACTGTGAGTGTATCTGAATTATATCGTAAGACCTTCATTAAGTTGATTGATTATTTATTGATGTTAAGGGTGAAAGTCTTTTGCTACAAGCACGTCTTGGCATGCTAATACATCAATACTGATTTGTAAGTTATCAATTGTTGATACTCACTTGCATATCATTTGGTGAATTATTTATTGTTTAGTAGTAAAAGCGTTTGGGCAACTTATGTGGCAGAACCTAGTTAACATTGAGCATAGCAATGAAATTGGGTATCGATCAAATAGCATCTCGAATTGGGTTTACATGTCATACTCCTACATGGTATTTTATTGAGTACAATTGATGATTCGTTGATTACATGCCTTGCCCTGCCTTACACCCATATTCATTGAAGGTCATGATAGCATTGGTAATTAATAGTGACATGCTTGTTATTTCTGATATATCTATACACCCTTAATTGGCGAACAAACTGATGCTTCATTAATGTATTATTATTGTTTTGTTCTCTCATTGAAGGATTGGTCTTTTCATCATTTAGATCATTTACTCCAGTTTCTATAATTAAATTTGTTATGGGCTTAGTATCTTCAATATCCAGTCAAATGTGAATTGTTGCGCTTACTCTCATTGGTGAATAACATTGAAGAACTACATTTTAATGCATAATAGCACATTGGGTTAATGGTTTATTGGCAATATAGTCTTTTGATCCAATATTGATGGTAACAATACATATTGATACATGCTTACACAGTCATTGAATGATCTTAACGAATTATTGAATAGTTGATCATACCACAATTGACTCCATTAGACACTGGTTTAACCACAGGATTGCGTAGAGAATGCATTTTGTGGTTGTCTTAGTGTTTTTACAGGTGTCTTTAAGGATACTTCTCCTTGGAGGTTTCGACTTCCTAAGAAGTTAGAACAGTGACTGAGGTGACATTGGGTCACTATTCTTATTTGTGCTTACTGGGAATTAGCCCTGCTAATTTGCCCAGTAACAATGACCCAAGTTAATACTTTTCCTTTCCAGAGTCTTGTTGCTATATATTTAAAACCTTAGTAATTTTTTAAAATTAAACCTTGGGATGCCATTTAATAAATCACCATTAATTATATCTTGGTCTTTCTTCGCTCAAAACTAAAATTTGGTGCCACATATGAATTCATTGACCCTCAAAACCATAGTGTGGATCAAATGCATGCCAAAAACCAAAAACCAATATGAGATGAGATCTATAGAACTGCTCCAAATAATTAAATAAATACTTACGCTAAAGTGTTGAAACTTGGGAAAATAAATCCAATAATATCCTATTAATTCAAAAATGCTACAAATCATATTTGGAGGGGTCTAGTTGACCTCCAAAGGCTGAAACATGATCAAATATGACTATGTGAAGGCCTCATGCTGTTGGTTGGTCTTGTTGACCAAGTCAAACTCGGGTTTGACAGAGTCAAACTGTTGAAAATGTTAGTTTTGTACCTAGGGAAGTGTTCCCCTAGTGATTTTTAGCCTAAGTCACTAAGAAAGGGGAAAAGTGACCCTCACATTAAAAGTCACTTTAATGAGACTTTATAAAATGAAAGTCACTTTTTTTGCTAAAGTTAAGTGGGTGAGTAAAAGTTTATTTAAGTGAATTAAACAAAGTGATATTTTTGCTCTCATCAAATCTTAGCCATTGGATTGACTCATTTGTCCACCGTTGGATTAGATAAACCACTTAGGGTTAGACAAAAAGGGGAGGGAGGCTCATTTCACATGCTCCTTGTGAATTTGAAAGAGAGAGAGGTTGAGAAGATAGAGCTAGGGTTCCTGCACGAATTTCGAGACTGCCATTTCCCATTGGCACGACTTTCAAGGCACGAGTTCAGCATTAGATATTGGCTCAGATTTCGAGGCTTGCATTTTGGCATTTATTATCAGCACAGTGACTAGAGAGCAGCTGTCATCTTCAGCACAAAACCCGAGGTGATACTGTACAGCAGCACTACCCATAGCACGCAGTTCGAGTAAGATTTTGGGCTCAGTTTTCGAGGGAGCTTCACACTGTTGAGGCACAGATATCGAGACATCAAACCCAGGCACAAATCTCGAGGAAAACTGGCACGTAGTTCGAGGATATCAGTTTGCACGGTTTTCTAGAAGTGACTGGTACAGTGCTAGTCTGTACAACAGTCATTTCAGTCACGGTTTTGAGGTTGGCATATGCACAAAATTCGAGTAACAATCAGCACAGATTTCAGGGTGTTTTGCACAAAAATCGAGGAGGGTATAGCACTGAAACCAAGGTCATTATTTGCACAGAAACCGAGAAGCTTCAGCACGCATTTCTAGGCAGCTGTTGTGCACAGAAATCGAGGCAGTCTGGGGTGCATTTAATGTGGAGATAAGTTGTATTTTTCTTGTACTGCTGTTACATTAACTTTGCTGAAGAAATAATAAATATCTCTCTCTCTAACTGGTTTTCCCTGTGGAGGTTTTTCTAGGGCTCGATTTTGGCCAAAAATCTCTGAGTCTATCTTTTCATGTGTGATTGTTAAATGTGTTTTCAGCCTGTTAGTAGCATTCTATTGTGTGTTTGACTGTTACAGAAAATTTTTATAAGTAACCTACAGCCTATGCATAACCGGGTGTAGGTGAAAACCACAAATTGATAACACAAACCAACAAACAGTAAGTGCAGAAAATTTCTACATGGTATCAGAGCAAAGGGGGCAGAAAACAGTGATAGTTTGCAGACACACATAAATTTCCAGATCTCAGAAACTTCAGTATTTTTATCTTCTGTTAGTGGGCAGCGTTCTATTGGGTTGGTGTTCAGATGGCTACAGGTTTGAGGATTGAAGATAGGTTGAATGGAACAGAAAACTTTGTGCCTTGGAAGTCCAGAATCCTGTTGATTTTGGAGGAGAATGAGCTATGGGTGGAGGTGGTGAGGAACACTACTACCAACCCCATTGCCATTCCAGATGGCACAGATGCTACAGCTCTTTCAACCTTCAACAAGAAAGACTGTAAGGCTAGGAGGATCATCCTTGATGCAGTAAAAGACCACATAATCCCTCACATTTCCGGGAAGACCAAGGCACATGAGATGTGGAGTGCCTTGACCAGCTTGTATGAGAGTTCCAATGAGAACAGGAAGATGGTTCTCAAGGAGAAACTCAAGAGTATCAAGATGAATGGAGGAGAGGGAGTCACAACTTACCTCACTAGGATTTCTGCAGTTCGGGATGAACTGGCAGCGGTTGGTGAAGTAGTATCTCCTATTGAGCTAGTACGCACAGCAGTGAATGGGGCTTCAAAGTCCTGGAGTGCATTTGTGCAGGCCATAGTGGGCAGAGAGAACCTACCATTTTGGGAGAGGCTGTGGGATGACTTTGTGCAGGAGGAGACTAGGAGGGGTCTCGTACAGGGCAGTTCATCAGGTGGTGGGGCAGATGAGGAGAACGTGGCACTGACAGCCAAGGGTAAGAAGAAGAAGGGTCCCAAGAAGAATGGGCCAAGAGGCAGCAGCAGCAGCAACCACAGGGTGGACAGAAGAAGGACTTGAGTAAAATCAAGTGCTACTGTTGTCAGGCGTTTGGGCACTATGCATCACAGTGTCCAAGCAAGAAGAAGAAGAAGGGACAGGGACAGCAGACAGCAGCCTTAGCAGAGGTTGATGAGTTTGGTGACAGATTTCAGAGGGAGTTTTCCCTATATGCTGGACAGATTGAGAGAGAGAGAGTCTCCTTAGCCACCAACACAGGCATGGATATGGAGAGTGAGCACTCATTGTTGACAAGGCATCATACAGGTCCATCCACCACTGGTACGTGGTACATTGACAGCGGAGCATCGAGACACATGACAGGTACTCGGGAGTTGTTCTCCAAGCTATCACGGACAGCTAGAGAGGTGGAGGTGGTACTTGGCGACAACAACACCATTGTTAGAGCAATGGGTCAGGGGACTATTACATTTGAGAGGGAGTCCATGAGTCCCATGACCTTGAGGGATGTGTTGTATGTCCCTGGGCTGAAAAAGAACCTTGTTTCAGTTTCCACTATTGAGGACAGGGGTCTTGGGGTGTGTTTCTCAGATGGGAGAGTGCAGGTGTTTCCCAAGACCACAGGTGTATCTACCCCCATGGATATTGGAGTTAGATGTGGACGACTGTACAAGTTATTGTTTCAGCCACAGCATGCTCTAGCACACAGCAGCAGCAGCAGTGAGCTATGTGAGTTATGGCACAGGAGGATGGCCCATTTACATCACCCTGCTCTGAGATTGTTGAGGAGCATGGTCACAGGTTTACCTGAGTTCGACACTGAGCAGAGTGATGTGTGCAGGGGGTGTGCTTTGGGAAAGTACACCAAGACTGCTTTTCCTAGCAGTGACACGAGAGCAGCAGGAGTGCTTGACTTGATTCATTCTGATATTTGCGGTCCTATGTCCTCAGTATCTCTGACTGGTCACGAGTACTATATCAGCTTCATTGATGACTACTCCAGGAAGACCTGGATCTACTTCTTGAGGAGCAAGAAGTCCCCACTTGTTTTGAGTGTCTTCCAAGGGTTCAAAGCCCTTGTGGAGAAGCAGACGGGGAGGAAGATCAGGATGTTGAGATCAGATAATGGGGGTGAGTATACCTCTAAGGAGTTCAATGCTTTCTGCAGGCAGGAGGGTATACAGCGACAGTTGACAGTTCCCTACACTCCTGAGCAGAATGGAGTAGCAGAGAGAAAGAACAGGTTGATCATTGGAGCAGCGAGAGCCATGCTTCATGATCAGGGGTTACCGTTCTTTCTATGGGCAGAGGCTTGCAACACTGTAGTGTATCTGCAGAATAGGAGTTCTCACCGTGCTTTGGGGAGGATGACTCCAGAGGAGATGTATTCAGGCAAGAAGCCTGAGGTGAGCCATTTTCGGATATTTGGCTCTCTGACTTACTCTCACGTCCCTTCTGAGAAGAGGACGAAGTTCGAGCCCACCGCAGAGAGAGGTATCTTTGTGGGTTACGATGAGACTTCGAAGGCATATCGGCTTTACATTCCTGGCCAGAGGAGAGTTGTAGTTAGGCGGGAGGTGAAGTTTGATGAGGAGAGAGCCTTTAGGAAGTCGAGAGAGATGGAGCAGGGGGAGCCACCAGCTCCCATACCTTAGTTGAGTCAGGCTTCTTCCGTACAGGTTTCAGGTCTGCAGGTTTCTGGGGTGACTGGATCACAGGGTACATGCACAGCTTCTACAAGATCAGTGGTTCAGATTACAGGTACTTCAGGGACAGGTACAGGGACAGGTTCAGGATCACAGGTTTCAGGCTCACAGATTACAAGGTCCTCAGGGACTAGTTCATCAGCTACAGGTCCTCGGGGTGTTAGACCTCATGCTTCTGGCACTTCCTCAGATGAGGATACACCAGTTTGGGAGGAGCCTTCAAGGAAGAAGAAGCCTAAGTTGCTTCAGGACACCTTGAAGGAAGCAGAGGCATTTGGCAGACCTCAGGAGGCGATCAGGACGGTTGTTGAGCCAGACAGATATGGGATGGCCCTTGTTGCGAGTCTTCGTGACTCTGCACCTTCTACATTTGAGGAGGCTTCTCAGCATCAGGTATGGAGAGATGCCATGATGGAAGAGTACCATTCCATCATGAAGAATGATGCTTGGGAGATTGTGCCTAGACCTGAGGGGAAGTCAGTTGTGACTTCCAAGTGGCTTTACAAGGTCAAGCATGCTGCAGATGGCAGTGTGGAGAAATTCAAGGCTCGATTTGTGGCTAGGGGGTTCTCACAGGTTGAGGGAGTTGACTATGATGAGACATTTGCTCCAGTGGCTCGGTATTCCTCTATTAGGGCAGTGATATCTATAGCGACAGAGATGGGTTGGAAGATCCACCAGATGGATGTGAAGACCGCATTTCTCAATGGTCTTCTGCAGGAGGAGGTGTATTTGGAGCAGCCACAGGGATTCGAGATACATGGGAGAGATTCTCATGTGTGCAGGCTTAGGAAAGCCTTGTACGGTCTGAAGCAAGCTCCTAGAGCTTGGTACTCCAGGATAGATGCATATTTGACTTCGATGGGATTTCAAAAGAGTGAGGCTGATCCCAACCTATACTACATTGTGGTTGGTGGAGATCCACTCATTCTTCTGCTATATGTTGATGATTTATTTATCACTGGAGATGAGCGTCTTATTGCACAGTGCAAGAGAGATCTTGCAGCTGAGTATGAGATGACGGATATTGGGCTGATGCATTACTATTTGGGGATGGAGGTTTGGCAGGAGCCTGGACATATTTTCTTAGGACAGGGGAAGTATGCAGCAGAGATTCTGAAGACTTATCGGATGGACGACTGCAGGCCTATGTCTACACCTATGATCACCAACTTGAAGCAACTTCATGCTTCAGAGGGCAAGTTGGTGGATCCCACACTATATCGTCAGCTCATCGGATCGTTGATGTATCTGGTCAACACCAGGCCAGACTTGTGCTTTGTGGTCAACACTCTTAGCCAGTTCATGGTGCAGCCTAGGAGTGTGCATTGGACTGCCGCAAAGCACATCTTGAGATACCTAGTAGGGACAGTGGATTATGGTCTGGACTACAGGGGTTCGGATGGAGTCAGCTTGGTTGGGTTCACAGATTCAGACTGGGTAGGTTGTGTGAGGGACCGGAAGAGCACTTCCGGTCGCTGTTTCAGCTTGGGCTCGGCAGCAGTGTCGTGGTTCAGCAGGAAACAGAAGTCCGTTGCATTGAGTTCTGCTGAGGCTGAGTATATGGCAGCCAGTCAGGCGACTTGCGAAGCACTGTGGCTTCGTAAGTTATTGGTAGATTTATTTGATCAGCAGCTGAGACCTATGGTGATTTATTGCGACAATCAGAGTTGCATTCAGCTCTCTGAGAATCCGGTTTTCCATGACAGGTCAAAGCACATTGAGATCAGATACCACTTCATTTGAGACTACGTTCAGAGAGGGGCAGTTGAGCTACAGTATATATCCACTGATGAGCAGGTTGCAGATGTCCTGACGAAGTCTTTGGGGAGGGGGAAGTTTGTCTTCTTCAGAGACAAGTTGGGAGTGGTGCGGAACACCTTCCTCGGTAAGAGGGAGTGTTAGTTTTGTACCTAGGAAAGTGTTCCCCTAGTGATTTTTAGCCTAAGTCACTAAGAAAGGGGAAAAGTGACCCTCACATTAAAAGTCACTTTAATGAGACTTTATAAAATGAAAGTCACTTTTTTTGCTAAAGTTAAGTGGGTGAGTAAAAGTTTATTTAAGTGAATTAGATAAAGTGATATTTTTGCTCTCATCAAATCTTAGCCATTGGATTGACTCATTTGTCCACCGTTGGATTAGATAAACCACTTAGGGTTAGACAAAAAGGAGAGGGAGGCTCATTTCACATGCTCCTTTGTGAATTTGAAAGAGAGAGAGGTCGAGAAGATAGAGCTAGGGTTCCTGCACGAATTTTGAGACTGCCATTTCCCATTGGCACGACTTTCAAGGCACGAGTTCAGCATTAGATATTGGCTCAGATTTTGATGCTTGCATTTTGGCATTTATTATCAGCACAGTGACTAGAGAGCAGTTGTCATCTTCAGCACAAAACCCGAGGTGATACCGTACAGCAGCACTACCCATAGCACACAGTTCAAGGAAGATTTTGGGCTCAGTTTTCGAGGGAGCTTCACACTGTTGAGGCACAGATATCGAGACATCAAACCCAGGCACAAATCCCGAGGAAAACTGGCACGCAGTTCGAGGATATCAGTCTGCACGGTTTTCTAGAAGTGACTGGTACAGTTCTGGTCCGTACAACAGTCATTTCAGTCACGGTTTTGAGGTTGGCATATGCACAGAATTCGAGTAACAGTCAGCACAGATTTTAGGGTGTTTTGCACAAAAATCGAGGAGGGTACAACACTGAAACCAAGGTCATTATTTGCACAGAAATCGAGAAGCTTCAGCACGCATTTCTAGGCAGCTGTTGTGCACAGAAATCGAGGCAGTCGGGGGTGCATTTAATGTGGAGATAAGTTGTATTTTTCTTGTACTGCTGTTACATCAACTTTGCTGAAGAAATAATAAATATCTCTCGCTCTAACTGGTTTTCCCCGTGGGGGTTTTTCCAAGGCTCGATTTTGGCCAAAAATCTCTGAGTCTATCTTTTCATGTGTGATTGTTAAATGTGTTTTCAGCCTGTTAGTAGCATTCTATTGTGTGTTTGATTGTTACAGAAAAATTTTATAAGTAACCTACAGCCTATGCATAACCGGCTGTAGGTGAAAACCACAAATTGATAATACAAACCAGCAAACAGTAAGTGCAGAAAATTTCCATAGAAAAAGTCAAACTTGGTCAAAGTTTGACCACCATGATGAAAGCTGATATAAGGACCATATATAAGGCCAAATGAGGATGAGAAGATACTTGATTATGATAAATATTGAAAAACAACCAAGTATAAGATCCTATCCAACACATGTGATCACCCTTTGACTTCCTTGCATAATTTATCATCATAGCACCAAAGCATGACAAAACAACAAGAGTGAGTTAGTGTTTTATTTACATGTCAATCTCTAACTAACCATCACAAGGCATTGCATAGATCAGCCTTCCTCTTGGGTGGATTGGATAATTGACAAATCAAAGGGCTAGTCAAGTGGAGTATTGAATCTGGGAGATTTGAGTTACTCTTGGAGATAAGGGGAAAGGGAAATCTCTATGACATTTGCTAGTTTGGAAAACATCAGGGAGCAGGGTGCCTCACAAATGGATGATGTGCTAGAAGGTACCCGTTTGGATAGCAAACATCCCCTTTATTTTATTTTTCACATTTGACTTTGCAGTTTCACCATTCACTTTTTATTTGATACTTTTTCATTTGAAACATTTATTTCTTTCTTTGGATATTTCATTTAAGCACTTTATTTATTTTGCAATTTTTTAGTTGACTGATGTGTTACCCCCCATTTTGTCATGGATGTCCACGTGTGATTTCTTTCACAAATTACCTGGGGACCGACACCTTCAGGGTTTGCACAGGGTATTTGGATGGTGGGAGCTGTGACAAACTGCAAATTTCCTTTATTGGAGAAAAGAAATGATGTGCACATGGTTTTCTATGGTGTATGCTCAAGAAGATAGAGCTCTATGGCTGCAGTATTTAGTCGATGTATTCTGTGATGATGGATTGAGGCTGCTTAAAATCAGCAGCGTTAATGTTTCATCTTTGTATTCATATGAGATGGAGACACATTCTTTTGAAGGCACAGTCCCTTCTGGCACACATAGAGTGATATTGAAGCAACACAAAAGGAGTTCTAAAAGCATTCCTCGTGCAACAGAATTTCTGGTTCCTGTGGTTGATAAGATCCTGAAGCAGTTTCCACGGGGCTTTGATCTTATAATTGGGGCTGACATTCGCTTTCAACAATGTAGCATTCCCCTGTTTTTTGAGACCGTCGAGCAGTTTTTAAGATTTGGTGACAAATGTTGTGGCAAATTTGTGCTTATGTCTCTCGGGCTAAAAGCATTGATGCTATTTGCAGGTGAAGCCAAGAAACATGGCCTGAAGATGCATGAAGTTGCAGGGTCACAGACTATGGTTGCTGGTTGCTGGTGGAAGCTGTGAAAGCATAATATTTGGATTTATTCTGAATTTAAAGAAAAAGCTCAATGCTCAGGAAATGCATTGATGCTGGTATGAGGAGCATTAAAGTTTTAGCCCATGGAAAATTAATAACAGGTGCAGCAGGAAGACTTTTTTGCAAAACCGACAGTGAGAGTGTGCTCGGGTTCTCATAATTATGATTACTAACGAAGCAGTGCAGCATATGTGGCCTTGGCACATTGTCGTTTAAATGCATGTGTCTCATATACAGTATAGTGTTTCGAAAGCTCTGAGGGAGGTGGTGCAGGGGTACAGCAATAGAAGGCCAGAAATAGTTGAACATACTGAAGGCAAAGTATCCGAGAAAAAACAATTTTCACGGTCACCTCAGAAGCCTTCTGTGGATGTATCTGCACAGGATCCCTTGCATAAAATATTTCACAAGGCTCAGAACTCCTTCAACTACTAATGCTGCTCATCAATTTGCAGGAAGGCCCTATTTTTACTGTCAAATCTGCTAGGTTTTTTGGATTGCATTTTTTGAGCAGGTATGGCCTAATAACCTAGAATTGAAGAAACATTCAGAAGATTCTGAGCTCGATTAAGTCAAGTTTTAGCTACTACTTAATTCAGAGCCCGTGGTCGTGTCTTGATAATAATTACTGATTGAGAGGGGCCGCAAAGTGGAGACTCAGGATTTCAGATGTGCATGGAATTAAGGCACTGCCATGAATACTTCAGTTTTGCCACAATTAAATCAGTTTCCTCAGGGGACGGTGGATGCATTTGCTGTCAGACAACAATTACTATCACAATATAATCTTCTGAAATCCCGTCTCAAGGAAGTAACTCAGGCGGCAGAAGAGGAGGTAAAAGCTTTGCCTATCAAAGTTCCATGCTGAAGACTGTAGCCGAACCGGTGTTGATGATGGCTCGCATATGCCAGCTAGAGAACAAAATTTGAATTTGTTGGGGAACCTTTATAAAGTTTTGAAGTGCCTAGCAGAGCAAGGTTGGTTTGCACATCGTTTTTTTCGGTCGTCTTCTACGCAGTGAACATAATATGCTTGGAGAAGCATTTCATGTGATGGCTTTAGCTGCTGGGAGTCAGCAACTACAAATGTCTTAAGCTGGTTACATGAACCTTTTAAGGAACAGTGGATACCTTACAGTTTGCATATTCATGGTGTGCGCCAAGCGGTACTTATTGTGCAAAATCAAATGACGCCACAGGAAATGAATGGTATTAAGGAATTATAGCTGTGACTTCAGAGAATTACGCCGGGTTTCCAGAGCAAGCGTTTGGGTCCTTCCAGAAGTACTAGGACGTGATCTGGGGAATTTTCGGGGTCATATTTGGCGTGCCTGGTCCACCTGTGAGTAAAATAAAAACGCGTGGAAACTTTAAACTACGAGTTTCAGTAGTCGGTCAATTAAACCACCATCACTTAGTCGAGCTCGGTGTTTAGCAAATTAACACAGTTAAGATTGAACTCAATCGGGGGTCTCACGCATTTGTTGACAGCCTAGGGCTATGATGAATCGGAACTCCAACACATTCAGTGATCCCTGGCAGCCGATTTCGCGAACCGTATTTTACTCTCCCCATTGGCGGCTGATGGGAAGCTGTTTCTGTAAATGTGAGATCTAAACATCTGTTGACAGTTGATTACAAGCACTTCACGCGCTCTTCATTCCATAACTGGCGCACTGTCAAGTTGGAGTTTTCAATTGGCGGCCGATTGATTAGTAGTGACGGTTTGTGTCGTTTCCGTGAAGTCCAACAGTTTCTTTATCAAGCAGCCGAGCCTACAGCAGCCACTATGTACACATTTACCAATCGGGGGTCATGCCGTTCACATGACGAGTCGTGAACTTTGAGGCCGAGCTTGCAAAATGAATCGGTGGGGCAATCCACTAAATGGTCAGTTTTTTGTTAAGTGAAAATTGGGAGGAGCGAGCGTATCCACAGTTCGAACTCCAAACTCCATTGATAACTATGTTTGACAGCCGCTTGGAGTGTGTTTTCATACGTGGAGATGGGAATCATTAAGAGAAATAGCAGTAAGATAGTTCACTCTTCCAATTTTTCAGCCGATTTCAAACACTTCACATAAATCTCAGTCACACTTCTCATTTTGACAGCCGAGTTATCTACCCTTCAGAGAATTAATAAATTCCTTTGGTGGTATGAAGTAAGCAAAAGCAGACAGTCCCATTTAATAAACTGGAGATAGCAGTTGGTATCGTTTGACAACTGGCTGTGGAGACAGCTAATTCACCGACTTCACATTTTTGTTGGGCTGGAATAGCTGGCTAAACAGGGCATTCTTTTAATAAAGAGAGGGGCAGTAAGCTTTCTGGAGATTCGAAGGGAGAGAAAAGTGGATCT
Organism: Larix kaempferi; assembly: GCA_027924585.1. Classification (NCBI taxonomy): domain Eukaryota; kingdom Viridiplantae; phylum Streptophyta; class Pinopsida; order Pinales; family Pinaceae; genus Larix; species Larix kaempferi. Next base: position 6,067,867 of record BSBM01000569.1, read on the forward strand.
AGATCCAACTTTTTCTCCAATATTTTATTATTTCTTTTCATAAAAGGCTTTTTTGGGCCTATAAAGATGCCAGCCTCTTTCATTGTAAAAATGGAAATTTTTTTGGGATTTTCTTTCCTTAGAACTTAATGAAAATTCCATGTTGGGTTTGTGGACAGATTGAGCATCTTTCATGTGGTTGTGCGATGTATTTCAACTTACAGAATAAATCTAGCTTGTGAGGGCTTTTTTAAGCACAATAGATTAGCCATTTACAGTTGTTAAGTTGGTTAGTAGATTAGTCTCACTTTTATGAAGCACAAGGCCTCCATGACTCCTCTTTTGACTCCATTTCCCCTTCTGGTACTGGCACTGGTCTTTCCCTGAGGATTGATCTTCCCTTCTTTTCCATCACCCATTTAAAACTCATTATTTGGTTACATCTGTTTCTCTAAGGCAGCCTCTTCATTTCACCTTGCTCGTTTACTGTACCTGCCTTAGCGATCCTGTCTTAGGGATACCCCCCTAGAGTTGGAGAAGAGCCAACCTGAAGCGAAGAGGAGAGGAGTGTGGTGACATTGGCCTCTCTCCTGAGAGAGTTGTCATCTGGCTGGTGTGTTACATTTTGGGCTTCAACACACGCATGCCATTTGGGGATACAGCATGATGACTGAAAGGTATTGGCCTTGGATTGCCTTTTGGGCACCAGTTATGACACGAGCTTAACTCCGCTACTAGCCATCGTACATAGGTGCAATGAAGTTGCCACAGTAATGCTTTGTTAGAACAAATAGGCAGTACCTCTTAATTCAAGGAGTACCTACCCTTCCAGCCACCAACCAATTTCAAAGATGGGGATAACTTGTTTCAAACCTTGAGGATAGACTCTTGGTAACTAGGGCAACCTTAGCTCGCACTAAATCCATAGGGGTATACAAGAAGAAAGGGATCAATGGAGTCAGAAAGCTTTGTTACACACATCAGAGCCAAGACACCAGGTGAAAACATGGAGGCCATCCTAACAAAGAGGTCACAGAGGGGGAAGGTCCTTGAGTTACTTAGTCATTTCCAGATCAAGAGGATTTTACATAAGCCAATATGAATTAATGGAGATGGATAGGGAAAATATGGAGCCAAGGGTAAGGTTGCGATCCATGCAATACACTGGAGACCCTGCCAAATAGAGACATGTATATAGAACAAAAAATAACACTTAATGTAATGCCATGCAATTGTCCTACACATTATACTCATCAGATGATCACAAATGTAATATAGAGCCTACCACTAGTCAGTTGGTCCATACAAAATCACAAATATATATATATATATAATGTCCTCTAGGCATGTATTTGATACGCCACTGGAACTGTAGGATGAACATCATAGGCATAATATGAAGTACTGAGAACCAAGACCCAGGGTCAAGATCTCAAGTAAGGCAACCAAATATACATAGGTATAAAAATGTATAGCAAGTGACTCACAGAAGTGTCTCAACAAAAACTTAGGAAGCTGCTCTAAGGCTCCGCCCAATCAAAAAACTGATCCAGTTGCGCTCATATAATGATCTCAACCATCAAATATACATGCAAAAAACTCTGTGCTCAATGTAAAGGATTGATCAAAACTTTGGTCTTCTCTGGAAAAAATGAGGAGTAACACCCCATACAAATGGTGGTACAACAGAAACCAAGGCAAGAGCCCCAAACTCAAGACTTCCCTGCCACCTGTGATCCCTTGGTGTTCCAACCTCGTGCACACCTAGAACTATTTTTCTCTTAGTTCTGCCCATTGAATTGTCAAACACACCTTGGCTACGAAGTGCACCCAACTTGCAGCCTACTGCTAAGTGCACCATGTCTGCTGCAAAGTACCCTGTCTACACTGTGCGCCTAGCCTACTACCGATTCCATCTAGTCTGCAAGTGCGCCCAGTCTACTGCTAGGTGCGCCCAGCATCAGACTTGTCTTTCTCCCACTTTGATGTGTTGGAATGACTTTAATGATGAGTGATGCCTTATGCCCAAGTGTGACCCTCCTTTTATAGTGTGTGGTGGAAACCTTCTCCCTTGTCTTAAGGAGGTGTGCGCCCCACTCAAGGTGGTCCCGATGGTGTCTAGCCAACGGGCGCGCTGGCTGCCTGGTCTGCATGTACCCTTGCTTGAGCCCGAAGTCGTCCCCATGTGCCTTGCCTTACGCTCAAAGTCTTCCTTGCATCCCCTTCATGTCTCATGTGGCACATCAAGTGAGCCCACATCCAAGTCTCTCATGGGTGCATCTATCAAGCACACTCTTAGGTGATGTTCGTTGGGTCCACAAGTTGCCCACATGTGTGGGTGCATTTCTTCCAATTATGCCCACTTCCACAAGTAAACCCCATATTTTGGGTGCCTTGAGCTCATGTCCAACTCACTGTGGCACCAAGTCTACCATGTGCTCGTGCCTATAAGACACTTGCCTCATCTTGTCGATCTCATGCCTTAGGCAATTTCTTGTCATTGGATTGCCTTGCTATCGCAAGGCTCCACAGCCCACATCGCGTCCACCATGTTGCTCTTGGGACACACTCAGCTATGTGCCCAAGTCACACTATGCTTCCCCGTCATCTTCCGCCATGTCGTGAAGAAGGGAACCCATTGGGCACCGGCGCCAAGGGTGTAACATCCTCCCCCACTTGAAGTCGTTGTTGTCTCGGCAACATCCATCCAGTTGTAAGCCTTTGCCCACATCTGCCTCTACCATACTACCTCCATCCACACTGATGCTATCAGTCACCAAGCTTCCACATCGCTTTCCTATCTCAAAACTTCAATGTGTCTGCTCGCATGCCTGAGCCTCAATCCATCCGAAAGCATATGTCCAATGTTGTTTCCACCTACCACAACACCAAGCAACCTTCTCACCAAGGTCACCCAAGCTCTCAAGAACTTGTTGTCCTTAAGTCTTTTCGTTCATGCTTACTCATCCATTCATCTTGTTTGCCAAGAGTCATATTGCTCTTTCCCTTAGCTCAATCCCCTCATGTTCCGCTGCATTGCGCCATCGTGTCTAGGCAAGTTGGGTAGCTAATCCAAATTCACACCTAGCTCATGAAATGCCTTTGTCACAAGTATCTCGAACCAATGTACTCTTGCCCAGCTCCTTCCTGCATGCTTCCTGGACTTCAATTTTCATCACCAAGTTGCTTCCACAACTTAGAAACTTCAAGTTGCCATGAATCTTTCCTCACACAAGTCATACTTGCGCCCATCTTCAGTTTTGCTTGCCTCCGTCCACCACGGGTGTAAAAATTGTTGCTGAACAATTGCCATACCACACTTTTCTCTTCTTGTTTTTGCTTGGGCACCATCACCATGGCACCCCTTTCTTAGCTCGTTTCCTTTTCCTAGATAGTGATCTTCCTCTTAGCTGCTCTAATGGAATGAAGTGGGCAAGTGGTCATTGTGGCCACTGCCTCCAAATGGATCCACTCTCCATCTTGTCTTTATCTCATGTGGTTCTATCTCAAGGTTGCTTTGCTTCCTGCTCAAGTACAACAAGAGAGTCAGATTAGTGCCAATGCCATCGCCACCTTCAACCCACAATCTCTTGACTTCCAAGCATGCCTAAGGAACTCTTTCCCTCTTCCTTGGAGTTGCTCCAAGGTTCCCAAGCTTCATCCTCATTATCTCGGTTAGTTGGCAAGTCTACATTCACCAAGTCCATTGTGTTCACGGTTTCTATGGTTGTCCCTTCTGCTATCCACATATCTTCCATTTTCATGGGTTTCTATCCTCTTGAGTCTACGTCCCATGCTTCTTCTATTGAGGTTGCCATCAAGTCCACCATGGTCTCCATCTTGGCAAACCTTTCTTCCAATGACTTGCTCAAGCCACTGTTTGTCATCGTTTGCACAAAGCTTTCCACTGACGCTCTTCTACTCAATCTTCCTTTAGCAACCATACTCTCACGCTTTCCATAATCCAAAGGCTTGACTTGACTACTTGTAGCAACCATGCTCATCGCAGTCATCCGTGTTATCGTATCCAAATGCCTCCGCACAATAGGAATCGTGTGAGTCTAGTCCTTGTTAAGGATGACCAAACAGTCCAAGTGAGGGATTGACACCATCTTCGTTGTCCTCATGAACTCTTTCCCCATGACCAAATCAAAGTCATCCATGGTCACCACTGTAAAGTTCGCAGTTCCCTGCCATGACCCAAGCTTCATGGACACCTCATTGGCCATGCCAACTATCTTTTCCACTACCGAGTTCACTACCTTGAAGGAGTTGTGCACAGGCTCAAGCTCCAACTCAAGCTCCTTAGCCACTTCTTCCTTCATAAAATTGTGATTTTCCCCACTGTCAACCATCACCACGATAGTTCTACCATTTATCACCACTTCCACATAACTAAGTCTTGTGAAGTCCTGCTCTTGACTTGTGGTAGACTTATCTGCTACTACCGCATTCAAGACTTGCATGACACCAATTGAAGGTTGCATTGTCTTCTCAGTTGTGATGAGAGTCTGTTGCCTTAGTCGACAATTCTTATCATAATGGTTCTGTCTGCAAATCCAACAAGAAACATTCTTGCCTTCCTTTTTCTCTTTGGAAGCATCTGGTTGTCGTGCCTTTTCCTTGTCTCCCTGCTTCCCGGATGGTTTCTTGTTCTTTTCTGACTTATTATTCTTGCATGCCTGCTTCCCTTTGGAAGCATCATCTTCCAAGTTCTTACTTGACCCTTCTTTGTAGTCAAGCAGTTTGTCCGTTGCTGCAACAGAACTTTGCACATTTTTCCTACGTAATTTCGTCTATGCCCAAGGCTGAAGTTACTTTATAAAATGATACAAGCGATCTTCTTCGGACATGTTGAGAATTTCCAACATAAGGTTGGTGTATGACTTAATGTAGGTGTTATCACCTAAACTGTAGTTACCCCTATGGATGTATCCACTCATGGATGGCAATAGGGAAGGGCAACTCAAAAGGTGCAACCACGATCACCTCGAACTCCAATAGATGGTTGTCACGTCAGTCGAGGCAACCTTCACTTTATGTTATCTAGCCCAGACAACAAAGGGGGAGACCCGATCTACTCCCGACAGGAGAGATCAAAACCAAGACACCAAATCAAGTTAACTCTAAGTGAAGTAAGGTGTATGGTTTATCCTAGACCTAAGGATGAAGTCACAAGACAAGTGAGGGGTTCAATGAGTATAGCTTTGGTTCATTATTGATGTGAGAGTGACTTATGATTTGTGAAATAGGATCTAGGATTAAAGTACTAGTTCAATGTGAGAAAATCCACTGCCTTGGGAACGGTGTCCAATGCAGGGTAGTTTAGGGTTGAATTGGGGCTAACTAGTACAAGTGACAAGCTTGATCATGAAGTATGATGGCATAAAAGGGTTTAGTTTACCACACAAGGGTCAAACCACAAGTTAATCCAACAATCTAGGAAAGTCGAATTGAGTTGGAGAGAGACCAGTGCCTTGGGAATTGGGATAATGGAGTCAAAGTAAAGTTAACTTGTGGTGAAGGACTCCTATTGCATGACACAAGTGGGCAATTAAAGTCTTGATGGATGAATAGGTCTAGATCTAGGTTTGACCTAAGTGGACCACAATCCCTTAAAACAAGGAATGCTATCCCCAAGGCAAGATTTGACAAAGTGACCTACTAGACCTAGGTTTTGAATTATTTCCGTTCCAAATCCACTGAAATCTCAAATACCCATGTCCTAGAAGTGGGACAACTTACTTCTCCAAGGTGGTGCGACTTTACCCAAGGAGGCTTAAAAGTGGGATAAGTGGGGTCAAGACAAGTCCAATGGCACCCAAACTTTAGATCCAAGTAGTTTAAGCAAGTAAGAGTGTGGATCTATAATTTCATGGCAATCCAATGGCTAGATCTTACTAGATCTGAGTTTAAAGATACCAAGTGGTCCAAAATGGGGATTGAATCCCTTAAAATGTGGAATAGGGCCCACAAGGTAAAAATCAGAAAAGTGACAATCTGGGGGTAGGTTATTGGATGTGTAGATCATGAATCAAGCGGGATCTCAACTACCCACATACTAGATCTAGGTCAACCCACCAAACTAGGAAGTGCGCCCTTGCTTGGAGAGGCTAAATGCCTTGGGAAGAGGGTCAAATGGAGGCCAATCCTCACCAAACTATAGATCCAGGATGCCGTGGATACTATAGAGGTGGGTTTTCAATATCTTACCCAAGAAGCCACTAGATCTTAGTAGATCTGAAAAAATGTAAAAATGGGGTTTTGATTGATTAGGGTTTTAAATATTTTAGACAAGTGGATAGATCATGGAGATAGAAATTACCTTGAGATCATACCTGAGTGATGAAGAGAGATGTCTTGATGTCAAGGAAGATTCCCGCAGAGATCAAATGAGAGATTGTTGATTTTGCTTGCCAAATTGATGCCCTAGCTCACAAATGCGCCCTCCTCTACCTGTCAATCCAAGGAAAATCGATTTCAATCAAAGAGGTCAAGTATGGAGGAAATACAAGTAAAATGCAATGATAACAAAGAATAGAAGGTCCTGGGACAGTAATACTCCCTGTTACCAACGAAGAGATCCAAAGAAGAAGTAGGGAGAGTCTTCCCCTACCAATATTTCCTCCTCAAAGCAAATCGGCCTCCACCTGTAGATGCAAAAAAACGTGGTACAAAAGATATGGCAAAACAAGATCTCCAATAACTTAGTGCAAAGGAAGAACCAACGAACGAACACCAAAAACATTCACCACAACACTGGAGATAGACGCAATAATAATTTTCTATTCCAATAATCCAAAGCCACAAGTCCCCTTACAAATGAGAAGCTCTCTCCTTTAAATAGGAAGGAGAGGCATCAAAATCCTAACCACTTTTTGAATGAGTGGCTAAGATTAAAAGATATAAATGTCTAATCAATGGTTGAGATGAGCTCAACAATAAAATACATGGATCACTAATAAAATATAACATAAGTGGACAAAATTGCCCTAGGAGAGGGGAATCCCACCAAATCATGATGACAAAATATAATAAGAAGCTCATGGTGGGTCCAAGGGGTAATTTTAGCTACCCTTGGTCAATCCCCATAGCACAATAATAATAAAATAGTCATCAATATACCAAATCGTGCCTCTATGGACAAATCGTAGGCCTCAAAAGACCTCAGAAATCATCAGAAAGTGCCATAAGTGATGGATGCGGGCCCCGATGAAGCTGAAACTGCTGGAGGAGGTGTGGAAGACATCGATCCATCATCACTAATCATCCCATGCCATAACATTGCCTCAGTAGCCCAAATCGATTTCCTCAATAGCCATTTCTACCAATCCTGAAATGCCTCGGGAAGCGTGAAACTGCCCCAAACTGCCTCCTGGAGTGCCTGCGCTGTCAAGGTGAGGGCGCCAATGTGTCCGGGAGGGGGGCAATATGGTAAAAACAAGTGGCTGGACCACCCCCTCCAAGCACAGCGCCCTAGGTCAACCGGATAAAAATCACATCTGCTCTGACAGGGCCTACAACATACCAAAACTGCACTGGGATAGCCTACTGAGGCTCAATCATCACTGTAAGTGCCCGGAACTGAAAACAAACTGTCTCATTGGACTTAGAAGGTCCAAATCTATCCAAGATGTGTACTCATACACCGTATGAGTCTCTGCATGATCAATATATATATCCAATATACCGGAACAGGGCAAATAATAATAATCTGTAAATGATCAAATACTGCTGTAAACCATGAATCATCATCATAACCCTGTAGCTGCTGCATAGAATCATCATATACATGTACATAGACCATATATCATCTATCCATATCATCATAAGGTCCAACCATCTCATGTCCTATGGTTGACCTTGGTCAAACTAGGTCTAACCAGTCAACATGACCAAATAACTCAAACCATCATCAGAAGCTGCTGCAAAGTGTCAAAGGTTAATGCATGCTATACAACTTATTCAAATAACAATTATAACACAAAGTAATCATTACTGGCGATCTAAATCCAAATATATAATGTCATTAATTATTATTATTACTCAGACTAGACTTTCAAGATCATACTCACTTCATAGTTGTGATCAATTTGCTAGTGAAGGGTGAAGGCTAAAATAACTGGCTAGGCTAAGGGATGACTTGACTGACTTAACTTTGTGACACTTTGGCAAAGGGAAAGGGAATACACACTATAGTATATATTGAATGAGCAACAACACAGGGAATGGCGGTGTCTCACAAATGGATGAGTTGTTCAAAGAGGGTTTATTCACCTTTAACAGATGCGCACAATCCATAATACAAATAAGGCCAGCAATTGTTTTGATATAGCATTTAAGTTCCATTGCTTTTTGGGCCTGAAGTTTCCATAGCCTTGGTCTATGTGTGTTTATAAACACATTGCATAGATTTTCATTTATTTTAGGCTTTCTGCTGCAGGTGTGTTTTTAAGGCACTTGTTTACCTGAGCACTTCTAGGTGTGTCATGGACAGCTTGTTTACCTAGGTATTTACATTTCCAAAAGATATAACATTTTATTTTCATGGCCATTTTCATTTGGCATGCCTTTCATTCATGTGTGTTTAGAAACACATTGCATGAATGGGATTTTCATACAAGATATAGCATTTGATTTTCCAGATTTTGTATTGATGGCAGCACTAAAAGTTTCAGGTTTAGCCAACACAACTTTAGTGACTAGGGGGAATTCCAAGGAACTCCAACTCACCATAGGTAAGTTTTGTCACCAACTCAGAGCCGAGACACAATAAATAGGGAAGCTCATCCAATACAGAGGCTACAGTGGGGGAAAGTCCTCCATGTCACTAGTCAAGTAGTAAGTCAAGGTGATAAACTAAAAGGTAGGCAATGGATGGATGAAGACAATGAATAATGGAGCCAACACTAGCAAGCCAAGGTATGGTGGAATGATCACCTCTATTCTCCCTAAGGAGGGTAAAACCAATGAGTATGAATAGTGAACTTCTAAGTCTGAGTAGGGACAATATAATATATATAATAAGATCAACCAGGTCCACATATCTATATGATCGCCAGATCATGACACTAAGTGCTAAGATATGCTATAAGAATAAGTATAAAAGCAATATAACCATAACACAATGATATACCTGCTGAGTCATATACCTGAATGCTCATCAATCTGAACTATCATCTGTCCTCTGAAACTGCTGCTGTAACACTGGGCACTACTGACTGCTCTGTACAACTAGTATAATGGCTACATCGGTCATCTCTCTGAGTGTCTCGAGACTCAGTCATGGCATGGGGAATACCTACTGCTGTCCAAAATCTGATAGTGATCCAATATAGATGCTCATCTCAGCATCTCAATGTAAGGGAACTGGCTTAATAGTGTACTAGAATCAGAAAAATAATGTATGGTAGCCCGGCTACTATATATGTGATAACAGTAGGCTTGAAGGATTGACACATGCTTGAGTCCCATCAGTTGGTTCCTTGCAATCCATGACTAATTGTGGGGTCCAAACTGTGCCTTCAAGGCTGCTTTCATATCCACCAAGTTTTCTATCTTCACAACATTGAGTCTGGTTTCCAAGTATTCTGCCCTGGTTCTCCACCAAAGCTTTGTGGTACCCTTCAAAGAATTTGCAGCAGCATTCACTTTTGCCTCATTTGAGCTTCCGCCCATTTGATCAAGGTATTGCTCAACGTCCCAACAACTTAGCATCGCAAGTGCCATCATATGAATCTGATTCTTTAATCTTGATTCATAACGGTGCTACAGAATTGCTTCCCTGAGCCATTGTTTGTTTCAATAAGTTGATGGTGTCATCTTGGTCATCCACCTTTTTGACAACTGACTTCAAAAAGTCTTCCATCCCCTTCAACCATTCTTCAACTTCTATAACAAGGGTTGCGGTGTTTGAACACAACTCATTAGCTTCATTGCACGCCCCCAATGTGCCATTGACGAACCGAGTGAGTACATTCACCCTGTCTTCCAAAGCTTCTAACCTCTTCCCATGAGCCTCCATGGAGTCCAACAACTGCCCCACTATCTTGTCTAATGATGTAAGTCGAAACTTGGTCTTTGCAACCTTTGGCATTTGTCCATCATTGCTATCCTCATGGTTAGAGGCTCTTTCCTCATCTAAGAACGTCATCGGTGCCTTGCCGTACTTTGTCACCTTGCGAAGGTGACTACTGCTCAACCTGCAACAAGTCTCTTATCAATGTGTACCAAGTGAAGTCTTTGACTCAGCCAATGCAAGAACGGTGTGCTAGCTTTTTCCAAGGATGCGCCCTCTTCCATCTGACATTCAAGGTGTGTGCCCACTTCTGTCTAAGCCTACGCATGTCCCACCTGTTTTGCACCAACGTGGTGACTAACTGTTTTGGTGGAAACAACAAGTTTCAACTTTCAACCAATCTTTGCTCTGATACCAACTTTTTACAAAAGTTGTGCTCTGATACTAACTTTTCACAAAAGTTGCGCTCTGATACCAACTGTCAAGACTCTAGGAGAGGTGCCCCAATTTTTTTTCGTTTCCTTCATCAAGGAGTGTGCAGCATCGACATGTTTCGTCTACAAGGGCTTAGTCAACTTGTGACTAATACACTCAGACTACACCTCTTCACTCAAGTTCTGCCCATAACTACACCTTGAGCTACAAGCTATTAGATCACCGCAAGCCTTACTCACTTACTTATCCAACAGTTACTTAGTTCAACACTTTGTCAATTATTCAATTATGTCTTATTCATGAAACATCACACAAGTAGCCACAACAAAGCACGCGAGATAGGTGTGCCACTCAAGAAGAGTTCTCAAGTATTTATTCAATAGTATACAATGTACAAGAGGGTGCCCGACCACTGCTGACGACCAATTACATAATATAAAGGAAACCAAGGCAAGTGCCCCAAACTCAAGACTTCCCTACCACCTGCGATCCCTTATTGTTTTCAACTTGTGCACACCCAGAACTGTCTTTCTCTTAGTTCTTCCTATGGAACTGTCAAACGCACCCTGCTTGCAAAGTGTGCCCAGCCTGCTTCTAGTGCACCCTGTCTGCTGCAAATTACTTTGTATGCACTGTGCGCCTAGTCTGTTGATGATTGCGCATAGTCTGCCACTAGGTGAGCCTAGTAAAGTGTGCCCATCCTGCTGCTAAGTGCGCCCTGTCTGCTGCAAAGTACCCTGTCTACACTGTGCGCCCAACCTGCTACTGATTGCGCCCAGTCTGTCGCTAGGTGAACCCAGTAAAGTGTGACCAACCTTCTGCTCAATTCGCCTAGTCTACCAATTGCACCCAGTTTTGCTCCTAAGTGTGCCCAACCTCAGACTTGTCTTTCTCCCACTTTGATGTGTTGAATGACTTTAATGATGAGTGATGCCTTATGCCCGAGTGTGACCCTCCTTTTATAGTGTGTGGCGCCAACCTTCTCCCTTGTCTTAAGGAGGTGTGCACCCCACTTAAGGTGGTCCCGATGGTGTCTAACCGATGTGCACGCCCAGTGACTAGTCTGCATGCACCCTCGCTTGAGCTCTAAGTCGTCTCCATGTACCTTGCCTTGCACCTGAAGTCTTCCTCGCAGCCCCTTCACATCTTAGGTGATGTCTGTCAAGTCCGTAAGCTGCCCACATGTTTGGGTGCACTTCTTCCAAGTATGCCCACTTCCACAAGTAAACCCCATATTTTGGGTGCCTTGGGCTCATGTCCAGCTCACTGCGGCTCCAATTCTATCATGCGCCCATGCCTATAAGACACTTGCCTCATCTTGTCGATCTCATGCCTTAGGCAATTTCTTGCCATTGGCTTGCCTTGTTGTCGCAAGGCTCCATAGCCCACATCACGTCCGTTGTGTTTCCCTTGGGACGAACTCAGCTCTGCACCCAAGTCACACGATGCTTCCCTGTCATTTGTTATCGCATTGTGAAGAAGGGTCCCCATCGGGCACTAGCGCCAAGGGCGTGACAATGGCTTTGTCAATCCATCTATAGGCCTAAGCTCTATAATCAAGCATATGTTATAACAACATGACTTAGGAGTCATATACTACCTAGGCATATGAAATTGGCCAAAATATTTTCCTAGAACCATATAATGTTGATGTATATGTAACTTTGGAATGTATTTCATCTATGTATTTCATATATATTTATTGTACGCTTATAAGAGATGTGTTATTCCTCTATAAGGAAGTGTCGTCATGTGGATTGACAAGTGTCGTAAGTGTGTGTACTTGCCGATGGGTTATTAGACCACCATGTGTGGGGTCGGCCATAAAATATATATTATATTGTGGATGTATCTAGATAGACAAGTCGGCCCCATAAGGTCACTGGGCAAACAGGTTAAGTATAAATAGAGATCGGGAGATCTCTATTTGGATCATTCGGAAAGACACACTTCTCTCACTCAGAAAGTGGCGCACTAGTGAGGAGGAGGATCATCTGTTGTAGGAGACTATCTCAAGTATATTTTGGTTGTACTTTGGTTGAGCCATTGCTCTCTCTATCTCTGAGGAAGTTGTGGGGTTTTTCACCTTAGGGTTTTCCCCACGGAAACTCTGTGTCTCTTGTCTCTCATGCTTTTGATTCTTGTGATGCTTGTGATGCTTATTGTGATTGTTATGCATTGATATACTATATATGTTATTCTCTCAGTAAAGATCCAAGAGTATTGTGAATTAATGCTCAAATTTTAACATGGTATCAGAGCTAACCTGAGAAGAAGACATTTTGCAGTGACGGAAACTTGAGTTTCTTGTTTATTGGGTTTCTCTCCACAGTTTTTGGAAAAGCAGTATAGTAGATTGAATCTACTCATCAAGGAGAATCTATCTGTCCAATCATAATTCAATTCTGAGCATTTTCAGATTTGGCCCTAAAAATTAGGGTTTCCACAAAAATAGGAATTTCTTAAATCTGAAGCCATAGCTGGAAGCTCCTTGCAAAAATCGAAGTTTAGAGCTTTGGATCGAGATTTTTGGCTGGGTAGATCTTCAGGAAACTCAAACCCTAATTCAGGGCTCTCCCCAGTGAACCCGGGAGGACAAAAAGGCAAATTTGAAGGGTAAAGCTTTGTTGATCTCAAATTCTGAATACACCAGGCTGATCAGCTCATCAAGGCGCATCTTTCTATCCTTTCAGAAAGTTGAAATTCACATTTTGAATCTTTAGGGTTTTTCGACAAACCCTAATCCGGGACCAGATCCAGTTTTCAGCATTTCAAGTGGTAAGACCTAAATCTTTTCTATTTCATTTGAAGTACTCTTTAAGATGTCTCACCACACCAAGCTTGAGGATAAGCTTGAAGGGGCTGATAACTTCCGAGCTTGGAAGTATAGGATTGGGTTAATCCTGGAAGAGAATGAGTTGGACTCATATATAAAAGAAGACATCCCTATCCTAGAGGATGAAGAGGCTAAGGTATTGCATAAGAAGAACTTGGTCAAGGCAAAGAGAATCATTGCTGATTCTATCAAAGACCATCTCATACCCCATGTGTCTTCTCTAAAGACGCCCAAGGCTATGTTTGACTCTTTGACCAAGCTATTTGAAGGAAAGAACATAAATCGGAAGATGACCTTGCGGAATCAATTGAAAGGGGTCAAGATGTCGAATGGAGAAACCATTCAATCCTATTTCTCCAAGGTCTCTCAGATCAAGGAACAACTTGAAGCTGTAGATGAAATGGTGGAGAATGGTGAAATTGTTATGACTACTTTGAATGGCCTACCTAGGTCATGGGACTCTTTTATCCAGGGGATTTGTGCCAGAAAGAAGTTAATCTCCTTCAGCAGATTATGGGAGGAATGTTCTCAAGAAGAATCAAGGCTTGTGGCAAGAGAAGAGAAGATGGGAAATGAAGATCAAGCTCTCACAGCTCACACTAAGAAGGGCAAGTTCAAGAGGGAGCCATCCCATCACAAGAAGAAATCTTCTCATCATTTTCACAAAGACAAGAAAGATCTAAGGTGTTTCACTTGTAATGAGAAGGGTCACTTTGCTTCAGAATGTCCCAAGAACAAAAGGGACAAACACAACAACAATAACTCTAGCAAGAAGAAGAAGGGTAACAAAAGAAGGTACCATGCTCATGCTGTCGAAGATGATGAACCTCCAAAGAAGAAGGCTAGGGCAGAAAGTGATGATAGTAATGATGACTCATCAAGTGAAGAAGAGTATGTTCTAATCTCTGCTCTCACAGGTACTATCTCCCATGGTTGTAATGATTGGTTAATTGACAGTGGGGCTTCCAAACACATGACTGGGTTTAAAGAATCCTTTGTAAATCTGTCTGAACATGAATCACCCCATAAAGTGAAACTTGGGGATGATTATCAATATCCCATCAAAGGAAGTGGTGAAGCCTCCTACAACGTAGATTTTGGAAAATCTTTGAAGATGAAAGAAGTCCTTTATGTACCTGGGCTCAAGAAAAACTTACTCTCCATCTCTGCATTGGATACAAAAGGTATGAGGGTTGCATTTGTGGATGGCCAAGTCCTAATGTGGCCAAAGGGAAAGACCATAGATGATGTAGTTGTGATTGGAGAGCAAGAGGGAGGTTTGTATAAATTAAAATGACAATTTGAACATGCCATGGTGCATGAATCCATGGAGCCAAGTGAACTTTGGCATAGAAGACTTGCTCATATGCACTATAGGGCACTTTCAATTGCAAGCAAGGCTGTAGAGGGTCTTCCTGAAATCAAGACCAAACATGAAGGTGTTTGCAAAGGATGTGCAAAAGGTAAGAATATTAAGAAGGCTTTCCCAAGCAGTGAAAGCAAGGCAAAAGATATCCTGGAAATCATCCACTCAGATGTATGTGGTCCTATGTCATCCAATTACCTAAGTGGGTATGTTTACTATGTCTCATTTATTGATGACTTCTCCAGGAAGACTTGGGTATACTTGAAAAACAAAGATGAGGTGTTTGATAAGTTCAAGGAATTCAAAACCTTGATGGAGAATCAAACTGACAAAAAGATCAAAACATTCAGATCCGACAATGGTGGAGAATTCACCTCAGGTGACTTCAAGAAGCTTTGCAGTGATTCAGGGATTAAGAGGGAGTTGACTGCTCCTTATAATCCTCAACAGAATGGAGTTGCAGAAAGGAAGAATAGAACAATCATGGAAGCAGCAAGGGCAATGCTGCATGACCAGGATCTACCTATGCATCTATGGGCAGAAGCAGCTAGAACAACTGTATATGTGCAGAACGGAACACCCCACAAGATATTGGACAACAAGACACCAGAAGAGGTCTTTTCTGGTAAGAAACCTGAAGTCAGCCATCTCAGAATATTTGGTTGTCCAGTATACACTCATGTCCCAAAGGAAAAGAGGACCAAACTAGATCCTTCAGGAAAGAAGGGTATCTTTGTGGGTTACAGCGAAAGCTCGAAGGCTTACAGAATATACTTTCTAGGGTTCAAGAAGATTGATGTCAGCAGGGATGTAACATTTGATGAAAACTTAGCATTCATCAAATCAAGGAAGGCACCTATCGAAGTTTATGAAGAACCTAAGGAAACTAGATTTCAAGACACTACCATGACTGAAGCAATTCCAGAAGTTGTTCGTGAGTTTGAAGATCCGCAAGAACCTGTAGATCCACCCCGTGAGGATAACTCTCACAAGAGGAAACCTGCATGGGCTAGAGAGCTCATTCAAGATGCAGAAAGATTTGGCATTCCAGAAGAACACAGAGCAAAGAAGAGAACCAGATCACATACCAGCTATGTTGCTTTACTCTGTGACATTATGAACAAAGAACCTTCCAGTTATGAAGAAGCAGCGGAAAAGAAAGAATGGAAGGATGCCATGGTTGAGGAATACCAATCAATAATGAAGAATGATGTTTGGGATGTTGTCCCAAGACCCAAAGAGAAGTCTGTTGTGACTTCCAAATGGATCTACAAAATCAAGCATGCTGCAGATGGCAGTGTAGAGAAATACAAAGCAAGATTCGTAGCTCGTGGCTTCTCTCAGAAAGAGGGAATAGATTATGAAGAAACTTTTGCACCTATAGCCAGGTATACTTCCATCAGAACAATACTTGCCCTGGCTGCAGCAATGAAATGGAAAATACACCAGATGGATGTCAAGACTACTTTCTTGAATGGTGTAGTTGAAGAGGAAGTATATGTGGAGCAGCCACTCGGTTTTGAAATACACGACAGGGAGTCATGTGTGCAGATTGAAGAAAGCCTTGTATGGTTTGAAGCAAGCTCCCAGAACTTGGTATGGTAGGATGGACAGTTTCCTATCTAGCTTGGGCTTTACCAAGAGTAAAGCGGATTCCATCCTCTACTACAAGGTTGAGGAAGGGAATCTTGTGATTCTACTCCTGTATGTGGATGACTTATTTGTAATAGGAGATGACAAATTGATTGCAGATACTAAGAGGAAGCTTGCTGCTGAGTTCGATATGAAAGATTTGGGAATGATGCATTATTTCCTAGGTATGGAGGTGTGGCAGAATTCAGGTGGGATCTTCCTTGGTCAAGGGAAGTACACAGTAGATATTCTGAAGAGATTTGGGATGATGGATTGCAAGGCCATGGCCACACCCATGGCATCGAATCTAAAGCTTCTATGTGATGCTTCATCTAAGCCGGTTGATGTACCTGACGAACACGAGACCATATATTTGCTTTACAGTGAACACATTGAGCCAGTTCTTGACGGATCCGAGGAGTGTTCATCTGGTTGCTGTAAAGCATGTTCTGAGGTACCTGAAGGGTACAGTGGATTATGGGCTCAAGTATGAAGCGAATCAAAAGTTTAACCTGCAGGGTTATGTTGATTCAGATTGGGCTGGCAGTGCTACAGATAGGAAGAGCACATCTGGGTGCTGCTTCAGTATGGGATTAGGTGTGATCTCTTGGTTCAGCAGGAAGCAGTCCTGCGTAGCACTGAGTACAGCTAAGGCAGAGTATGTTGCAGCCTGTTCAGCTAGTTGTGAGGCAGTATGGCTATGGGAGCTATTGTCTGAGTTATTTGATCTCCCATTGGATGCTACTGGTATATTCTGCGATAACCAGAGTTGTGTGAAGCTGTCTAAGAACCCAGTGTTTCATGACAGGTCGAAACACATAGAGATCAAATATCACTATATCAGGGATATGGTGCAGAGAGGAGCCATGAAGCTCCTGTATGTTGCGACGGATGAGCAGATTGCAGATGTGCTGACGAAGCCACTAGCCAGGGTGAAGTTCGAGTACTTCAGGGAGAGGCTTGGTGTTCTTCAGATCGACGACACTTCGAGGAAGAAGTGATGGACACATTTGCTGAAGCCATCCCAAGCATGTTGGAAGGAGGATCCTTCACATGGCTGTGGATGTAAGCGCTGGATAATGAGTATCAGGACGATGCTCCAGTTACTGCTCTGTATATGCATCATGTTGGATGTTGGATATGATCAGTTGGATCATTTATATTTGTATGTATGTACGCATCGTGTTGATGCTGGATATGATCAATTGGATCATTTATATTTGTATGTATGTACGCATCGTGTTGATGCTGGATATGATCAATTGGATCATTTATATGTATGTACACATCATGTTGGATGCTGGATATGATCGGTTGGATCATTTGTATGTATTTGTATATGCATCATGTTGGATGCTTGGACCATGTATCTGTATCAAGTGGATACATTGTATGATCAGGTAGATCATGTATGTTGATATGTATCATGTATTTGTATTTGTATCAGGTGGATACACTGTATGATCAGGTGGATCATGGATGATGATATGTATCAGGTAGATACTTGGTGTGCATTAGGTGGAGGTTGATCATGATGATGAGCTTCAGGATGTTGCTCCAGATGATATGTACCAGGATGGTACAAGTGATGATGATCAGTATGATCATGGGCATCAGGATGATGCCTCGTGCGATGATGATCCATTGGATCATGAGTATCAGGTTGATACTTGGAGGTCAGAGATGATATGTGGCAGGTTGTGCAAATAGCATGTAATCAGTCCCGAGAGATCTTGCCGGTCGTGCTACGGCACATAAATGTTCCTGGGGTACTCTTTCCGGTATTGCTATGTAGTATGTAATCAGTCCTTAGATATCCGATAGGTTGAGCTGTATGCTCGTAATCAGTCCGGGGATGAGGTAGTACTACGGAGACATGTAATCAATCCTGGAGATCCGAGAGGTTGAGCTGTGTGCTCGTAATTAGTCCTGGGATGCTCTTTAGAGATCTTGCCGGTCGTGCTGCGACACATAAATGTTCCTGGGATGCTCTTTAAAGGTTTTGTCTATCCACATGTAATCAGTCCTGGAGATCTGAGAGGTTGAGCTGTATGCTCGTAATAAGTCCTGGGACGCTCTTTAGAGATCTTGCTAGTCGTGCTGCGGCACATAAATGTTCCTGGGATGCTCTTTAAAGGTATTTTGGAGGAGATGCATGTAATCAGTCCTGGGAGATCTTGCCGGTCGTGCTTAGGCACATAAATGTTCCTGGGATACTCTTTCTGGTATTGCATCCGCACATAAAATTAGTCCTGAGAGGCCACCTCTATCAGACCGTTTGCACAGATGATGAAGACCTGCATGTGGTGGGGCTACATCCAGTATGAAAAAGGACTGGCTCTGTAGAACTTCCTATGACGAGTAGAGTCAGAGATTGGTTGAGATAGCAGCAGCAGTGACGATGATGATGACGATGCATCGATGACGATGATCCCGAGAAGAAGACTTGTCTAGCAGAACGATGTCGAGAAATACCTTCCTAGTTAAGAGGGAGTGTTGATGTATATGTAACTTCGGAATGTATTTCATCTATGTATTTCATATATATTTATTGTACCCTTATAAGAGATGTGTTATTCTTCTATAAGGAAGTGTCGTCATGTGGATTGACAAGTGTCGCAAGTGTGTGTACTTGCCGATGAGTTATTAGACCACCATGTGTGGGGTCGGCCCTAAAATATATATTATATTGTGGATGTATCTAGATAGACAAGTCGGCTCCATAAGGTCACTGGACAAACAGGTTAAGTATAAATAGAGATCGGGAGATCTCTATTTGGATCATTCGGAAAGACACACTTCTCTCACTCAGAAAGTGGCGCACTAGTGAGGAGGAGGATCATCTGCTCTAGGAGACTATTTCAAGTGTATTTTGGTTGTACTTTGGTTGAGCCATTGCTCTCTCTATCTCTGAGGAAGTTGTGGGGTTTTTCACCTTAGTATTTTCCCCACGGAAACTTTGTGTCTCTTGTCTCTCATGCTTTTGATTCTTGTGATGCTTGTCATGCTTATTGTGATTGTTATGCATTGATATACTGTATATGTTATTCTCTCAGTAAAGATCCAAGAGTATTGTAAATTAATGCTCAAATTTTAACATATAAAATGAGTTATATGCCAACCCATACATGAAATGAAATAATATCAACAACGCTAAGGTGGAAACTATAGGAAAAATGTATTTATAACAATAGAAATGTTGATATATCATCAAACAACTAACCATCTATCACATCACCAAAGAATCACCCTATAGACAATCTCCTCCAACATCAATGAGAATAGATCACGGAATGCATCTCCACACAATGAGTACAAAAATGTTAGACGTCTTGCAAGATCTAGGGGTACAAATCAATCACTTTGCACCTAAACACTTTCTTGTAGACATCGCACACCAAGCCATTGAGGCAGCCATTAGGGTAATGCTAGGAAAAGTGTGTGCAACCATAATAAGCCCCTACGTTTGATGACTGATCAACCAATGTGATGTAACATGTATGTGTTGCATAGCTAGATCATATCAAAATGAGAGTGGAACCTCATGCATCATGAAGAGTAATGTGCAGCAGAGCGGGTTTGCATTTTATGGTAATGACACCAATGACTAGTGCAAGAGGAGGAAAGCAAACCAACGGTAGAGGTAGGAGAGGTTGGTGGTAGGGTGGAAGTGGAATGGGGGGCATGGATACAAGAAGGAGACAAGCAAGGGCATTTCTCAATTTTGCATTCAATAGCTAAGGCATGAAGAAAAGTTTGGTCTAGGGTAGTGCTCTCAAATAATGCCACTTCATGGCTATATAAAGCTAATAAACCATAAATTAAATTTGAGAACGAGTACCTCTTCAGATTCCCTTATGTAGAGTTGAATCTAGACCTTGGTGAAGAGATCAATATATTGCTGGACAGTCTAACCTGGAGCTTGGTGAAGTTGCAACCACCAATACATCAAGTTCTGCAGATAACTAGGAGCGTATAAATGTTACCAATGGGCTTGATAGGTGTCCCAATTAGTAATTTTCCTAAAGGTGGAATTGCCGAATTTGGTCTCATTTCTCATTGAGTTTGATGTAGATCTCCGGAGAGTTAGATTGGGACTGCCACCAAGCTTGTGCCACACCTTCTAGTTGGTATTCTATGATTTGCATGAATGTGGCCTCATTCATGTTGGGACAAGTCTTGAAATATGTGGTTAGATTAAGTACCGAGGCATCTTAAACTTTTCCATCAATTTGGTAGTCGTACTTGGGCAGAGATATGCATGCATCTAATTGGAACACTGGAGTGGGAGATCATGGGTGCATACACATTACATCCTTGAAAGAGAGAGCTAGTTCTTGACTGCTGGAAAGAGGTGATTCAATATCCTCTAAATAAGAGTTGTGGTGGGGAGGCATTGTTGTTGAAAGGATTGAAGAGCGAACCTTGAAAAAATGGCACCTGGTGTGGAGCAAGAGGCATAAAAGGAACCAATGTAGAGACATTGAAATGATGTTGGGTGGCAGTGCCAAAAGAACCAGAGGAGAAATATGAAACAGAGTGGGGATGGAGGAGCATGCCTTAAAATGAACTGTGTATTGGAATAGAATTTGGGTGGGCGCAGAGCTAAAGAGGACCAGATTCATGGGAAAGAAGAGGTTGAAATCGCAAGCTCTGATACCAAATTATGACTCATTATTTAACAATGCAATAAACACATTTAAAAGTAAACATTCACATAGAAAACATAAGCTAAAATAGATAACTTATCCTTTATTCATTCAATAATAACTTTATATAGATTTACAAAGAATCTATTTGAGTTTATTTGATGGAGTCAATTTTAACTATTCAGGAAATAACTAAACAACAACCCGCACATAGGTCAAGACTGAAAGTGCATTTATTTATTTATGCCTACATATTACTGACGAGAGAGGTGCGGCATATCATTGCTTATATTTGGCAAAGCATTAAGCTTGCCTTTCACTAAATTATTACCTATTTGTCGCTCTTCTAAACTGTTTTTGTGCTTGTGAAGATTTTGTATTAGACATGAACTCATTAGAGCTTTTCTGCAACTAGTTCGTTGAATCTTGATTCAACAATGTGTATACCTTTCAAATTCTCTAGCCTTCATCCATCTTTTTCGGTATGGATTGATTTATGATTCAATATTTATTTATTTATTTCAGTTTTCCAAAGCACTTTTCAAAACTCTAACTTGGGTTTCCGTAAAGTAAGTGTTAACACTGAAATTGACCCCCAAGGCTGAAAGAGGGTAATTTTGGGTAACCACTAACCAATCTTTGGCCTGTGCTACTGACCCAACACAGACAGAGAGGGCTCTCTCTCTAATGTCGTGAAAAATACTGGAATAATCAAGATTGTCAATAATGAAAAAGAAACACCAGCATTCACGGCCAAGATATTCAATTACAACAATTTTACAGAAGTTCAGTTTCCTGTTCGGGGAATAAAAATGATTCACGCACTGTTTGGTTGAAAACGTATGGGACTTAGTTTGGGCAATGGAGTCACCTTTTACAAACTATGAAACATCATTCACAAAGATTCTACAAACGCATTGACAGAGGCAAGGTAGCAAGCAGCTAGTAGTCAAAGAGAAATTTAGTTTTGTGGAACAGAAGAGAAAAGAAACAGTCCATCAATGTAAGGCATCTAACAAGGATGAATCCTACATCAACTTTAGTAGAATATACTTGGTGAAATACTTGGAATAAGCTAAGCAGAGCATAATCTCTATGAATTCTACTTAACTGTTACCCTGATCCAAGCATGAAGGAAATAACACAGAATGGAATAACAAAGAGAGAAACACATTTGCACATGGCTAAAAAGGAAGGTGCAGACTACCAGACCAATTACACAGGAATCCCTGTCAAAACGCACGCTTCGGCTCTGCAAACTTTATTAAAACAGCTCAAAAAATGTCTTACAGACTAATCTTCAAATTACCAAAAGCTTTCAACATAAGATTTTGAACCCCTGTTCATTCTATTACATCGCATATATATATATATGCCCGGAGTCTTCTTGCCTGACTGGCCTCTCACCCTAATAGAAATATCAGGACACCTCATTACACCCGAAAATTCAAAAATATTACATATGTGTCATGCCTCTAACAGACTGATCAAGACAAGGAACAGAATATCATAGACATAGGACTATCCTAACCCTGGGTTCGCAAGTGACCTTGCAAGTCAAAGAAATCTTCCACTTTCAATGAGCTGTCAGCCTGTGATGCCTCACCTGGCAGGATAGGTGTCGTTTCCTTAGTGGAGAGTACAAAATCGTGAAGTATTTCTGCACCCGGTTGGCCGATTTGCTTGATTCCGGGGATCTCCTTCTTCGTTCTTTGCCGGTTTCCTTTGGACACTTGTCTTCCATCAGGCTTCTCATCTTCGCTGGCAGAACCGGATTCTATGAGGTCAACTACCATAAGAGGTGGAGGGGTAGAATTTTCCTCCATCTCATCCCACACTTGCTCTGGCATGAATACCACTTCACACTTCCGCCCTTTCTCCATGAGCCAATAGTAACAGAGGAGATGGTCGAACTACCAGGTGCACCATCTTTCCGTTATACCAAGCTGTAGATAAAAGACGCGAAAACCTTATCCATAACAGCGGTGATGATGACGGCAGCTACAGGTGGTTATGATTGTCATGATAGTTCTATCAGACTCTGCATTCAGGTGACGGTGATGCCCAAGGTTGGCGGTGACCTTCGACATGCTCAACGACGTCGTCCCAGATTGACAGCGTAGCTAATGATGATGCAAAAAGCGCCTTTCCATCATACCGGTAATCCTCTGGGATAACATTCAGAGATCCCCTTTGCAGATCCGTTCTTCTGACGTCCCTCGTGTGACAATACTTAATCACATGCTTTCCCGCACGCTCCGAAAGACATGGGTCACATTACCTCTATCACCTTTTCGAGCCAACCTCTCATCCATGCGAGGGACTTTTCCCCTTTCCATACCTCCATTACAGACTTTTTCTGGCCTTCCAACGTTTGCCAACTTCTCAATCATAAGCATCCAGCACCTTTATGATGCTTATAACCCTTTGAAAACCTCCGTCTTTATCTTAGTAAGACCCGGCGACATGTCTCCTTCGCTAGCTTGTTCCAACCCTTCCGCTTTATCTGGAAACTGGACCAGAAACTATTAATACCAGGGGAAAATGTTACCTGTGGAAAGATACTTTTGGTCAGAAATTCTCCCATATCGGGGTTCAAGCTTGACCCACCTATGCTTTCGGACAGACCAACCGCTACTTTGGACGTTCGAGAAGTCGTTGGAATTATCCCTAATGCCTAGGTCGGGCCCATGGCGGGGAATTACAGGGGTCCAACGACCTTTGGACGGACTTTGACGAAACAAGGCAACCACTGCCCTTCCTGAGGTGACCTCCAGGCCCACAATGCCGAGGTCGTGAAAGATAGCTTCTTCGCAGGCCATTACGGCCCGGACCGAAATTGATACAGGGTCTCTGGGGACTGCCCTGTTAGGGCGCGACCGCAAAATTTTCACGCTCTGAATCAACTGCTTGGCGACCAGCCATCAAACTCCTGTACCGGGGCTAAAACCCTACTCTCTGGAAAAAACCTCCTTCCGCTTAGATGGCTTCCCGAAAGGGTAAAAATGCAAACTTTGAAGGATGTTTTCATA
Organism: Larix kaempferi; assembly: GCA_027924585.1. NCBI lineage: Eukaryota > Viridiplantae > Streptophyta > Pinopsida > Pinales > Pinaceae > Larix > Larix kaempferi. The sequence continues at coordinate 6,091,814 of BSBM01000569.1, forward strand.
TATATAGCAGCGTCTCCGTAACGCCGGCTTTTCTTAGTAATTTGTCCATTAATCTCAACCGTTGATCTCCCACGTGCTAGTTTTCCTTCGTCGGATCTGTTGCCTCTTTATCTCTTGATTTGACATTCAATTCTTCCTCACCGTGGGATCTGATCTAACTTTCCATCTACGCCGTCCTTCCTGTCCACATTTCCACATAAGACGGGCCTCGCATGTACCTGGGTGGTCCCTACTATGACTTCCCTTCTTTGTGCGCCGGACTCTGGAGCCGACATTTGGCAGGCGGGAAACTCTTATCGCATCCATCCCTTTCTTATCCGGTGCGCTACTTCTCTATGCGAGCTGCCACGGGCGCCGTTGATGTATATCCTTACCACATTCTGAACCGTGGATTCTTTTGCCAACTTGTACCATCGCATGCGCCCACTTTCACATATCGCCTTTCGGTCTTCCTCTTTGCGATAACGTCTGCTACTGACACCTGGCTGGCGGAGGAGGCTCATCGCATCCGCTCCTTTCTTATCTCCCTTGCAACTTAGCTGTGCGGGACTACACGCAGAAACGTGGATCTGATCTCTGCGCCAAATCTATGGCGTAGATTGATGTGATGTTTAGCCCTCCATGACTTGACCGGCGGACTATAGGCTATAAAGTGTATTTCTTGTTTATTTTTGCATATACCCCAACATCTTTTCATCCTTTGCACCTTTGTTCTTCCTTAGACCCCTTAGTCCTTCCCATTAGCATCTAGCACTGGAGCATGGAGGCTATCTCGGCTTCACTTACCAGGTACATTTTGATCCTCTCTTCCTTCCATTCAACTATATATTGTAGAAAAATATATGGGTGTTAACAACTGGCTCCAAAGGGGATGCTATCCTCCCCGCGAGGTAGCAAAGAACTCCGTAGATTAAGTGCCTGATCCATTGGGGTATTTTTCCAAACCCTGACCATCATGAGCAACATCTTGCAGCCTGTCTTTTCATCCAAACGCTGCAACTGAACAGCCAGAGCCAAACCCCTAAGCATACTAACTAAAATAAATGCAACTGCTTGACCTGCAAGCTTATTTATATACAAGTGTTCCTACCCTTCTTGTTTGGCACAAAGGGTAACTCAAGTAATTTCATACCTCCAATGAAGCCAATCAAGCAAATGACTCATTGATTGATTTCTCCATTCCAGTCCTCCTGCAGTGGGGAAAAACCCACTAACTGATAGCTCTGTCTGAATATATCCTTCAATCTTAGTCTCCTAGACAGTATAAACCCTACCGTTTCCGACCTCTCCAAGAAGTCAGCAAAAGGGTCTATCAGAACATGAAGAACTCTTACTTCCTTAGGACCAGCCGTGAGGGCTCTCGGGATAGGTTCTTCTCGACCCTTCTCCTGTTCTTTTGGATCATATGATAGCCGATACTGTTGAAAAAGATTCTCATCCCACTACGGAGGAGGGATATGAAAGTCATCGCCAATTTTATCTGAAACCTCAACGCTTAGGGTTTGATTTTCACCGTCAGAGGAGGTAGCAATAGCTTCAATCCTTTCGTCAACCTCAAGTGAAACGGACTCTCTTTGATGAGCTTCTGCCTCTTGGGGTGGACTACACTCTTTTTCTTTCTCTTTATCATCAATCTCGAAAAAACTTATGAAGTTTTCCGAGCAATCCCCTTCATATTCGTCATATTTAGGTGGACCAAATTCCTCTTCAAAAACATTACCGTCAGGAATTTTAGCAAGTGTACCGCAATTTACAAGAAACCTATCATGATTATCTTCTTCAGGTATCTCCCTGGCCTGGTCATCTTCCCGTGCATCCAGGGAAAAACAGGGACACAGCGCAACTTCCCCTTGCTCATGCCCTCCTTCAAATCTGGTTTCTTCTTCAATCCTTGCAACCCTACCTTCGTTTGATAATTTCCCCGACGTCCTAATATTGTCTTCGACCTCCAAAGCATCAATGAGCATATGTTGCAAATTCAGAGACCTTCTTTCCAACAGGAGCAAGGATAGCTCGGGGGGAAAAGTGGATGCATATTGTAACTTAGCAGCATTCTCTGGGGGCTGAATTTCCCTTAATAGAACTTTGAAAACCTTCTGTTAAAGCCAGATATAGCCTCTCCCTCTAGCTTTCTCATGGAGTAAAATTCTGAAAGAATTAGGTCCCATGGCTCTCTTTTTCCCCAAAATTCTAAGAAGACCTCAGAAAACCTTTGCCAATTCTCTATAGATCCCGGCTGTAAATGGCTGAACCATTTCTTCACATCTCCTTGGAAAGACTGGGCGAAAGCCCTCATACAAATGTCATCATGCTCTACCTCAAAAAGCTCCAAAAAGTGTTCAAAGCCGTGGAGATGCTTCTCAGCAGTGAGGCTTACGGATTCTCCATCAAATCTCGGAAGGTATTTATGGTATTTGGGAGGGTAGTCATGTAGAATAGGTGGCAGCTTTAAAGGGCCATATCTCAGTTGAGATTTGGAAGGCAAAGGGATACGTACAGGGGGAGCATCTTTAGCTTCATTCTCCTGGGATTCGCAAAGTTTAGCATGAATCCTATGAGATTCGGAAGAAGGGATGGGATCTGCTCTAGGAGTTATAGGCGGATATGCGTTTGTGAGGTCCAGAGAGGGATATACAAAGGCAGGTCTATCATGACCCAGAGCTCTTCTTTGGGATAAAATTTTCTTGATATATATACATAAAGGTAAAAGGAGATTGATACAGAAGAACAAGATTTCTTTGAAAAGATTAGTACTCTGGTACCTGATTCTTGATTCTTCCATGTTTAAGGCAAATGTGTTCGTTCTCCAGTGGAGTCGTCATGAGAATATTTCAATATCTCAATTCTGCTTCAAGATCACAGATCATCCCTAGTGGGGTCACCTTCATACTGAAATTCATCTTGAGTGGAGTCGCCAGGTGAATGATACAACCTTCTTGATGTCCGACCGTTGTTCACCATCAGCACTAAGATCTGAACTTTGTCATTCTTGCAGGGATCGGGAAACAGTTTCGGTCCCCGGCAACGGCGCCAATTTGTTAACACCGAAATTGACCCCCAAGGCTGAAAGAGGGTAATTCTGGGTAACCACTAACCAATCTTTGGCCTGTGCTACTGACCCAACACAGACAGAGAGGGCTCTCTCTATAATCTCGTGAAAAAGACTGGAATAATCAAGATTGTCAATAATGAAAAAGAAACACTAGCATTCACGACCAAGATATTCAATTACAACAATTATACAGAAGATCAGTTTCCTATTCGGGGAATAAAAATGATTCACGCACTGTTTGGTTGAAAACGTATGGGACTTAGTTTGGGCAATAGAGTCACCTTTTACAAACTATGAAACATCATTCACAAAGATTCTACAAACGCATTGACAGAGGCAAGGTAGCAAGCAGCTAGTAGTCAAAGAGAAATTTAGTTTTGTGGAACAGAAGAGAAAAGAAATAGTCCATCAATGTAAGACATCTAACAAGGATGAATCCTACATCAACTTTAGTAGAATATACTTGGTGAAATACTTGGAATAAGCTAAGCAGAGCATAATCTATATGAATTCTACTTAACTCTTACCCTGATCCAAGCATGAAGGTAATAACACAGAATGGAATAACAAAGAGAGAAACACATTTGCACATGGGAAAAAAGGAAGGTACAGACTACCAGACCAATTACATAGGAATCCCTGTCAAAACGCAGGCTTCGGCTCTCCAAACTTTTTTAAAACAGCTCAAAAAACGTCTTACAGACTAATCCTCAAATTACCAAAAGCTTTCAACATAAAATTTTCAACCCTTGTTCATTCTATTACATCGCATATATATATGCCCGGAGTCTTCTTGCCTGACTAACTTCTCACCCTAATAGAAATATCAGGACACCTCATTACACCCGAAAATTCAAAAATATTACATAAGTGTCATGCCTCTAACAGATTGATTAAGACAAGGAACAGAATATCATAGACATAGGAATATCCTAACCCTGAGTTCGCAAGTGACCTTGTGAGTCAAAGAAATCTTCCACTTTCAATGAGCTGTCAGCCTGTGATGCCTCACCTGGTAGGATAGGTGTCGTTTCCTTAGTGGAGAGTACAAAATCGTGAATTATTTCTGTACCCGGTTGGCCGATTCGCTTGATTCCGGGGTTCTCCTTCTTCATTCTTTGTCGGTTTCCTTTGGACACTTGTCTTCCATCAGGCTTCTCATCTTCGCTGGCAGAACCGGATTCTATGAGATCAACTACCATAAGAGGTGGAGGGGTAGAATTTTCCTCCATCTCATCCCACACTTGCTCTGGCATGAATACCACTTCGCACTTCCGCCCTTTCTCCATGAGCCAATAGTAACAGAGGAGATGGTCGAACTGCCAGGTGCACCATCTTTCCGTTATACCAAGCTGTAGATAAAAGACGCGAAAACCTTATCCATAACAGCGGTGATGATGACGGCAGCTACAAGTGTTTATGATTGTCATGATAGTTCTATCAGACTCTGCAATCAGGTGACGGTGATGCCCAAGGTTGGCGGTGACCTTCGACATGCTCAACGACGTCGTCCCGGATTGACGACATAGCTAATGATGATGCAAAAAGCGCCTTTCCATCATACCGATAATCCTCTGGGATAACATTTAGAGATCCCCTTTGCAGGTCCGTTCTTCTGACGTCCCTCGTGTGACAATACTTAATCACATGCTTTTCCGCACGCTTCGAAAGACGTGGGTCACATTACCTCTATCACCTTTTCGAGCCAACCTCTAATCCATGCGAGGGACTTTTCCCCTTCTATACCTCCATTACAGACTTTTTCTGGCCTTCATACGTTTGCCAACTTCTCAGTCATAAGCATCCAGCACCTTTATGATGCTTATAACCCTTTGAAAACCTCTGTCTTTATCTTAGTAAGACCCGGCGACATGTCTCCTTCGCCAGCTTGTTCCAACCCTTCCGCTTTATCTGGAAACTGGACCAGAAACTATTAATACCAGGGGAAAATGTTACCTGTGGAACGATACCTTTGGTCAGAAATTCTCCCATATCGGGTTTCAAGCTTGACCCACCTATGCTTTCGGACAGACCAACCGCTACTTTGGACGTTCGAGAAGTCGTTGGAATTATCCCTAATGCCCAGGTCCGGGCCATGGCGGGGAATTACAGGGGTCCGACGACCTTTGGATGGACTTTGACGAAACAAGGCAACCACTGTCCTTCCTGAGGTGACCTCCAGGCCCACAATGCCGAGGTCGTGAAAGATAGCTTCTTCGCAGGCCGTTACGGCCCGGACCGAAACTGATACAAGGTCTCCGGGGACTGCCCTATTAGGGCGCGGCCGCAAAATTTTCATGCTTTGACTCAACTGCTTGGCGACCAACCATCAAACTCCTGTACCGGGGCTAAAACCCTACTCTCTGGAAAAAACCACCTTCCGCTCAGACGGCTTCCCAAAAGGGTAAAAATGCAAACTTTGAAGGATGTTTTCATATATATATAGCCGCGTCTCTGTAACGCCGGCTTTTCTTAGAAAGTTGTCCATTAATCCCAACCGTTGATCTCCCACGTGCTAGTTTTCCTTTGTCGGATCTGTTGCCTCTTTATCTCTTGATTTGACATTCAATTCTTCCTCACCGTGGGATCTGATCTAACTTTCCATCTACGCCGTCCTTCCTGTCCACATTTCCACATAAGACGGGCCTCCCATGTACCCGGGTGGTCCCTACTATGACTTCCCTTCTTTGTGCGACGGACTCTGGAGCCGACATTTAGCAGGCGGGAAATTCTTATCGCGTCCATCCCTTTCTTATCCGGTGCGCTACTTCTCTATGCGAGCTGCCACAGGCGCCGTTGATGTATATCCTTACCACATTCCGAACCGTGGATTCTTTTGCCAACTTGTACCATCGCATGCGCCCACTTTCACATATCGCCCTTCGGTCTTCCTCTTTGCGATAACTTCTGCTGCTGACACCTGGCTGGTGGAGGAGGCTCATCGCATCCGCTCCTTTCTTATCTCCCTTGCAACTTAGCTGTGCGGGACTACACGCAGAAACGTGGATCTGATCTCCGCGCCAAATCTACGGTGTAGATTGATGTGATGTTTAGCCCTCCGTGACTTGACCAGCGGACTATAGGCTATAAAGTGTATTTCTTGTTTATTTTTGCATATACCCCAACATCTTTTCATCCTTTGCACCTTTGTTCTTCCTTAGACCCCTTAGTCCTTCCCATTAGCATCTAGCACTGGAGCATGGAGGCTATCTTGGATTCACTTACCAGGTACATTTTGATCCTCTCTTCCTTCCATTCAACTATATATTGTAGAAAAATATATGGGTGTTAACAACTGGCTCCAAAGGGGATGCTATCCTCTCCGCGAGATAGCAAAGAACTCCGTAGATTAAGTGCCTGATCCATTGGGGTATTTTTCCAAACCCTGACCATCATGAGCAACATCCTACGGCCTTTCTTTTCATCCAAACGCTGCAACTGAACAGCCGGACCTGCAAGCTTATTTATATACAAGTTTTCCTACCCTACTTGTTTGGCACAAAGGGTAACTCAAGTAATTTCATACCTCCAATGAAGCCAATCAAGCAAATGACTCGTTGACTGATTTCTCCATTCCAGTCCTCCTGCAGTGGGGAAAAACCCACAGACTGATAGCTCTGTCTGAATATATCCTTCAATCTTAGTCTCCCAGAACAGTATAAACCCTACCGTTTCCGACCTGTCCAAGAAGTCAGCAAAAGGGTCTATCAGAACATGAAGAACTCTTACTTCCTTAGGACCAGCCGTGAGGGCTCCTGGGATAGGTTCTTCTCAACCCTTCTCTTGTTCTTTTGGATCATATGACAGCCGATACTGTTGAAAAAGATTCTCATCCCACTTCGGAGGAGGGATATGAAAGTCGTTGCCAATTTTATCTGAAACCTCAACGCTTAGGGTTTGATTTTCACCGTCGGAGGAGGTTGCAATAGCCTCAATCCTTTCGTCAACCTCAAGTGAAACGGACTCTCTTTGATGAGCTTCTTCCTCTTGGGGTGGACTACACTCTTTTTCTTTCTCTTTATCATCAATCTCGAAAAAACTTATGAAGTTTTCTGAGCAATCCCCTTCATATTCGTCATATTTAGGTGGACCGAATTCCTCTTCAAAAACATTACCGTCAGGAATTTTTAGCAAGTGTACCGCAATTTACAGGAAACCTATCATGATTATCTTCTTCAGGTATCTCCCTGGCCTGGTCATCTTCCTGTGCATCCAGGGAAAAACAGGGACACAGCGCAACTTCCCCTTGCTCATGCCCTCCTTCAACTCTGGTTTCTTCTTCAATCCTTGCAACCCTACCTTCGTTTGATAATTTCCCCGACGTCCTAATATTGTTTTCGACCTCCAAAGCATCAATGAGCATAAGCATCAATGAGCATATACTGCAAATTCGGAGACCTTCTTTCCAACAGGAGCAAGGATAGCTCGGGGGGAAAAGTGGATGCATATTGTAACTTAGCAGCATTCTCTGGGGGCTGAATTTCCCTTGGCATATCATAATAGAACTTTGAAAACCTTCTATTAAAGCCAGATATAGCTTCTCCCTCTAGCTTTCTCATGGAGTAAAATTCTGAAAGAATTAGGTCCCATGGCTCTTTTTTTCCCCAAAATTCTAAGAAGACCTCAGAAAACCTTTGCCAATTATCTATAGATCCCGGCTGTAAATCGCTGAACCATTTCTTCACATCTCCTTGGAAAGACTGGGCGAAAGCCCTCATACAAATGTCATCATGCTCTACCTCAAAAAGATCCAAAAAGTGTTCAAAGCCGTGGAGATGCTTCTCAGCAGTGAGGCTTACGGATTCTCCATCAAATCTCGGAAGGTATTTATGGTATTTGGGAGGGTAGTCATGTAGAATAGGTGGCAGCTTTAAAGGGCCATATCTCAGTTGAGATCTGGAAGGCAAAGGGATACGTACAGGGGGAGCATCTTCAGCTTCATTCTCCTGGGATTCGCAAAGTTTAGCATGAATCCTATGAGATTCGGAAGAAGGGATGGTATCCGCTCTAGGAGTTATAGGAGGATATGCGTTTGTGAGGTCCAGAGAGGGATATACAAAGGCAGGTCTATCATGACCCAGAGCTCTTCGGTGGGATAAAATTTTCTTGATATATATACATAAAGGTAAAAGGAGATTGATACAGAAGAACAAGATTTCTTTGAAAATATTAGTACTCTGGTACCTGATTCTTGATTCTTCCATGTTTAAGGCAAATGTGTTTGTTCTCCGGTGGAGTCGTCATGAGAATTTTTCAATATCTCAATTCTGCTTCAAGATCACAGATCATCCCCAGTGGGGTCACCTTCATACTAAAATTCTTCTTGAGTGGAGTCGCCAGGTGAATGATACAACCTTCTTGATGTCCGACCGTTGTTCACCATCAGCACTCAGATCTGAACTTTGTAGTTCTCGCAGGGATTGGGAAACGGTTTCGGTCCCCGGCAACGACGCCAATTTGTTAACACCGAAATTGACCCCCAAGGTTGAAAGAGGGTAATTCTGGGTAACCACTAACCAATCTTTGGCCTGTGCTATTGACCCAACACAGACAGAGAGGGCTCTCTCTATAATCTCGTGAAAAAGATTGGAATAATCAAGATTGCCAATAATGAAAAAGAAACACCAGCATTCACGGCCAAGATATTCAATTACAACAATTATACAGAAGATCAGTTTCCTGTTCGGGGAATAAAAATGTTTCACGCATTGTTTGGTTGAAAACGTATGGGACTTAGTTTGGGCAATGGAGTCACCTTTTACAAACTATGAAACATCATTCACAAAGATTCTACAAACGCATTGACAGAGGCAAGGTAGCAAGCAGCTAGTAGTCAAAGAGAAATTTAGTTTTGTGGAACAGAAGAGAAAAGAAACAATCCATCAATGTAAGGCATCTAACAAGGATGAATCCTACATCAACTTTAGTAGAATATACTTGGTGAAATACTTGGAATAAGCTAAGCAGAGCATAATCTCTATGAATTCTACTTAACTGTTACCCTGATCCAAGCATGAAGGAAATAATACAGAATGGAATAACAAAGAGAGAAACACATTTGCACATGGGAAAAAAGGAAGGTACAGACTACCAGACCAATTACACAGGATTCCCTGTCAAAACGCAGGCTTCGGCTCTGTAAACTTTATTAAAACAACTCAAAAAATGTCTTACAGACTAATCTTCAAATTACCAAAAGCTTTCAACATAAGATTTTCAACCTCTGTTCATTCTATTACATCACATATATATATGCCCGGAGTCTTCTTGCCTGATTAACTTCTCACCCTAATAGAAATATCAGGACACCTCATTACACCCGAAAATTCAAAAATATTACATATGTGTCATGCCTCTAACAGACTGATTCAGACAAGGAACAGAATATCATAGACATAGGACTGTCCTAACCCTGGGTTCGCAAGTGACCTTGCGAGTCAAAGAAATCTTCCACTTTCAATGAGCTATCAGCCTGTGATGCCTCACCTGGTAGGATAAGTGTTGTTTCCTTATTGGAGAGTACAAAATCGTGAATTATTTCTGCACTCGGTTGGCCGATTCGCTTGATTCCGGGGTTCCCTTCTTCGTTCTTTGTCGGTTTCCTTTGGACACTTCTCTTCCATCAGGCTTCTCATCTTCGCTGGCAGAACCGGATTCTATGAGGTCAACTACCATAAGAGGTGGAGGGGTAGAATTTTCCTCCATCTCATCCCACACTTGCTCTGGCATGAATACCACTTCGCACTTCCGCCCTTTCTCCATGAGCCAATAGTAACAGAGGAGATGGTCGAATCCCCACCATCCTTTTATGCTTTGAGGGGGACTATGCTTCATCTAGGGAGGTTATCCCTAAGTCTGCCACCCCTCTCACACCCTACTTGGACCTTCTCTACAACTGATTTTACCCTCTCTAATCAAATCGACCCTATGACATCATCATGATTGATCAAGCCTCAAGCTAAGGCAAGGGGGACGTTAAGGGACATTTTTCATCATTATGGGGTTAGTAGGGGCATAATGTCCTCCTTAAGCTCACTCTTGCAGTCACAGTGAGGCCTTGGCTTGCTTATTCTAGTATTTTTTATCATTTTATGTGGGTGACATGCCCTAATTTTGTCTTATTTTGGAATATTTTAATATTATTTAGTTTTAATTTCAAATTGACATGTAGGCTTGATAAAAAAATTAATCTTGTGCTAAAATGGATATAAATATCCATTCATTTGCCATTTGTAAAGCACAAGACTTGGGATAAAACATCATTATGTTACTTTTTTACCCTTCTTGGCCTCTCTAAAGTGATGTGCACCTCTTGGAGTCTTTCTTCTTTGGCTTTATGGTGAAATGATGGATGAATTTGAAGGTTTCATGCACTACAAGGTTGATGCTAAGGATTGTTGGACTAACACAAGCACAAGGAGGATATAGGGTTTGTCTTTAGTTTCTTTTTGTTAAAGGTTGGTGAGTTCTATGCTTCTTGTGGATTGAATGGTGGTGAAATGCTGCATTTTTTCTAATTAGGGCTTCTTACCAGCTTTTGCCAACTTTGTGTGGTGCAAAACGTCCTCTTGAAGGAGTTTTCCCTTGTAGGGCCTTGGCTCTCTGATTTTTTGCCCTAATTAGGCTCCTCCAACGAACCCTAGAGGTTGTTGTTGGATGCCCTAATTTGTGAGCCTTGGAGAAATATTCCAAGAGGGAGGCTGGTCACCCATCCCTCATGGCCTAGGGTTTGAAGTGACACTTCAAAAAACCCTACATCTTGTCATTTTTATTCAATTTCCAAGTATTTCATTTGTATTTTATAAATTTGCATTTCATATTAGAATAGAGTTAGTTAGGCTGCATTTTTAAACCCTAAAACCCTAAAATCCTAAAAATTCAAAAAATCCAAAATATCAAAATTTTGCAAAATCTAAGCCCACCAAGGGCTGCGCCCTAGGTGATTTCTCTATGAAACTTAAAGGGCGTCTTCATTTTTTGGACCCCTGAAACACTAGATCAAACCTGCAGTCAACTGTCATTCAGTGGTCAGGGTTTCTGCATTTTTAAGTTCGACTGACCTAATCAATTCGCCCTACCAAGGTGGTTAACTACCACACCAAGGCGAACTGTACTGAGTGTTTGGCTTACTGCTATGCAATGCCACTGCATGCTATGACAGTCAACTTATTGACTGAGATACTTGCATCAAGGCTGATATTTGATAATTTGTTGCTCTCATACTATAAGATTTCTGCTGATTAATACTGCCACTATTTCCTAATAGTATGTGCCTAATGTGGACGCTGACATTCACCTTTGTAAAGACTGGTAACTACTGATTTGAATGTTACAAACTGTTATGTTTCAAATGTTGATAATTGTATGACAGTTAAACAGTGGCTGGTCACTCGTTAATGCTATACACTTAACCTTGATGCTAACGCATATTGTTTAAGGCTGATAACTGTAATAATTAAGGGCTAAAGTTGGCACTAGTGTTTACTGTGTTCTACTACTGGTATCTAATGTTGGTAAAGGCCGATTTTTGAGGATCAATGGTGAACTTTACCCCACAGCTGCTTGCAAATGACACTCTTTAAATCTGTCTGTCACGTCCCCATTTTGACCCCCTTTGTAAATGATGTAAATATTGTAATTTAATCATGGTGAGGAGCTCAAGGCCAAGGCCCCACCATTGATTTAGCGTTTCATGTATCGGCAATTAAAATAGATGCCTATGGTTCTTGTGCGAGATGGGCACAATGTATATAAGACATCATGTAATTTCGAATTTTTAATGAAAAAACCCACAACCGGCTATGCAATGCAACAAAAGAGATGGGGCATGGTTCTACAAGGAATAGGGAGGGAAATTATTCAAACCCTTGAGCCAATAGTATCAATCCATGTGTCAATGGGGAAACCCATAAACCACCAACTACCCATTTTGTCTCATGTACCCAATCATTTAATTTTTCCAAGAAATTGGTTAAGGCAGTTAATGCCTAGGGAATGAAAGAGTATGGGCAAGCCATTTTCGTGCATGGGCAAGCCATCAACTTGGAAAATCGTGTTTTTGCTTGAGGGGCAAGAAACCACCCACGAAATGGTGCCCAAAGCCATGGGGAATGGGCAGTCTTCATTCATTCACGCAGGTAGAGAAGGCTGGGAGTTACAGTCACGTTTTTGAGCAAAAACGCAGGGTTCTCCCTGCCCAAAAACCCGTTTTTGGTTTTGGATAGTAGCTGGGAAGGAGGGGGTGCGATTTGGGACTGTAGGGAGTTCGTTTTGTCCCCGATTTGCCATGGGCGTTTTTCCTAAAAACGTTTTCTGCTACCTGGGGTTTTCTCCAAACCTCCATGGCTCGTTTTTAACCTTCCCATGTTTTTCTGAAGTCTAGGGGATCTTTTTCCTGCCCGTCACTGTAAAAAACGTTTTGTCTTGCCCCATACTGGTGTTCTGCTGTTGTGGGCATTCTCGTTTTTGGTTTGAACCTGTGAGCTGAAGTTTTGGACTGGTAGTGGATAGAACTGGCTTGATAAACCTAGTAGAGAGTGTAGCCTCTCAAGAAGATCAAGAGGGCTTGGATACTTTTCTATGCACACCCTGAGAGCACTAAAAAGGGAGGTATGGCTTGAGGGACTGTGTGGCAGTGAAGAGAATACTTCCTTGTGTTGGGTGTGTAGGCATTGTGAGTGCCAAGCTGAATAGATCTGGGAGGGACATCCTCAGCTCTGTGGTTGAGCATACTAGCTTAGCAATTCTTCCCTTCCATGTCCTAGCAGCCTGATAAACCCAATTGCAGATTGGCTTGGCTCATATTGGTGTATGCTTGGCTATGTGTGAGTCTGTTGTTCCCTGATTCCTTGTAGAGATCATGCCCAGCTCGGGGGTGGCAGTGGTGCTGAGAGATTGAGGAGCACACTGGCCTACGGTTGGGTGGAACGTTGCAGTTGCATAGCCAGTTGCGTGGGATTACTTTTGTATAAGATAAGTATTCTCCTGTGTTAAATTGCAATTACTTATTTGATGAACATCTTAAATGTATGATGGATGTGAAATTCTAAATTTCCGCTGTGATTTTCTTAAAACCATACATCTCCATCTATCTCTGTTATACTATGTTCATGCTTATGATTAAACGTTTCATAGGGCTAGCCGCCCAGTTTAATATCGCATCTGTTATGCATTTGTATATGTATACATTCTTTTTGATTTGAATGCTTGTTGAATGTGAATGGGGCTGGATGCCCGGGTTAACCGTCACGATCCTCTCCATCTAGCTGGTTGGATGGGAGGGGACGTGACACTGTCATATACATATCTAAGGAGCATTAGTCTCTCTTTGTTGGCTACTTGTTGATTAGATCTTTGATCAACCTTTCATGTTCTATACATTTGATTCATTGTGGTAAGTTGTTTCTAAATTACGGTATAGTGAGGTATATATCAGTTGGTTGCCCGTACTTACCTTTAAAAGGGTTACTACAGTACTCATATCTATGCTTGCTATCTTCTGATTGACAACTTGTGTGGACGTCCTAAGACTTTCTTCATTCAATATTAGACTCCATTGAAGGCACTGATCTCTGCTATAAGGTGGTTGGAAGGTATTTGTGTAATTGTGAATGACAGGTACACTAAAGGGCTCTTCCCCTTGGGACAACACTAGATCCCGAAGAAGTTAAGAGATTGGACAAAGGTGACAGTGGTCCAAGTCTCTCCTATGATTGCCCTTCACTAGCGAGAGCTATAGTTGATGCTACAAACTTAGCCTGCTAGTTTGAATGGTAACACTGCCCATCTCATGTTCGAAGATCAAGAAACGTAGTAGCTAACCGGTTAACCAATCTAGTCATTGATGTGAAGAGCAATGGCTCTTTCCATCTGAATTGGAGCTCAGTGACAGATCTTCTCATCGCGAATGAAGGCTGGGATTAGATCTTCAAATAGAATGATCAGAAATTCCAGCTTGTGGAAGTTGAGGAACAAATTGACGGATTCAAATAATTCGTGAATCTCTTCAAAGAGAATGATGGGTTTTGCTGCCGAATGCACAAGAATGTCCAAATCGAAGTCCTTCAAAAGTTGCAGAAGATCTGTTTGGAGATCACTGGGAGTCAGGGTCGCATATCCATCATCGAAGAGAAACCTGCTCCACCTGTGGTGCCATCTGAATGACTGCTCCTAGTTTGTAGATTTCATGCCCATAGTCTGTAGTTGTTGTTCTTAATTTGGTAAACTCTTGCAATGAAAATAGTTGACCTTTGGATCACTGTAATTTTGTTGAGATAAGGTTTGTCATACTTTAAGAGAGGCATTAGGAACATATTTTTGAATTTCTCGCATTTTTTCAACTTATAAATAATAATAACAATAATGGTATTAGCCAACATCAAATTTAATTCTTTTGTTTATGGGACAACGTATTTTTTCTATGTAGTCATTTCACTGCTAGTGCTTAGTTTATAAAAATGTATATACTCTACCTATCCCTCCAGATCCCTCCAGATTCGAATCTATAACATTTAAGAAATAAACACATGTTATTAATTATTAGACCCACATTCAAACATACATGAAAATTCTATATTCATACCACCCACTTGATGACAGTTACATTAGTAATACAAAATAATTTCCAATGTCTTGTAGATGTGCAGAAGTCCCTTAAATGAGATTGGAAACATATAGTCATCACCAAAACTCTCAGAAAATATTATTTTGTGTTGAATTGTAGGATGCTTTTCCTTTATTTCGAAATATTTCTCTATGCATGCCTGCTCCGATTCAATATATAGTCTTATATTAATTGGATCTTTAGATGGAAGAAATAGTAAATGTGCAATGCCATACTTGTTGTCCCATAACTAACAATAAGAAATGCACTTGTTTGTTTTCAGGGAACTGGGCATTGGAATTGTACCATACGGTCCTCTTGGTAGTGGATTCTTCTCTGGCAAAGCAGTAGTGGAGAGCTTACCAGAAAATAGTATACTGGTATATTTCACATTTTTATTTAAAATTGACCTTCAATTTTCCACTGTGTTGATCCACTGAGTGCACTTGTAAAAGATGCTTGAGTAAAAATAAGACACCATGCATTCATGTAGTTCTATCTTTGATATTTAATTTTAAATTCTAATGCATTGCCTCTTATTTTTGGAGTTAGGTTTCTCATCCAAGATTTGAAGGGGAAAATCTGGAGAAGAACAAAATTTTGTACACACATATTTCGAATTTAGCTAAAAAGCATGGGTGCACACCTGGTCAACTAGCTCTTGCATGGGTTTTGCATCAAGGTGATGATGTTGTTCCCATCCCTGGTGAGTATCACTAAGATTTCTCTTTATTCAATTGGCATGCATTGGTTGGTAATTATATCTCCGAAAGTATAACTAGTGATGCTATAAGTGTTCTGTTCACTTTGATTTCTGGGCAGGAACAACAAAAGCTAAGAACCTTGATGAGAATATTGGCTCGTTGAATATCAAACTTTCCCAGCAGGATTTGGAAGAAATTGTTGGTTCAGTACCAATTGATGAAGTTGCAGGCATGCGAATTTTTGAATTCGCGTATCACAAGTCATGGAAATTTGCAGATACCCCACAAAAATGATATTTTGGATAATTGCTTCAGCAGAAGTATCAACCAATAAATTATTGATAGGATTTCCTTAGTTAGAAACTTAGATGTATTGAGAATTGGCCTAAAGTTACACAAGTCTCAGAGTGGCATTGCTAAGTTTGCTAGTACACTTCTGTTTCCTTTCTGTATTAGTTTTTGTTTAATTACAAACTAAATTTTATCTGAATTGATGTTTTTACCCATGTCTAGAATGTTGTTATTGATTGCATTTTTTTTCTTTTCCAAAGGATGCATATATTACTTCATAAAACAAATAAGTACATCATAGAATGGAGAGTTATATTTTTAGTTGAGTTGGGGTTCTAAACTCTACATTCATAGTAAGTTTGGGAAGATTTTACTCCATGGCATTTAGAAATGTTGTCACTTGGCAAGTTGTTTCAAGTATTGTCAATTACATGTCCCAAGATCCATTTTCACTACACCCTGCTACAAATAGAATCCAAAACTATGTTAACTGCTAGCAAAATCACACATGTCTTGGACTATATTCATATAATGTAGTTTTCAAGTGATTAATTGTTAGTTTTTGGTTGCTTCAAGTTGTTATCCTAGAAAGAGGGCACGTGATTGTTGAAGGGGATTCATAATTTCATTGTATGATAGGTGTGCCACGTGGGAGGGATTCCCTTATACCCTTATGATAGAGTCCTTCTACTTATGATGCTTGGCATCTTCTCTTTTTGGTTAGTGTAAGGTTATGACAGATTCTATGACAGTTATGACAAACTCCTTTTACACGTTATTATGCATTTATGATGGGAGTTACACATGCTGAGCTGGGTGCATCCTTTAAGGGGAGGTTCCTTGTTAAATGTGGTGGTTTATTCCCTTCATGAAGAATATTATTGGCTATTACTTTTGTAACTGCTCTTTCCTCTATTGTCAAGTTTGACATAGTAAGGAAGAGCACGCTAGTTAGGATTATATATAGTGAGCTTGAGTAGAGTGATTCTACCAAAGGAGTGCTTAAGGCTTGTTAGAATCCATTGCAGTCTCTTGAGGATAGTATTGTAACTTATCTATTGTGTGAATGGGAAGATAGTGTTTGTCATTCCAAACTTCTATTTGTTGTCCATTATATTAATGCTATTGACTATTATATCTAGTTTCTATTGGTTTGTCGAGCCAATCTCATCCTTCGATATGCAGTGTCTACACTTTTGAGTTCTCCATTCAATATGCATTTATGCAGATTTGAAATTCTGAATGGGTTTTCTAGTGTTTCTAATTTAGTTGTAGGTTAATTCTATGACTGCAGATCTAAGTACCATGTGGATGTAAAATTATGATATGGTATTAGAGTTGTGCATCTAAGATTCTCTAGATTCGTGTATGGAATGTACTACTACTTGTAAGAGGGAGTTGTTGGAGGATATCACTAGGTGTGATGCCCAAAAGACTTCAAAGGTTGGAGTGATTTGTCCCTGTGATAGCCACCAAGATCTGCGAGATGTCCATGTATCCAGCGATTGGAGTGGATATGTTGTCTGAGATAGGTAATGAACATGTGATAATTTGATTTCATTATCTGATCCATTTGTTGAAGTGTGTTCTAGGTTTGTAGGATGAATACTCTTGGCCGTAGAGGGTATATGGCATCTAGAGGGTGCTTCCAACTTTGCATCTTGGAAGTGTTGATTGCAAATGTTGTTGGAAGAGATGCATCTTTGGGAGGTTGTAGAAGGCATTGTTGTTGCTATGACTGCTACTACATTGTTGGCCGCACATAAGAAGAGTGATTCTAAAGTGAAGAGAACCCTTAAGGATTTGGTGAAGGACCATTTGATCCCTCATGTTGTATGTAAGTCAGCAAATGAGATGTATGCAGCATTGATCCTTCTGTCAGAGTGGGAACGAGTCTCGAAATTTGATTTTGAATAATCAACTCACTCATACACAAATGAGTAGTGTGGACATGGTATCTAGTTACTTGATATAACACCCCATTTTTTACCTCGTGATGTAATTATGTATATAATGATGCAAAGGATAGAAGCCAGACATAAATGGTCTTGGATGACTAAATGTATTTTAAATAGATGCTTTTGATAGTTAATATAAAATCCCTGATGGCTGCAAATGAAGAAGGACAAAGAAGAGATGGGGGGCTATGATTCCACAAGAGGGGGAAGTGAAAAGGGGTCCAAGGGGGGGATGACCCTAGTGACTTATGAACTTGAGTCATTATCTTTGTTTAATACCTTATAGAGTGATTTTATCCTAAGGTCCCAAAATCCATGCTTATGAAAGTGGGTTAATTAACCTTTACTATTTTAATTATCCTAAGTGGGGAATAACTTAGTGGGGAAAAGTGGGATCCTCATGGGTGCCACATGGCCAGTTCTCAACATGCATAAAAAAGGTTGGGAATTCAATAGAGCGGATCATTCTAGCCATCATGTTCATCATCGTGGATGTTGGTACCTAAGAGGGAGGAGAACCAGAGCTACCATAACCACTCATACCAATTACACTGGGAAAAACTTGTGCTAATGGGCTTGGTGCCCTTGTGAGCAGAACTTGGCCTACAACTGAGATCCTTGTATTTCAAGCATGGAGACTCCTTGACCAACTTGTACTAGAGCATTGGAAGAGAATTGGGATAGCTTGAGAGACTCCGGTGTAGGAAGGGAGTCCCATTCCTTGTATTGTGCAGGCTGATGGGGGATGAGTGCTAGAGGATTGGGATGAGTGTGGAGGGGGTTTATGCACCAGAGGGTTGAGTGGAGAAATTGGGAAATTTTCACCCTTGTGGATTAATAGCCCCACCTTGGGGGTGGCCTCCATCATAGAAAGAATTGGTGTGACAGAGTTCCTACAGCTGGGATTCCTTTGTCTATATCTAGTCGGAGTACCTTTAAAAGATAAGTCTCTCGATTGTGTATGAATGCCATCGATTAAAATTATTGTATGTGTTTGTTTTAATTATTGTTTATGGAAATGTCTATGTGTATGAATTTATTGAGCATGTATTGTACGCATTCATGGTAGGAATGATTGCATCAATTAGAATGGGTATTTTAGTCTGATTGGCAGCTATATGTATTTACTTATGCTACTGAAAATTAATTATATAGCAAGTTAATGACAGAAAATTCGAAATTGGTATGAAAGGTAGATTTTACATGTGGAATCGGGTACCCCTTGGTCTCCATAGTGGAAATAGGTTGTCGGGTATATGACACTTGATGAACATTACTTAGATCAAGGATTAGCTCATGGCCATTGGGATGAAGATTGAGAAGGAGTTGGTGCTTATCAAAATGAATGGATTCTTATAGCCTTGGGAATCCTTTGTGCAAATGTTTATGGCCATGAGTACATGCCTAAGTTTGAGCACCTTTGGAATTCTTTCATCCAAGAGGAGACAAGGAGAGAAACAATCATAGGCATAAATAATGAGATCTTGAACGAATCCCTCATTGGTAAGGTGAGGAAATGAGGAACAGAGGAGGGCTTAAGAAGGGTCACAAGGAACATTCATGTTCAGTAGAGCATGGGAAGAGAGACTTGAGCCATGTGAAATGTTTAAAGTTTCACAAGCAACATAAGCAGTTCACAAAGAGTGCAAAACTTTCAGAGTGGATGAGCTAGCATCCAAGCTTGAGACCATATTCTCCATGATATAGTGCCTTTCCACTAACAGCATATAGTGCCTTTCCACTAACAGCATCTTTGGTGTAGAGTGATATGTTAGAAATATCCATACAGGATTGATTATATGAAATAAAATTGGTGTTTATATAAATACATGTTGGATGATAAATCATATCCTTTGGGAGAGATTCCCTTAGACCCTTATGATAGGTTCCTTACACTTATGATGTTTGGCATCTTCTATTTTGGTCAGTGTAAGGTCATGACAAATTATATGACAATTATGATAGATTCATCTATCACATTACAATTCATTTGTAACATGAGTTACACATGCTAAGTAGGGTGCATCCCTTAAGGTGAGATTCATTGTTACATATGGTAAATGATTCCTTTCACGAAGGATGTTATTGTCCATTACTTTTGTAACTTCTCTTTCTCCTCTTGTGAAGTTTGAATTAGTAAGGGATGGCACACTAGTTAGTCTTGTATATAGTGGGCTTAAGTAGAGTGTTTCTACCACGAAAGTGTCGAAAGCTTGTGAGAAGTGATTGCAATCCCTTGAGAACAATGTTGTATTTTTTCTATTTTGTGAATGAGAATATAATGATTGCAGTGCCAAACTTTTGTTTGTTTCCCACTATATTCATTCCATTGATTTATTAGATCTGGTTTCTATTTGTTTCCGAGGTTGATCGTATCTTCCAATTTGCAATGTCTACGCTCTTGAGTTTTCCATTTGACAATTTTGTTTATGTAAATATGGAATTTTGGTTAGTGGTTTCCAGTGTTTCTATTTTAATTGTAAGCTAATTTTATGAGTATAGATGTATGTATCATGTGGATTTAAAATTATGAAATTAATTACATAGATTCTATGTTATCCCATACCTAAAAACATTTATGATTGTTATAAATATTTACTAATGATACTAAAGTAAAAGCTAATCAACCTCACAAAAACAAATTAGTTTTTCCAGTAGTAGGGATATTCTAAAATATAGTATTTGTGTTTGTAGGATATATCACATAGTTCTAGTATGAGGAACAATCATATCTCTATCTCTATTATTGTGCCTAACTTGCAATTAATTTAATATACCTATTGGATATGCTCACTTTTTGTTTATAATGTATTGTTGTTTTCTTAATATAACAAATTTATGTGGAATAACTAGAGTAGAAAGGGTTCATATTGTCTTTGCAACTATATAATATGATGGGAAATTAAACTCGTAAGCCTTTTTTAAATCTTAAATTGTACTTAGAGTTTAGACGTATTAAATATATAATGGTTTAATTTTATGAAGTATGATTTAAATTGTGGGAGTATAAGAAATTTACAAGTAACATTTCAAATTGAGCACTTGTGAGAAAGTATAGGTTTAATATAGATTACAAAAATATAAGAGTTAAACATAGATTTTTCAAATTATATATTGAAATTTTCAACAATGACTTGTTGGATCGGTGAAAATGAGGTGATGAGATTTTCCTACCAAGGTTTAAGTGTCTACCAAGGTTCAAGTGTCTTTAATAGCATTTATTATTTTTCCTCAGTGACTTTGGTGAAATAGATATCCCCTACTTGTGGCTCCTTGGCTCCTTATCTGAAGGATTCCAATTTTAATGTTGAAAGATGGCTGCGGTACTTGAAAACTCTCCTATATTAGGGAAGAAAAACTAGTTGTATCAGGATAATAAGAAAGCAGTAAAAAAATCCTATTGAAAATCCATCTTAATCAAAGATCTATTAAGAATAGAATGGGATTAAAAAACACAAGGTCAAACCTACTTGTGCCTTAAATTTTTGAGATTAAAATGGATTTATGCTATCTCTTCATGCCTAAAATTTTCAAAATTAAGATGGATCTATGCTATTTTATTATTACTATTATTCGTTATAACTTTTTAGAAGTCAATGTTTTTTTAATGGTGGTTCTCTTTGTTTCTTTCTATTTTTAATGTCCAACATGATAATAAAAAAACTACATTTTATTTTATAGTCAGAACACTAACTAATGATAGTCGGCATTCTTTACACCCCATGCTAAAGAGTCCCTCATTTCTCTAGGTGTAATAACTATGTCAATCAATTGGATACATTTCTCCAATTCTATATTAAATCAAATACAACACCTCTTTATGAAAATGCTTATAGAATGATCATTTAAAGTATGTTATGTTGTAGTATTTGCAAAGAAATTTACATATTACAACCAATTTGGGTGCACGAAAGTGTGATTTTAGAAAATTTGAAGGAGATAAAAGTGACTCTAGATGTCAAAATTGGAAAACTTTATGATCTCGATATTTTACCTAATTATCAAAATGAATAATTTTGGTTAGAGGAAGTTTGGAGCAGATGCAAAAAATTAAAAGTAGTCAATTCCAGAAAATTATAGAAATTAATTGGAGTATCATATCAGAGATATAAAAGTTGTTGAGTAATCATTGTCATGAGTGTTATTGGTGTCTTATACAAAAAAAAATTGGTTCTTCCTAGATCTTCTTCTATAAGTGGTTGAAGTGGTCTTTGAGACTAAATGCACCTACATGAAAAATGCAGATTTGGGCAAAATTGACAATTTTGAAAGGCTGTAACTTTTAGCTCTGAAATCATAAATGAGCATGGTTATAGTCATTGGAAGTATTATCCATAGGGAAACAAATGTGGAGGCGGATCCATATTTTCCGGGAGTTCAACAAGGAGGCGGATCTTTTATCCAAGGCAGTTGTGGGACTTATGGATGGAGTTCTTCATTATGAGGAATCTCTGGATGGTGTTCCTATTGATGAAGGAACTTATAATCTGTTTTAGTATGCTTTCATTTGCTTTTGGTACAAGTAAAGGTTCATTTGTCTCTTGAACATTTTTGGGTTCTTTTTCATTCAATGGTAGCAGAAAGATGACTTGTAGCTAGCTGGAACAGACACTTAGAAATATTTAGTGTATGTTGTAATACAGTTAGTATGCATAGATGTTTCAGAAAGACTTCTTTTGTTGTAAGATGATCTGATGTAACTTTGATTCCATATGAATATCAAGTTATCTTTTTTTTTTCGGCTTGAAAAAAAGATCAAATTCTGAAGGAGTGTTTAAGATGTTTCTAAAAATTAAACAAAAAAGTGCTTGTAGCCTTGATTTGAAAAAAATTGTCAATATGGGTAGTTTCCAAAATGCACGAGTTAATTTTATGAATTTATGAGAAACACATTAGTTCTCATTTTTTGTAAGCTGCATTTAGTGGCTATTTTTACCCCGAATTGAAAATTGTTGCTACAGCTAGGAACCTTTTTTTTTCGGGACTAAAATTACAAGTTCTTTTAAAGTCCGACTAGTGGCATTATAATCAAAACCATAAATCAACCCCTGAATCAAAAAGAGATGCTACCGGTTTTTTTTTTTTTTTGGTCAGGGTTAAAAACACATATTGGTTGAAACCCTAGCATTAACAACTAGCACCCATTTTTTTCCCATGGCTTAAATTACATATTGTCTAAAACACTTGACTTAACAATCAGTGTCATTACAATCAAAACCCTAAATCAACCCCCAAATCGAAATGTGGTGCTACCATGATACCCCTATTTTTTTCTCGAGGCTAAAATCATATCTTTTTTGAAATCGTGTCCTTAATGGTCAGCATTGTTGCAATGAAAATGTCAAAATTGACCCCAAATCGAAAAACGGTGCTACCAGTAGAAACCATTTCTTTTGTAAAGTTAAAATTGTAGGCATTTAAAAACCACGTTCTAAAAAATATATTGAAAATCACTTTAAAATTAGTTAAAAAAACAAATTAAAAAAAAAAACATATTTTTTAAAGAAAAAACACCTTAAATTAAAAAAAAAAAAATTAAAAAAAAAAACATTAAAATTAAAAAACATACAAAACAAAATTAAGTAAAAAGTTAAAATAAATAAATAAATATTAAAAGTTCAATTCAATTATTAAATAATAAAATTATAAAGTATTAAAAAAATAAATTATAAAAATTAAGTACTGAAAAATTAAAAATTAAAAAGAAAAATTATTATATCGTAGTTTATAGTACATGTAATCCCCACCCCTATTACATGTGAAGGGGGGCAAGGGGGGTGGAAGGAGGTGGCGCCACCTCCTTCCACCCCCCGTTGCCCCCCTTCACATGTAATAGGGGTGGGGGTAGAGGGGAGCACACGAAGGGGAGACTTGATTGTAAAAAGGGTAGGGGAGTGGGGGAGAACACATGAAGGGGAGACTTGATCCTGTTCACATGTAATAACGGTAGGGGATGGGGGTAGCACATGAAGGGGATACTTGATCTCGTTCATATGTAATAGCGGTAGGGGATGGAGGTAGCACATGAAAGGGAGACTTGATTCACAAAGGTAATAGCAATGGGGGATGGGGGTAGCACATAAAGGGGATACTTGGTTCCTAGAATCGAGTCTCTCCTTCATGTACCCTCACCCCTATATAAACTATAATATTTTTAATTTTTAATTTTTAAAATTTATTTTTATTTTTTATTTTTTATTTTTAAAAATTGATTTTAATAATTTAATTTTTTATTACTTTATAATTTTATTATTTAATAATTGGTTTAACTTTTTAATAATTTAAATTTGTATTTAATAATTGATTTATCATTTTTAAATTTGTATTTAATAATTGATTTAACTTTTTAATAATTTAAATTTTTAATACTTTATAATTTTATCATTTAATAATTGATTTAACTTTTTAAAATTTATTTGTTGTTTTTAAAAATTTTGCTTTTATATATTTTTGGTTTTTTAATAGTTTGAGTTTAATTGAATTTTATATTTTTTCAAATTTTAGTGTTTTTTAACTTTATTAGTTGATTCTTTTTTTTACATTTATTTTATTTTTAAACTTTTAAAGTGTGTTTTCCTTAAAAAAAAAATACATTTTGTGTTTAATTTGTTTGCTTATTGTTTTTAAAGTATATTTTTTCAAATTTCAATATATTTTTTAGATTGTAGTTTTGAAATTTCTACAATTTTAATCTTATAGTAAAAAGAGTTGTTATTGGTAACACCATTTTTCCATTCGAGATTCAATTTTGGAAATTTTCACTGCAAGAATGTCGATTATTAAAGCCACGATTCAAAAAAAGTTTTAATTCCAGTCTCGGAAAAAAAATGGGGGTGTCATGGTAGCACAATTTTTCGATTTGGGGTTGATTTAGGGTTCATATTGCAGCGATGTCAGTTGTTAAGGCTAGCATTTCAAACAATATGTAATTTGAGCCTCGGAAAAAAAAAGGTGCTAGTTGTTAAGGCCAGGGTTTCAAACAATATGTAATTTTAGCCCCGGGAAAAAATGAGTGCTACCAGTAGCACCCCTTTTCGATTTGAGGGTCGATTTATGGTTTTGATTGGAATGTCACTAGTTGGGATTTAAAAGAACTTGTAATTTTAACCGCGAAAAAAAAAGTTTCTACCAATAGCAACAAGTTTCAATTCAGGGTTTTTTTTGGTTGATCCATATGGATATCGGTGGCCAACGACCTATTCCACTGGCTCAAAACAGTTTTTCCATTTTGGCAATTTTCTAGTAATTTTTCTATGGTTTTTCGGGTCTTGAACTTCCGGGGCCGTTTTGAGTCCCTAAACGATGTTTTTTGGGCCCGCAACGACCCAAATGATAGTTTTAGGCTCTGGTTTGAGACAAATCCACTATTATATCTTTTTTGAAATCATATCTTTTTTGAAATCGTGTCCTTAATGGTTAGCATTGTTGCAATGAAAATGTCAAAATTGACCCCAAATCGAAAAACGATGCTACCAGTAAAAACGATTTCTTTTGTAAAGTTAAAATTATAGACATTTAAAAACCACGTTCTAAAAAATATATTGAAAATCACTTTAAAAATAATTAAAAAAACAAATTTAAAAAAAAACATATTTTTTAAAGAAAAAACACCTTAAATTAAAAAAACATTAAAATTAAAAAACATACAAAACAAAATTAAGTAAAAAGTAAAAATAAATAAATAAATATTAAAAGTTCAATTCAATTATTAAATAATAAAATTATAAAGTATTAAAAAAATAAATTATAAAAATTAAGTACTGGAAAATTAAAAATTAAAAAGAAAAATTATTATATTGTAGTTTATAGTACATGTAATCCCCACCCCTATTACATGTGAAGGGGGGCAAGGGGGGTGAAAGGAGGTGGCGCCACCTCCTTCCACCCCTCGTTGCCCCCCTTCACATGTAATAGGGGTGGGGGTAGAGGGGAGCACACGAAGGGGAGACTCGATTGTAAAAAGGGTAGGGGAGTGGGGGAGAACACATGAAGGGGAGACTTTATCCTGTTCACATGTAATAACGGTGGGGGATGGGGGTAGCACATGAAGGGGATACTTGATCTCGTTCACATGTAATAGCGATAGGGGATAGAGGTAGCACATGAAGGGGAGACTCGATTCACAAAGGTAATAGCGATGGGGGATGGGTGTAGCACATGAAGGGGATACTTGGTTCCCATAATCGAGTCTCTCCTTCATGTACCCCACCCCTATATAAACTATAATATTTTTAATTTTTAATTTTTAAAATTTATTTTTATTTTTAATTTTTAATTTTTTATTTTTAAAACTTGATTTTAATAATTTAATTTTTTATTACTTTATAATTTTATTATTTAATAATTGATTTAACTTTTTAATAATTTAAATTTGTATTTAATAATTGATTTAACATTTTTAAATTTTATTTAATAATTGATTTAACTTTTTAATAATTTAAATTTTTAATACTTTATAATGTTATCATTTAATAATTGATTTAACTCTTTAAAATTTATTTGTTGTTTTTAAAAATTTTGCGCTTATATATTTTTGGTTTTTTAATAGTTTGAGTTTAATTGAATTTTATATTTTTTCAAATTTTAGTGTTTTTTAACTTTATTAGTTAATTTTTTTTTTACATTTATTTATTTTTAAACTTTTAAAGTGTGTTTTCCTAAAAAAAATACATTTTGTGTTTAATTTGTTTGCTTATTGTTTTTAAGTATATTTTTTCAAATTTCAATATATTTTTTAGATTGTAGTTTTGAAATTTCTACAATTTTAATCTTATAGTAAAAAGAGTTGTTATTGGTAACACCATTTTTCCATTCGAGGTTCGATTTTGGAATTTTTCACTGCAAGAATGTCGATTATTAAAGCTACGGTTCAAAAAAAGTTTTAATTCCAGTCTCGGAAAAAAAAATGGGGGTGTCATGGTAGCACAATTTTTCGATTTGGGGTTGATTTAGGGTTCAGATTGCAGCGTCGTCAGTTGTTAAGGCTAGCATTTCAAACAATATGTAATTTGAGCCTCGAAAAAAAAAGGTGCTAGTTGTTAAGGCCAGGGTTTCAAACAATATGTAATTTTAGCCCCGGGAAAAAATGAGTGCTACCAGTAGCACCCCTTTCGATTTGAGGGTCGATTTATGGTTTTGATTGGAATGTCACTAGTTGGGATTTAAAAGAACTTGTAATTTTAACCCCGAAAAAAAAAGTTTCTACCAATAGCAACAAGTTTCAATTCAAGGTTTTTTTTGGTTGATCCATATGGATATCGGTGGCCAACCACCTATTCCACTGGCTCAAAACAGTTTTTCCATTTTGGCAATTTTCTAGTAATTTTTCTATGGTTTTTCGGGTCTTGAACTTCCGGGGCCGTTTTGAGTCCCTAAACGATGTTTTTTGGGCCCGCAACAACCCAAATGATAGTTTTAGGCTCTGGTTTGGGCCAAATCCACTATTATATCTTTTTTGAAATCATATCTTTTTTGAAATTGTGTCCTTAATGGTTAGCATTGTTGCAATGAAAATGTCAAAATTGACCCCAAATCGAAAAACGATGCTACCAGTAAAAACGATTTCTTTTGTAAAATTAAAATTGTAGACATTTAAAAACCACGTTCTAAATAATATATTGAAAATCACTTTAAAAATAGTTAAAAAAACATATTTTTTAAAGAAAAAACACCTTAAATTAAAAAAACATTAAAATTAAAAAACATTAAAATTAAAAAACATTAAAATTAAAATTAAGTAAAAAGTAAAAATAAATAAATAAATATTAAAAGTTCAATTCAATTATTAAATAATAAAATTATAAAGTATTAAAAAAATAAATTATAAAAATTAAGTACTGAAAAATTAAAAATTAAAGAGAAAAATTATTATATTGTAGTTTATAGTACATGTAATCCCCACCCCTATTACATGTGAAGGGGGGCAAGGGGGGTGAAAGGAGGTGGCGCCACCTCCTTCCACCCCTCATTGCCCCCCTTCACATGTAATAGGGCTGGGGGTAGAGGGGAGCACACGAAGGGGAGACTCGATTGTAAAAAGGGTAGGGGAGTGGGGGAGAACACATGAAGGGGAGACTTTATCCTGTTCACATGTAATAACGGTGGGGGATGGGGGTAGCACATGAAGAGGATACTTGATCTCGTTCATATGTAATAGCGGTAGGGAATAGAGGTAGCACATGAAGGAGAGACTCGATTCACAAAGGTAATAGCGATGGGGGATGGGGGTAGCACATGAAGGGGATACTTGGTTCCCATAATCGAGTCTCTCCTTCATGTACCCCCACCCCTATATAAACTATAATATTTTTAATTTTTAATTTTTAAAATTTATTTTTAAAACTTGATTTTAATAATTTAATTTTTTATTACTTTATAATTTTATTATTTAATAATTGATTTAACTTTTTAATAATTTAAATTTGTATTTAATAATTGATTTAACATTTTTAAATTTTATTTAATAATTGATTTAACATTTTTCAATTTTATTTAATAATTGATTTAACTTTTTAATAATTTAAATTTTTAATACTTTATAATTTTATCATTTAATAATTGATTTAACTTTTTAAAATTTATTTGTTGTTTTTAAAATTTTTGCTTTTATATATTTTTGGTTTTTTAATAGTTTGAGTTTAATTGAATTTTATATTTTTTCAAATTTTAGTGTTTTTTAACTTTATTAGTTAATTTTTTTTTACATTTATTTTATTTTTAAACTTTTAAAGTGTGTTTTCCTAAAAAAATACATTTTGTGTTTAATTTGTTTGCTTATTGTTTTTAAAGTATATTTTTTCAAATTTCAATATATTTTTTAGATTGTAGTTTTGAAATTTCTACAATTTTAATCTTATAGTAAAAAGAGTTGTTATTGGTAACACCATTTTTCCATTTGATGTTCGATTTTGGAATTTTTCACTGCAAGAATGTCGATTATTAAAGCCACGGTTCAAAAAAAGTTTTAATTCCAATCTCGGAAAAAAAATGGGGGTGTCATGGTAGCACAATTTTTCGATTTGGGGTTGATTTAGGGTTCAGATTGCAGCGACGTCAGTTGTTAAGGCTAGCATTTCAAACAATATGTAATTTGAGCCTCGGAAAAAAAAAGGTGCTAGTTGTTAAGGCCAAGGTTTCAAACAATATGTAATTTTAGCCCCGGGAAAAAATGAGTGCTACCAGTAGCACCCCTTTTCGATTTGAGGGTCGATTTATGGTTTTGATTGGAATGTCACTAGTTGGGATTTAAAAGAACCTGTAATTTTAACCCCGAAAAAAAAAGTTTCTACCGATAGCAACAAGTTTCAATTCAGGGTTTTTTTTGGTTGATCCATATGGATATCGGTGGCCAACCACCTATTCCACTGGCTCAAAACAGTTTTTCCATTTTGGCAATTTTCTAGTAATTTTTCTATGGTTTTTCGGGTCTTGAACTTCCGGGGCTGTTTTGAGTCCCTAAACGATGTTTTTTGGGCCCGAAACGACCCAAATGATAGTTTTAGGCTCTGGTTTGGGCCAAATCCACTATTATATCTTTTTTGAAATCATATCTTTTTTGAAATCGTGTCCTTAATGGTTAGCATTGTTGCAATGAAAATGTCAAAATTGACCCCAAATCGAAAAACGATGCTACCAGTAAAAACGATTTCTTTTGTAAAGTTAAAATTGTAGACATTTAAAAACCACGTTCTAAAAAATATATTGAAAATCACTTTAAAAATAGTTAAAAAAACAAATTAAAAAAAAAAAACATATTTTTTAAAGGAAAAACACCTTAAATTAAAAAAACATTAAAATTAAAAAACATACAAAACAAAATTAAGTAAAAAGTAAAAATAAATAAATAAATATTAAAAGTTCAATTCAATTATTAAATAATAAAATTATAAAGTATTATAAAAATTAAGTACTGAAAAATTAAAAATTAAAAAGAAAAATTATTATATTGTAGTTTATAGTACATGTAATCCCCACCCCTATTACATGTGAAGGGGGGCAAGGGGGGTGAAAGGAGGTGGCGCCACCTCCTTCCACCCTTCGTTGCCCCCCTTCACATGTAATAGGGGTGGGGGTAGAGGGGAGCATACGAAGGGGAGACTCGATTGTAAAAAGGGTAGGGGAGTGGGGGAGAACACATGAAGGGGAGACTTTATCCTGTTCACATGTAATAACGGTGGGGGATGGGGGTAGCACATAAAGGGGATACTTGATCTCGTTCACATGTAATAGCGGTAGGGGATAGAGGTAGCATATGAAGAAGAGACTCGATTCACAAAGGTAATAGCGATGGGGGATGGGGGTAGCACATGAAGGGGATACTTGGTTCCCATAATCGAGTCTCTCCTTCATGTACCCCCACCCCTATATAAACTATAATATTTTTAATTTTTAATTTTTAAAACTTGATTTTAATAATTTAATTTTTTATTACTTTATAATTTTATTATTTAATAATTGATTTAACTTTTTAATAATTTAAATTTGTATTTAATAATTGATTTAACATTTTTAAATTTTATTTAATAATTGATTTAACTTTTTAATAATTTAAATTTTTAATACTTTATAATTTTATCATTTAATAATTGATTTAACTTTTTAAAATTTATTTGTTATTTTTAAAATTTTTGCTTTTATATATTTTGGTTTTTTAATAGTTTGAGTTTAATTGAATTTTATATTTTTTCAAATTTTAGTGTTTTTTAACTTTATTAGTTAATTTTTTTTTACATTTATTTTATTTTTAAACTTTTAAAGTGTGTTTTCCTAAAAAAAAATACATTTTGTGTTTAATTTGTTTGCTTATTGTTTTTAAAGTATATTTTTTCAAATTTCAATATATTTTTTAGATTGTAGTTTTGAAATTTCTACAATTTTAATCTTATAGTAAAAAGAGTTGTTATTGGTAACGCCAGTTTTCCATTTGAGGTTCGATTTTGGAATTTTTTACGGCAAGAATGTCGATTATTAAAGCCACGGTTCAAAAAAAGTTTTAATTCCAACTTCGGAAAGAAAATGGGGGTGTCATGGTAGCACAGCTTTTCGATTTGGGGTTGATTTAGGGTTCAGATTACAGCGACGTCAGTTGTTAAGGCTAGCATTTCAAACATTATGTAATTTGAGCCTCGGAAAAAAAGGTGCTAGTTGTTAAGGCCAGGGTTTCAAACAATATGTAATTTTAGCCCCGGGAAAAAATGAGTGCTACCAGTAGCACCCCTTTTCGATTTGAGGGTCGATTTATGGTTTTGATTAGAATGTCACTAGTCGGGATTTAAAAGAACTTGTAATTTTAACCGCGAAAAAAAAAGTTTCTACCAATAGCAACAAGTTTCAATTCAGGGTTTTTTTTGGTTGATCCATATGGATATCGGTGGCCAACGACCTATTCCACTGGCTCAAAACAGTTTTTCCATTTTGGCAATTTTCTAGTAATTTTTCTATGGTTTTTCGGGTCTTGAACTTCCGGGGCCGTTTTGAGTCCCTAAACGATGTTTTTTGGGCCCGCAACGACCCAAATGATAGTTTTAGGCTCTGGTTTGAGACAAATCCACTATTATATCTTTTTTGAAATCATATTTTTTTGAAATCGTGTCCTTAATGGTTAGCATTGTTGCAATGAAAATGTCAAAATTGACCCCAAATCGAAAAACGATGCTACCAGTAAAAACGATTTCTTTTGTAAAGTTAAAATTATAGACATTTAAAAACCACGTTCTAAAAAATATATTGAAAATCACTTTAAAAATAATTAAAAAAAGAAATTTAAAAAAAAACATATTTTTTAAAGAAAAAACACCTTAAATTAAAAAAACATTAAAATTAAAAAACATACAAAACAAAATTAAGTAAAAAGTAAAAATAAATAAATAAATATTAAAAGTTCAATTCAATTATTAAATAATAAAATTATAAAGTATTAAAAAAATAAATTATAAAAATTAAGTACTGGAAAATTAAAAATTAAAAAGAAAAATTATTATATTGTAGTTTATAGTACATGTAATCCCCACCCCTATTACATGTGAAGGGGGGCAAGGGGGGTGAAAGGAGGTGGCGCCACCTCCTTCCACCCCTCGTTGCCCCCCTTCACATGTAATAGGGGTGGGGGTAGAGGGGAGCACACGAAGGGGAGACTCGATTGTAAAAAGGGTAGGGGAGTGGGGGAGAACACATGAAGGGGAGACTTTATCCTGTTCACATGTAATAACGGTGGGGGATGGGGGTAGCACATGAAGGGGATACTTGATCTCGTTCACATGTAATAGCGGTAGGGGATAGAGGTAGCACATGAAGGGGAGACTCGATTCACAAAGGTAATAGCGATGGGGGATGGGTGTAGCACATGAAGGGGATACTTGGTTCCCATAATCGAGTCTCTCCTTCATGTACCCCACCCCTATATAAACTATAATATTTTTAATTTTTAATTTTTAAAATTTATTTTTATTTTTAATTTTTAATTTTTTATTTTTAAAACTTGATTTTAATAATTTAATTTTTTATTACTTTATAATTTTATTATTTAATAATTGATTTAACTTTTTAATAATTTAAATTTGTATTTAATAATTGATTTAACATTTTTAAATTTTATTTAATAATTGATTTAACTTTTTAATAATTTAAATTTTTAATACTTTATAATGTTATCATTTAATAATTGATTTAACTCTTTAAAATTTATTTGTTGTTTTTAAAAATTTTGCGCTTATATATTTTTGGTTTTTTAATAGTTTGAGTTTAATTGAATTTTATATTTTTTCAAATTTTAGTGTTTTTTAACTTTATTAGTTAATTTTTTTTTTACATTTATTTATTTTTAAACTTTTAAAGTGTGTTTTCCTAAAAAAAAATACATTTTGTGTTTAATTTGTTTGCTTATTATTTTTAAGTATATTTTTTCAAATTTCAATATATTTTTTAGATTGTAGTTTTGAAATTTCTACAATTTTAATCTTATAGTAAAAAGAGTTGTTATTGGTAACACCATTTTTCCATTCGAGGTTCGATTTTGGAATTTTTCACTGCAAGAATGTCGATTATTAAAGCTACGGTTCAAAAAAGTTTTAATTCCAGTCTCGGAAAAAAAAATGGGGGTGTCATGGTAGCACAATTTTTCGATTTGGGGTTGATTTAGGGTTCAGATTGCAGCGTCGTCAGTTGTTAAGGCTAGCATTTCAAACAATATGTAATTTGAGCCTCGAAAAAAAAAGGTGCTAGTTGTTAAGGCCAGGGTTTCAAACAATATGTAATTTTAGCCCCGGGAAAAAATGAGTGCTACCAGTAGCACCCCTTTCGATTTGAGGGTCGATTTATGGTTTTGATTGGAATGTCACTAGTTGGGATTTAAAAGAACTTGTAATTTTAACCCCGAAAAAAAAAGTTTCTACCAATAGCAACAAGTTTCAATTCAAGGTTTTTTTTGGTTGATCCATATGGATATCGGTGGCCAACCACCTATTCCACTGGCTCAAAACAGTTTTTTCATTTTGGCAATTTTCTAGTAATTTTTCTATGGTTTTTCGGGTCTTGAACTTCCGGGGCCGTTTTGAGTCCCTAAACGATGTTTTTTGGGCCCGCAACAACCCAAATGATAGTTTTAGGCTCTGGTTTGGGCCAAATCCACTATTATATCTTTTTTGAAATCATATCTTTTTTGAAATTGTGTCCTTAATGGTTAGCATTGTTGCAATGAAAATGTCAAAATTGACCCCAAATCGAAAAACGATGCTACCAGTAAAAACGATTTCTTTTGTAAAATTAAAATTGTAGACATTTAAAAACCACGTTCTAAATAATATATTGAAAATCACTTTAAAAATAGTTAAAAAAACATATTTTTTAAAGAAAAAACACCTTAAATTAAAAAAACATTAAAATTAAAAAACATTAAAATTAAAAAACATTAAAATTAAAATTAAGTAAAAAGTAAAAATAAATAAATAAATATTAAAAGTTCAATTCAATTATTAAATAATAAAATTATAAAGTATTAAAAAAATAAATTATAAAAATTAAGTACTGAAAAATTAAAAATTAAAAAGAAAAATTATTATATTGTAGTTTATAGTACATGTAATCCCCACCCCTATTACATGTGAAGGGGGGCAAGGGGGGTGAAAGGAGGTGGCGCCACCTCCTTCCACCCCTCATTGCCCCCCTTCACATGTAATAGGGCTGGGGGTAGAGGGGAGCACACGAAGGGGAGACTCGATTGTAAAAAGGGTAGGGGAGTGGGGGAGAACACATGAAGGGGAGACTTTATCCTGTTCACATGTAATAACGGTGGGGGATGGGGGTAGCACATGAAGAGGATACTTGATCTCGTTCATATGTAATAGCGGTAGGGAATAGAGGTAGCACATGAAGGAGAGACTCGATTCACAAAGGTAATAGCGATGGGGGATGGGGGTAGCACATGAAGGGGATACTTGGTTCCCATAATCGAGTCTCTCCTTCATGTACCCCCACCCCTATATAAACTATAATATTTTTAATTTTTAATTTTTAAAATTTATTTTTAAAACTTGATTTTAATAATTTAATTTTTTATTACTTTATAATTTTATTATTTAATAATTGATTTAACTTTTTAATAATTTAAATTTGTATTTAATAATTGATTTAACATTTTTAAATTTTATTTAATAATTGATTTAACATTTTTCAATTTTATTTAATAATTGATTTAACTTTTTAATAATTTAAATTTTTAATACTTTATAATTTTATCATTTAATAATTGATTTAACTTTTTAAAATTTATTTGTTGTTTTTAAAATTTTTGCTTTTATATATTTTTGGTTTTTTAATAGTTTGAGTTTAATTGAATTTTATATTTTTTCAAATTTTAGTGTTTTTTAACTTTATTAGTTAATTTTTTTTTACATTTATTTTATTTTTAAACTTTTAAAGTGTGTTTTCCTAAAAAAATACATTTTGTGTTTAATTTGTTTGCTTATTGTTTTTAAAGTATATTTTTTCAAATTTCAATATATTTTTTAGATTGTAGTTTTGAAATTTCTACAATTTTAATCTTATAGTAAAAAGAGTTGTTATTGGTAACACCATTTTTCCATTTGATGTTCGATTTTGGAATTTTTCACTGCAAGAATGTCGATTATTAAAGCCACGGTTCAAAAAAAGTTTTAATTCCAATCTCGGAAAAAAAATGGGGGTGTCATGGTAGCACAATTTTTCGATTTGGGGTTGATTTAGGGTTCAGATTGCAGCGACGTCAGTTGTTAAGGCTAGCATTTCAAACAATATGTAATTTGAGCCTCGGAAAAAAAAAGGTGCTAGTTGTTAAGGCCAAGGTTTCAAACAATATGTAATTTTAGCCCCGGGAAAAAATGAGTGCTACCAGTAGCACCCCTTTTCGATTTGAGGGTCGATTTATGGTTTTGATTGGAATGTCACTAGTTGGGATTTAAAAGAACCTGTAATTTTAACCCCGAAAAAAAAAGTTTCTACCGATAGCAACAAGTTTCAATTCAGGGTTTTTTTTGGTTGATCCATATGGATATCGGTGGCCAACCACCTATTCCACTGGCTCAAAACAGTTTTTCCATTTTGGCAATTTTCTAGTAATTTTTCTATGGTTTTTCGGGTCTTGAACTTCCGGGGCTGTTTTGAGTCCCTAAACGATGTTTTTTGGGCCCGAAACGACCCAAATGATAGTTTTAGGCTCTGGTTTGGGCCAAATCCACTATTATATCTTTTTTGAAATCATATCTTTTTTGAAATCGTGTCCTTAATGGTTAGCATTGTTGCAATGAAAATGTCAAAATTGACCCCAAATCGAAAAACGATGCTACCAGTAAAAACGATTTCTTTTGTAAAGTTAAAATTGTAGACATTTAAAAACCACGTTCTAAAAAATATATTGAAAATCACTTTAAAAATAGTTAAAAAAACAAATTAAAAAAAAAAAACATATTTTTTAAAGGAAAAACACCTTAAATTAAAAAAACATTAAAATTAAAAAACATACAAAACAAAATTAAGTAAAAAGTAAAAATAAATAAATAAATATTAAAAGTTCAATTCAATTATTAAATAATAAAATTATAAAGTATTATAAAAATTAAGTACTGAAAAATTAAAAATTAAAAAGAAAAATTATTATATTGTAGTTTATAGTACATGTAATCCCCACCCCTATTACATGTGAAGGGGGGCAAGGGGGGTGAAAGGAGGTGGCGCCACCTCCTTCCACCCTTCGTTGCCCCCCTTCACATGTAATAGGGGTGGGGGTAGAGGGGAGCATACGAAGGGGAGACTCGATTGTAAAAAGGGTAGGGGAGTGGGGGAGAACACATGAAGGGGAGACTTTATCCTGTTCACATGTAATAACGGTGGGGGATGGGGGTAGCACATAAAGGGGATACTTGATCTCGTTCACATGTAATAGCGGTAGGGGATAGAGGTAGCATATGAAGAAGAGACTCGATTCACAAAGGTAATAGCGATGGGGGATGGGGGTAGCACATGAAGGGGATACTTGGTTCCCATAATCGAGTCTCTCCTTCATGTACCCCCACCCCTATATAAACTATAATATTTTTAATTTTTAATTTTTAAAACTTGATTTTAATAATTTAATTTTTTATTACTTTATAATTTTATTATTTAATAATTGATTTAACTTTTTAATAATTTAAATTTGTATTTAATAATTGATTTAACATTTTTAAATTTTATTTAATAATTGATTTAACTTTTTAATAATTTAAATTTTTAATACTTTATAATTTTATCATTTAATAATTGATTTAACTTTTTAAAATTTATTTGTTATTTTTAAAAATTTTGCTTTTATATATTTTGGTTTTTTAATAGTTTGAGTTTAATTGAATTTTATATTTTTTCAAATTTTAGTGTTTTTTAACTTTATTAGTTAATTTTTTTTTACATTTATTTTATTTTTAAACTTTTAAAGTGTGTTTTCCTAAAAAAAAATACATTTTGTGTTTAATTTGTTTGCTTATTGTTTTTAAAGTATATTTTTTCAAATTTCAATATATTTTTTAGATTGTAGTTTTGAAATTTCTACAATTTTAATCTTATAGTAAAAAGAGTTGTTATTGGTAACGCCAGTTTTCCATTTGAGGTTCGATTTTGGAATTTTTTACGGCAAGAATGTCGATTATTAAAGCCACGGTTCAAAAAAAGTTTTAATTCCAACTTCGGAAAGAAAATGGGGGTGTCATGGTAGCACAGCTTTTCGATTTGGGGTTGATTTAGGGTTCAGATTACAGCGACGTCA
The DNA here is from genome assembly GCA_027924585.1 of Larix kaempferi. Classification (NCBI taxonomy): domain Eukaryota; kingdom Viridiplantae; phylum Streptophyta; class Pinopsida; order Pinales; family Pinaceae; genus Larix; species Larix kaempferi. The sequence continues at coordinate 6,128,688 of BSBM01000569.1, forward strand.
GTTGTTAAGGCTAGCATTTCAAACATTATGTAATTTGAGCCTCGGAAAAAAAGGTGCTAGTTGTTAAGGCCAGGGTTTCAAACAATATGTAATTTTAGCCCCGGGAAAAAATGAGTGCTACCAGTAGCACCCCTTTTCGATTTGAGGGTCGATTTATGGTTTTGATTAGAATGTCACTAGTCGGGATTTAAAAGAACTTGTAATTTTAACCCCGAAAAAAAAAGTTTCTACCGATAGCAACAAGTTTCAATTCAGGGTTTTTTTTGGTTGATCCATATGGATATCGGTGGCCAACCACCTATTCCACTGGCTCAAAACAGTTTTTCCATTTTGGCAATTTTCTAGTAATTTTTCTATGGTTTTTTGGGTCTTGAACTTCGGGGGCCATTTTGAGTCCCTAAACGATGTTTTTTGGGCCCGCAACGACCCAAATGATAGTTTTAGGCTCTGGTTTGGGCCAAATCCACTCTTATACTCAGCTAGATATTTCAAACTGTATATTGAGCACCCCAAACGAAGATCGTATGCAAAAGTTATGACCCCGAGAAGTTGACTACACAACTAACCACCTTGGGGCCGAAAACTTTATGACAGTTAATCTCTTAGGGTTAGGTTTTTGGATGTTTAGGGTTGTTTCCCTCATGCTTATGATAAATAGGCCCTTTTGGCCTCTTTTTGTATTCAGCTTGTCATGAATGAGCATAGTCATGACATCTCTTTTCAGAGATAAGATACCACCATTCTAGCTGCTTTATTTTACAGTTTGTTTTATTTCTGCTATTTAATAGAAATTTTGTTTACTGTATCATTGTGTTCCTTGCAATATATATGTATATGTGGTTCTATATCTTTTATTTCACTTCATTCTCACATAAATCTAGATCAGTGGTATCAGAGCAGTCTACTCTTTCGTTATTTCTCCACGCATGTCCCCAACGAGGTCAGAATATAAACAGTTGGGTCTTGAACTAGTTCAGCTTGAGGAATACCACCTTCGGTGGTCCAAACCGCCACCCATGGCCGAGGAAAAAGGAGATGATGGAGAAAGAGATCCTATCAAGATGTTTCTCACAGAAGCCCTTGCGCAACAAAGGAATGAGATGATGGATCCTTTTGCCCAAATCCCTTAACAGATACCAACAACATCAGAGAGGCCATTAAGCAGAAGCAGTCACTTCAGAGGAGCCACACCCTTCAATGTACAAGTTAACTTTAATATTCTTGTATTTGAAGGTCAGATAGATGTTGATGCCCTAGGTAAATGGTCAAGTTTGCTAGAGGGTTATTTCTCTGTCCACAATTTCTCCAATACATAAAAAATCGTTTTTGCACTCCTTAAGGCAGTGCCCCATGTGAAATATTGGTGGGACACTTATTGTGAGAAAAATGCCACATATGGGACTGATATTTTTGGGGGCAAGCCCACCTAGGCATCTTCTTTTGTGGAATCCCTTAAGAAGAAATACTATCATGTTGGTAGCTATGACGACCAATACACAAAATGGACCACTTTGTGGCAGGAGAGGAACCAAATGGTGTCATAGTACACTAATAGTTTCCATACCTTGCGCACAAAGCTTGGTATTAGGGACTTTGAGCGGCACCTAGTTCTGAAATATTGCAGTGGCTTGCATAGGTACATCCGAACCGAAATTGAGTTCCTGGACATCTCATCATTAGGTGCCACTTATCTATATGTTGTCAAAATCGAGCAAAAAAATAAGTAGAAGAATAAGCGGGAGTTTGGGTCTGCGAACTCGCCGCATAAGCAAGGAAAGGGAAATCCTAGGCTGCAGAACTAAGGACAGAGTAAGGACAACTAGCCCCAGGAAAACCAATCCAAATCACAAGCAAATAAGGGTAACGGGAAGACAAAGAAGGACACCAGTAAATGGTGTGAATTCCATAAGAGCCCTTGGCACAACACAGATGAATCTCGCTTAAAGCAGTCATTGGTGGCTGAGATCAAGGATTTAGAGTTAGATCCTGGTTCCAACTCTGATGTTGAACCCAATTTCCTAGTCGCAGACAAGGGAAAGAGGAACGTTGATGCAAAACCCATTGTTACCATCGCTACCACAAAGGTCCAGCCCGATGATCCAAAGGATTTGGAGGAAGGAGAATGTCTTTTCCACTCACAGATGTGGGTCAAGGGAACTGCATTACATTTCATTGTTGACAGTGGAATCCAAAAGAACTTGATTTCTACAGAGGCCATCAAACGGTTGAAGTTTCTAATGACACCACACCCGCAACCCTACAGCATTGGCTGGCTCAGCTAGGGATGGGACATCTGCCTGAGTTAACAATGCCACCTGCCCTACGACATCAAGCCCTTCAAAGATGAGGTAATGTGTGATGTTTCCCCACTTGAAGTTTGTGATGTTCTTTTAGGACAACCATAGATGCGGAAACGCCATGTTGTGTATGGATATAGACCTCGTAGTGTCTTTGTTACTTTGGGAAAACAACCCTACAGGATACCAGAGACAATTCCAACCATTGCAGTGTCTCTCATTACAGCTAAGCATTGCATGAAAGTAATCTCCCAAACTGGGGGGTTTTTCCTCTTCATGATTCATTATGAAGGCGAGTGAAAGATCACAACAACTTCCATTGCCTCTACACGGGATCCCTCTACAGAGCAGAAACAGATGGTCAAGATCGTGGAAGCATATATAGACATCTTCACCACACCTGTTGGGGTACTAGTACATTGCGAGGTCAAGCATTCCATTAATTTGATACCAGGGGCGCCACCTAACTGGTCGGTATACAAGCGTTCCCTCATGGAAAATGAAGAAATCAAACATCATATTCAAGAATTAATCCAGAAAGGGCATATTGGTCCCAGCTCCTCACCTTGTGGGAGTCCAATTGTGATGGTATAGAAGAAATATGGGACATGGAGAATCTGTATTGATTACAGAGCTCTAAAAAAAATCAGAGTCCAGAATCGGTATCCCATTCCTCGAATCGATGACTTTCTTGACCAGCTCAAGGGTGCCAAATATTTCAAAGATTGATCTGAAGTTCGACTATCATCAAGTTCCAATTGAGCAGACCAATGTATGGAAGACTGCCTTCAAATATCGCGAAAGCCTTTTTTATTGGTTGGTCATGCCTTTCGGCCAGACTAATGCTCCATCAAATTTCATGATGATGATGGAAGATATTCTCTGACCATTTACTAATTCTTTTGTGGTTGTATATCTAGATGATATCCTCATCTACATTAGAATGTGGGCAAAACATTTGTAGCATATCCATCGAGTCCTTAGCACCCTGCGACAACACAAGTTATATGCCAATCTAGAGAAGTGCTCATTTGGCATGGAGAGGATTCAGTATCTGGAATACATCATGGATGAACATGGTGTACTTGTGGATCTAACCAAGATCCAAGCCATTCGATACTGGAAGACCCTGACAACTCTCACAAAGCTTCACAGCTTTCTAAGCCCTTCCAACTTCTATCGCAGGTTTGTGTTGGGCTTCTCTAATATTGCTTGGGCCTAGGCCCTTATCCAGGTGACCGAAGGTGGGTCTAAGGCGAAGTTTGTTTGGTCTAAGCAACAACAACAAGCATTTGAGGAAGTGAAGCAACGCTTATATTCAGCGCCCGTCCTTACCTTACCAGATCTACAACAACCCTTTGAAATTGAGACAAATACTTTGAAATATGTTGTTGGTGTAGTCCTCACTCAGCATGGCCATCCTGTGGCATATCACAGTGAGATGCTTTCAAATGCAGTCCGCAAGTAAACCACCTATGAAAAGGAAATGTATTCCATTGTCCAATCCTACCACCAATGGAAGCATTACATCCTAGGCAAAGAGACGGTCATTCACACTGATGTCAAGCCCCTACAGTTCATGTAAACGCAAGGGAAGTTACAGAATGGCCACCACCAAAAGTGGTCCACATACTTGCAACAATTCCACCTTAACATTAAATATAAGAAGGACCGCACTAATCAAGTCGTTGATTTCCTTAGTTGACCTCTAGTCGCAGCATTGACCACGCTGGCTAACTCTTGCGGCCATGAGACCTTTGGGTGGCCTCAACTATGTGACAGTGATCTTGAATTTTCTCCCACCTATCAAGCACTATGTGCAGGCACACCAGTGGCAGATTTTCATCTCCAGGAAGGATTGCTATGCCACTTGGGCCATCTTTGTGTTCCTTCAAGCAAGCGAGCGACATTGATTTGGGAAGCGCATTACAATCGAGTGGAAGGGAACTTTGGCACCAAAAAGACAGTGGCAATATTCCAGAAGTATTTTTATTGGCCCAATATTTGACAAGATGTCGGTGGATATATCAGATCATGCATTTCCTGCGCCATCGCAAAACCTACCATTAAGAAGCAAGGGTTGTACACCCCTCTTCCTACTCCTAATGGGCCATGGGAATCCATCTCCATGGATTACATGTTGGTACTACCTTCAACCAAGCATGGTATTGACTGTGTTTGTGGTTGTGGATTGCTTCTCTAAGATGACCATTCTAATAGCTTGTAAGAAGAGCATCTCTGCTGAAGGCACTACTAAGCCTTTCTTGAGCATATCTAGGTTCATTTTGGGTTTCCATGGACTGTCATTTCATATCAGGATAGCAGGCTCCTAAGCAGCTTCTAGTCCAACCTATTGTCAATGATGGATACCAAGCTCACCAAATCGACCTCCTTCCACCCCCAGACCGATGGACAGACAGAGGTATTCAACCGGATGATTTTACATATTCTAAGAATGCACAATTCTAAACATCCTCGTACATGGGATGAGATTCTTCCATATGTTTAGCATAGCTACAACAGAACCCTTCATAGTTCTATCAGACACAACCCTTTTCAGGTGTGCCTAGGGTTCCAACCATTGGCCCTAATTGATGTAGCTATGCCCATTGCATCCACACAGGAGGAATCTCCCCATGCTCATACTGAGGCTAATAAGGCCACCATATTTGTTGAATGAATCTAGCACATCCACCAACAGGTCCATGACATTTTGGAGCAAGCCAATACTAAGTACAACCAGCGATATGACCAACATTGAGTTCCACACAAGTTCCAGATGGGTGATAAGGTTTGGTTGCATTTGAAGAAAGAGACGCTCACGGGACCCCATCACAAGCTTCATCCACTTCGATATGGGTCATACACCATCACCAAGGAAGTTGGTGAGAATGCCTTTGAATTAAGCATTCCTTCGCCTGCACCCAGTATTTAATGTGGAGCTCCTTTGCCCATATTTTCCACCATTGTTGGAAACATCGGAGGTGGCATAGCAATTGACACCTACAGAGATCAATCATGACTGCATGGAACAGAAAACCATTGTTTGGATCATGAACAGACAGGTTAAGGGCACTCGCCAACAGAAGATCCAACTATATCAGGTTGTCAAAGTAGGGTAGCTATTCCACCAAGGCAAGTGGCTCACCAGGAGTCAAGTTCAGCAGAAGTTTCCCCATTTGATGGGGGCACTCAACACAATGGATACCATTGCTTCCTAGGGGGGAGGACTGATCCATATGGATATCGGTGAACACCCACCTATTCCACTGGCTCCAAACAATTTTTCCATTTTGGCAATTTTCTAGTAGTTTTTCTATGGTTTTTCGGGTCCTGAACTTCTGAGGCCATTTAGAGGCCCCTAAACGATGTTTTTTAGGCCTGCGACGACCCAATCAATAGTGGTTGGATTTTTTTCATACAGTATTGTACTCATCGGTTATATCTTTCCAACGATCTATCGAGCGCCACAAACAGAGATGGTATGCAAAGGTTATGACCCCGGGAAGTTGACTGCTCAACTAACCACCTTGGGGACGCAAACTTTATGACAGCTAATCTCCTAGGGTTAGGTTTTTGAATGTTTAGGGTTCTTTCCCTCGTGCTTATTATAAATAGGCCATTTCAGCCTCTTTTTTTATTCAGTTTGTCATGAATGAGCGTAGTCATCACATCTCTTCTAAGAGATAAGCTACCACCATTCTACTTGCTTTATTTTACAGTCTGTTCTATTTCCGCTATTTAATAGAATTTGTATTTACTATATCACTATGTTCCTTGCAATATATTTGTATATGTGGTTCTATATCTATTCTTTCATTTTGTTCTCACACAAATTTGGATCATTGGTTTTTTTGAAACAAATATATGAGTTTTTATGGCTAGAGTTCTCATTTTGATTATAAAGTTCTCATCAAGTTGTATAATGTGTTGAGGATGTAATGCAATTAACAAGTGTTCTTATATGAGCACTTTTGTAGATACAGTATCATATCAAGGACAATTAAGAGTTAACATTCAATGTAGTACATTTAGAAATCCTTTGGTCTTGGTTAAGCCAAGAACTCTATCATCATGGATGATGCACAGGATCTTTATGTAGTTGAAATAGATGTCACAAGATATTATACATGTTGAGAATGCAGAGACTGAATATAATCGTCTAAGAAATGAAGTAAATCCCCTAAATATTGTAGAGACCATGAGAAGTATAAGAGTGGATTTACAAATTTGCAGAGCAGGTAATGAAAGATTGATTAGAACTTAAGAAGAACAGAACTAGCTGGACATAACCATGCCACAAATCTTGACAGACATTCAGAGGAATATTCACCATGGGCAACATTGAAGAAATGAGGAAAATAGTAGAAGTAGCTCAAGGAGACATTCTCACAAGTGGTCCCATAGCGCAAGAAGGATTTCTAGAGATAGGACATATACTCCATAATTCTCTTCTAATGAGTCATCTTCCTCTAAGGATTCCACTAAAGATTCAAGCTTTTCATTTTATAGGAACAATAGGAAGAGGTCTTTCAAGAACAACTCACATGGAGAATTTAGAATGGAAAAACCTCCTACCTAACGTGGTGAAGTGAACTATGGGCAAGAAGTTGAAGCTTGAATTCTTGGGATGAGGAAGTATTTTCAAGTCCATGACTACTCCGGAAACATGAAGGCAAGAGTCGCCATAATTAATCTGAATGGTAGAGCATCAATTTAGTGGGATCACCTTAGGCAAGTGAAGAAGCTCAATGGGAAGAAGATTGTTTGGGAGCAATTCAAGAAGTACTTCAAGCAAAAGTACATCTTTGATAAGTACATTATGATAGTTACAAATTAAAGAGTTCCATGAGTTGAAATTAGGACAAATGACCATGGATGATATTAGCTAATAAATGATAATACTTAACATAAACTCATATGTTAAATATAGCATAGATGATGAATTCAAAATTTAGCATTTTCTAAGTGGATTATCTCAGTCATACAATGACATAATTGAATTTGATGGACCTCAAACTCTAGATGAAACCATTAGAAATGTCATGCATTGTTATGATCAGAAAAATACAAACCAGAATTCCATAAGGCATGGAAGGACAAGAAGAAGGAGAAGTTTGTCCAAAGAAAGAGGGGATCCAAATCTCCTCATTTCAAAAACCAACAAAGGTATCCAACATAGGGTGTGACTAAGCTAGCTAAGATGATGGGAGACAATCCAAGAGATCCACTTCAATGTTGGAGATGTGAAGATGACCACTTTCTTAGAAATTTTCCACATCGGAATGGGATTACCAAGCATGTTCACAACATCCAAGAGGCTAAAATTGTTGGTGAGGTAGCAAGGACTATCCCTAGAATCTATGCTACACTTGAGGACTGCCAAGAATACCATCAATCAACTGCGGTTCAGGTTGAAGGTAAGATAGCTAAGCAATCTATTTCTATTTTAAGTGACCCTGGATTTGCTCATAGTTATGTCACCCCTAAATTGTTGAGACTTGTGCTTTTAAGAAAGCAAAGCATAGTAAAGCATGGTTGGTTCAACTAGCCACTAGAACCAAAAGAAACATTAGTGAAGTGGTGTAGAAAATTCCATTAGAGATTGATGGACTCATCACATGGGAAAATATGAATGTTTTTCCACTTGGTTCCTATGTTGTTCTCATTGGAATAGATTGGTTAGAAGCAAATAAAGTTAAATGATTGCTACAATAAGACATTTGAATGCATTGATGAAGAAGAAAACCCAAGGATGTCAAAGGGCATTTGAAAGGTGGTTTCTATTAGACAAATTTCAGCTTTGCATCTAAAGAATATTTTTAGGAAAGGTCATCAATTATATGTATCCCATGTATGGGAAAGAGAAAAAACTAAAGTTTCCAAGCTAGATAACTATAATGTATTGCAAGAATTCAAGGACGTGTTTCCTAATGAAGTACGAGGACTACCTTCAAAGAGGGACATTGATTTCACAATTCATTTTGTGCCAAGAGTTGCACCAATGTCCAAGACACCTTACATAATAAGTACTCCAAAATTGCTAGAGCTTAAAATGCAATTGCAAGAGTTGTTGGAAAAGAAATACAAACGGAAAAGTGTGTCTCCATAGGGAGCACCCATGTTAATTGTGAAAAAGAAATATGGAACCCTTAAGTTGTGCACTTATTACAGCTTTTATAATGAGGTATGGGCATTATGAGTTTATGGTGGTGTCATTTGGTCTCACTAATGCACTAGCTACATTCATTTGTCTCATGAATAGTGTTTTTAATAAGTATTTGGACAAGTTTGTTTTTGTTTTTCTAGATTGCATTCTTATTTATTCTAAGAATAAAGACGCCCATGAACTTTTGAGAATATATTTACAGTGCTAAGAGAGAATAAGTTCTACGCAAAGTTCATAAAATGTGATTTCTATAAAAATAAATTACATCATTTGGGAAACATTATTTTAAAGGAAAGAATATCAGTATATCCATAAAAGATTGAGGTCATTATGAATTGGCCAACTCCAAACAATGTCACATATGTAATATCTTTTATGGGTCTTTCTAGTTATTATAGAATATTTATTGACGGATTATTAAAGGTTACACACCCCATCATTTCTTTGCAAAAGAAGGAAATACAATTTGAGTGGACATAAGAATGTGAGTAAGACTTCAAGCTATTGAAGAAACTTCTTACAAGTGCTCCGATTTTGAAAATTGCAAATCTAGAAAAAGATTTTGTGGTGTGTACTTATGCATGTAAATAAGGAAATGGAGGAGTTCTTACGCAAGACAATCATGTGGTATGTTATGAGTCAAGAAAGCTAAAAGCCAATGAAATCCATAAAATACCATATTCCGGTCACTTACAATACTTGAATACAATTGCTACATCAAGGAAGCAATATTTTCGACCGGGAATGAAGAAAGACACTACCAAGTATATTTCTAGATGTATGAAATGAAAGCAAGTGAATGTTGAACATCAACACCCATCATGTGTATTGCATCCTTTTCCAATTCTAGAATAGAAATGGGAAGCATGATTCCATCATGGTCGTGGTGGATAAAGAGTCCAAGGCAACACATTTTATTCTAGTTAAATCTACTTACTAGGATGATGAGATACCAAGGATATTTATGAAAGAAATATTCAAATTGCATGGAATTCCCAAGGAAATTGTATCCAATCGAGACACAAAGTTTATATCTAACTTTTGGAAAAGTCTTTTTGCAGATTTGAGAACACAACTAGATTTCAGTACTACCTACCATCCATAAACATATGGGAAAACAGAAGGGGTAAATCAAGTGATTGAAGGCATTCTTTGCATGTATGTGATGGACAAACCATCCAAGTGGAAAGATATCTACACTTGATAGAATTTACGTATAAAACTAGGCATCAAGCATCATTGGGATTGAGTCCATTTGAGGCTTTGTATGGCAAAAGGTGTAGGACACCTTTGACTTGGGATAATCCAGTGAACGGGATTGTGCTTCAGCTGGAAATGTTTAAGGAAATGGAACAAGAAGTTGCAAAGATTAAACAGAATCTGAAGGAAGCCCAAGATAGATAGAAAAGCTACACAAATAAGAATAGAGTGCATAGGTAATTTAATGTTGGGGATCATGTTTACCTCTGAGTAAGGACAAGGAAGAGTTCCTTGAAAGTTGGGAGTTGTGCCAAGTTGTCACCAAGCTATTATGGTCCATTTGAAGTGCTTGAGATAATAGGGTTAGTTGCATATAGAATTGCATACTAACAATAAAGCTCATAATGTTTTCATTTTCCTTTGCTTAATAAATATGTACATGAATGATAACCATGTGATTGGTTGGGTTGTGATCCAGGTACAACCTGAGGGAGAGTTCCAAACATAGCCACTATGAATCCTTGATAGGAAAGTAACATTGCTCCAGAACCGATCCATCGGATAGGTAAAGGTGCAATGGAAGCACTTTGGTTTCGATGAGGCTACATGAGAGTTGGAGGATGGAATGAGGGGCATATCCATTTTTGTTCTGATTTTGAGGAAACACCGAGGGCAGTGTTATTCCAAAGGGGGGGGATTGTAATACCCCTAATTTTAACCCTTGGAATGTATTAAATCAAATTATGTAAAATGAAGTAAATATGCTAGTATGGATTCATAGTGCGGAGCTCAAGGCCAAGGCTCAACTAGTGAATGGCTAGGCATGTATAATGTAAATAATTCTATATGGACCATGTAGTTGGCTTGTCATACTAATTCAAAATCTATGTAAATATTATGTTGAAAAATTAATAAAATGGTCCAACATGGTTGTGTAAAGAGCACTAGAGGGGTTATGATTCCACTGGAAGGGAACAAGAAAGGGGGCTTATGGGAGATTAAATCTCGTATTGCCAAGTGTCAACCTTAGAATTCATTATTTTATAGTCACGTGTCTTAAATGAAACAATTATTTTTGTTTACTTATTAAATCTAACCATTAATGCATGTGTGAAGTTGGTGGGAAAAGTCTCATCGTGTAGTTATGGAAGCATGGGATGAATATACTTATATGATAGTTGGAAGAGTCCTTTCTATAGTCAAAAGTTATGCTAATGGTATTTTCACCACCCTCTCATCTCCTTTGGAGTCTATCACCCATTTTCCCATGCAGATTTTTTACACTACAAAGAGTGTTTTCATAATGTCCTCTCCATTGCCATTACCACTACTTGATTGTGAAAATAACCAAAAATTCGAATTGTGAAGAGAGATTGCAGACATTAGAGAAATAAGAATGGTTGTAGGTGAGCATAGGGGTTGGGAAAGATATGAACCTTTACCCATTATGTATATGCTACTCATGAATGCTTGGGAAGCCATTAATTAATGTACAAGAGGTTCTCTAACAACATCCAGTAGGTTGGTCTCTTTTTGCACACTAGTAAGCACTGTAAGGGTTGGATTTCTTAGGGGAATTGTGGAGAAGTGAAGGGAAATACCTTCATTGTGTTGTATGTGGAAGTATAAGAGAGTGCTATGGTTGGGAAGGCTCACTAAGATCCCTATAAATGCCCAATGGTGAGAAATTTGGCTAAGCATGAAAGAAAATGTGTTTTGGGTTGAGATTGAGAAGCGTGTAGGTGTTTCCTTCGCCCCGGTGGCCTCATAGCCTAGCTTGGGGGTGGTATCCATAGTTGATACCTACAACTGGGTTGAAAATCTCTGTTACACATCCTGTTGCTTAGATATTCTCTATTAAAGATAATTATTCCCTTTTTCTATGAATGTGGAGTGGTTTTATTTTCTACATGATGTGTGTGTGGATAGATTTTTATTTCTGTGTGTTTTCCATTCACATATTTGAGAATGCATTTCTTATTTATGAATTTGATAATGGCCCATGAGGCAAAATTTAGAAGCTTGAAATTCATATTTTCCTTCCCTCCTTTAGTTGAAATGATGGATGGGGACGTTACAAAATCCCTTGATTACCTTGTGCGTAACTACCAAGTGCTAGTGGGACACAAATGATGCTCATGCTTCTAGATTCAACCACCATGTATAGATATAAAACTCAAAATCCCTTTTTTGAATCACTACTATGGTGATAATGGTTTAAGGATCATGTTAATTAATTTATTTGATAGGATGTTTTCTTGAGAAACTGATGTAGGAGCATCGATGTTAAGCCAGTAATGTGATTACGTGTTCACATGTTGTGGCTAACAGGAGGACGAGCTGTCATGAAGGGAATTCATTTTTTTAAGTAATTTGAAATATTTGCAAGTGTGTATCCGAATAGTGCGTTGTCAATTTTTGAGAAGGTAGAGCATAGTGGCGAGTTGATGCTCCCTGCGTGGAGATCAAGCCAGTTAGCCAGTTAGTTGAATAATGATAGTGACTCCTTCAGTGATGGAGGAGAATATGTTAGTTAGTTTTTTCAGCCATTCGGTTTTAGGGATGGGTGAATGGATAAAAGAGGGGAGATTAGGAGTCAGTAGGGGGCTTGTCTTAGTGAGCAAGAGAGAGATCTACGTAAGAAAGAGTCGGTGGGATATTTTCCTGCACACCAGAGGAAAATAAGACTGTATAGATGTTTTTTCTATCACTTAATGAAATTCGTCAGTCATGTGTGTTAATGGTGTTACTATGCATTTGAATGAGAGATAAGCCTAGATTCTATCAGGTAGAGCTGTGTGTGAATGTTAACCTGATGTCTGTGTGACTGAATCTTTGTCTTTGTGTTTGTATGAATAGTAAGAACACCCAACTCCCTTGTAAACAAATCATTGATGCGTAGCAGAGATAGTTTCTTGCCATCTCTAGTTTCTCATCTAATCTGGACGAAGACCGAGCTGGATTGATCGATTCTCTGATCAACCCACGAGAAAATCGCAGTCACAGTCGATTCAAACAACAGAGGTTGGATGACTCAGATCAAAGTTGAAAGGAAGATCGACGATGGGGAAAGAATCAATCAAGTGAACGTGCATCGGAGTTAGCATATCCGCAAGCCAATGCAAAGTATTCTGCGTTGATCATAGATCAACGGATGAGATTCCATCCGCAAAATATCGACGGTCGATATCGCGTTCCGCAGAAGGAAAGAGCTCCGGCGTTAACGGCGAGAGTTGCTAAAACCACATTGCGAAAAGTTCTTTCAAGAAATCACGGAAGTTGCACCCGCAATCCGCAATCCACAAATTGCGGAAAGGAGCATGCAGAAGGGTCGTTGCGGGGAGGCGATTGCGAAAAGAAGTGTTGTAGAAGGATCATTGCAGAAAGCACTGTAATGGCAGAAGGAAGGTGTTTCCGCAAGATTGTTGCGGAAGGTCAGTTCTAACCGTCAGAAGGTTGCGGAAGGCCCAGTTTGGAGAGAAGGACCTAGCTGGTTTTCAGCTAAGTCTAGTGGTTCGATTTCAGGAATCACCCCATTTCCTTGGAAGGTGTGGGTTGGACAGGCTGTGGTCATTCCCGTCGGCACCAGAAACACCCAAGAAACTTCAACAGAGATGACAGCCTCACCCTGTGCGAATCCTGGAAACCAATCATTCACTCCCTAAAAAATTAAAAAATTAATATAAATAAAGTAAAAACAAAAATAAAAATAGAAGTAAAATAAGAATTAACTAAAACTACATGTTTTTACTTTATAAAAATAAAAAATAAGAATGAACTAAAAAGAATTAATTAAGAACCTTTATGTTGTTATTATTATTATTATGTATTAGTTAATTAATGTATTATGTATAGCAACTGCGCTCCTGAGCAAGTCGTGTCTAGTCTAGGTCTCCTTGCTGATCAATTCCATGGATGTCGGAGGGGTCCCTCCTCCTCCTCTCCCTCCAGAGCTCGCATCCTTCAAGCGTTTGGTCGCCTCCTGCGGCAAGAGGAAAGGTAACTCGAGCACCCAGAAGTTTGTGAAGAAAGTTGACAATATTCCCACAGTCGACCTTCCTGCGGAACGCCCATGTCGAACTGCTCTGAATATTACTGAGTGTGGGGTCATTGGGCAGTTCATGGGCCTTTGGCCCTCTCCCAAGGCTATTGATGGGTGGGTTCATCGGAATTGGAGGCCTCTCATCTCAGAAGACATCCAAAATCATCTGGTAGGCAAGGGATATTATGTCTTCATTTTTTATTCAGCTGAAGATCGAGATCTTATATTCCAGAATGGGCCTTACTTTATGGGCCCTCAAGGGATTTACCTGAACAAATGGACGTCGGATTTTGATCCGACCCAGGATGTGCCTTCAACCGTCCCTGTATGGGTAAGACTACCACACCTCCCCTTACATTGTTGGAACCCGAAATCACTTGAAGCCATTGGGAACAAACTGGGTAATTATATTGATAGGGAAAAACGGAAAGAGCAATACTCGTGTGCCAGAATCTGTGTGGAAGTTGACTTGGAGATGGGGCTGCCTGAAGCGATAAAGCTAATAGAAGCTGATGGGTCACATATCCAGGAGCTCGATTACGAGAAGCTACCTTTCAAGTGCAGGGATTTCCATGGCTATGGCCATTTCGCCCGAAAATGCAAGAAGAAATTAGAGGAAGAGTCTGAAAAAGAGAAGGGTGAACAATGGACACAAGTTCAAAAGGCAGGATCAACAAAATAGGTTAGTAGAACGACAGGAAAAGGAGGGAATATCGGGCCTGGAATGCCACCTGCCGGGAAGAAACATGTTGAAGTAGCAGCTGCAAAGAATGCTAAGGAAACCAAAAACCCCTTCAAATTCTTGAGCACTCCTGATGAACAAAACTCACCAGTACTTGAAGAGGGCAAGGTGCAGAGTTCTTATGTATTGGTAGAGGAAGTCGATAAATATTCAGAACCTCAAGAACTTCCTGGAATAGCTATTCAAGATCCCCCTGGCACAAACGCAGTAACCTAGGAACTTCCTGGTTCACTAACAGGCACCACATCCTCATCCTCGTATGCTAAAATGATAATGAAGAAGCCACCAGAAAACTCGGGGTCCTCTGAAGAAGAATCTTTTGAGAGCACCTCCCAAAGGGAAGGGAGGAAGTCTCTCAAGAAGGTTAGAGAGGAAGAGGCGGAGAGGTTAAAGATGCAAGGCAGTCAATCCACAATCGAAATGTCAATAGGCAGAAATAACAAGGCTACACCCCTAAAGGGAGGCCACCCCCTTTCAGCCACTGGTAAATAATGCAGATTGTCTCTTGGAACTGCAGGGGGTTGGGGAATCCTACGAAGGAAGAAGCAGTTAAAGACTTAACAAGAATGGATCCTTCAGACATCCTCTTGCTCCTGTTACAACGTAATTTTCCACCTTGTGATCATGAGCATTCTTTGGCCTTCAGGATCCATTTCATTGACTCGGTTTCACTTTATGTCCTCCAGAATACACTTTTTCCCTATTTTTCTTCCTATACGCTTGCTGTCCCATTATAGCCAGCGTACACGCGAGCTGTTCCACTATAGCCCGCGGGTACCAAGTAAAATGGTAAAAATCATTAGAAAATTACTTTTTACTCCCAAAAAGCAGTCTCAGGGTGACCTTTGGCCCTCCATTTGCCCCAAAACGCTTCGATGTGTCCTTTCACTTACCTTTGGAAGGCTATATATTGAGCTCTTATGGCATATGGAAGGGAGGAGAAAGAGAGAGCAAGATAACTCTAGTGGATTTTTGTCGTGAATTGAGTCTACACTCATTGATCCTAGTTGTTGTGAATTCCTTATATTCACCTTCCAAACTCCTTTCATAGTTTGAGTTTGCCATTACATGGAGGATTGAAGTGGTGGAGGCACAAGTGGAGAGACCCAATTCTTGGTTCTGATTGGTTTCCAACAAGAGGTCATATATTGTACTTCTTGTTATTCATTAATGGAAATACTCATTTTCTCGTCCAATTGATGTTGTGAATATTGTTAAATTACATTGGGTTATATTTGCTTATAATATCATGGATCACGTTATTGATTATGCTAATGTCTTTCACATATTATATGCACTTGCTTGTACTTCTTGTTGAGACTAATCTACAGGTCCAAGTGTAGAAGTTGAAAGCTCAACGGGGATCTACATCGAACATCCGGTTGAAGGTTGGTCTTTTCTCCATTATCTTAGCATTGACATTTATATAGCATTGCATTGGGAATTGAGTCATTTTCTGGTAGTCAACTGTTTGTTGTGGTCTTCCCGAAGCCATAGGAAGTTTTCTCCGTAACAGAAATGGCGACTTCGCTAAGGAGAAACTCCATTTTTGGGGATTTTTAGGCATTTGTCCTTATTTATAGTTGTTGTGTGTCGAGCTTTTGTGTCATTGATTGGCCGTTGGGATATACTATAGAAAACAAGGTTTTTCTAGGTGATTGGACTCTCTGTTTGCTCATTTGCCTTTCCCTGTATGCGGGTCATCTTAGTTTTGCTTGCATCTACCCGCCTCTGTCTGCATTATAGTTTGCGTCTACCCGCAGTTTTTCCTTCAACAGTAGCGTACAACGCCAGGTTTGATTGATTTATGGCCTTGGATTGCTGTTGGGTTGGTTTGGAGTGTTCCTGACTGTTCCATGCCTTACTTGTGACCAGAAACTCTTCTTTCTCTTTGTTTTGAGCCTTGTTAATTTCTCACCATTTTTATTTTCTAGCTCATTACATTGGCTGAGTCTCATTGTTTGGGATTTGCTGAGTTATCTTAGTGATTTGCTCTACATTTCTTTAACCAAATAGGTAGATTTCGCTTGCATTTTTTCATTTCATCATGTTGAAAGAATACAAAAACATAGTTTTGCATTTTCCTTTCCATTATAAGAGAAAATACAACAACAACAAAAAATCCATACTGCATTTTGCATCTGAGTGCTTGTGCTTTCATCTAGGATCTACTTGTGCATTGGAAATTTAAAAGAATTGCATTTTATTTCGAACCGTTGGATTGATTATCATTTTAGTGGCATTGTTTTTATTGGATAGATGAGTCTAGAGTTTGTTGGTTGTGCATACTATTGAGTCCTACACATCATCAGTTTCACGACCATATCCCTTGAGTAATTACAACCATTTAATATCAACTCTTAATCTTAAAATTGATTAGAACGATTTTTATTTTATAGGGTGCACCAACTAGAGGTTTAGAGTCTTGGAATAGATCATTGTGAATTAACAATCCAATACTACTAGACGAAACATTATGTGTCTGACCAGGGAGTGGTGAATTTCATTATATACATCAGTGTTCTGAGGAAGCTACTCAGACCAGAGTTAAGCACGAGGTCACGGGAGGTTGGTTGCGGAGATAGCCCTCTAATATTGGCCAAACGTGGGAGATATTTCTGGGATTTATTCGTGTACGGGGGCTCTTGATTGATCTGTACCTCTTGAGTTTCGGGCTTAGCTACCCTACCTATACGACAGATCCCACTTGCGACTATCGGCCTAAGCATTGGTTATATTGTGGTGACCTTAGTTTCCCTACCTAGGTATCGCATAGGGTGCTTGCAGTGGTTATACTCTACGTATCCTGAGTCAAATAGGGGTTGGACAACACAGTTGCCTGTTGTATAGGGACTTGACCCTGTGCACGCAGTGAAGTCTGGGAACCCTTATAACTGATTCTGTTACCTCCGGTTATAGTTTGGGAGTCTCAATCCTCTCCTAGGCGAGACATACCGGTTGTAGTGTCAGGAGGTCCCTTGAGCCAGTCTTGTTTGTGTGCATTTGGATGTAGTTTCTTAGGTGTGTGCTCTTTGTTCTTTGATCGTTAGTCTGGCCATTAGGGGATGCTTTGATTTATTGACCTTTCAGAGGTATCATGGCACGAGGTCCTACTCTCCGCCGGTCTTGTAGGTTAGCTAGTTTACCATTCGCCGAAATTACACGTCGTGTTCAGAGGGGATGCTAGAAGGCCCTCTTCGATTCTTATGATTCTTTTGAAACACTTCGCGCTGACATTGCCGCTGTTTTTGGCATGGGAGAAATCCCTGTGACTCCATTGGGTAGAGTTAAAGACGCTTCTGCTCCTCCTACTCCTAGAGAGGAATGGGGGGGTGATCCACAACCCGAGACCCAACCTAGTTTGTTTGGGCCGGATCCACCCGAGGACGACCCGTTCGATCCGTCGGATCCAAGTAATTTCCTATACGGGATGCCAGAGTCATATGTTAATACAGATCCTACGACCAACACTACCCCGTTCTCTCATGGTATGCCTAACTACAACATAGTTGATCCATCCACTATGTTTGGTAGTCATGCTAGCACTAGTCATGGTGTTGGAAAAACTGCACCCACTGGGGGCAATACCCTTGCTGGGAGCACTGCACCTTCCACTCACACACGTTGGTATGGGACGGGCTACATTCCTCCAAACATTCCAAATCTTGAAGGAAGGTTGCCTCCTAGGACTACCCTTCTTGGTGGGAACACTGTTCGCAATACGACTCACTTTCCACAGCATAATACACATGCCTCTACACGTCAACCTAGGACCACGTTCGCTAATGTTAACAATCCTCCTAATACCGGGAGTGAACACATACCGTATACTTTTACGACTACTCCTGCTACTAATAATGATTATGCAGGGGGCGGGAATATACCTTACAATTATACAACCGCTCCTGCTACCAATAGTACTTATGCAGGGGGTGGGAACATACCTCACAACTATGGTCATTACAACACGATTCCCGCGACGAGTAATACTTATATGCCCCATAATTATGGTGGTAACCCTTACTGTAATACAATCGGTGCTGGCCATCACTACAACCCACCTCATTACAGTGCTCATAATACATATATACCTGCTTACCCTCACACGGGTCAGGTTGGAGGAGGTTATCAGCCTTATGGACAAGGTCATGGTTATGGTCCTTCTTATCCTTCAGGTCCGTATAATCAACCTTTTATGGGATCTTATAATCAATATTTTCAGCCGCAGCTTCCGTTCCTTGCTCAATTGAATCTTCCGGATCTTTCGAAGCTCACGAATAATCCGGTGTGTCACGATCCTAATTGGCCCCCAGTCCCTACCAAGCTCCCTTCGACATTCCCAAGTTTGAGGGGAAGGGTGGTGAGGATCCGGGTGATCACGTTACGACTTTTCACCTGTGGTGCTCATCAAACTCGTTAAATCATGATTCTGTTTGTTTGAGACTATTTCAACGCACCCTCACGAGGGTAGTTACGAAGTGGTATGTTGAGTTGCTTGGGGCATGTACAGGGGTTTCAATGAGATAGCCTTGGTTTTTCTAGATCATTTCCAGCTGCTGGTTCGCTATGACACTGGCACTGAACTCTTGTCTACCTTCTGCCAGAATAAGACCATACATATATCTGACCACGTTCAAGAGTGGCGTCGACGGAAGAGGTTAGTGAAAGCCAACATTCCTCTAGAGTTTTTGTTGGAATAGTTTCTCAAGTCTTTGCTTCCATACATTTCTAAGGATGTTTCGATGTTCGGCATAACGATTGAGGAACAAGCTATACTAAAAGTCCAGCAATTAGATTTGCTTTATGCTCAATCTGGCATTCTGTATGACATTATTCCTGACGCACCGCGATCACGACATGATCCCAAGTTAGTTCCTAGACCACATGTCGATGGCATTGTTGGATCCGCAAGTACTCGACCTGTAGATTTGGTTGTTAATCAAATGCAAAATTTGTCAGTTAACCAATCTACTCCCGGACAGGTTCACACCTTGTCCACTTCCACCCCATCGTTCGATGTACACGCTATGCAATCAGTGAACCCATCGGGTAACCAGCAGCTTGGTGGTAAGAAGAAGGGGAGAAACAACCGTAAGGGTGGAAATAATGGAAACAATGGTAGTAATCGTAATACTCCTCAAAAAGAGAATGCCATCCCTCCTCGGGAAGGCGGAAATGCTGGTGGGGACCGTAAACCTAGGCGTAAAGTGAAATTCTCTTGCAAGCTTTGTGGGAAAGATCATCTTACTCACTTGTGTCCTCGGATTGATGAAGCATCGAAGCATCTTGCACAAAGCTCAGCTGCGTTGAAAGATCCCCTTCCACATCATCAGAATATGGCTTCGAATGCTCCCGCATCTGGTTAAGGGACCCATGAAACTTCCACGTCTGCTTCCCATCCTAGTGACTTTGGATGCATGAATATGGTTAAATCAGAGGTTAGTGTTGCCACTCGCCAACGTGATTATGATGCACCACAACCGAATATGGGGAATGAGCCTCCTTCTCCTCCTGATACCTCTTTGCATATTGAGAAGCCCACTACTATGCCGCGGATACCAAAAGGTGTTCTCAAGTGCTCTACACATAATCCCAATGTTCGAGCCACCCAGAACTACTCTATTGTAGAAGACTTGGGTCAAACTCTATGTGCCATGTCGGATCTCGAGGTTTTACAGGCGTGTCCTTCTCAAAGGCATGCCCTTTTGTGTGCTTTAGGAGTTCAGGATGGGGGAAGTCCTAACGTTATCAAGTTTGACACTACTGACGTCCAACCTTGCTTACCTTATCATGTGGCTTTTCAAGTCCATGTGGAGTGCCTGCAGAATATCGTCAAAAGAATGATGGTTGACGAAGGTGCTTCTACGTCAGTGATGTCTTTATCTTGTTGGAAAGCTCTAGGCTATCCTCCCTTATCCAAATCTATGACCATGCTCACTGCATTTGACGGTCGGTCGTTTAAGCCGCAAGGGATTCTCCCTTCCCTTGTTGTCCACTTGGGTGGGAAACTTGTGCCTATTGAAGTCGAGGTTGTTGATGCACCCATCGACTACAACCTTCTCCTGGGTAGGAATTGGATGTATGCTATGAAAGTGGTCGCGTCTACTGTATTCAGAATTATTTGCTTTCCACACGAAGGCAAGATTGTGACGATCGACTAGCTTGATTCTGTTAGTCCTTATTCCACAGCATCCACGGGATCAGTGGTCCCCCAAGTTACAAATTCTCAGCCGGCAACTGGGAACATGGGTGTCAGATTGTACCCCTCATTGTTGGGATCTTTTGATTTCCCTGCACCTATTGCTTTTATTGGAACCATTTCCGATAATGCGCCTCCTCCATTGAATAATGTACTGTTCCGGACTTCGTATTTTGATGATCCATGGACCTTACCGTCCACGAGTTCCACGTCTGGAGACATTGCGTATGTTGGAATGGCTATGCCACTGTCTGCTGCTGAGCTTGCATATCAAGATATTCAACAAGTCACTGCAGAGCCGGATCTCTCCTCTTCACGGGCAGAGGAGGAAGATCTCGTTATGTTGTTGGAATGGGAAGTCGACTCATCTTGTTCACACGATTGTCTTGACAGTACTTTACCTTCACATGAAGCTATTGTTGAGGCCATGTGTGGTAGTGAGAGACCTTGGAAAGACATGCATCACCGCTCTCATTTTCTTCCCAACCTTGATCTTATCAAGCAAGAAGAGTTTAGGACGACTCTTGCCGAGATGGTTGGTCACCCTGTGGTTCCTTGGGATTCGTATGGGATTTACGTAGAGGGGAACATGGCTAATATTTCCCCTACCATACTGATCAACATTTCTCATACACCCGGAAGGGTTGAGAACATTTACATCAGTGTTGATTGCTCTCCTGAAGAGGTTCGCATTTACACCGAATTGTTTAAGGAACTCTGGGAGGCTTTCGCCTGGTCATCTGAGGAGATGCCAGGAATAGACCCCAGCATTGTCGAACACGAGATTAGAACATATCCTAATGCTAAGCCGGTTCGACAATGCCTTCGTGCTGTGAATCCTCGAAAGGCAGCCGCGATCAAGGCAGAGGTGGAGAAACTGCTTAAGGCTGGTTTTATCTACCCAGTTCCCCTTACCGAATGGGTGTCGAATCTCATTCCTATGGATAAGAAGCATGGAACTATTCGTGTATGCACTGATTTTAGAGACCTGAACCGTGCATGTCCGAAAGACAATTTCCCCACCCTGTGCATAGATCAGATTTTGGACGCTTGTGCAGGAAGCGAAGTTTTTTCGTTTATGGACGGCTTTTCAGGATATAATCAGATACAGATCAAACCCGAAGACCAACATAAAACTGCTTTTATTTGTCCTTGGGGTACGTTTGCGTATCGGAAAATGCCCTTCGGCCTTAAAAACGCTGGAGCCACTTTTCAGCGTGCTATGACCTACACCTTTCATGACCTTAAACGCATAGTGGAGGCATGCTTGGATGATCTTGCTGGTCATTCTCGCAAGAGAGTGGACCACCCCAATCACCTCTGTTTAATTCTCAGAAGATGCATACGCTAGAGGATTCGGTTAAATCCCAATAAGTGCATCTTTGTTGTGAAAACGGGTCACCTTCTAGGTTTCATAGTTTCGAAAGAGGGTATCAGAGTCGATCCTCTTAAAGTTGAGGCAATACTTCGGTTTCCTCCTCTGCACAACTTGTTTCAACTTCAGAGCCTCCAAGGGAGAGCCACTTTTCTACATCGTTGTGTAGTGAATTATGCTAATCTTACTAAAGGTTTCGTGCGCTTGTTGAAGAAAGACACACCGTTTATCTGGGATGAGCGAGCCCAACAGTCTTTCGATGCTCTTAAGAAAGCTTTGGTATCGGCCCCTTTACTTAGTCCACCCGACTTCATAAGAGATTTCATACTTTATGTGGCCGCGTCTCAAGAGACAAATGGCATGGTCTTAGTTCAGATTGATCATGTGCTCGTGGAGCATGTGATCTTTTACCTTAGTCGAAATCTAGTAGACGTTGAGCTGAGATACACTCATGTGGAGAAGTTGGCACTTGCGACTGTTCATGCAGTCCAATGGTTATGGCATTATATCATGCTCAGGAAAACCACAGTCATAGCGCATATCAATCCATTTCAGTTCATGCTATCACGACGTCTTATAGGGGGGAAGTACAATAAATGGATTGTGATCCTTCAGGAGTTTGATCTTGATTTTGCTTTGGCGAAGTCGGTGAAATACTTGGTCTTTGCTAAGCTCATGTCAGACCTTCCACGACTTGATGAGGATATTGTCCATGAAGATTCATTTATGGATGAACACTTATTTCTTATCTCGTCTGAGGACCCTTGGTATGGGGATATTATTATATATCTTCAAACTTTGAAGTTTCCTTCGCACTATTCACGAGACGAACGACGGCATGTGAAACACCACGCTAAAGATTATACTATCGTCGGCGACACTTTGTATCGTTGAGGAAAGGATTCTATCCTCCGTCATTGTTTGACTCACGAAGAAGCGGAGCATGTTCTTAATGGTTTCCATGCTAGGGCGTGTGGTGGTCACCTATCCGAGCTTGCAACAGCCCAATGCATTATGCTAGCTGGTTACTTTTGGCCTTCGATCTTCAAAGATTGTATGAACGTCGTAAAGAGATGTCACCCTTGCCAGGTGTTTTTTTGGAATGTACACTCACATACAGCGCCCCTTCATCCAGTCGTCACCGTCGGTCCCTTCACCAAGTGGGGGGGTGGATTTCATGGATTGCAAACTAGCCTCGACTAGGGGGCATCACCATATCATAGTGGTTGTGGATTATTTCTCCAAATGGGTTGAGGCCATGCCTACCGTAAAAGTCAATGGTGCTACAGCAGCCCATTTCGTATTCAATCAGATTATTATTCGATTCGGTATTCCGAGAGATATTGTCACTAGCCATGGCAGTCACTTTCAGAACAAAATGATAGCGGATTTGTCGCTCAAGATTGGGTTTCGTCAAGAACATTCATCTTCTTACTATCCCCAAGCGAATGGTCAGGTTGAGGCAGTCAATAAATCCCTAAAGACCATTCTCTAATGTACCATCCAACAGAGCAAGAACAACTGGCATATTATGTTATATCCTGCTTTGTGGGCATATTGAACCGCAGTTAAGACTGCCACCAGGTTCTCACCGTTTCAGCTAGTACACGGTGTGGAATCTATTTTACCGATTGAATGTGAAATCCCTTCGTTAAAATTATCCATAGAGCTCCTCCCTGATACGTCGGGTATTGAGCAACGTTTGATCCACCTTGAGCAGCGTCGAGATGTTGCCGTGGCTATAGATGCCAATAAGCGTTGTGTCAAGGTTCAATATGATAGGTCTGTCCGTCCCCGGCAATATGTTGAAGGTGACTTGGTCCTCTTGTATGACCAAGCTAAAGAACCCCTGGGGGCAGGCAAGTTTAACCCCATGTGGCATGGTCCTTACATTGTGAGGCGTGTCCTGGAAAAAGGAGCCTACGAATTGGAAGATTATGAAGGGAATGCCTTGAAGGAGCCTAGAAATGGGCTCTACCTCAAACAGTATTACGCTTGAACTTCTAGTTCGAGCTAATACTTTTGTATACTATTGTATAGTTGCTTTTGTACATAGTTTAGATTTCTTTTGGTTTTCCAGTCTGCTGATTCGCTTCCGTTTGGTTGATAGATGTCAGCGGAGTCTCTTGTGTTCTTAGGATTCGCGGATGGTGCTAGCCGTCATATGCAGCAGCTTGCTTCTGCTGCTTGGATTATTTATTCACTTGACCGCCTAGTTGTATCTTCGGGAGGTGTTTGTCTCGGTCCTACATCCAACAATGTGGCTGAGTATAGTGTCGTGGTTGAGCTACTTCGGGATGCTATTTCGCATGGTATCCAGTGTTTAGAAGTCCGCTTGGATTCACAATTGGTTTTGTCTCAATTGAATGGTCAGTACCGTGTGAGGGACCCTACTTTACTACGGAGATTCTTAAGGGTAAGACTCTTGGAACGTCATTTTGTTTTCATTACATACATTCATGTTCCAAGAAGTTTTAATCATGTATCTGATACATATGCTAACTATGTCCTAGATTGGCATTTGTCACATTCATAATGAAGCACACAAATAAACATGCATTCAAACATTTGTACATACACATATAGTAGAACTGTAGAACCATAGTTTTTTATAAATAACATGTCCAAAATGGTAGTGTCACGATACAAAACTGGAGCTCGTAGCTCTAAAAAATATACATATCGATACAAAAAATATGGGACTTTGAGATGTCTAAGCCCCACGAGGAGGCCTAACTGCCTCGGTAGGATGTGTCTGATAGTAATAGTGTACTGCGTTGGCTATCCATTGCAGTAGTCGCACCCAGGGACTCGGTACTCCCACAACATGGCGTTGCATGTCCTCTGGCAGCTGCGCTACCTTGATCATGGGTACCCCGGTGGTCATGCGGGACAGGTTGACCCGCACGGTCTCTAATGTGCACTCTGCTGCAGCGCCGACTACCTCTCGACTCGACGACATCTCGGGAAACCCTCAGGTCTTCTTGGACCGATGTCTGCGAGCAAACAATAGAATGTTAATATGTGATGCTACCCCCCAAAAAGATTTTTGCATTTTCATATATAATCAAAAATCCCCAAAAAATTAATACACAAAAACATAAAAAGAGTAACATACCGATGTCTTCGAACACTGCCCCTGGAGGAAGCGGCATGTCGCGATCACCATGGAAGTCTATCCCTGCATAGGGGTAGTCGTCAATGGCTATGACCTGTCGGTCCCACCAGTGGAAGAACTCCTCTGTGTATGGTGATGCCTGTCGGCCACCATCCTATCGTGTCAAGACCTCTGCCCACCGGGTCAGGGCTGGGTTGCGGAGACTGTGAGGAGGGACTTCAACCCTCGGACTAAGCCCCGAAACCCTCTCAAAGAAAAGGTTGCATAGAATACTGTCGTATCCAAAGTTTTTTGCCTCCCCACGCTTGCACTCCATTAACTGGGTCTTCATAGACCCCAGTAACGTTGTGCACCAGTCATATACCATGGGCCGCATGCATTGTGAGGCGTAGAACATCACCGGCCTTGCACCCTGGTGTAGAGCTACCGAACCTGTAATCTTGACGAGGGTAGCCACTATAATATTCATGCTCAGATTGACTATGGCTCCAATGGGTACCTGACTCCCCACTTTCCGAGTGTTGGGAAGACAGCACCGCTCTATGTAGTCAGGAATGGTGATCCCACCACCCACAGTACGAGATCGAAGACTTGCCACTTTCCTTCGACGGGACAATCCAGTAATGAAATAAATGTCATCTACCTCCAAGGAGAGTATTTGACCATCCAGGTTGAAATTTTGTGCGTCTATGTCCCATAGTCTATCAAGCGGCGGGGCAATTAGTTTTGGGCCCTCAAACCCCCAATGTTCCAAAATTTGAAAATCCCACATGTTTGTAATGCTTGTTGTGCAGGGAAATCGTTGCGGACGGCCTGATCCACAAGGTCATGCTCTCTTTCCCTTCATTCTAGAACCATCCTGGAGGAAGAACCACAAAGAGTTTAGTCTTTTTCATTTAAAAAACAAACCTCACGGCCGTACCCGCGAGCTATTTAACTCACAGAGGCAGGTACCCGCGGCATTGGCCACGGGTACCATGCCCTACCCGCGACCCGTATATCTGTAGCTCGCGTACAGCGTCGTGACCAAATAGGGCTTAGCCAATAAAAAATTTGAACCATTGAAAAATGAAATAAAAACTACTGAATGAAAGAGGAGGATGAGATAGCTAACCTGCTCCAGACGGCTCGACGAACGGATGCCCATAGCTCCCAGAATCATCGACTGAAATTCAAGGTGAAAACTAACCAAAAACTCCAAATTGGATAAAAAGTGAAAATGAATTGTAAATTGTAATTTTTTATTACTATTTATAATTTTGGAAACCCACTTGTCTATAGTTTTCGTCATTTTAAGCTGTTTTGGACTAATGTAATGTCTTGGAGTAGCATTTTGAACAGATTTTTTCGACGAGAGTTGATTTTTTGACCATTTCGCGCCTACGGCCAGTATATTTCACACCTGGCATATAGGTTAGATGTCATTTTCACATGCATTATGCATTTGACCATTTGACCTTTTGACCCCGCTTCTTAACCGACACGGAACCTAGGTAGAGCCTATCCGACCATGGGTGCCCTAGTTAGAGCCCCTTTTTGCCTTTTGGCGCTCATGTTGTTGTCTCTCTTTAGGATCGGAAGTCCTTCGTAGTTACGCCATGACTTTGCGATAAAAACTCATATTCTACTTTGTCTTGTGCTGGCCATCTCCCATAAGGACTACCCCCCCATTTGTACCAAGTTGTGATTGCATTGCATCATCTTGCTTGCCACTTGAGCCTTGTGCCGGCTCCCACTTACTCAATTGTTAGCCCGGTGCCTGAGCACTTTCCTTGTCAAGCCTTGCAGAGCTTCCATTTTCCCTTCACAATTTGATAACCTTTTTAACCCTGAGGGAACACCCCCCCGAGTGTCCACATCCTGCACATGCTTCCTTGCATTGATCATAGGTTCGTTCCACTCCTTGGGACTAGTCTGCTCGCCATTTGACATTTGTTCCCTCAATTGTTGTACTATAAGCAATTTTATTCTTTTTCAAGCTTTCCAAATATGAAAAATACTAAAAAAATCAAATATTCCAAAAAGCCGGACGGGAGGATATTTACTTCTTATTGTTGGCAGTTATTGTGTCTCCTTTGAACAAAGCATTCATTCCACTCGATACATTATGAGTCGGGACTATAGTAGGACCTTAGGAGTTGTACTCATTTCTTAGTTTTACTCCACCGATTGGTTAAGCTTCCAGTCACTATGGAGCCCTTTGTTGATGCCTCCTGCATCACACAGTATTATATTGAGTCTATGCTGCCTGAGTCTATCCATCTGCTCATGCTCTTGTTCAAAGGAAGTCCTGAAACCAGAGTCGGCCACTCCTCAGATCTGTTGACTATTGCATGTCGTCCATCCTTATTGAGTCAGTCCGTTTCATCTGAGTTCTTCCAAATCTTTCAGCATAGTTGTTACCTCGTGCTGGTTGATGGGTGATGCCTTAATGCTCTCCTTCTAGCGAGTTTCATTCCATCGACTTCAACTCATTTATTCCGGAATTGAAACTTAGAGTTCAGTTGAGTACCTTGAGGATTGTAGTTATTAGTGGTAGGTTCTCTCGCCATCGACAGTTTTGGGAATACATCAATGTCCCCTGATCGATGGATTCATTCGAGTGTTCAACTTCAACACATTTATTCGCACTTTGATGATTGTATTATGTACCTTGATACCCATTTTCATTATTGGTGGGTTATCTCGCGTCTGTTAACGGTATGCATCATTGACCGGTAATTAGACGATGTCACATCAGGTTAGACCTCAACACATTTATTCACTTGATGGGACTTGCACCGTAGACGATTTGTGTCAAAGACCCTAGACGATAGTGGCATTCAGTATGCTACTTATGATCATGACTTTACATCTAAGATATCATCTCTCAGACATCAGCAATTTGTACCTCCAGTTTGTACCAATTGTTTCCTTTCAGCAGGAGACCATCTCTTACTGTAGATGGTTATGGCTATGATCACCTATGCCATGTATTCATTATGTACTACCAATTCATGGCCATTGTATCAGATTGTTGTACTATACCTACATGTATTCAGAGATATTATTATATTATGACGAGTGAGCTGTTCCTTTATGTTGTGTCTCCGTCACTCCACTTCTGAGATTTATAATGTATTTTGGCCATCGTAGCACCATTCTCTGACCTCACACATTAGGGGGCATCTGTTACAACATAATTTTCCACCTTGTGAGCATTAGCATTTTTTGGCCTTCATGATCCATTTCACTGACTCAGTTTCACTATTGTCCTCCAGAATACACTTTTTCCCTATTTTTCTTCCTGTACGCTTGCTGTCCCATTATAGCCAGCATTGTTCCACTATAGCCCGCGGGTACCAAGTAAAATGGTAAAAATTATTTGAAAATTACCTTTTACTCCCAAAAAGCGGTCTTAGGGTGACCTTTGGCCCTCCATTTGCCCCAAAACGCCTCGATGTGTCCTTTCACTTACCTTTGGAAGGCTATATATTGAGCTCTTAAGTCATATGGAAGGGAGGAGAAAGAGAGAGCAAGATAACTTTAGTGAATTTTTGTCGTGACTTGAGTCTACACTCATTGATCATAGTTGATGTGAATTCCTTATATTCACCTTCCAAACTCCTTTCATAGTTTGAGTTTGCCTTTACATGGAGGATTGAAGTGGTGGAGGCACAAGTGGAGAGACCCAGTTCTTGGTTCAGTTTGGTTGCCGGCAAGAGGTCGTATATTGTACTTCTTGTTATTCATTAATGGAAATACTCATTTTCTCGTCCAATTGATGTTGTGAATATTGTTAAATTACATTGGGTTATGTTTGCTTATAATATCATGGATCATGTTATTGACTAGTCACCTGACACAGGGACACGGGACACGCAGGACACGAAAATACGAGAGTCCGACACGAACACGGTGACCCCCGGAATCAAGACATGTAGGACACGTTTTATATATATATATATATATATAATATATATATATATATATTAATATATTAATATTTAAAATATAGACATATAGATCCAAATATCTTTAGAAACTAGAACATTTACAATTTACAAATATGAAATATTCAATAGAAATTAGAATAAAAACACATTGATGATTAGTAGATTACACATTGTCATTCACAAATCATGAATCACAACACATTTCACATTTGTCATTCACAAATCACAATGAATTATGAGACACATAGATGCATGTCGGAACCATATTTCTCATTAAGTCATCAAAATCAAAATGTATACATATATGTCGAAATGCCACTGGGCACTGGCAAATGCCAAATAGACTAATAGTAAATACAAAAACGAGTGGATCAAGATGGGAGAATCCCATATGTCAGTAGTCCTCCTCCATGCCTGAATCAACATACTCATCACTGCCACTGCCACTGCCCTGATCCTCATCCTCCTCCCCCTCCTCCTCCTCTCTGCCCATCTGACGACCTACATATGTTGCTGTGGAGGATGACCCCTCTATACGATCACTATCATCAAAAGTGACCGACTCTAGCATTGGATCATTAAGATCCATGTTGGCTAATGCCAACTCAGTACTGTTGTCCAAACCCATATCATCCGGAAAGACATCCTACGTCTTTGTCTTTCCCTTCACCCACTCCTCCCTCTTCCTGTAAATAAGACGAAGGTTGGAGTGCATATACACCATCGACTCTGCCCTGGACTGCTCAAGCCTGCTCTTCTTCACACTGTACAAGTTCTCATATGTGCTCCAATTCCTCTCACAACAAGAGGATGATGTAACTTGAGAGATGACCCTGAAGGCTAACTTCTGTAGAATAGGGGATGTTGCCCCATGAGTTTCCCACCAAGCATAGGGTTTCTTACCCTCCCTATCTCTAAGCACATCATAGCCTCTAAATCTCCCAGTGCCAGTGGAAAAATCTACAAAGCCATCCCCCACCTCCTCAAGCATGTCTCTATCCTGAAATAGCCGTCTAAGTGATATCTTCCTCCCATTTGCAATCTCTGCATCCATGTGAGGAGGGACTCTGTGTGAGGCCCCTGATCCACTAGTGAGCCACTCCCGAGTGTAGAATTTGGGGTTCAAGGAGTGGGCCAAGCAATGCAAAGGTGTGCAATTCTTATCCCACCTGGAGATAAGAATATCCCGAATAATGGTCCATAAGTTCTCTGTCGATGTCCCATACTCGAGACACTCATTTTCCATGACAATGGACCTCATGGACTCAATCATGGAATCCCACCCCTCATAAACCTCTGCTAGGATGGGCTGGTTCGTGTCTACAAACTGCAACAAAGCAATGATTGGCTCCATGATCTTAATGGTAAGATCCACCGTGTCCCACCAACCATCATTTAACACCATGTCCTTCACCTTTTGTGAAGCAGCCTGATTCGTCTTTCTCCAAAAAGCCCAAAACTCTGAAATCACCATGGACCCAAGAGCGGTTTTGACCTCCCTCAACCTCTTGAGCATGATGAATGAGGAAGCAAACTGAGTATCTGCAATCTTCAGCAATGAAAGCTATGTGTACTGTTTGTAGATGGTGAGGGCAATTGTGTGGTTTTGTACAAAGTTACGTATATGGCGTGCATCCTCAATAAGGTTGTCAATCCATGCCACATCCAAAGCAATGGCTTTCAGTGTTAAATTCAAGGAATGGACAATGCAAGGTGTTAAAAAAACCTGTAAGAGCAATAAAAGCATGTATCAATGACTCTACAACACTAACATTGCAATGACCAAATTCAAACAATGAGCAAATTAGAGATGAAAAGTGTCCAAAATGAACATACCTGTGGATATTTAGCTTCCACAATCATGCCAGCAGCCTTGCAAACAGGTGCATTGTCCGTGATGATTTGTACACACAACTCAACACCTACTTCTTCAATGGTTTTGATGAATAAATCACCCATAAATTGTGCATCCTTGTATTGCCCAAGAGCATCCACCGCTTTCAAGAACAACGGTCCATTTTGGGAAGATACCATGAAATTGATGAGTGGATGGCGTGCGGGATTCATCCATCCATCAGAAACAATACTCACACCGGATGAGGGCCATGTTGATCTAATTGGCTCAAGAATTTTATCTACCTCCTTCTTTGCTTTAACCAACAATGTGGTTCTAAGCTTCTCTGAACTAAGAGGCACATAACCATTTGGAGCTCGTTTCAAGATAGTTTTAACCGTCTCAAAATACAATGGTGACCGTGCAACATTGAATGAGATGAAGTTGAGGTAAAAGAAAAATGCAATGGAAAGGTCTACCTCTTCTCGTGCCTCTTGTTGGAAAATCCTATCCATTGGACAACCTGTAAATTGCCTCTTTCTTGTTTGATAAGTATCCCCACGTCCACGCCCATGAATGCTAGGTGGAAATGGAGGCTTGGTGCTAGAGGACTTCCTCAAAAATGGAAGAGGATCATCCTCTTTTTTCTTGCTTGCTACTGCCACCTTCCCTAAGCCAACATGATCCTCTCTTTCCATATCCCTCCTTTGGTTAACAGTCACCGCTTTGCATGAAAAAATCCCACACGAAGGAAGGGCCAACAAATGGCCCTTAACCCGAAAATATGTGCTCTTGAACTCATGCTTGCAAATATTGCATCTCCAAGACACATTGCCTCCCCCACCAAGCTTTGCCCCAGGGCCATCTTTCCTTGTCACATACTTCCACAAAGGGTATTTTTTTTCTTGGGCTTGTTGTCTTGCTAAAACAGGATTAAATGGAGCCATAGAATGAGCTCCACTAGCAGCCGATGGAGCACTTGACGGAGGAGGAGGACTGCTTGTGTTTGGTGAAATAGGAGGAGAGGCATTAGATGGTGCATTTCTCCCTCTCCTTTGCCCCCTACCTCTTGCCCTAGTTGATTGAGACATTCTTTTTCTTGTGCGATGGTTGAGCTTGCAATCCTCTCCACAAATCCACCGGAATGCACTTCGAATCGCTTGGAAACAATGGATAGCCTTCAAATCTCCTTCACCTGCACATACAACTCACTCTCAACCAGCTCCTTCCTTGCAAATGACAAAAAGAAACTCAATTTTTGCTTTTAAAACCAAACCGACCGCACTTTTCCGGACTTTAGCGCACTTTACGTGTCTTGTTTTCGGGATTCGTGTCCGACAGTCAAGGATTTGATTTCATTTCATGTCCGATTCGCTTTTACATTGTGTCTCGATTTCGGATTTGCCTAAAGATTAAATCAGACACAAATTGAGATCGAATCGTATCCGATTTGATCCCCACGAGACACAAGGGGGGGTTAGAGCGAATCCGGTTTCTTAAGTTATTGATTATGCTAATGTCTTTCACATATTATATGCATTTGCTTGTACTTGTACTTGTTGTTGAGACTAATCTACAAGTATAAGTGTAAAAGTTGAAAGCTCAACGGGGATCTACATCGAACATCCAATTGAAGGTTGGTCTTTTCTCCATTATCTTAGCATTGTCATTTATATAGCGCCTGATTCCTGCCTGTTCCATGCCTTATTTGTGATTGATTCCTAACTGTTCCATGCCTTATTTGTGATTGATTCCTAACTGTTCCATGCCTTATTTGCGACCAAAAACTCTTTTGTTTTGAAACTTGTTAGTTTGTCATAAATAAGGCATGGAACAATCAAGAATCAGATTAACGATTAATTAAGACTCAGGGATGGAACAAAATGCTAAATAGCTACACTTTACAAGCCACTTATGGATGATAGCTGTTCTTTTTATGTTTCAAACTAAATGATAGAAGATTAAAACTTATTTCCTGTCTTTCAATTTTGGAAGAGATGGTTTAAACTTTTTGTGATGTCTATACATATATGCAGGTATGTGTTCTTTTTATGTTTCAAAAAAAATGATGGAAGATTAATACTTATTTCCTGTCTTTCAATTTTGGAAGAGATAGTTTAATCTTTTGTGATGTCTATATATATGCAGGTATGTTAGAACAATATCTTCGGTAGGAAGACATTTAAACAAGTTTCAAAACTATCGAGAAGACATTTAGACAAGTTTCAAAACTGTCTATACTGAGAAGCAGAAGTAAACCCTTTGATATAGTTTACTTAAATCTGCCAAAAGCTCCAACCTTGTAAAAATGGTTCAGGTAAAATAGTTAAATTCACGACTTCAATAACAATTACCGCACTTGCATCATTTTATAAGTAAAATCCACCAAAGCTTTGATGTAATTTTCTCTAATCTGTCAAATTAGAGGAATGCTCCAATCTACTAATCTGTCAAGTTAGAAGAATGCTCCAATCTACTGATAGTTGATAGTTAGAAGAATGCTCCAATCTACTGATAGTTGATAGTTAATGTAATAGTTGAGTCTCAAGACAATTATGTAATATTTAATTCAAATATCAAGTATCAAAATACATGGCTTTAATAACAATTTACAAGCCACACTAGTCCAATTTGTTTGGAGTAAAATTCACCACTTCTACGCAAAGAGATATTAAAAAAAAGATTCCTTGTCGCTCCAAAATTTCACACACATCTCAATACAAGAGTTTTTTAAGATTTTCCCCAAATTCTCACACATATCTCAATAACAGATATTTTAAGAGTTTTCAGAAAGGTTTTAAAAGGACAAATTTTAAGAATTTTCCTCCGTCTAATTTGGACCAAGGCATTTCGACACATTGATAAGGTGAAGTACGACAACCCTAAACATAGAATTCTGGCCGTAGAGAGATATTACACAAAACTCGTTAAAAATAGAAACAGCATATCCAGTGCTCCCAGTACTCTAGCCATTTATGCCCCAAATCTCGCACATCTATTACAAAATGTTTCACGAGGGTTAAAAAATAGGCACAGAAATGCGTTATAAAAAGACAGCTAACTTACATCGATCTATCAGTACAACTTTTCCCATATTTCGCACGTGCATCATAAAAACCTGAACAAGTTAGCGAGTGGTGCAAACAGGAAAGAAACAGATTAAAAAAACACTCATTGCTAGCAGATAACAAGGTAAACATTGCACTCTGGAAGCCTCAGAAATTTCCAACTCAAACATAAGCCCCCTTTTAAGGGCTTCTGAACCACAGCCAGGGAATTATTCATATCATCATCAGCTTCCATGTCCAGACAAAAGCAACCAATAGGATTCGAACCCCCAAACCTCGTGAAA
Source organism: Larix kaempferi (assembly GCA_027924585.1). NCBI lineage: Eukaryota > Viridiplantae > Streptophyta > Pinopsida > Pinales > Pinaceae > Larix > Larix kaempferi. The sequence goes on from BSBM01000569.1 coordinate 6,162,951, forward strand.
AAATAAAACAAGAAGACGCACTACAGACCGCACAACCGTCACGATACGATCCAGACAAATGAAATAGCGCATTAAGCACTTGTATCTACGGAGTCTAAAAAATGAGAAGCAGCAACGAGGAGAAAATATATGCAAATGTCTGGAGATTGCATCAACGAAACATTAATGAATATGATGCAATCTAATTCTATTGCAACTTCTGATATAGCGTTCTATCGCGTCCGCCTGCCACAGGAAAGGCAGACATGTTTGACAGAACGCTTGAGACAATATACAAGCAAAACCCTGCATACAGTAGCTTACGTCGCTCCATTCGCTCTTCCATGGCCGTAAACCGGACTAACTCCTATCAAAAGAACCCTCACCCCCCTACCGCATTTTGTATTCAGAGCCAACGGGCGACGAAACCCTAAAGATGAAGTTAGGGTTAGGGTTTCATAATGGGGTTTAATTCGAAAGTAAGTTTAACGGGGTAACTAATGTTTTATGGGGTGTTGTCTATGGCCAGGGTTTGGGTTTTGTAATTGTGAGTATGGAGCATGAGTGCTGCATGACATGAATTTCATCATTCGTAAGAAAATAATAAGTGGCGAATTTGGTAATGTGGATTTTTACCCAACCAAAGTGAATAAACTAAAACTTGGCCCAAACCATAGTGAAAAACTATATTAGAACATTTTAAAGATTGAAGTTCATTGGCCCAAACCATAGTGAAAAACTATATTAGAACATTTTAAAGATTGAAGTTCATTGTTAAACTCCTAAATCCCTAAGTGGTTGAGGAGAGAACATGTACGAATGACCACAAACACAAATATATAGTCATTATAATATATTCAAATAATAAATAGTTTAATAATAATCATTATCTAATTTTAAGGTAGTTAGACATTAAATTGATGTATATGATCTCTTTGTTTATGAGACAAGGGAACCCTTTTGCATAGTGATTGGATTGCTTAGTTTATGGAAGTGTATATACCCCACCACCTATGAATTCAAACATGTAAACTCTATTGAGGAATAATGTGTTCTTGACATTAGGCCCACTCAAGTTGTACATGTTATAATGCATGAGCATCATCAACAAAACTATGCAACCCTAAGGAGGATGCTCTCAAGGGTTGTGAGAGTCACATCTGTTGAATATGTTTTGCATCTAAAGTGGAAATGGTTATGAAAACCTTCTTATGAGGGAATTGGGTCAAGAAGGCAAATGGAAAGAACTCAAAGGGCTAGTTGTCAAAAATGGCATGATGGGGAGTGTTATCGATAATTAGGATAATGAAGGAGATTGTGGACTCCAAGAGAATATAAAAGGAGCAATGATAAATCATTGTTGAAGGCCAAAGACAATAGGCAAATGAATAAGACTTATTAAAAGTATAGGATGGAAGGTCCAAGATAAGAGAAGCAATGAGTACTATGATGAAGTGTGATGCAATGGGGGTTGAAACCCCTATAGATGATACAATGAAAGAAAGGGTCAGTGAAGAAGAAGGTGAAGAACGTATTGATGAGACTTGTAAGGAGTAGAGGTAGGAGGTCAGATCAATCAAGGTGCTCTCATGGGTGAAGAAAAAAAAACGAGGAAGGTCGAAAGTGAGAGCCAACATAGAATACACCGGATAATCATCTAATTTTAAGTTTGTTAGACATCAAATTGATGTATGATATTTATTTGTTTATGGGCCAAGGGAACCCTTCTACGTAGTGATTGGACTGCTTTAAAGTTTATGGAGGTGTATATACCCTACCAGCTCTAAGTTTAAACTTGTGACGTTCATGGAGGACTCACATGTTCTTAATCTATAGGTCCACTCAAGTTGTACATCTTCTAATGTATAAGAATCAATATTGAAACAATGCAATCACTACAACAAATCCATGTGATTAGCTTCGTTTTAAGCTCCCTTTTTTGCTTTCACCAACTGTTTTAATGTATTTTTCTCCACATTTTTGAAAAAGTCGATGCTATTTATTGGGATGGCGTTATTTTTAGTGTTTTTTTGCCGATCAAAACAAGTAGGCTCTAACTTAGGTGCTAACTAGCGCCTAATTTAACGCCTAATTTAGTGCCTAATTTAGCGCCTAATTCAGTGCCTAATTTAGCACATGATTTAGTGTTGAATTTAGCACCCAATTTAACGGTGTGCCTAAATAGTAAATTTTTTGAGGTGGTAGGGGTTAAGTGGATATGGGCTTTGGGGAGATTAGTGGATTTAGGGATTTGGGGTGCAGGGATTCAAGGTTAAGGGATTACGGCTTAGGTTTTAAGAGATTAAGGGTCAAGAGCTAAGGGAGTTGGGGTGGGTTAGGTAGTTTAATGGTTAATGGCTTAGGGATTATGGGTTAAGGGATTAATGTTTAAGTGCTTATGGCATAGGGGTTTATGGATTAAGGGATTAGGGATTAGGGCTTAAGGGTTTAAGGGTCAATGGCTTGAGGGTTGGGGGATTTAGGGATTTTGCATTAAGGGATTAGGGATTAAGGGTTCAGGGATTAGGGCTTAAGAGTTTAGGGGTCAATGGCTTAGAGGTTAGGGGATTTAGGGATTTTGTGTTAAGGGATTAGGGACTAAGGGTTTAGGGATTAGGGCTTAAGGGTTTAGGAATTAGGGATTAAGGGTTTAAGGGTCAATGGATTAAGGGTTAGGGTATTTAGGGCTTTTGTGTTAAGGGATTAGGCATAATCTTCAAGATTGTCCACGTTTGCATTAACGTTCATCATGCACGTCTCATTGTCATCATTCGCCATTCCCTTCTATAGAATCTTTGTTGGAACTCTCTTGAAATGTCATGGAACTTCCAACACACCCATCACCAATGTCATCCACTGACCCCACAAAGTGAGCAGTAAATGGGGCCAATGTTGAAATTTCTTCAAAATGTGATTGTATGCATTGAAATTTTACATGGTTAGACTAGGCGCATGCCTTGATGGTATGGGAGGGTTTTAAGACTCAATGGCATTATTCTCGTCATCATTACCATCATCATGGTTGTCATTTCCATCATCATCGTTATCATATTCATCATGACCCAATTTGTCCATCCATGCCAACAAAGATAAAACTCGACATACCCATCTTTATAGCGAAACCTGATGATTGGGGCTTAGGGCTTAAGGGTTTAAGGGTTCAAGGGTCAATGGCTTAGGGGTTTAGGGATTAGGGCTTAAGGTTTTAAGGGTCAATGGCTTAGCAGTTAAGGGATTTAGGTATTTTGTGTTAAGGGATTAGGGATTAAGGGTTTAGGGATTAAGGGTTCAAGGATTAGGGCTTAAGGCTTTAAGTCGCAATGACTTAGGGGTTAGTGAATTTAGGGATTTTGTGTTAAGGGATTAGGGATTAAGTGTTTAGGGCTTAAGGGTTCATGGATTAGGCATTAAGGGTTATGGGATTAAAGGTCAAGTGCTTAGGCATTAGGGGCTAGGGGGTTTTAAAGGGTAAGGGCCTAGTTATTATGGATTAATGGCATTTTCTTTTTAAATTTATAATTATTTTCTTATTATAAAGTTTATTTTATAGTATGTGATGTAATTTTTTATATTTTATTTTAATTTAGATTAATTTGGATGATTACATATGTTAATTTAAAACTATTATTAATATTGAATATTCATGTTTTGTTATAAAATAGGAAATTAAAATTGAGCTTTAAATTATTATATTTTCACCTAATTGTAGGTGATTAATTTTGTTTTCTTTCGTTTAATTATTTTATTTATAGTTCTTAATAAAACATACTTTAAAATTATGTTCAACATAAAAATGGAAACAATATAAAAATAATGAAGTTAACAAAGTTGCTTATTCAAATCACTATGAGATACATGCATTAATATTTTATTAGCTTTTGTGTCTTCACGAACATGTTGATACAAAATTAACGGAAGAAGCATATGAAATTGAAAATCGGGGTTAGGTAGTTTAATGGTTAATTGCTTAGGGATTATATCGGGTCAAGGGCTTAATGACATCCATCTACCCTGCACGGCGAGCAGTGAATGGGCCCAACGTTGAAATTTCTTCAAACGGTGCATGTATGCATCGAAATTTTACATGGTTAGACTAGACACATGCCTTGACGGTATGTGAGGGTTTCAAGACTCGAGGATGCCTGACGTCCCCACATAATCTTCTAGATCGTCCACGTTTGCATCAATGTTCATCATGTAGTCTCATTGCCATCATTTGTCATTCCCATCTATAGAATATTTGTCATAACTCTCTTGAAATGTCATGGAACTTCCAACATGCCCATCACCAATGTCATCCACTGACATTGCACAGTGAGCAGTGAATGGAGCCAACGTTGAAATTTCTTCAAAATATGACTATATGCTTTGAAATTTTACATGGTTAGACTAGACAGTATGGGAGGTTGTAAGACTTAGGGACGTCATTATCATCATCATAACCATCATCATGGTTGTCATTTCCATCGTCATCATCATCATATTCATCGTGACCCAATTTTTCCATCCATACCAACAAAGCTCAAACTCAACATACCCATCTTTGCAGCAAAACTTGATGAAGATGTCAATTTCCATGTATTTGTCTTTTTCTTGTGGAATTCTTCGAGACAATTAAACCATGATTCTATTAAGTTACGACATCCCAAAATAATTTTATAGTTTCCAACATGTAAGTGGTGTAATGGTTAATGGGTTATGGATTATAACGGGTCAAGGGCTTAATGACATCCATCGACCCTGCACTGTGAGCAACGAATGGGACCAACGTTGAAATTTCTTCAAATTGTGCCTGTATGCATCGAAATTTGACATGGTTAGACTAGACACACGCCTTGATGGTATGCTATGGTTTCAAGACTCAAGGATGCCCCTGTGATACACAAAATAGACAATAATGTTTAGTCCACCAATTATATCATTTCAACAAATATGCTATCCAACACAAAACCTCACTTTAGCATTATATATAACATATTGATATCATGTTTCGGAGTTGAAAAAAAACAATTTTATGACCCTGGGTATATACATCGAGCCAAATTTTCAACAAGAAAAGTATCCAACATCCCTATCCCACATGGTCGTCCTAATTTTCAAACTTTTCCCTTGATCATAGAATCACGTTTAATCACCATCCCTATGCATTTTCAACCAATAAGTTTGACCTCAAAGGCTCATGGACAAAAAAATGACTTAATCTCCTCTATGTTGTAGCATTTGTGAATTCATAAAGACCTTCCTCCTTCGGTTGAGGTTTATTTGTCTTCTTACCTTTATTGTATCTATAGATTCTGTTGCCATATTTATTTCCACCCACTTCACTCTCTATGATTTAGTAGTTCTACACCATCCACGTCCTCTGTCCATGGCCGCCTCTGGATCCTGTAATACACAACAATGACAATAGTCACATAACAGTTGTGCACCAAGAAACCCATATGAACTCAGTAAAAGTAGTTATCCCAACTCAAACCTTGCGAGAATAAGAACATAAAACCTTAAAAAGAAAAATCCACATTACTATAAGAGCCTTTGCTATAATTATGTTTTTGAAGGGACGCCCCATTATGGAAAAACCATGTCGGTTAATTGAATAGATTATGGTTTTCTATCTCTCTTGGTCGAATAACATGGCCTTAATAACTAGTGATGGTTGGCAATCATACTTTGTATAAAATATGAACTTTGTATATGAATATTGTCGAACTTATCTTGTTAAAATTTGAGAATGTCTCATTTAATTTTTAAATGTAAAAGGGGATAAACACTTGTAATTCTTAACAATTGACTTTCAAAGTATTGTTGAACTTGTTTCATGGAAAGGTTTAAGAATGAATCCCTAAGAGCGGGTAGACATTTGCACTTCTATCTGTGTTGGAGATTGATAATCACAATCTTCTAAATGATGATCTTATAGATGGGGATTGGTGTCAATGAGATCAAACTAGTCAAAATTGTTAATATTTGGTTGAGCTTTGGTTTTTAATTCTTTTAGATACTGAAACTTGAAACAATGAGACAATTCAATCACATGAAATTCATACAACCATAACACAAGATATACCCTAGGGAAAATCCTCAAAACTATGAGAACAAAAACCCCAGCAACTCTTCTCAGTATAATATAATGGATAGCAAAGAATGCTTTCTTTTAAAACATAGCAGATTGCTTTTGGAAGATAAGATATCACCAAAACACTCTTAATGAAGATACATAATCAATAGATAAGAGAGATCAATCGGATGTGTTTTCTAACGTGCCCAACACATCAATAACAAGCAAGAACAATAACCTACACAAAGAGAAGCGCCTTGCCTTCAATTGTCACGTCCCCACTGACCTTCGGAGGCCACTGGAGACCTTGATACATTTTTTTCTTCTCCAAATCCGACTGAATACACACACAGTCGAAATAACTCGGATCCGCAATCCGCAACCCGCAACTGCGAATCCGCAATCCACAATTGCGGATGCGAAAGTGCAAAACTCCATAACCGGAAAGCTTACCTTTCTGCAATCCGCAACCCGCAACGACGGATCTGCAATCCGCAAATGCAGATGCGGAAGTTTGGAACGTCGAACTCCAACCTCTGAAAAAGGTCGCTTCCGCAATCTGCAAATCCGCAATTGCGGATGCGGAAGTGCGGAAGTCCAAAATGTAACTTTGACTTCTATGTTCCCGCAATCCTCAATCTGCATTGCAGATGTGGGCATGCGGAACCATACCCCTGCAATGGTAACTTTCCACACAATCTTCTGAGGGGCATAACTTCTCCATCCTTGGTCCAAATGAGATAAGGTCAGTACTGTTGGAAAGCTCTTGGAGAGCTCTATACAATGGTGAAATCCCTGCCCCATCTGAGCACTCCTACCATGTCAAATTTCCCACTGAAGTTTTGTCCATAACTCCACTTAAAGACTTCAACCTACTTCCTGCCATGATCTCCCCTTCCACCTGACCCACAGAGGGGTTCTGAAACATTTCCAGGGCATTCCCCTCCTTCCCAAGGATCATATTTAAGCATAAAAATAATTTCCAAGTTAATCAAACAAGCCACAACATATGAAGTGCATAAAGTTAGCTCTAACAAATACATTTATCACATTCAAGACTTATAATGCATTAAACTCATGCAATACAATGATATACACATAACAATGAACTCATCCATTTACTCAAGCCTACACATGACTCCTTGTTAATCAAATTCATGTAAACATGCATTCCACAATTCCATAATTGAACATAAGCAACCATTTCATAACAATGAAACACCATCATTTAACATAACAAGAAGTACTCATCTTTTAAATTCTAAAGCTGCCAAGCAACTGGCTAAGTGAGAGCAACGTTTCACCCAACCTTAAATCTTTGTCCAGCCTATACTCTTTCAGCTGAGAGATCACCCCCGAGCTGGGTTGTGTATCCACTAAGGAGGGCTATCGGGTTCTCTCACAGTCAAGGTTCCATTCCAATGCTAAGCCAATTTGTAGTTGGGTTTATCAAGCATTTCAGGGCACCTACCCATGCTAAGCCAACCTACAGTGGGTTTATCAAGCATTCAGGGACATATTGGTCATGCTAAGCCAACTTCCAGTTGGGTTTATCAAGCATACCAACAGCAGGGTCATGCCAAGCCAGCATACAATTGGGTTTATCAAGCATACCAGACAAGCTGATCATGCTAAGCCAACCTACAGTGGGTTTATCAGGTGAACAGAGTCAACAAGGGAGGTGTTGCTAAGCCAGTGAGCTCAACAATAGAGTTGTAGGAATCTCAACACTCAGCAGACCTGGCACCCACATTACCTACCACATCCAACACAAGGAAGACCCTCTTCTCTGTTGCACAGTCCCTCAAGGCCTCTTCCCTTCCAGTGTTATTCCAGGATGGGCATAGAAAGGTCCAGTTGCTAGTTCTATGAGATTACAGCCTTCACTGGGTTTATCAAGCAACCCAACCTTCTTCCACATTTCAACAGCTAACTCCTTCTAGGCTTGCGAACAGGGCTTTGTTCCACAATCTATCCTCTGCGATCCAAGCCGAGGTTCTCACGATTTCTCTACACTGTTCAGGCTTGCAGTTTCCTCATAGGTTCTTACCACTCTGTCACCAGTAGACTAGGTTCTCACACACAGTTTCTATGGCTATCAACTCTTTGGTATTTTCTATTACACGGGAAAACATGAATATCTTCAGGCTTCTACTACTGAATTTGAGCCTGCGGGTATGTCTGGACAATTTCTCCCTTAACGGATAGATGGATCATGAATGGAAAGTGCGTGTATGGATGAATCATAATGGATGCTCCCCCTCCCACCAACGGGTAGTCAAACAAGTTCTGCGAGTTCCAGGTGTTGAGTGTCTTTTCGGACACGAAACCAGAGTCATGCCCTGCCATACGAAATCGTAGGCATGCTCCATACTCCATCGGCTTCAGCAACATGGTTCTCAACCACCCTCTGCAACCGAATTAATGTTAGCAGGGAGTTCAAATGGGTTCACAGTCATACATGTAGCAACATGGGAAACCAATCCCATAACCCCCTCACCTCTCCCTAGTGGATACACGTGGCCCCTTCTCATTAGTTGCCTCCTTAGCCAGCTTCTTGGTTATTTTTTTCGTTCATAATAATTACATCATTTACATTTCTTCATGGTTTAACAACCCATGAATAATCAAACTATCCAAATACTTGCTTAAGCAATAACCTTAAACATCCACTAGTGGGGCCTTGGCCTTGAGCTCCACACTAGGGCAAATACACACACTGCATATATATACAGTCTTTACATTGAAGCCAAATAACATTAAGGGAAAAATGGGGTATTACATCAATGGAGAATAGAATTTGCTTCACATTGAATTCATCAATCCCGTATAACATATTTATACATTCTTCTCATGCATCGGCTTCTTCTAACTTCGGGATAAACTTGCCCTCAGACTGGATGTATCAATCTTGCATGAAGAAGTGCGCCCCACTTCTCATGTAGTGCTTTATCTCACTAAACTGTCTCTTAGGATGAACTCGCCTCTTAACTCAAAACTTTCCCACTTAGTTAGGTGGCTAACTTAAGTGTCGGCATGCGAGTGTCGCAACTCGAGTGTCATATTTTAGTTTAACATAAGTGTTGTCATGCAATAACATTTAGTTAACTAGATCTTCTTTGTTGTTGTAACATCCCTCAAATTCAACCCCTATTATTATTAGTCTTGTAAATGAAATTGAAATTATGTAAGCGGCCCTGGTGAGGAGCTCAAGGCCAAGGTCCCACCAGTGGATGAGGAAACTACTACTTTGTTTGTAAGTGTTATTTTACACTTAGGAGACTTCCGGATGACGCAACTACAAGAGAACAACTGAATTCACTTATGGAATAACAAATAACAATAATGGATCATCCTAGTACTACTAGCACTAGAGCAAAAGAAAATCGACTTAACCAATACCTTGGGTGATAAGGCCATTACCTAAGTTCAGGTTAACGGCTATTCGCCGCATGTTAGTTTAACTTCAAACGACTTACCTTTTAGCATAAAGCTACACACACTAGAGTAATTACTAAGCAGTAGCTAACCTTTGGAAGACTGCTACAATTTCGTTACTAAAGACGAACATAATTACCATTATAAGGGTTAAATATGATACTAGACTTAATTAAGGTAAGAATTACTAATGAGGTTATTAGTAGACCTGGTAAATTAAGAGGATCAAACTCGATAGTTTTATAACTGTGTTATATTCACTACCACAAAAAAGAAAAATTAGTAAATATATTATAATTAGTATATATAAAAACACCAACGAATAAATTGCCATTTTATATTTTAAAGGATTAAAATCCCCATAGATAAAGATCTTTCTTCTTTATTTATAAATCCAAAATCATTTGATTGAAAAAGAAATAATGAGAGATTAAAATAGATCAATATGAAGTGAAGATAGGAAGATACTTATAAAAGTACTCAATGTAATTAGATAAACAAAGTAAATTGATTGTTATTACTAATATGTTAAATACTTATGGACATCAACTTTATAAACATAAGAACAAGGGCACAGCCTCTTTTTGGCAAAGTGGAGTATGAGTTAGTACCAAGGATGTTTTATGTATAAATATATATATTACATTATGGAAGAGTTTTGTATATAAATATAAATATTACATTATGGAAAAGAAGGGGCATAACCTCCCTAACTATTAGCTGGAATGTATTATTTAAAGTGCATGTAGGCATATGTACACATATAAATCTGTTTATATATTGTAAAGTGTTGGAAAATACATCACCAACCAAGATGTTATTGATATAATACCTACTAAAATAAATTATAAATGCTATATAAATAATTATATAGTTGTATTGATCCATGATTAAAATCTCAGCATAGTTTACATTGTGATATATAAACTAGTTGCTTAGGAACGGCTGGGTATGCGTTTACTAGCAGGATTCTTATTTTTTTATATTCTAAATCTCTACAATATAATCCTTCCGTTTTGTTAGACGGAGCTGTAAATTCAGTAATGACCTTTTTATGATTTAAATCTTACATGATATCGTCATTTGCATCTTGCAAAAAGTGCCATCTCTACACTCAACCATAATTAACACGATCTCCTCATAGCCTAGTTCTTTATTATATAAGTTATAATATATTTTTGTAAAGGACTTCAGGTTGTGATAAGTCCCTTTTATTCTAAGTTGTTGTTATATATATTTATATATTTATATATATATATAGGAAAAGGTATTTACTGATTTTGTTACTAGTTGTGTTGTGAAGACTTTAGTGGCTTATCCCTTTAAGGCCCAACTATACCACTCTATAATTAAAACTAGAACTAAGATTTATGACAAAACCTAGACCTAGATATCAAAAGGGCTTAGTCTAAAGTCAAAGAATAAGAAATTGTTACACTTTATGTTTAGTTATTTCTTTTGAATGCCTTGAAAGAATCTCGACGAGAAAAGATTATAAAGGAAAAAGGAGTTTATGTATTTTCACTTTTTGTATATAGTGATGAAGTCAAAATAATGCATTTAAGGTAGACCACATGAAAATATGTATTTAGTTATAAATACCTTGTTATAATTTTTATAAACCCATAGGTAGGGTTTGGTTTAGTATTGATTTATATATGTTATAGAATTAACATAAATTAAAAAGGTTTGCTTTGTGACTTAAGTGAGGAATGAATCTCATAGAGTTGAAAAGTGATTATGTATATATGATGATAGATATGAGGAAATGAAAATCATGGCAACAATTTTGTTGTGGAATGTAATTTTGATCTTGAAGAATAATAAAACACAACCTTTCGTGGATGTAGCCCAAGTTGCGAGTGAACTACCTTAAACATGGTGTACTTTATATGTGTTCCTCAATGTGTTTTATATGCGTGTGTACTTTCTCTTCTTAGTGAAATTATGATTACTTAGACTTGTTCACATGTATGATTAATATAAATTGTACTTTCTCTTCTTAGTGAAATTATGATTATTTAGACTTGTTCACATGTATGATTAATATAAATTGTTAGTGGTTGAATTGATGCGTGTTGCTATTAAGCATTCCTTATGACTATAATAAGGTTTACTATTTCCTCTTTGTCTTGATATGATTAACTTATAAAAAGATATGCATGCAGTTGAATTGATACTCCATAGGTTTTATTGCAAGCTGTATACATATTAGGAATATATTAAACTTTATGCAAGTTTCAATTAAATAAAGAAAATCAATGGTAGTTTCCTCACATGAAAAAGTTAGAAAATAACGCTGGAGTGAATTTATGTATGTACTGCATTTAAAGTTAATTACAAACATCACGATGATTACGATTTTTGTGGCATCATATGACTGAACTGTTATTAAACGGGATAAATTGGTCAATAATATGCTTCCGCGACAATTAATATTAAACCCAATCTTATAACTAGCATAGATCCATTTCAACTTTGGAAATGTAAGGGTTTTTTGTAATCCTATGGAATTTAATAAGTTTTTTAATGATTCATCATACCCCATGGGAATATACATAAGAGGGTAATGATTCGATGTTGAAACAAATAATCCCTCCTTTTCACAATCTCTCCCAGTCCTCTACCCTCTTCCTAATCATGATGTAATGGGACATCAAATGGCATCCATGGTAGCATTATTCTAAATATGGCACTCGTATATATGGTGAGGAGAAATTTGATTAAGGATGGGAAGAGAAATAAAAGAGTGCATTTCTTCTCTAGACATGCTAAGGACAAGCTACTGTCTTGTTACCTATGACATTTGATACTTTCACGGATGATTAGGAAAATAATTCCTCTTGTTATGTATGTTGGGATTTGGTATAGTTGTTAAGATATAGCATTGCCATGTTAATGATCTAGATTCAAATCTAAGTACACATATAACCCTAGATTACAAGTTAGTTGAGACATTTGATGAGAATGATATGATGTGATTCATGAGTTATACACTAAACCCCCATGGAATGAAACCTAATAGCTAATTACAAAACTTCCCATTAATGGATAATAATGGGAGGTAACCATTGGGAGATAACAAAAAAATGGTATATTTCAATTTTTATGAAATAAGTTCACTTCCTCAAGGATTAAAAAGCCAGATGAATCCAATAAAAGTATTCATATTTACATATAATGAGTCACCAACAAGTGATATACTACTATGAATTGGGGAAGGCATTGGAGAAGGAATCAGAAAGAATTGACCCTTTCATATAGTTTTCCTCCAAGTTAGGAGCTAAATTAGGCGCCTTTTTTGCCGACTTTGGCACCCCAAACATTTTACATTTAAGGCACAAAGTCAGTGCTAAAGTCGGCGTTCAGTGTGCCAACTTTAGCACTAAATGATGAAGCAAAAACAAAAATATAAAAAGCCCACGAACCTAAACATTAAAACACAAAGCAAAAGTGTTATACCAAAAAACAAAAACCACAAGTCGAGCTTCCAAGCAGAGCTAAGATAGAGCTTCCCAGCAGAGCACCACGAGTTAGAGCATACGCACCCATCACAAGATCATGAGCAAAGCATATGCACCCCTCCTCCCTTGTGAAGGCTTTCACGCTTACATTTTTATTTTTGATATGATATTCCCCCCCAGCAGACACAGAGTCTTTCACGTAGTCAACCCGAAGCTTAAAATCTAAAAACGACTCTCCTTCTTTCCCACCATTGCTATTTATATTCCACTTAGAAAGTCAAAATCATGATAGCTATGGTGGAGATTCTCCCTTTATTTCCCTATCAGTGTCTCCTTCATTTTCCTCCATGGACTGGATGCAAAGAATTTGCCCCAGTTCGTCTCAAAATGTCAAGCAGTAGAGGGAAAGGAGCAAAGGGAGCAAACTTTGGCCACAATGAGGTAATTCATTGTTGATTTATAGATTTGTAAGTGTTTCAATTGTTTCTTTGATTTTTAGTTTTTTGTCTTTTATTTCAAAATTTAAAAGAAGAAATTTATTTTATATATCTAGGGACATGAGACTGACCGAGAAAGGGGCCTTGGCTTCCATATTGGGGATGGAGGCAGTGAACAAATTGGATGGAATGGACTTTAAGATGCTTGCAAGATACATAAAAAAAGGATCCAGTAAAATCCTTGAAACATTGCAACCAAATCAACTGTGTCAAAGGGAATCAATTAATTTTCCCAACCACTCCTGGATCGAGCAAAAGATCAAGGAGGAAATCAATAACAATAAACTCTAAGAATGTGGAAGAGGGAGCAGAGACTTCCAATGTCTCAGCCACTCCTGGGACACATACTTCTTCCACCACTCCATGTTTTTCATCTCGCATTGGTAGCAACGATACCAAGATAGAATATGATGTGGTTTTAGGGGAGATCAGAATGTTAGATGCTGGAAAAGTGTTTGTGAATAGGTTGAAGGAATCATGCCATCAACGGTTCAAAGACCATCTACATTTTCCATTCTCAAAGATACCGATGCACCTTCAAAAAGTAGTTATTCATGACATGGAGATTGAATTTGGCATAGTTTGGTCTATAAAGAAGATAAAAAATCAAATATCTCAAAATTACAAGAGATTTAGGTGCAACCAAACAAAGAAGATAAAAAAACTCCCGCCCAAGCTAAGGCTAAAAAAAAGGCCAATTGATGTAAGTTTAAAAGTATGAAAGAACTTGTAAAATCATATGAGAATTCATATGCACGAAGGAAGTCCGCTGAGGAGAGTACACATGTATTTGAATTTGCTCATAAGATTATATCAAATTTATTAATTGATTTTTACATTTTAATTGTGCATAATTAAATTGAATTAGTATATGTTTCAGGACAAGGCCTCCAAGGCCAGGCTTGCAAAACTTCGTGCCACACATCACAATGGCCAGAAAGGTCTACAGGCCTTGATCTGTACTTTTGTAAGTATATTTAATAAGTGAAATGATATTTTTTTATTTCCTACAAAAATTAAATGATTGCCTATTAATTAGTTTAACTAGTCCATGTGCCATGTTTTGACAGGAGGACAAATATGGTAGGCATCCAACACTATTTGAAAAAGAAATGTTACAATGCCAGAATTGGACTGACTTTGTAATATAGATGGAGAACAAGGTATCAATAGTTGGATTTCAATAAGTTAGTTGGATATTGTTGTGATTATATGTCAATTTGCATTTCTTGTGTTTAGAATTGTTTATGGGTAGTATGGAGAGTCTCATATTCTTTATCCAACTGTCAGAACATTGATGATTGTTGTATTTAAAAAAAATGCTATTCTCATGAGAAGCTTTCCAATAACGAATATTTCCTATATTTACTTAGGGGTTTAGTTCATGTGGCCATATTTTAACATGCATCAAGGCCTAGACAACAATGGCTCAATAGGGGATGTGGATTCCTTTCCATCCTTCATTTCAAGGATTTCCTAAGCATGAATATGAATTAGGGTTGAAACCATGGTTCAAGCTAGAAAAATAGTGACTTAGGACCTAACAATTGCTTTTAGGGCTAATGGGTCCTTCACAAGTTGCCAAACCACCACATGGGCCTTATAGATGAAATCTTTGAGACATGGGAACTATTTGATTTGAAAATACATGATTGGTATCCGTGCTTGGGCCATGGTTCATGGGGAAAAAACATGCTCTTAGGTTCTAATAATTTCTTTTAGAGATCATGGGCCAAGGACATGCCCACAAACCACTACAAGAAACCTAGACATGCTTTTGGCTTATGAGGAGGTTACGGGAATCATTTTAAGATTTTCCACAAATTGGATATGTCTTATCCATATCCCATGATTCATGGCTAAAAAATAGGCACTTAACCCTTAGTAGTTTCTTTTTGGGATCATAGTTGATGTATGTGGTCCTAGGCCACTACATTATCCCTACAAAAGAAATATTTGTTTTAGGACAAAAACTTGGGTTCCATTTAAAGGCTTGGGAAAACATGGATGGATCTTGAGGCATTGACCATGGTTCTCAGTAGAAAACTAGTGGCTTAGGATTGAACAATTTCTTCTAGATATTATGAGCCATGAATGGGACCTTAGACTACCACATAGACCCTATAGGAAGAATCCTTGTCGCATGAGTGGAATATGGGTACTACTTTGAGGCTTTGCAAAGCATAGAATGGTATTAGGGTGAAGGAATAGTCCGGGGCCAAAAATCATGATTGTATTTCTTAACAATTACTTTTAAGGATCATAGCCTAATCATAAGGCCCCAGAACATCACATATATAAGCTTCATATAGGAAATCATTGACCTATAAGTGGGATATATTGACTATTTAATATTTGGAACTAAGATGGATCTTTAGGTTTAGGCTATGTTTCAAGGTTGAAAACTAGGCACTTTGGTTGTAACATCCACTTCTAGGACCCATGGGTGATGTGGTAGAAGGTCTTGAACCACCACATAGGTCTTATAGAGAGAATGTTTGGTGTAAAAGTAAAACCTAAGTGTTTAATTAATGTTTTTTTTTATTATGTATGGATTGATCCCTAAGTCTATGGTATGGTTCAAGCTTCTAGGGATAATGGGACATGCATAGGTCCCTAAACCACCACATAGGCCTTGTAGAGGGAATCATTAGGCAATGAGTGGGATATAAACACCATTTTGAGGTTTTGTAAAGCAAGGATGGGTATTTAGTTCCATGCATGTTTTAACGCCAAGAAGCATGCTCTTAGGTCCTAATAATTTATTCTAGGGCTCATGGACCATGGATGCCACATAGGCCTCGGAGAGGGAATATATGGCCTAAAAGTGGGACATCAAGATGGCCATTTCAAGGTTTTGCATAAGAAGCATGGGTGCTAGGGATCAAATAATGGTTAGTAGTCAAAATCTAAGCACACACCTCCATAGTTGTTTCTAGGGATCTTGGATGATGCATGAGGCCCTAAACTACCACATGAGCTTTACAAAGGGAATAGTTAGCCTAGTAATGGGACATAGGTACCATTTTGAGGTTTCACAAAGTGGGGGTGCGTCGGGGCTTGGCAAGGAAAGGTTCAACATAAAAAACAATTGACTTAGGACCTAATTGTGTCTTATAGGGCTCATGCACCATGTCAATGGCCTAAGATCATTGGAAATCCTTGAGACTTGATAAAGACACAACACAACATGTACTCCTTAAACATTATAGTTAGAACTCAAAAATTCACACACAAAGCTTTACATTCTTCTCTATTTATAATGTTGTAATCTATGTATATTGCATAATGGTTAGGGTTCTCATAAAACACCTTCAACATTGCAACTTAAAAGGGCTTGATATTGAGGTACATCTCATTGCAAGTCCGCACTACCTCGACCAATGAAGCCTTGTTATCTTCATAGTCTTATTGACTTCTTCATTCTATGGCCATCTACCTACAACAACTGCCCACTTATGTACCCTTTAGACATATCTAAGCATCTCGTTCCATCTAAGAAAGATTTGAATTAGGATATTAATGAGGACATTTACAAGCCATGTCTAAAAGACTCAATTAAATCATGCAAAAAAATGTTTGCAATACAATACCATCATGTCTTCTTTTGTAAGGAAGTCCCTTAGTTATAAATTCCATAATGTATCTGGAGACAATCATTTTAGTAGGGAAAAGTCGAAGTCTTAATTTTGAAGAAAGGAAGAGATAGGGAGAGCAATAGTTTTATATCTGTTGTGCTATTCTAACAACTACATCATTCAAGGTGTTTTTAAATCATTTCATTTTAATACAAAAGTTAAAATTTCATGGAGAAACCCACTAGCTTATTTAATCACCAAAAGAATAGGTGATTGACATTAATATTGATGAGGTTACCTCTATTCCTACAAAGTACATAACCACTCCCATAGATGATGTCATGAGAAAATATGCGTTTATTCTTCTTAACACACATGACATTGGTGATGAGTTCCTGCTATTACAAATAATAAAGATTCCCAAGCAGGGGTTGATTAACTTCAAATAAGTAAATCGTCCCCTTAAAAATATTGGAGATTGCAATAAAATAATTAAATTAGGGTTTCATTGTCCTCTACAAGCAAAACATATTGACCCCACCACATAAAACCATGTGTGTGGTAAGTTTGAGTGGGAAACAACAATATAAATTGAATATGAAGCCCTTATGAAGACTAACACTTGGGAACTTATCTCATGTCCCAAAAGCACCAAAATTGTGGGATGTGAGTGGATATGATAGAAAACCAAGTCTAATGCAAATGGAGAAGTTGACTAGTACAAGCATGTACTGTTGGTTGCGGAGCCTGATCTTCCAGTCTCATAGATGATGTTGTTTCAGTCGTGTTGTACCCCAGGTTTGGTTATGATCCCGACATGCGCCCTAGGGGATCCCGGGGGCCAGTGGGCCCCCGAAGGAAATTTTTTGGGATGTTTTCGCCAACAGTTTATGGGCCCATGGTTTTGGGTAACCCATGGTATTTTCCCATTGTATTTCCCCTTTTTTAAGAAAGACATTGTAATATGGCTAGGGTTGATGTACTAGGTATTATGCATTGTAAAGATCTCTGAGATATTGAAGAGAGATTGTGAGACAGTGAAGAGGAAGTGCAACAGATGTGCTGCAGGTTGTATTCCTTCATTTGATGGATGGTATAATAATAAGGACTGACAATTTCAGTGTGGACATAGCCCATCTTGGGTGAACCACGATATATTGGTGTCTCTCTTGTAATGTGTTTGTGTGATTATATTTGCATTTATGTTTATTGTTATTGCTCTACGATCCTGTTTTTCTAACATGTACTTGTTACTAAGAGTTTATGTTAGAAAGATGGGATTGACTATAATGAAACCTTTTGATAACTTACCCATGTTGACACCATCTACGCTATGTGGACTTAGAATTACTCTTAGGAATTTCAAAACTTCCCAAACTCCTCTTTTTTTTCCAAAGCATTCTTTGGAGATTTCAATTTTTCCTTCCATGCCCTATTTCTTGTCGGTTTAGAGGATTCCCTATAAATATGCCCCATTGTATAACAATTAGAGCACCTAGTGGAATTTTGGAGTGGTTGAGTACTTGAATCACATTCCATCTTCCCCATGAAATCTCCAACTCCTTCAGTAGACCCTCTCGCAAATCAATCTCAACCAAGATTTTGATCACCATTATACCCACTTTTGAGTTAAAGTCCTCTTCCAGGTCCATTCACTTATTTATTACATAGTTCCAATGGAAACCTAGGCATCTTCTCCCATACTGACCTCATGTACATTTCATCCCTTTTAGAGTCAAATTTGAGCCTCCACATTTAGATATTAATAAATAAAGTCCCCCAAAACCATTTCCAAGTTACGACATTTTCCACATATGCTTCCAACTTGAACTCAAAGGATACCCAACCTCTGATTAGGATACGAGGCCCTAGACCACCACAAGAGCTTTAAAAAGGGAATAGTTAGCCTACTTGAGGTTTCACAAAGTGGGGGTGGGTCAGGGCTTGGAAAGGAAAGGTTCAACATATGAAACTATTGACTTGGGGCCAAATTGTGTCTTATAGGGCTCATGCACCATGTCAATGGCCTAAGATCATTGGCAATCCTTGAGACTTGATAAAGACACAACACAACATTTACTCCTTGAAAATTATGGTTAGAACTCAAAAATTCACACATAAAGCTTTACATTGGTCTCTATTTATAATGTTGTAATCAATGTATGTTGCATAATGGTTAGGGTTCTCACAAAACACCTTCAACATTGCAACTTACAAGGGCTTGATATGGAGGTACATCTCATTGCAAGTCTGCACTACCCCAACCAATGAAGCCTTGCTATCTTCATAGGATTGTTGTCTTCTACATTATATGGCCATCTACCTACAACAACTGCCCACTTATGTACCCATTAGACATATCTAGGCATTTTGTTCCATCTAAGAAATATTTTAATTAGGATATTAATGAGTACATTTACAAGCCACGCCTAACAGACTTAATAAAATCACACAAAAAATGTTTGTAATACAATATCAACATGTATTCTTTTGTAAGGAAGTCCCTTAGCTATAAAATTCCATAATGTATCTGAAGACAATCATTTTAGTAGGGAAAAGTCGAAGTCTTAGTTTTGAGGAAAGTAGGAAAAGCAATAGTTTTATGTCTGTTGTGCTATTCTAATAGCTACATCATTCAAGGTGTTTGTAAATCATCTCATTTTAATACAAAAGTTGAAATTTCACGGAGAAACACAATAGCTTATTTAGTCACCAAAAGAGTAGGTGATTGACATCAATATTAATGAAGTTGCCTCTATTCCTACAAAGTACACAACTGTTAGTACTAACATATAAATGTATAAATATACTCACAAAACTTATCACAATGAGTAGTGTTGTACCTCTGAAGGGGGCCCTTCCTCCACAGGTTACATACTACAAGTTACAGTGCACTACAGTCTCAGAACGCAGAACACATAAACAATGTGATTATTGACCAATAAGTGAACATGAGTAGATGTGCAACAATCTCTGATTTTTTAATACTATTGTTCAAATCCCCTACGGTAATTATAATCAAAATTATATAGGATCAACTTCTTTCTAATAATAAAAATTGACTAGGTGTTATACGCTCTACAGTCGTTACATAGATCATGGAGCGAATGATGGGAAATCTGCCCGCTTAACTAAAGAGAGATACATGGAAGATTTAATTTCCATTATTACAACTCCATTATGTGTTGAAGTCATACTAGATAACAAATGGATCTGACAAGATCCGAAGGATTGATATATCCACTATTCCAGGCAAAAGTGCGCATTAATTGATGTGATAACCAATCTCCAATTAATCCGATCCTGGAGCGCTGACTTAACAAAATCCTGAGAGAGAGGAGAATGAGAAGTCGACCCACATAATGATAGAGAAAAACCATGTGCTAGTTTTTTATTTGCATGACCATAGGTACCAAAAGTTATCGGGTTTACAAGTTTTCCAAAAAACTTGTAAAAACAGGGAAAACTTATAAGCACGGGAAAACTTGTAAAAACCCAGAAACCTGTAAAAACTCAAAATAACTGTAATATTTTGTTAGTTACCACAATTGATAGTCAATAACCCACTTAATTATGCAAACATCAGGATGTGATTTTTCATACCTCAAAAAGATATAAGCATGTATTCACATGTTTATAATGACAAAAAGGTGTAAGTTGACACAAAAAGGGATAAGTCTGCTTAACAAGAGCACCAAAATCATTGTGCAAAATAGAAAATTTGAGATCCTAACATCTCCCCCCAACTTAAGATGTGGCATGTTCTCATGCCAGCGATTGACTATGCAACTATGTCCAATCATAAGAGAAACAACCATTCTTAGTTTCTGCATGCAAGCCCAAATATTGGTCAAATTCTACCCACATAACAATCTCTTCATATTCATCCCATAATTGTACAATTATGTAAACTCTACTACTACACCAGATAGGGAGAAAATGAAAATGCAATCCCAACCATTTGGTTCCATTTCTTTGAAGAGAATTGAAATAAAATTGAGATCTAGAGATGGCCATCCAAAAGAAGGGATATCCCAAAGTATCTTGTGCCGACATCTGAGGTGGAAGTAATTGCCATCATTTTTCAGAAGTCTTTAGAGTAGGTAGAGTACCTTCACCTTTGATAAATTCAAAATCCTGCATAGTTGACCCCTAGTTCTGTCTAAAAATATTCAATTGTTGTTTATTCATTAATATTTCCTTATGATTTTTGAACAACTCCATAATCGTTTGGTGTTCTCCTCGGACATGAAGATGGGAGTTTGACTGACATTTGAATTCCCATTGCAGATCAAATTCCCATTTAATTTGATTAAGAATAAATGAATCATAGGAGCGTAGATGAACATCTCCTACAAGCAAATTAGGGTTCCAAATTATTTCAGATTGCAAGAAGAAATTGAAGCAATACAATTCACATAACAAATTTTGTTCTCTAAAAGCAGAATCAAGATAAATTTCTTCAAAACATTCCTTAGTAATAATTTCACACTTCTTGCCAGCCCGCAATCTAGTCAGCTAAAAGATTACCCACCGTTCATGGAGATAAATTGAGCATATCGGTGATGGAGATCTGCATCCCATTATTTGTGAGGTTAACTCAAACATTTTTGGTTTCTCACAATTCATTATCTCTAGTTGCTGCTTAAGATTTTGAACTTTGGCTTTCCATTTGGATTCCAATTCCAAATACATGCCGAAGCACTATTCTTGCATTTGTTGAATTTCAATCCGATATTGTTGCTTATTGATCATCCCCAGTTCATATAATTCATCTTTCCCTGTCCAATTAACTGAGGAAATTTCGACAGAGGCTAGAGCTAGAGTATTTTTCCTAATGTCATCTAATATTTCCTTTGAAGTTTGATAGGCCTGCTTAATTCCTTGCTTATTTGTTCCTTTTTATCGCTCTGGCGAAAGTGCATCCTCCACGGTGTTTGCTAATAAATCTAACGCTGAAGGTACAACTTGCACATCTGATTGTATATCTTTAGTCTTCTTTCTCTGACTCCTTATCAACACTGGATTTTTATTACGCTTTAAAATTGTGATCTGGCGATGGAGTGTTTTATTTGCTATCTTTATGAGTTGTAGTTGAGACTGCAGGTTTTCATTGGTTTTCCTAAGTTTGGCATGACTCTCTTTAAGCATTTGATTCTCTTTCTTAACATGTCTCTCTAATACCTCCATTTCTCTAATTGTCTATTCTAATTCCTCAATACTTTGATCTTTCTTTTGCAAATCAATAGACAATGAGTCAGAATATATCATACCCGGAGAAAAAGGGGCTGATCCAAATCGTGATTCAGGCAAGTTGTAATTAAGATGAAAATCTGCTTTAACTAGTTCTTCAACAAGTGCAACTGGCTTCTCTACTTCTTCAACATGTGCCCTCACTTCCTCTAGTGGTTATTCTTTAGTTTGTCTTGTGTGAGGGTGCTTAGGAACCCTTGATAGGGGATCATCATATCCTTTGTTCTTCATAACTGGTTCCTCTACAATTTGATCAGAAACCCTTTCTTTGCTTCGGGTAACCCTCCCTACATCAGCCTTTTGTGAATGGGATGCCTTAGACTGCTTCTTTTTATTATAAGATTTGGAATTCCCCTAGTTCTCGTGGAGTTGTGCTGGTTGCTCAAGATTTTCTTTTCTCATAGAAGGTTTTGGGGTCTCATCTGGTACAATAAAAAAGTGAGCTTGTGAGGCATTCCCTGCCACTAGTACAAGAGGGTTTCCTTGTGATACATGTATATGATGTACATATTTCTCCCTAGAGAAACCCTGTTCATCCATAAACTGTTCCCAAGTGCTTCTAGATTTCTCAAGTTCTTTTAGAACCAACAATTTAATAAGTGCATGGTGATATAAGCTACTATACTCTTTACTCAAACTTTGTTGAATTCCAGTTGCCATCTTATGTAAGCTCTTGTAGAAAAAGTAGGGCAAATTGAGAGGCGCCTTACCAGACACATGCTGTAATAGTTTGATATGGTACATATAAACAAAACTGTAGCAGCCATCGCATGTTATATATTTTTGTAACCAGTAGGCCAGACTTGACCAATGCGCCTTAAGTCGTAGTCCCTGCATACCTTTAATCCAATTTAGCAGAGGGTGAACCCTATCAACATAGAATTTCCATGCATTTTTTTCTTTAGTCCTCTGCGGTTTAAACCATTTTTCACCAGTAGCATATACCCCAATAGCTGCGACTATGGATTCCTCTGTCACTGGTAACACAAACCCTCTAATATTTGCAATAGCGCCATTAAATGATCGAGCAAATTCCAATGAGAGCTGATCATGCCATCCCTGCAACCTCTCAAAGAACACATACCACCATCCGATTTGAAAGAAATTTCTACTATCTAGGTCCTCATCAAAACAATTTACCATCAATGGTTCATATCTTTTCGCGATGCTGATAGTGGCCATTAGCACCCTGAAATAGCTCAATTTGCCAATGGCTTTGGTTTCCTCATAGCAGGATTGGGTAGTAAGAAATAGTTACAAGTAATGTCAGAAATGGCGAATAAAATTAATTACAAGTTCTGAAGAAGGAATCGGGATTGGATATGGTTTAGGGAATGGGCGGCTGAACACATTCTAGGTGAAATCATGACTTGTGAGGGGGGTGTCAAATCAAGGTAAAGTAATCATTTAACCTACTTGGCATGACTCATCAAATGATTACTGATTTTAATGTAAGCAAAATACATGATGATGCAATTTTAGAATATGGTGGTAATTTTATATATTATAGATGGGATGGATAAAAAGAAGGCTATATGAGTAAGTTTGAAGTTGTAAATAAAAATAATTTGTTCCTTGTCATTTGCAAAATTAAGTAAGCATTTCCGTACGTTGTTAATTGAATAGAATACATGTAGCATCAACTCTGAAATGAATCCATAAATTTTGCTTGAATGTTTTTGCTCAACGTTGGTTTTTACTAACACATACTAGAATTGATAAACAATAGCTTGAAGAAAATTACCTAGTTTGTTTATGTAATGAGGAGATATATGATTTTCCCTAGAATTTTGGCAACGAGTGGGAAAGACACCTTCCTTGGATTAAATATTCCTTGAGATTGCAAAAGGCCTCTCTATGGTGTAGGAATCCAAGGAATCTGCTAAAAACACCCCATTACAAATTTTCCCCTGGTAATATCCTTGAATTACAAGTTTTTTAGAAAACTTGTAAATTCTGTGGAAACTTGTAAATTTTATGAAAACTTGTAATGCCTATTAGAAACTTGTAAATTCTGTGAAAACTTGTAATGCATGTTGGAAATTCAACCCGAACTTATTCCTGGTACAAATCCCTTCATGTGAATAAATTTTATGACATCGAACATGAAGGAAAGTCACTAGATTACCAGCCAATAATGTGAGTTGTTAACCAATGCGAGATATTTCGTCATTGATGTTACGGATATAAGGTACCTTAGTACATTATGCATGATGTGAATAAATGAGTTGTTTTCGAACATCAACATAATTCACCAAGCAAGAGACATTAAGGGGCAAAAAATGTATGAAATGGAGTATAGGATGGGATATAAAATTAGACAAATTGGTTTCCAATCAAATTCCCTCCAAAACCCAATGAAGGCATTCACCATAAATAATAAAACCTAACTAGCAATACAAGTTCCTAGAAAGACATCCCACCAAGTTATCTAACCGCACCAAACCATGTCTCCAGTACATAGGGAAAGTCTTTTCAAAGTGTTATCCCTTCAAGAGAGCCTCCTCAAGCCATCTTCCTTGTTGTAGACCTTGAAAAGTGCTCTCAATTCATGCACCTTCTAGAACCTATAGAACATGTGTGTGTGGTCCCCATGACTCCCTCTAACCAAAATACTAAGTTGAGTTGGCTTGGTTCAAGTAGAGTTGAGTTGGATCAAGTTGAGTTTAGTTGAGTCAAGTAAAGTAGGGTCAAGTCACCTTAAGATGGTTTAAGTCAAGTTGAGTCAAGTTAAATTGAGCCAAGTTGAGATGAGTATATTAGAGTTGAGTCAAGTTGGATTAGGATGAATTGAGGCAAGTTGATTTTAGTCAATTCAAGGCATGTTTGTATTAGGTGAGTTGATTAGAGTTTATTTGAGTCAAGTTTGATTAATTTGAATGGAGTACAATTGAGATAAGTTGAATTGAGTTGTGTTGATTAAAGTTGAGTGGAGTTGAGTTGAATTGAATCAAGTTGAGTCAAGCCAAGTTGATGTTGGATTATTATGGGAATTGAGAGGGGGGATGAATCAGTTCTTAACAATATTAACAATAATCTTTTACTTTCATCATAAAACCCAATCAACATCTTCCCTAGGCACAATAACCGTGTGCCTTTAATAACATGCAAAATATGTTCTCAGCGTAGAGGAGTTATGCAATCAAAATACAATAGAAGATCTGAATCTTATACAGCCCAATATGAATACAAAAACTCAGCCCTGATCCAACTTATACACATTGCTTATATTCCCTTAAAAACTCAAACCAAATATGCTCTAAAACCCAATCAAACTCAGTGTGTGGAACAAGAGTTGTGAGAGGCACTCCTATGGAAGTAGCAAAGGTTTAAGAGTGCAATTGTTAGACTAGGTTCTGTTTAAGGAAAAAGTTGTGATCCGTTGTATTCTTTGAGTTGTAGCTTGCGAGCATGCTCCTTTGTTGAATCTATATTATTGAGTAAAGTTTTTGGCACCTGCCTTGGGTGCCCAACATATCTTTGTGTTCTATTTTTGTTGGCATGATTGTGTAATGGCATAATGCCTTAATGGATGATTGCATAATTGTCTAACTATTGAACTGTTTAAATTGTGCTACATATTTTTGTTGGAACGTGTGTTGTTGTGTTGGTAAAACTCAGTTAAGTAGAACTTGTTTGCAAACTAACATATGGTAGCCTAAGGCAAAGCTATGGGCAGTCTTAGGTGAAGAGGCGTAGTCTGGGTGTAGTAGCCACAAGTTGGGAATACCCTTGTTAGAAAAACAGGATCGCAGAGCAATAACAATAAACAAGATGCAAATACAAATTACACAAACACATTACAAGAGAGACACCAATATATCGTGGTTCACCCAAGATGGGCTACGTCCACATTGAATTTTTCAGTCGTTATTATTATACCATCCAGCAAATGAAGGGATACAACCTGTAGCACATCCGCTGCACTTCCTCTTCACTGTCTCACAGTCTCTCTTTCACGATCTCAGAGATATTTACAATGCATAATACCTAGTACATCAACCCTAGTTGTATTACAATGTCTTCTTATAAAGGGGAATACCATGGGAAAATACCACGAGTTACCCAAAACCACGGGCCCATAAAACAACCCCAAAAATTTCCTTCGGGGGCGAACGAACCCCCCACGAGGGCCCACTAGCCCCTGGATCCCCCCAGCCAGGGGGTGATGCCCCCCGTTGGGATGAGTGTACAGTCCACTTGCATATCATATAAAATTGGGATATAAACACGGTTGAATAATAATATCTCTGAATCTGGGAGATCAGGGTCCACGACCAACAATCTCCCACTTGGAGGCTGATCGCAACAACTCCACTGCTGATGCACTTGCTGGACCTTGGACTTGGAAAATTTCTCATCTTCACCTTCACGCTAGAAGGCCAACTAAATCCGAGCAGGAACTCAGTTTCTCTCTTGTCAATACCTTTGTGAACATGTCTGCAGGATTCTGGCTAGTATGTATTTTTTCCAGCTTTAACAGTTCATCTTCCAGAACAAAGCATATGAAATGGTACTTGAGCTGTATATGTTTAGTCCTGGAATGGAATGATGAGTTATTGGCAAGATGAATGGCACTCTGGATGTCACTATACAACCTACTATCCTTTTGCTTCTTACCCAATTCCTCCATAAACCTCTGCAACCAAATCATCTCTTTACTAGCCTCTGTAACAGCAACATACTCTGCTTCCGCTGTTGAAAGTGCAACAACCTTTTGTAGTTTCGAAATCCAACTTACTGTTGTTCCACCTACAATAAACACATACCTTGTGGTGCTCCTCCTGCTATAATTATTACCTGCCATATCTGCATCAACATATCCCTGCAGAACAGTGTCTGAAAATCCAAAACATAATGCATGAGTGGTAGTACCTCTCATATACCCGAGAATCCATTGTACCGCCTTCCAATGTTCTTTACCTGGATTGTTCATATATCTACTCACAACTCCCACTACATGTGCAATATCTGGTCTTGTGCACACCATGGCACACATCAAGCTGCCAACTGCTGATGAATAGGGAATTTTGGACATGTACTATAATCTTGTTCTGTCATAATAAACACAGTGGTCAGAATGACATCTACTATAACCTTGTTCTGTCATAAACCTGTCAAATTTTAAATACCACTGCCTTGGAGTTTGCTTCAAGCCATACAAGCTCTTTTTCAACCTGCACACCAAATTCTCCTTCCCTTTGACCTCATACCCTTGTGGCTGCTGCATATATATCTCTTCCTCCAAATCCCCATGGAGAAAGGTTGTTTTTACATCTAACTGTTCAAGATGCAAATCTTCTACTGCCACTAGAATTAAAATAGTCTTAATTGAAGTCATCTTAACAACAGGAGAAAATATTTCATCAAAATCTATACCTTTTTTCTGTGCAAACCCCTTTACAACAAGTCTGGCCTTGTACTGATTTTTACCTCCTTCTTCTTCCTTCAACCTGTAAATCCATTTGTTCTGCAATGCTCTTTTACCAACAGGCAACTGAACCAAATCCCAAGTCTGGTTTCCTATCAATGAGTCCATCTCCTCATTCATGCCTTGCTCCCACTTCTTTATAGTTTCCACCTGCATTGCTTCTTCATAACATTCTGGTTCACCAGCATCAGTCATCAATAAATAATACATTGAAGGAGAGTATCGTTCAGGGTGTCTACTTAACCTGGTAGATCTTCTTGCAGTTGCAGGAGTTTCAGGTACTTGCTGTTGTTCTTGATTTTCTGGAACCTTTGGAACTTCATTTTCTTTAATTTCATCAAATACTGTGTACTCTTTGTTTTCCTTTTCTTGTTTCTTTTCCTGCAACTAATCTTTATACATGAACTTTTCATTGAATATCACATCTCTACTCGTAATGATTTTGTTATTTTCATAATCCCATAAGTGATAACCAAAACCATCAACCCCATATCCAATAAAGGTACATTTCTTGGATTTAACTTCAAGTTTTGTTCTATTTTATTTATCAATATGGACAAATGCTTCACAACCAAAAGTTCTCATAAATGAGTAATTTACCTTTTTATCTGTCCATGCCTCCTCTGGAATACCACCATCCAAAACACTTGAAGGCCCTCTGTTTATTAAGTAAACAATAGTATTTACATCATCTGCCCAAAACTGCAAGGGCAATTCTGCATGCAATCTCATACACCTTACACGCTCCATGATCGTTCTATTCATCCTTTTAGACACACCATTTTCTTGTGGTGTTCCTGGGACTGTCTTCTCTCCACGAATCCCATGGTATGAACAATAAATATCAAACTCCTTGCCGTAGTACTCACCTCCATTATCAGATCTGAGACACTTCAACCTTTTTCCTGTCTCATTCTCAACCAAAGCTTTCCACTTCTTAAAAGTAGCAAACACATCAAATTTATGTCTAATGCAATAAACCCAAGTTTTTCTAGTTGCATCATCAATAAATGTAACATAATAATGAGATCCACCAAGAGATTGTACCTGAGCCGGTCCCCATACATTTGTATGCATAAGCTCTAACTTTTCAATCTTCTTCTGTTTCCCAACCCTAAGAAATCTGACTCTCTTTTGTTTTCCATAAACACAGTTCTCATAGAATTCCAAACTTACTTGCTTCAAATCTGGCAGCAACTTCCTTGAGTGGAGAATATGCATCCCATTCTCACTCATGTGGCCAAGCCTATGATGTCACAATGTTGTATATGTTCCTGTGGAAGCTAAAGAGATAGAATGGTCAGTATTATGAGAACATAAATACAACGTACCTATCCTGTCTCCTTTTGCTATCACCATTGATCCTTTAGTGATCTTCCACTACGTTTCTCCAAACGTAGATAGACAGCCGCTATCTCCCAACTACTCTGTTGAGATTATATTTCTTTTCATAGCAGGAATATGCCTTACATCTTTCAGCAGCCATTCAGTTCCATTCTTAAATTTTATCCATACCTTACCCATTCCAACAATTTTACATGGCTCATCATCACCCAATAAAACATGTCCAAAATCACCTGGAACATAATCATGAAAATATTTCCTATGGGGTGTAGCATGACATGAAGTCCCTGAATCTACTACCCAATAATCACTAGTATTATCTAATGCAAGAATCAAAGCATCTTGTAACACATCACCTGCTACATTTGCTTCCTAGGTAGTTCCCTGTTGCCCATCTCCTTTCTTCTTTAGAGATCTGCAGTCTTTCTTTAGATGTCCTTTCTTTCCACAGTTCCAACACTCTATCTTTCCCAGTCTGGACTTGGATCTGCCCATTTTAGACTTGCTGCGATTACCTTGGCTCTTTCCTCTCTCCTTTTGTCTTCCCCTGCTCTCCATGGTCAACGCATTACCTGATGTCTCACCTGTGCTTTTTCTTCGCATTTCCTCACTAAGAATAACACTAACAACATCATCAAATATCAAGGTGTTTGAACCAGAGACAAAGTTACTTACAACTATGACCAAGCCATTCCAGCTTTCTAGCAATGAACACAAGATTAGAAGAGCCCTAACCTCATCATCAAAGTTCACACTTACAGAACTTAGTTGATTTGTAACCGTATTAAATTTATTTAAATGATCAACAACAGATCCACCTTCAGACATCTTCATATTAAATAAACGCTTCATTAGAAATACCTTGTTGGAGGCCGAGGGTTTTTCATACAGCTTACCCAATGCGCTCATCAAACCCTCCGTTGTCTTTTCTTTTGAGATATTGAAAGCCGCCGACGAAGCCAGGGATAGCTGTATTGTTCCCAGTGCCTTTCTGTCAAGAACCTCCCATTCTTCGTCCTTCATAGTCGCCGGCTGCTTTGCTCTTCCTCCCAACGGTAGGAATAGATCCTTCTGGTACAGATAGTCCTCCATTTGCATCTTCCATAGCTGGTAGTTTTGGCCATTAAATTTCTCAACCTTAAACTTTCCTTCTTCTGCCATTGCTCCCACTCGAACCATAAACCCTAGTTTCCTGCAGGTTTATCTACCAAATAGACCTTTGGCTCTGATACCAATTGTTAGAAAAATAGGATTGCAGAGCAATAACAATAAACAAAATGCAAATATAATCACACAAACACATTACAAGAGAGACACCAATATATCGTGGTTCACCCAAGATGGGATACGTCCACACTGAATTTGCCAGTCCTTATTATTATACCATCCAGCAAATGAAGGTATACAACCTGCAACACATCCGTTGCACTTCCTCTTCACTGTCTCACAGTCTCTCTTTCATGATCTTAGAGATCTTTACAATGCATAATACCTAATACATCAACCCTAGCCGTATTACAATGTATTTCTTATAAAGGGGAATACCATGGGAAAATACCACGAGCTATCCAAAACCATGGACCTGTAAAACAACCCCAAAAATTTCCAGGGGGAATGGCCCCCCCTGGAACCCCGTGGGGGGGAGATGCCACCCTGCTGGGGTGAGTGTACAGTCCACCTGCATATCATATAAAACTGTGGTACAAACACGACTGAATAATAATATATCTGAATCTGGGAGATCAGGCTCCACAACCAACAACCCTAACTACTGAAGAAGCCTTTCATAAGGAGCCTTAAAGTACCTATCGACTCGTACAAGTGGTATAATCGGGGCAAGTAAGTCTTCCATTCAAGTCATAAGTGGAATATAGTGGGACGAGTTGGTTTAGATCTGGAGAGGGAGTCCAGTTTGTTGTAATGTACTTTCATATGTACTCTTTAATAAAAAAAGAGAAGAACACAAGCATTGCTGGTTTTCCCCAGAGGTAGTGGGGTTTCCAGGGTAAATCACTT
Source organism: Larix kaempferi (assembly GCA_027924585.1). Classification (NCBI taxonomy): domain Eukaryota; kingdom Viridiplantae; phylum Streptophyta; class Pinopsida; order Pinales; family Pinaceae; genus Larix; species Larix kaempferi. The sequence goes on from BSBM01000569.1 coordinate 6,194,009, forward strand.
GTCTTTGATGTGTGGCTAAATTATTCTGTGTTTCTTTGCATTGTAATCTTTTTGGTGTTATTCAGTTTATTAAACAACAGTAAAATTTTGTTTCTTTAGTAATTTAATAAGTATAATTGAGTATAACTGACATCCCTTGCTTCACTATTTCAGGCCAAGGATGAGAGCCTGAGGCCAAGCACGAGGCCTGGCTCTAGAGGAGAAGATGCAAGTGGAAACATGCCTAAGAAATATATGTCTAGGATAAAATGTTATGTCTGTGGAGAATTTGGGCATTATACCAGCTAGTGCCCACATGCCAAGAAGGGAAAAGGGGAAGAAGCAGTAACAAGTGGTTGTACAAGTAGAGGAAGAGGAGGATAGTTGAGAAACATAGGAGGAGAAACAGTTGGCTTCCACAGCCAATAAATTCTCCACACTGTTCAAGAATGAGTATGTCTTACTCCTGGATTCATAGGATATTTCTCGAGATGGGTGGTATCTAGACAGTGGTGCCACACAGCATATGATAGGGGAGTGTGATCTATTTCAACCACTTGGCTTAATATCTACTAGATGCTTGGTGAGGTGTGGGATCCATACAAAACGAGTAGGCGGTAGAGGAGAGGGTTCAGGTGTATTTGAGTTAGAGTTAGGATGGACTCTAGCCTTTCATCATGTTCTATATGTTCCTCATCTGAGAGTGAATGTGCTCTCAATTTAAGTCTTGGAGGATCAAGGTTATACAGTTGAGTTCAGAGGACACTCGATACGATTATGGAAAAAGGGAGATGTGTATGTTGAGGACTCCGTCATGCTAGGGATCAAAGAGGGATGATTGTACCGAGTATGGGGTCAACCTCTTCACATATTTACTAGAGGACATAAAGCTAGTTATGCATCATTTTTGAGGTGGCAAGAGGACCGCCTTAGCAGACCCACTTGGTGGGAATGGACCCAACTAGAAGAAAGGGGATACTCATACGACTTCAATGGAGATTTAGTAGGTAGCCACATCACAGATGAGGTACAAAGTTTCCAGATTCAGAGGGAGTAGGTTGCTCCAGTTAAGAATGAGTAGTAGTAGCTGTAGACATAGATCCCAGAGGAGGTAGCTCCAACCAAAGTAACTCTCTCGCTAAGAGGGACTGTTAGTTTTCTATGTTGCGAGGTTGTTACATTCACATTGGGTATGTCTAGCAATGTGGAAAGTACCTTTATGTATCTCATCCATGGCCAATGGGTTTCTTCATTCAATTCGTATGGAATCTCTACAAATGCAATTTGAAGGCATATCATTGTACCCATCAGTAGGCCTATTATTATATACCCGAGTGTCTGGTATGATTACCCCATTGATTTACTTATCTCATGCAAATAGAAACACTATTATTTGAGTGTCATTGCACAACTTTGAGGATTTATATACATCCATGTATGTTCAACTATAAAGAACATATATTAAAAGCTCAATATCCTTGATCAAATCTCTAGTTAAATTCATAATAAAATTTGACTTTCAATATTGACTCTAAAATACGGGGACATATAGACTAGTTAATTCTCAAAGAACCTTTGAAGCATATTACAGTGCCAAAATGTCTTAGAAAAATATTCATTACTGAAATATAAGAGAAGAAGATATATAGACCAGTTAACTCTTAAAGGATCTTTGAGGCAAACATAATCATATATAGCACAAAATGGAGAGGGTTGGCACTTAAGGTTATGTAATAGAATTTACAGTTGATAGTTAAATTGTATAACATTTTTTTTTTATATCTTTACTAATGTTTATTAGAATTGTTGCATGTTTCACATCATTGGAATGACATCTTAGCTATAACTTATTTGAAATTTTATTATGGCATGTGCACTTTGATATTGATGTAATATGATTATGGTTTCGTTTCATATGTTGTAATATTATAAACATAACAAAAAAATTAATTATTGCATGAAATAAATAATAACTTTTCGATTAGAATGTTTTTTCTTGCAGAATACGGGTTTTGCAGAAGATCCAGTTGACCCTGATGATGATATAGATCCAGATTATATTGGGTCTGGTACAGACAAGGGATATGATGATGATGAGGCAGATGACGATGATGATCATGATGATGATGGTCATGATGATGATGATCACAATAGTGATGATGATGATGATGAGCCAGTTGCTGGTAGTAGCCAGTGACATTGATCATATAGAGTGCATCATGGATTATTGTTGATATATCATTATGATGCCTCTTTTCATTTTTACTATCATATGTATCATTTTCACCTACAGTACCATAATATTGAGTTGTATCATTTTGACATGTATCATTTTTTACTTATATCATTTGGACATGTATCATCTTGACTTGTATCATATTGACATGTATCATATTGAGTTACATCATTTACCATTTTGAATCATATCATTTGGACATGTATCATTTTGACTTATGTCAATTGTTGGACATGTATCATTTTGACATGTTATTGATCTATTGGCATATTTGACTTTCACTTGTTTTAGTTATATATGATGGCGATCTTATCAGTATTGACTAGTCAATTTATATATATATATATATATATAGGAAGTGGTCAATGATTTTTGGATGGATATTTATTATGTATGATGATTTTAATTTACTGCTCAGGATGGATGTTGTCAAATTCAATTAAATTATAGATATTTGACTCACTTGTTTTAATTATAGATGATGTTAGTGCCGCAAATTTTTTTCTTGCTAGCAAGATGATGAGTAAAGTGTCTCCTAGGATGATAATTATATGAGAGGAATCGAGAGAAATCTTGAGAGGAGCCGAGAGGAAGCTTAGATCGATCCTTAGCTCGCTGAGGAGGTGCCCTTATCTGATATTGGGTTCGAGGTACCCGAAGTCGAGCGTCTTTCACTGATCTGATCTGATCTATGTGTTCTGCGTTTGCATGGAGGCACCTCCAGAACTTTTAATCGCACTGGATTAAGAGTCTGCTCGTTTCCTGCTCCTGCGACCAGAGCTTCCTTTAGTCCCCCCCAATGGCCTCAGGAAGAGACTCTGCCCCCCCTTCCCCTCCTGAACTTTCTGATTTCTTGAAGCTGATTTCGACACAAGGAAAAAAGGCTTTATCAGTTGCACAACAGAAGTTTGTGAAAAAGATTACGGAGATCCCCACTGTAGCATTTCCAATCGAGCAGCCCTGCAAAACAAATCCCAATCTATCAGAATGCGGTTTGATAGGCCAATTCACAGGCCCGTGACCATCCCCGAAGACCACCGAGATATGGGTTCAGAAAAATTGGAGACCATTGATATCAGACGAAGTAAGATCCTACTTCCTAGGGAAGAGCTTCTTTGCTTTCGTCTTCGAAAGCAAACAAGATCATGAATTAATCTTTAGAAATGGCCCATATTTCACGGGGCCGCAAGGGATTTACATGAACAAATTGAACCCCGATTTTAGTCTATCCCAGGATATCCCATTCATGGTCCCAATCTGGGTGAGACTTCCACACCTACCTCTTCATTGTTGGAATCCTGAATCGTTAGAAGCTATTGGAAACACCCTTGGGAAATACATCGATAAGGCAGATCAAAAAGATCAATTTGCATGTGCAAGAATATGCGTTGAAGTATATCTGGAACGTGGACTCCCAGAATCTATAAAAATCACAGTAGCAGATTGGACCCACATTTAGGAATTGGATTACAAACAAATCCCTTTTAAATGCAGGCACTGTCACGAATATGGGCACTTTGCTCGATCTTGTAAGAAGAAGCCTACAGATCTTGAGGCAGAAGGGAAAAACAAGCAATGGACAACAATACAAAAAAATACCATTCCCAAACCGGGACCAAAAACCTTACCAAAAGGTCAAAACTCAAGGAAAGTTGACTACCAGCATCAAAAGGCTCCAATCAACAAAAATAGATACAAGGAATTAGAAATTCCTGAAATTCAAGAAGTCCCCGAAGCTTCAAAAGAAGGAGAAATCACTAAAGATCAAGAAACTCAGGATACTCATCAAATCAATGAATATACAAAGGAACTCCAACCCCAAATCACACCAATCCCCGAGAGATCTAATTTGAACAAAGGTACGCCATCCCCTTCTTATGTTGAAATACAAAAAACCAAACCATTGGTCTCCCCCACATCGCGAGAATACCTAATAGACATATCATCCAGAAAGCTTGGGCGGAAATCGAGCAAATATCTAAGGGAAGAAGAAGCCGAGCACGAGAAGACACAAGGAACCCAAGCAACAATAGACATGGCCTTCAACAGGAATACAAGAGCCAGACTAGCATGAAAGAAAATGGGGGACTCAGCAGGAGGAGGCCCTTCCTCTACCCACAACCATAGATAATGAAGCTGGTCTCTTGGAACTGCAGAGGACTGGGCACCCCCAACAAATTAGAATTTGTTAAAGATATCCAAAAAATAGAGATGCCAGATATCCTCTTGCTTCAAGAGACCAAGCTCAATGAAAACACCATCTTAAACATTGGTAAGGAAAAATGGAAAAAGAATACAGGTATGGCAGTCAGCACCAGAGGAACATCTGACAGCTTAGAAACCCTTTGGAATTCAGACAAATTCCAGTTACGCAGCTCCTTCGCAAGCTAACACTGGATCTTCACAGAACTCACTCACATTCAAAGCAACATCCACATTGCACTGTTCAATCTGTATGTCCCTAATATTTACTCATAAAAAAATATTCCTAGAAACTATTGGAAGATTTATTGGAAGCATACACTCCAGAAAATCTCATCCCTGCAGGTGACTTGAACATAACCCTCTCCACAGCTGAAAAAAAGGGAGGCCTCACTGAAAAATATATATTCAAATCCCAAGTTTAAGCCCTCATCCAGAAATGGGACTTGCTAGATATCAAACCCCAAAAAGGGAAATACACCTGGTCCAATAAGCGGTTGGGCAAAGGAAACATCATGGCCTGTCTTGATAGATTTCTTATCCAAAGCAGCCTGCTGACAGAAGGGTGCACTATCATCTCAAGAATCATAGCAAACTTAGCATCGGATCACAAGCCAATCCTCCTCCATTTCCAAGAATATGAAGACCTCGACCCGATACCATTCAGATTCAACCCTCAATGGCTTGATCACACTAATTTCTGGGACGTTTTAAACATCAACTGGATAACTCCCATAACCGTCTCCTCCAGATTCGTATGGGAGCATAAACTTATCACCGGTAAGAAAGCGTTAAAGCAATGGGCCAAAACCAATTGTCCCCCACCCTCTGATCAAAGGAAGAAAGTCTATATGAACTAGAAGACTATCAAAACGCGCTGGAAGATCACCCAGCTGACAAGGTTGCATTACAGGAAGAAGTCAAGCACCAAGTCAAAGTTTACCAAGCTTTCTGTAAAGAAGAGGAGTACTGGAGATTAAAATCTCGCAGCACCTGGCTCAAAGCTGGCGATAAGAACACCACTTACTTCCACAAGCAGACTAAAGCGAGGCACTCCATCAATTACATCTTAGAAATCAAACTTGACAATGGTTCCATTGCCAAAGGGCATAACAATATCAAGATGACTGCGCATAACCACTTCTCAAGCCTCTTCATGGAGGAAGACAACAATGAAGAAGATGGACAACATGTCCTACTCGAGCACATTCTGAATAGCGTCACATTTGATGCCAACAATGACCTGCACAATCCTTTCTCTGAAAAGGAAGTCATCAATGCCATTTAGTCCTTTGATCCTGATAAGGCACCAAGACCCGACGGATTTTCCATACATTTCTACAAATCATGTTAGCATTATATTAGGAATGATTGTATGAGAATAATAAGCGATTTCCACACTAAAGCGAAGATCAGAGGCTGCACCAACTCAACATTCCTCACTCTAATTCCAAAAGAGACAAACCCCAACTCCTTCAGCAGATTTCAACCTATCTCCTTATGCAACTCATCATACAAGATAATCTCCAAGATGTTGGCTAACAGAATGAAGCCACTCCTAGCCAAAACCATCTCATACAACCAAGGAGGCTTCTTAAAAGGAAGACAAATCCTCGACAACGTCATCCTAGTTCAAGAAGCCATTCATTCCAGCAAATGTCGCAAAGAAAAAGGTATGTTGATCAAACTCGATATTCCCAACGCATTTGACCGTGTCAAGCATTCATTTCTCCTCAAAGTCATGGAAAAATTTGGATTCGGGAAATTTTTCATTAATTGGATCTCTGCCTGCATAAGAGGTCCTTGGATCACCCCCCTAGTAAATGGTCGCTCGACCAATTTCTTCCAAGCATCGCGTGGAATCCGATAAGGCTGCCCCCTTTCTTCCTTCTTATATATCATTATGGCTGACTCACTCAGTCGAAAATTGAACTATGACCTCATAATCAGATCCCTACCTAGCCTCAATTTAGCAATGAATTCAATGCCCCTTAACCACACCCTCTTCGCCGACGACTCCCTCTTATTAGGAGGGGTCTCTTCCATAATTTCCCAAAAATTTAAACAGAATCTGAGATGGTATTGCAAATCCATTGGAGGCAAGATCAATCTCCACAAGAGCATTGTTTATGGATGGAATCTAAACAATGCCTCCACTGCCAACATCGCTCTGATACTCAGAATCAAAGTCCACAAGCAATGGGACAACTTCAAGTACCTTGGTATCCCTATTTCCCAAGGAATCTCAAAATATGGAAATTGGGAAGATATTATTAGCAAAATCAAATTCAAAATTAAGAACTGGGGAGGCTTTTGGCTCAATAAAGCTGGAAAAATGATCCTACTAAAGGCAGTTCTATCAGCTCTCCCAATATACCAGTCCTCTCTTCTGCTAGCTCCCAAAGGAGTCACAGATCGTATCAGCAAGATTTTAAGAGAGTTTCTCTGGATAGGAGGGAAAAACAATGAGAATAAAATACATTTGGTAAATTGGAATATCATAAAGCTTCCTAAGCAATCAGGCGGTCTCCAAATTCGAGACCCCTCCCAGATTAACATGGCAATGGGACGAAAAATACTCTGGAAGATTTTGCACAACAATCAACATCAGGTCAACCATTTACTAAAGAAGAAATATCTAACAGGAAACCCCCTCATATGCCTCGACAACAAACCAACATCCAAAGGTTCATCAATCTGGAATCTTTGTAAATTCGCTTGGCATTTCTTCTCTAATGAACTCCATTGGGTTCTCGGAAAAGGGAAAGACATAAATATATTTTATGACAGAATCATTGGAAACAAGCCTCTCAAGGACAATCAAGAGCTCAAAGATATCCCTCTTTGGCTTGCTCAACATGGAATAAATACCCTGAACGATCTCAGTGATTGGAGCCCCATCGACACTTGGCATAGCTAGAAAAATCTCTGAATCCCTGCAGCTCTAAAACCCTCCAGAAATCTCCTCATAGAAATATTAATCGAATGTGCCCCTACTCATTCCCACAACAAGGATGAACACGATTGGGGTCCAAGGGGAAAATACACCACTGCCTTGGGTTTCACCGCTCTCCAAAGTCATGATTCCTTAAGAAAAAGTCTCTAGGATATGGTCTGGAATCCATTTGGACTTCCAAAAAATAATTTCTTCATATGGACACTCGCCCATCGAAAAGTCCTAACTGGGGACATTCTCATCAGAAGAGGTTTTATTGGACCACATTGGTGCCCCCTCTGCCACAAAAACTCTGAATCTTTAGACCATCTTTTCCTTGATTGCCAGTTTGCCAAACTGTTTGGAATCTCATGCTCCATGATCTTAACATCACCTTTCCCAAGTTCAATACCACCACTTGCCTTCTCAATAACTGGAAATCCTCCTACCCCTCATCCCTCTCGAAAAAGAAGCTCTGGCACAAAATCTGGGTCACCATCCCCAAATTTACTTGCTAGAAAATTTGGATTGCTAGAAACTAAGCAATCTTCCAGGACTCCCATCTCACCCCCCTACAAGTCGTTGGACAAGCCAAAGCCATGCTATTAGAGTGCTTGAAATTATCTAGCCACTCTTCAGACTCAAATCTCAGCACTAATGAACTAAATTGGATCGACACTCCCCTCTCTAATCCTGCAATTGGTTTAAGCCCCCATAGCTGGAAGCCCCCCCTTGAAAAATCAGACTTTCCAACACCGATTTTAAAGAATGGAGAAACAAGCAGAATATTGACAGTCTGCACTTCGATGGTGCCTCCAAAAAAAATCCTGGAGTAGCAAGGGCAGGTGGAGTCTTTCATTTCGCTGGAGGAATGTTGAGAACCAGATATAGATGGGGAATTGGAACTTGCTCCAACAATCTGGCAGAAGCATTAGCACTTTTAAAAGGCTACCAAATCGTCAAAAAGCACGGGATTGGGAAACTGCAAGTATTTGGAGACTCTCTTGTAATTATCAAGGCTTTCAATACGAATACTGTCTACAACAATTTGGCAATTGAAAGAATCATAAATCGGATTCAACAAATCATGGGCACTTTTGACCACTTCAGGGCTTATCACATCAAGAGAAACTTAAACTACAGAGCTGATATCGAGGCAAAGGCTGGAACAAGTTTTACACCTGGGAAAATTGAATTATCGAGCGGGGAAACAAAATACCACCACATCCCCTGACCTTGACAACTTGCCATCGATCTCACGCATGCCATTGACTGTTGATCGTTGAACATATCTCAAAATTGAACACAAAACAGCTGTGTCCTCATACAAACAATCGATTTTCTGCTTCAACCACTCTGAACTAGCATAAGTAGTCGTCTTACATCTCGATAAGGATTCTACGAAAAAATGGTAAATCCATAGAAGCAACAGCATCGCACAAGATCCAGTGATATCAAATACGCAATCAGTAAAAAACATGTTTGCTCCTCTGATCCTCGCTTCGATTTTTCAGCACAATCTATTAAGAGACTAAGGTGTTGAAACTAAATGAACTTTCGACATCGGATATCAGCATGACAACTACTATTGGAAGCAACAAGATATTTTTTCGATTCTCTATTATTTTCTAAAACATGCTGCAACCAACATAACTCTCTGAAGAGCTTCAATTACTAAGATCTTGATCCATAGATCGATCTTAATCCTAGCAACATGTTGACCAAGACTATTATATCTTGCCGATACTGGCTTTCAGCCACGACATATTCTTTTATTTATCTAATACGTTTACTCGTTTTTGTTATAAAAAAAAATTATAGATGGTGTTCATGTTATAATAGTTATCTTGTTATTTTATATATACTAGATGTTGTAGATTTTGTTTTGATGGAGATTTAATAAGTAATATAATGATGTTGTTAGTTTGTATGGATGTATGTTTCCTTAAAAATTCATTATAAACGTTATCTTCTAAAATATTTCAAATGCAATATGACCTACTCTATAATCATATAAGTTATTTAAGAGGTATGACATGTTGAACTAATTAAACTGAAATAAAAAAATATTAAATTAATAAATGGAAGCAAAACAAGAAGCATTTTTGGAAGCAACAATGGAAGCCAAACTAGAAGCAATATTGGAAGCAAAACTTGGCGTTACCTAGGAAGCAAAAACAGAAGCTATTTAGGTGGAAAACAAAGAAGTAATAATGGAAGCAATTTTAGAAGCGACAAAAGACGCAATAATAGAAGCCATATTAGAAGTAACAAAAGATGCAAAAATGGAAGTAAAGCTATATGCCACAAGTGACGTTATATTGGAAGCAACAAAGGACATCATATTGGAAGCAAAACTTGGCGTCAATTAGGAAGCCAAAAAAGAAGCTAGTTTTGACTCAATACTAGAAGCAAAACAGGAAGCATGACTAGGAGCAAAACTAGAAGAAAAAATGGTAGTAGAAATGGAAGCAAAATTGGAAGCAATATTAGTCATTAAATTAGGCGCTAGTCTAGGTGTAAAGTAGGCATTAATTTTTCCGGTGCTAAATTGGGCGCTATTTCTAGTGCTATTTCTAGCATCGAAGTGAACATGCACTATGGTGCCGAGTTTTGCAGCGGAAAAAGTGTCCAATTTGTGAACTCAAATACACTAAATTCCTGCGCTATTTTAGGTGCTAATTTCTTGTTTTGTTGTAGTGGACCCTAAGGAGGATGCCCCTAATATTGTGTTCAAGGGTTGTGAGAGTTAAATTCGAGATGGTTGAATTTGTGTTGCATCTAGGTGGAAATGGTTATGAAAACCTTCCTTCGAGGAAACTAGGTGAAGAACGCAAATGACAATGAACTCTAAGGACTAGTTGGAAATGATGACATGATGTGAAGTGTTATTGATAATTAGGAGAATGAAGGAGATCGTGAAGCCTGAGAGAAGATAAAAGGAGTGGGTGACAAATAATTATTGAAGGCCAAAGACAATAGGAAAATGAATAAGACTTATCAAAAGTATAGGATGGAGGGTCCAAGAAGAGAGGAGCAATGAGTAGTATGATGAATTGTGATGCATTGGGAGTTGAAACCCTTATAGGTGATACAATGAAAGAAAGGAGAGTTAGGAGGTCAGAGAAATCAAGGTAGCCACGTAGAAGAAGGAAAAATTTGAGGAACTCGAGAGTGAGGACTAGTAGAGAAGACACTTGGAAATTAGGAAGCACTAATAGTTATGAAGAGAATGTTTGAATGGTGAGGAGTTGTGGTGGATGAGAGACCCAAACAAAGAAGAACAATAAGAGGAGAGGGATGAGGAAATGAAGCTAAGGCTCCGCAATGGGAATTGTAAATCATTACATCACAAGCATGTATAAGTAATAAAGTGCACAAAGAGATCAAGGCTCTCAACTATGTGAAATTGATTATAAGAGAGCCAAATACTATCTAGTGGGTGTGGAGTTAGAATAGTGGAATAAAATAATGCCCACAGAAATTCCAGGTGAAAAAACAAACAAAGGCCTTTATGAGAGCGACTGATCCAGCTCTGCAACCATGGGAGCGATCGCTTTGGTGCCTTTGCTAGGGCTCCTCCTGAGCGAGATCCGATCCTTTTGGATCGCTGATTTCATAGGCTACGTCTGTAGAACTCAGATCTCTCTCATCACCTCGATTTCTTCTAGATCGCAGAGTTCATCTCGCGTCTTAAGGACTTCCAGCCATGGTCTCAGGGGGAGGATCAAATCCTCCTCCTTCACAAAACCCTCCTGATATTACTGCATTTAAAAAACTGATTGTTGCTCAAGGGAAGCGCCATGTAATGTCCTCACAACATAAATTTGTTAAAAAATTTACAGGGATCCCTACCGTGGCCCTTCCGACAGAGAGGCCCTGCAGAACTGCACTGAATCGTTCGGAGAGGGGTCTAATAGGAGAGTTTATTGGGTTATGGCCTTCCCCAAAAGCCATAGATTCTTGGGTGCAACGAAACTGGAAACCCCTCACTGAAGACGATATAAAGAGCTATCTAGTAGGCAAAGGTTACCTTGTATTTGTTTTCGAAAGCACTGCGGACATGGATCTTTTCTTCCGGAACGTGCCCTATTTCATGGGACCACAAGGCCTATATTTGAATAAATGGACCCCTGATTTCAATCCTACTCAAGACATTCCTTTAGCGGTTCTTGTCTGGGTCAGGCTACCCCATCTACCATTACATTGTTGGAATCTAGAATCCCTAGAGTCCATAGGGAATACATTGGGGAGATATATAGACAAGGTGGAAAAAAAGACCAATACACCTGTGCGCGGGTATGTGTGGAAGTAGATCTAGAAATAGGACTACTAGAAGCAATAAATTTAACTGTTATAGATTGGTCCCACATCTAGGAGCTTGACTACGAACAGATTCCCTTCAAGTGTAGACACTGCCGAGAATACGACCATTTTGCTCGCCATTGCAAAAAAAAAAATAGAGGAAGAATAAAAAAAATTCAAAGGAGAATAGTGGAAACAAGTTAAGAGGTAGGCCATGATAAAACCTACTTCTAGGTCAAAAGAGAAAGAAAATATTAATGGGACAATGGACCATACAACAGAGAAAGAACATCTGGAAAATGTTAATCATAGGGAAGAAGCTTCACGAAATCATTTAGAAATCCTTAACTTCAGACGAACAGGTGGCACACGAAGAAAAGGAAGAGGGAGAGCTACAAGAAGAAGGCAAGGAAAAATAGATGACCCCACATAAAGAGGTAACTTCTTCACCTTCATATGCTAAAATGACAAAAAGAAAACCTACGGAGGTGGTTTCCTCCCCAGAGGAATACTTCTCGGAGATATACTCAAAGAAATCTGGGAGGAAATCCAACAAAGAAATAAGAGAATAGGAAGCTGTAAAACACAAGATGCAAGGAAGCCATGGAACCATGGACATGGCCTATGGGAGAAAGACCAGATATAGGACCCCCAAAGGCGGTCCACTACCAACAATTAGTAACTAATGAATTTGGTCTCTTGGAATTGCAGAGGACTAGGGAACCCTTCGAAAGACAACGCAGTAAAATACCTCATCAAAATTGAAGCAGCAGATGTCCTCATGCTCCAAGAGACCAAAATAGAAGAGGAAACTCTTCTAGCTATGAGTAGATCAAAATGGAAGAAGAATAATGGAAAGGCTGACAACTCCAGAGGATCCTCTGACGGGCTAGCCACGTTGTGCTCTGAAGATAAATTTAACTTGGAAAGCTCCTTTGCTACCCAACACTGGATCTACACGGACCTCTACCGCAAACAAAGTAAGTTAACTATCGCTTTATTTAATTTATAATGTCCCTGTCAACTATGCTGAAAAAAAAAAGACTATTGGGACACCTTATTAGTCTTCCTGGAGATTTATAAACCTCAGAATATCATTATGGCTGGGGATTTTTACTTAGTTATGAATCCAAAGGAAAAGAAAGGGGGAAATAATGGAAGAGATTCCATGATGCGTCTGGTTGAAGATCTGATGCAGCAATGGGATTTGGTGGACGTAAATCCCAAGAGGGGGATTACACATGGTCAAACAAAAGAACGGGACCACATCACATCGCAATGTTCCTTGACCGCTCCTTAATCCAGAGCACGATCCTTCTTGAAAAGAAAATCATTCTTTCAAAAATTATAACCAACCTAACCTCTGTTCACAAGCCTATCCTCCTTCACCTGAATGACGAGGAAGATCTTGGACCTATTCCCTTCAGGTTCAATCCACTATGGATCAAGCAGGAAGGTTTTGTAGAGGAATTCAACAAAAATCCCAGGACATTCCTATCACGGGATCTTCGAGCTATGTATGGGAGCAGAAGCTTAAGAACACTAAACAGACTTTAAAAAACTGGATCAAGAAAGTGACTAAGGGATATACTGATCATAGAAAGGAAGCTGTCTTGGAGTTGACTTCCTTCCAGATGGAGATGGAAGATCAAGACATAGCCTCCTCAGATCTGTTTAAGGAACAAGATATCCAATTGAAAGTTTTCAGAACTCTCTGCCTTGAGGAAGAGAAATGGAGACTGAAATCGCGTAGTCCATGGTTGCAGGCTGGTGATCGTAACATTGCATATTTCCATTGTCAAGCAAAATCCAGGCAATTATGTAATCACATATCCGAGATAAATACTGAAGAAGGTGAAGTGGTAAAAGGTATGGAAAAAATAAAAAAAAGTAGCAGAAGCCCAGTTCCATGCTCTGTATACGGAGGACAATTACTACGACAACGATAATTCTATGGATCTGCTCGCTCACATCCCAAACATTATCAACTCGCTGGACAATCTAAACCTCCTGAATCCTTTCACCGAAAAAGAGATTATCAAAGTAATCTAGAATATGGATCCAGACAAATCACCTGGACTTGACGGTTTTACAATTCACTTTTACAGAGCATGCTGGTCCATAATCAAAACAAATCTCTTCTGCATGATCAGAGGATGTCATAAAAAAGCTAAGATGGGAGGTAACACTAACTCCACATTTCTTGCTCTGATACACAAAGAAGTGAACCCCGGTTCCTTCGAAAGATATAGACCAATATCACTTTGCAATGCCTCTTTAAAAATTATCTCTAAACTTCTAGCGAGCAAGATCAAACCTTTGCTCAACAAATTGATCTCTCCCAACCAAGGAGGATGCACAAAAGGAAGACAAATCCTTGATAATGTGATACTTGTTCAGGAATCAATGCATTCCAGCAAGCTCAAAAAAGAAAAAGGAATGCTTATAAAACTCGACATGGTGAATGCTTTTGATCGAGTCAAACTCTCGTTTCTATAAAAAGTATTATCTGCATTCAGCTTCAGCAAAAGCTTCATAAACTTGGTGAAATCTTGCATTGAAAAGCCTTGGATTGCTCCTTTAATTAACGGAAGACCAGCAAAATTCTTTCGGGATACAAGAGGAATTCACCAAGGGTGTCCCCTATCCCCATTCCTATACATTTTGATGGCGGACTCAATGAGCAGGAAGTTAGAAGCTGCTAGAGACATAGGAAAAATTCTAGGTAAAAGACTGGATAAAGGTATCCCCTCCCTAAAACACGCTCTCTTTGTTGATGATTCCCTTTTCTTGGGAGGAGCTTCATTAAAGATTGCAAAATACTTTAAAGAGATTATTCAGAGTTATTGTTAGGCCACAGGAGCACTAGTTAACAATAGAAAAAGTGATGTTTACGGATGGAATGTAGATCAACAAACTATCCACATAATAGCTCACTTATTGGGTTTCTCTGGATCTACTGCTTGGGAAAAAAAAAATTATCTTGGACTACCTTTAACCCTGGGAACCTCCAAAAATTATGTATGGAATGAAGTCATAAGCAAGCTGAAGGCAAAAATCCACGCCTAGGGGAGATATTGGCTCAACAATGCAGGGAAACTAATCTTGATAAAATCAGTGTTATCGTCTCTACCTATCTATCAATCTTCGATACTCATGGTTCCAAAGTCTATAACAGATCAAATCTCGCGCCTCATCAAAGAATTTCTCTGGAAAGGAGGGAAAGGAAATAATAAAAATATCACTTAATCAACTGGGATATGGTCAAAAGACCTCTGAAGGAAGGAGGACTCCAGGTAAGAGATCCTCGTCTAGTTAACCTGGCGTTGGGTGTAAAAATCCTATGGAAACTCTAGTCAAATAGATCCCATCTAGTGAGCAAATTACTGTGGAAAAAATATCTAAAAGGGGGCTCTATCTACAATCTTCAAATCGACATATACCTAGAGGGACCTCCATTTGGAATTTATGCAGATCAGGTATCGTACAATTCCAAAAAAAGTTATATCGTATACTTGGAAATGGGGCAAAAACAAAATTATGGATGCACATGGAATTATGGACAACCAAGCACTCGGTGGAATTGATTCTCTTACTGAAATCCGAGAATGGATCAATACAAATGGTATCGTTACACTGGCATATATCTCTTACTAGGACAATAATGGGAACTGGATGGACTGGGCGCTGCCAGTAATTCCAGATAGATTGATAAACCATATGAAAATGCTCCTCCAAAAGCTTAACGGGCTGGCCCCTCTCCAAAGGAATATGAAATACAAGTGGGGATGGCGAACATCGGGAATCTACACTGCAGCCCAAGGATACAAAGAGCTACAACCAACTCAAAATCCTATACATTCACCTTCTCCGTGGAAGCTCGTCTGGAACCCCTACTGCCTCCCAAAAATTAATTTCTTCATCTAGATGCTAATGCATAAGAAAATCTTAACCGACGAAAATCTTGAAAAACGCGGATTCATAGGACCACACAAATGTCCACTTTGCTGTAGAAGTCAGGAAAATATAGAACAACTCTTCTTGAAGTGCCCATTTGCGACTTTTGTTTGGACCATCTTCCTTCATAAGCTGGAAATTCCCATACCAACTCAGAACTCAATCATAGATCTATTCTCCTCCTGGAAAATTAGTTATCCAAACTCCCTTACAAAAAATCCATTGTGGAAAAACATCTGGATATCGATACCTAAATACATCTGCTGGAAACTTTGGCTAGCTCATAATAACAGAATTTTTAAAAATTAGATCAAACTCTGGATTAGGTGGTCGTCAAAGCGAAGGCTCAACTGTTGGAAACAATTAGAAATCAGGAAAAAGAGTTAGACTCTTCCCTCACTTCGACAGAGTGGAACTGGATTGGAAATATAGCCATTAACAAAAGAGAGAAAATGGGAAAAAGATTGGAAAATGAATCGGCCTGGTCACTCAGACTTCTGGATACGGAATTTAAAAAATGGTCGAAAATGCAAGATAAAGTCACAATTTTCTTTGATGGAGCTTCTAAAAGCAATCTTGTAGTCGCAGGAGTCGGGGGGGTGATCTTCTCACCTGGAGGAAAACATGAATTTAAATACAGCTGGGGTTTAGTGATTTGTTCCAATAACCAAGCATAAGCTTTAGCTATTTTAAAGGGTTTCCAGATGGCTCTGAGTGAATATTATAATGAAGTTCAGATTGTTGGAGATTCACAAATACTGATCAATAAATTGAACACAAAGGAATATTTCGGTAACATCAAGCTAAATAGAATCCTTGAAAGGATTCATAGTACTCTCCAAAAATTCTCAAAGTAAAAAATATTTCACATTCTACGTGGATCCAACAAGGAAGTCGACATGTTGGCCAATATTGGATGCAACCTAATTTAGGAACAATTAGAAACCAATAAAGGTCCAGTAAAGACCCACCCCATCCCTTAAGCTGTGAATAACATAATAGCAAGTTCTGATTCCATTGAATCGAGGACCATTGGCTCAATAATGTGTGGACCTGCTTCAGAGGACAGCCGCCTAATATTCCAGAGGAGCGATTAGCACATAAAGCAAACTCGAGAAGAATGACAACTCAGAAAATAATGATGGTCGGAATATAAAGGACCAGTAGGAATGGCTAGGTGTTAACACAGAGATTCGTGGCTAGAGGAAAAACAAAGAAGAACGATGGTTGCTCTTGAAATTGTGGACAAAGTGCAGGAATGAAAACAAGACAGATATTTTATCTTCCTTAGAAAATTTCATAGATTAGGATTTAGTTGATGGAGTTCCCTAAAATCCCATCTCAAGAAGGCTGAGACAAATTAAAAAATTATAACGCATGTACTCGATGTTCAGAATTCTATCCCAATAATAGTTTGAAACTGGAAATTTATTGTAATTAGGTCGCTCTCGATCTATTTTTTTCTTTTCTAAATATAAATTATATGTTTTTGTGAAAAAAAATAATGGAATTAAATTAGTTTATCACCATAGAGTAGTGTTGATGTACACTGTGAGAGGTCAAGCACCTTCATGCAATTGTAATTACTTCGATAGGCATCCACATTTTGGAATTGTAGGGAAGTTGCTCTATTAAATATGTTTGTAATTATAAAACTTCATCCAATGGCTATAATTGATTGATATTGGCATATTCTTAGTCATGTCCACTAAATCAATGAATAAGATTTAACCCTTTAACATCCTTGCATTTAAAAATCCATGCATTTGTCATCAATGAGTTGGATCAATGGGATTACGCGGGTTTCACTGGATTATCAGTTGGCTTCCCCATCATTTTACCACATGTTTCTTTGCACATCCTCCAATTCAAATATTGCTACCAGGTAACATCAATTTCAATTCTAAATGCCTTGCTCACTATATCCACTTGCCCGTCGTTTTAAATATGGTTGCCAAGTCACATCAATTTCAATGCTAGAATATAAATCACTCGGCCTCTCTTGGCGCAATTAACAGGTTGAACTTGGTGCATGTAATACCCCATGTTTTGACCCTTGGAATATATTAAATGAAATGTAAAATGATGTAAACAGACTAGTAAATATTTCTAGTGTGGTGCTCAAGGCTAAAGCCCGACCAGTGAATGGCTAGGCATGTATGATGTGAATATCCATATATGGGAAATGTGGTTGGATTGCCATTATGACTCAAAAGCTATCTAAATATTATGATGAAAAATAATAAAATGGTCTAGGATGGTTGTGTAAAGAGCATTAGAGGGGATATGATTCCACTATAGGGGAAGAGGAAAGGGGGCCTATCTTTTGCCAAGTGTTAGCCTTAGAACTCCTCCATTTATGCCATGTGACTTAAATGAGCCATTTACCTCATTTTGACTTATTAAATCCAATCATTGAATGCATGTGTGAGGTTGGTGGGAAAGTATTCTCATGTAGTTATGGAAGCAGGGAATGAATATACCTTTATGACAATTGTAAGAGTCCTTACTTCTATGGTCAAAAGAAATGCCAATTGTCTCACCAATCCTATCATCTCCTTTGGAGTGTATCACTCATTTTCCATGAAAAATTCATACACTACGTACCCTTCATGTTGTTTTCTCCATTTCCAATAACCAAATTAGGAAATTAGCATTGTGAAGAGGAAATTGCAGGCATGAGAATGAAGAGGATGATTGTTGGTGAGCATCGAGACTGGGAAAGATATAAACCTTTACCTATTGTTTATTTGTTGCTCAAGGATGCTTGAGAAGCCACGAATTGATGTTATAGGAGGTTCTCTAAAAATATACAACAGGTTGGACTCTTTTTGCACAAATCGGAAAGTAATGTAAGGGCCTTCCTTGTGTTGTGTGGGGAAATGGAAGAGAGTTACATGCCTAGGATAGCTAAATGAGATGCCTGCAGTGCTCAATGGTGAGTGGATTGACTAAGCATGCGAGTAAATGGGTTGGGTTGAGAGAGAGAGAGAGAGGAGCATGTAGGTGTTTCCTTCACCATGGTGGCCTCATGGCCCAACTTGGTGGTGGTATTTGCAGTTGATCCCTACAAATGAGTGGAAAATTGCTCTTACATAGCCAATTGCTTTGATCTTCTTCAATTAAAAGATAAGTATTCATTGTTGTCTATGTTTGTATAATGATTATATTTACTTTCTATTATGAATGTGAATGTGTATGCATGATGTGTGTGCGAATATAGTTTTAATTCCATCATGTTTTATGCCCGTGCACATGTACATGCATTTCTTAGTTATGTTTCCCATGTGAGGCTTAAAATAGATTTGAAGTCGAATAATGGCTCCATGGGGAAAAATTTAGAAACATGAAATTCGTAACTACCCCCCTCCTATGGTTGGAATGATGGATGGGGACACTACATTGTGTCTTATGGGCTTCGATGATAATGGAAATGATTTATATTTTATCTGACATAGAAGGATTGATTGAATTCAGAGTCCAAAAGGGTTTACACATCATTGGTATTTGCAATAGTACTAAAAAGGGAGGTAATAATGGTTGTGCTAGTAATATAACTAGTATTTTCCCTTTTGAAGCATCTGAATCCATACACAAATGTTACCAATTATACATTTATTTTACTTGTTTAATGGATAGAGAGATCATAGGTGGTTTCAGCCTTTTATTGTGAAACAATGAAAAGGGTTCAAACTATGTTAAATCCCAAAATACTGGCGACATTCAAAGCCATTCATCACTAATCATGGGGAAAATGTGGATTGGAGGGATCTGCATGGAGAAACGCTATGCAGGCCTGATCATAGCATTAACATAGTAACAATGGAGCCCATTATTTGATTAGAATCTCCAGTTGCAAAATTACCCCTCTGTCTATTTAACTTTCAATGTTGAGGTCGAAAGCGAGGAGGTTATTAATGTTACCATGTTTACCAGTGGAAATAAAGTGTTTTATGTTATAACAATCCAGGTGAGCATCTCCATATCCTTATGTTATAGTCACTATTGTCAAATTTGTTTGAGTGATTTCATTATTACTTCTGTTTATGGATATAGTAGGGATATGGTCCTTCTTACCTTCGCCTTTTGTAGCGTTTCAAGGGACTCTCTCCCAAATACAATAGGTCTATAGAGATACCTTTTGTTGAGAAAGAACCTATGGCTTATTGACATTTTAGTTTGACAAGTATGATTATTATTTTTTTCGATATCTTCGTTGCTCTTAATGTAAGATTTTTGTAGCTATAGTGAAGTATTGTCAACATTTATCTTTGTATATGATTTCACATTATATTACCCTAATGTAATAGTTCTAAAAGGTGTTGTAGTGTTAGAAGTGATAGTTATAATGAAGTGTTGGCAATCAAAAGATCCAATCAACAACCACAATAGTTTGATTTATGGAAGTTCAAGTGCCCTCTGAAATGAAATTTTTTCTTATGGCTTGCTCTCTCCAATAAAATTCATGTTTGGGATCTCATGCTAAGAAAATTTTGGTGTGGGCCAGGTAGATGTCCCCTTTGCACGGTAAATGTTGAAAATATTAACATCTTTTTATTTCTTGTTCATACTTAAAAAAATGTGGGATCATGCATCTTAATTCAAGGGTATTCAGTTATTTTTGGATGGCAAGACCTTTGATCAAGCTTTAGAGACTTGGTCAAATAATTTTGTGTTCAAGGAACATTTGGCTTTTCCCATTATCTTCATATGGGGGATTTGGTTGTTTAGGAATAAAGCAGTCTCTGATGATACTTATATTCCACCTATTGCTCGTGCATCAAAAGGTTTAGCTATCCTCAACCTTTTTCCACAAGAGGGAAATTCTTAGATTGTTAGAATGATTATGGTTGAAGCGGCTGATAAATCTATTCCATGGATTTTTTTTTATGGAGTAGCCTAGGGTACCCCGACAATGGGTGGGGCAAGTGGCATCCTTAATTTATTAGATCAAAACCATATTAGTTTTGTTGCAGGTTTGGGGTGCAGTACAAATAATAGGGTAGAACTTATGGCTATAAAGTTATCCATTTCTTTGGTAATTATGCAGGGAGTGCAACACTTATAGGTCTTTAGGGACTTAAGAATTGTTATTGAGTGGATGAAGAACAAAAGGCCGTCAAAGAACATATTCCTAGTTCCTATATATGAAGATATCACTATACTTTTGGGCCTCATACAAAACACTACTTTTCGACATATGTATAGAGAAAGGAATTCTGAGGTTGATCATCTGTCCAAGAAAGGATTACAGGTCGGAGAAGGTATATGGAATAGATGGGAGTTGATCAATGATAATGAGATAGCTGTTGATCCATGCCCTTTTCCGAGGTAATTTTTTTTGAGTTTTTTCCTATTCTCTTTGGCAAGGAATGATCTTTAAACTGTATATCTATTTTTTGGATATAGTTTTGATGTAATGATTGATGGTCAAGTTTATTACTAAGACTGATAAGAGTTTTTCTGCTGCTAGAAAGATCTATAGTTCTATGTACAAGATGGTTTATTATCAATATAAATAGACTGTGAATTTTTTTTCGATGAAAAAAAACAATAGTTTGATTTGTTGCATTTTTTAATGCGTACCATACATATTGCTTCTGCTTAGATTTATGCAATTTATTATTCATTTTCTTAAGTGAAGTGAAATCGAACTAATATATCAATGAAGGATGATTGACAAAAGGTTATTAGTTGAATAATCATAGTGTTTATATTTTCATTTTATTTATTTTCTTTAGATTTCAAACTATTCTCCATCTCTCAGTTTTCATTGTTTGTTTTTCATTTTCTAATTATTTCAATGTCCTTTTCTTTTACTCTGATGGAATTCCAACTTTATATCTAATATATATATATTTTTTGTACTTTTCTCTACTGCAATCTAACACTGTTCATATTGAATTTTGTTTTCACTAAACTCTAGTCACAATTCAATATGCCTCAATTGATTTGTCTTCTCTATATAGACATAGGGAACCCACTCTTTACTGACTCATTAGAGAGTTCATTTTACACCACGCATACCATTGATCATTTTTGTATGATGCCAATTTTAGAGCACTTTAGATTAGGTGAGCCAATTTGATTTCTTCATGAGTATTATGTTACATCATACTTGTTTTTTTAACACAAACGGGTAATTTTTTTGTATTATAAACAACTGGATGCAACCAACATCAAAACGATTTTGCAATGTTGTATTTCATATCATGTCTAACCAAGCACCTAATAGTGTTGATAAAATTTATTACAATCCTCAAAATTCTAGAAATATTTTCAAAATTGCTACTAATAACTGAATTGCTATATGATCAATTCATTCCTTTATCCACTATGTTGATTCCACCATATTAGGATCATGGTTTCATTTTGATTGTTTTAGACATCTTTCGATTCCTATATTGGGTTGAAGATTTCTTTTATTCATACCTTATGATCCTGATCAAACCTAATATTCATTTTGCCTGGTTAGATCATACCTTGAATCCACAACTTCGGGGTGAGCACTACGAGAGAGTTTTTATTTAATTTTTCTTCCTGACGTTCTGGTCCCAATGTTCGTCATCTTTCTCGGATCTCGAAAGTCGGAAGGGTGTTCATTTTTATAGTTGTTATCCAACATGTCGATCTCGACATCATAGTGTCGACATGCCAATCCCGACTTTGGAATAACTAATGTTGCGAACCCAGAACCTTTTTCTCCTACTTAATGTCTCGGTTCCACACATTTTTCAGATTGATTTGGTGTGATTTATTTAAATATTGATTTTTGATCGACTTCGTGGTTTGATGTATCCTAACACAATTTTTATTTGTATTCCATATATATATATATATATATATATCTTGTTTCGATTAGTTGCATCATTCAGTTGATCCTTTTGTTGCATCATTGGAAACATTTTCATTCTTGTTATTCTTTGATCATTTACTCACATTTGCAGTTGCTCTTGGGATTTGCTTGAGTTGGTCTTATGCTTTAGGTAGGTTATCATGTTACTCTTCACATCCACCACCTAGCTTTGGTCTTCATTGCATTAGCTGACTATTTGAAATGATGACTAGTTATTACCTTCGTTTTCAGGATTTTGATTGATTATTTGATTTTTCGTCTCATAATTCTAGATCTTGCATTAGTATGATATTTAAGTTCGATTGAGTCTTGTTTTTACTTTTGCATGTCTAGAATCATGATATTTTGTAAATAATAATATTCTTTTTAAAGTTTAAGCTTATTCAAATAATTTTTAATATTCATGATCATGCTTTGGTTTCGATTAAATTACTTTGTGAATTTGAAAAAATATCTTTTATTAAACCTACATGACAAACTCACACACTGTAATTTTATGAAACCAACATTTTAAAGAAAAAACACATATATTTTAACTCATTTACATTTTAATCTCTTTAATTTTAATGTGATTGTGGGTTTCCATGATTCTTGGGAATTGTTGAGATCAAAATTTAAATATTTACGAATGTGAAACATAAAAGCATTTGATTATGGATGATATTTTCCTTTTAAAAAGCTTAAATTGATATTGGAAAATTTAAAATATCTTTGGTTTTCTTTATTTTTAATTTTGGATTTTTATGTGTTTTTCTTTATTTTTAGTTTTATTCTTTTAGCAAAATATTTAGTGTGGGCCCTATGGTCTATGCCTTCCTTATCTTTTTCTACAAACCCAAATACAATATAAACACCTAAAATTTATTTTTCCCAATGCATGTGGGATAATAAACTCAATATTCAAATCAACGGTCACAATTCACTCAAAAATGAAATCAACAGCCGCTAAGTGTTAACTTCCGCGAGCTATATCTTGAGTTCTAGAGATCCAAATTGAGCCCAAGATAGCTTGTTGGAAATCCAGGAAGATGATGAATGATTTGAGAAGATACTTTTTACTAAATGGATAGTTTAACCACCCCAAAAATTTTCTTGAAAAATCAATTTTGGATTTGACTTGGTTTTATCTATTTTTTTTATCATTTGATTTACAAAAATATTTTTATTGATTTAGATTTGTTTCTTTTGATTTGAAATGATGTATATTGATTTTAGTTTCCTCTTTTTAACTGTACATGTCTAGATTCATATTTGAGGAAATCAATTAACATCTCAGATCATGAGGAATTAAAGCTACGTCATGTTGAAGGAGTAGTGATTTTTGGACGCCATTTCTGGAACGACGAAGATGAATTTGGAAAATCCGAGACATGGGTTTTGTGCAGAATGAACTCAATTAGCTGATTTGTAGGCACAATTCCTAGAAAATGTGTTATTTGGGATATCTGACTGGTTTTCCAAAATGTAATTTCCTAGATTTTTCTTATGGACGAATTTATTAAATGGAACAACTCAACCAGTTAGCTCAGTGATGCGGGGAAATGATGTGATATTCTCTATCATTCATTTGGTATAAATAACTACCTGATATGCAAAGAGAGGGGGGGTATCTCTAGAGAAAATGATATTTCTTCTCTACAATATGAATTTCCTATGTATTTGTATGCTTGGAGTTTACTGTTTGGATATGTAGATAACACTCAATGATTTCTTTGGGAGCTAGTTGATCAAATTCAAAGATCTTCTGTATTGTTGATACTAGTTCATCAGTAAATGAGTTTGGTTTGCATGTTTTAATTCTTATTTTCGATTTCAATTATGCAATTCATCTTCATAACATGTTGATTGTTATCTTATGTTCATATTCTATTAGTTGTGTTTAGACTTCAGAAGCTATAATCGGTTGCAGTATTAACTTTGTTTAATTTGTGATAAGCAGGATCCCGATGTCTTCATGATCATTGTTTATTGCATAGCTTTTAGTTTTTCTAACTTGTTGATTGATGTATATGTGATTTATCAATTTGATACTCAATTGCATATTTTGAATACTAATAGTTATAATCTCTCTTTAGAATGATCAGTTTATCAATGGGCATTTTTTCTTTTGTTTTGTCAATTATTTGAATGTGCATTATTTTCATTTATCATGGATTGACAGAATGATATAAACTGATTGTGATATATTCAGATTTCAATAGGATTTAATTTGCATGTTAGATTAGGAGTTAGATTACATTAATTTTGCATTAAGGAATTAGTTTCAGTCATTATTGAAAGTCTCCTCTTTGAGGATCAATTCCACTTAGTAGCTAATGGAGCCGTAAAACCCATTGGAGGTAGCTATCCCAAACAGCTTGGGGTTAGGACAACTCTTGCACAGGGTTATCTGACACTCTCATATGGGTTATCTCCCTTACGTTGACATTTGGGACAACCCCAGGCATCGACAGATCTTCATGTTTAGCAAGGGTTAAGTAAAATTCCTTCACTTGAGCATCACAAGATAGAACTATATTTTCTGCATCATCTAGACGAGATTCTAAATGAGATAGGTTGAGATTGAACTGGAAGGAACTCTGGTCCAATTCATCGGCACGATTATCTAAAACATTAATATAATCTGACAAACTTGGAATTGTAGCAATAACACCTTCCATTTGGCCTCTTAACCAACACATTTGACGACGAATATCCTGGTTATCTGCTTGAACAGTATCATTTTCCAATTAATTTCATTAATCTTTTTATGCATTTTGGACTCCGTTAAAGGAACATAGAAGGGTCTATTCCAAAAGGATAAAAACCTCTACATAGCTCCACAAAACCCAGCTAATGAAGAACAAAGGACCTTGCCTAACAAATAACTCCCAAATGTTTAAAGGAACATAACCGGCAAACCAAAGCTAAAATCCTTTAGAGGCAGGGGCTTCCCAAGTATGCCTTATTTGTCTCCAGAAATCGAACCAAAATTCTATTCTTTTTAACAAAAAGTTTCTAAAAACCTAAAGGGGGGATAAGATCTCGACATAGGAGGTCAAATTATCATCTGTAAAGTAGATTAATATTTCAAAACAATTTGTAATCTCAAGGTTATACCCAACATAAACCACATAATTCACAAGGAGAAATAGAGTGTTGTTCACAACCTGACTCTAGGAATCTCCTACAGGACACTTCCACAAAACCCAATAACTAAAGTCCAAAGAGTACCCTTTCTTTCAACAAAAACCCAAATGCTCAAAGAAATTGAGCTTGAAAACCAAATCTCATACCCTTCAGAAGCAAGGGATTCCCAATTGCACTTTAATTTTCTCCATAAATCAGACAAAAATTCTTTTCTTTCACACAAAGACACTCTAAAGTCCTTAAAGGGGAACAAAATATCAGAGCAAGAGGTAAACTTACCCACTTCAAAGTATATAGAAGTGTCACAAGAACCATAAACCTCAAATTTGAAACCAACAGGAACCACATAATTCACATGAAGGAACACATCATTGTTCACACTCCGGATTCAATCAAAAATAGGGAATAAACATAGACAACATACCTTACAAGAACCTGAATCCCAGACCCTCGAGACAAGTGAGAGGAGAGAAGGAAGTCAATAACAAGGAATAAGTCACCGGATATCATCAATCAGGAGCCAAACTTTCCATGAGTAGGAGTTGACAGAGTGAGTCTCATAACATAGATCCACCATTCCATAACTTTCCACCTCGTAGGCCCAGTTCACATCACAAAGGACAACAAAATGCCAAATATTTCTCACATATAGACCACACATACTATAATTAAAACACTCCTTGTGAGGGATTTGAAATGCAATAACTCCATCCGTTACAAAACGCATCCACTTGTCACATCAACCATTACAATGGGGAAGGGAAAGAGTAATACACTCTTAAATATTATGAATAATGGAGTTAAGGAATCCAACACGTAGTGTGACACCATTTTCTACTATGCATCATTTTATAAGTAGAGAAGCTTGATTAGCTAGGCCATCCGCAAGAGAATCATGCTCTTAACGAGCATGTAAGATCTAAGTCTTAGTAACTTGCGAGAGAAGACTAGTGATTCTCTTATGTAGGTGATCCGATATAGGATCCAGTAACTTTTGTCGATACCTAGCTTGAAAAGTGATGAGGAGGGAGTCACCAATAATCACCAATGAATGAATACCAAGAGCAACAACTCGCTTCAACCCAAGGAAGAGTGCGTAGCACTCAGATTGATTATTTGTGTATATCCTAAGACCACATGCAAAGGTAGATTCTATATTCCCTCCGACGTAAAAAATGAACCCTCCCGCACCTGCCACCCCCATGTGATATCATACTTGTTAGTTGCAACACTCTTTTAATAATAGTTGTATTAGTGCAACAACATAACTAAAATGATTGACATTTTTCACCCTTTTTAATAGTGGCCTTTATCGATGTGTATCAACCACTTTAATTATGTGGTTGTGGTAAATTATGCATCTCAAATGTTTGTGCTAGTGTGAAGAGATGCCTTTGATTTAGATGGATTGTGAGTCTATGAACGAGACTAATGCCTTGAGTGTTGTTAAGTTTGAGAGACATGCATGTTAATAGGAATGTGTATTAAAGGCATGTAATGAGTGTTAAGTGTGCGATGTTTAGATTTATAAGGGCCAATAGAAGAATCAATGGAACCAAATCTCATTGAAATTCTGAAATAGCCTCCTCATAAGTGTGCTAGAGATAGATAATTCTAGTGCAGTAGAGAGAGTGTGAAAAACCAAAGCACAAGTGTTTAAAACACAATTATTCAAGTGCACCCAAAAGAAACTGCCAATCATAAGAGAAAAAATGCCAAAATTAAGTTTCCTTAGTCTTATAACACATGGTATATCAGATCAAGAAGATCATAATATGAGATGATAAAAATGATAGCTCAAGATGTGTAAGTATACACAAATTAAGTGAGGAATCCCCACAAGAGGGGGTTATGGGCCCACAAAACAAAGGAACACATCCCAATAGGGATATTGAACCTACATATCAAGTATGACTAGGTTTGCATTAACCATACACCTAATATACAAGAAATGAAATAAAAAATAGCTTTATCCATAATTGCAAGTACATAATGATACATAATGATTGTGGTCACATGTACATATTAAACCAATAATTCCAACACCCCCCTCCCATGTGCATTGAATAGAGGCCATGAATAAGAGTTGTTCCCATTAATATTGATTATCAAAGGGACATACCACCCCCTTAAACTTGACATCGCTCAGCTTCATAAAACCATCAAGATCATAAACAACCAACATTGAGCTCTCAAGATATTTAGGCAGGAGATGTTGTAGTTCACCAAAGATATAAGAATAATGTGTAGTGGCCTATGGTGGAAAAGATTACTATTGATAGTGCACAAAATGGGCCAACAAGAAACTCAAATGCAATATCATATTTGTCCTAAAACCAATTTGTAATATGAGCAAGAATGGGCTGATAGTGGAGGATATTCCCATCAATAACATGTAGGTGCCCTAGCAAGAAACTCTTTTGCATCAATAAAAGTGGAGATATTCCACCTATGTATAATCCTTGACCTATCCAAAGGAAGAGTAATTGGTGCACGTGAATCATGCAAAGTGTCACCATCATCATTAAATAACGTAGTCAAACTATCAAGAGCATATACACCATGAGGATTGGATAAGCCATTGATAAGAGCATTTCCATATGCAACATGAGCACTAGATGAACCAATGACAAAGGTACCCTAAAAAATTGAAGAGACATGCAATAGGAATATTGGATGAGTCATCAATAGGGTTGACATCAACCATTAGAGTTTGCCTAGATACTATAGGAGGAGTACTTGAGAAAGTACTTGTATAGGTAGAGAGAGGACCAACATCATATTATGAAGGAAAAGGGTCCATTAAAACATGATATGCATCATCTAGAAGAGGAATTGCACGGTGATGAGGAGAAGTATGATCGATGGAATAATGTTGAGATCCATCTAAAGAATTTTCTTAAATATGTTATGGGATACCACAAGTAATAACCTCATTAAAAATAGTCTCTCTGTATTCAACCACCCTATGAGTGGTGGGATCATAAATGTGGTATCCCTCAAAAGTTTTGTTATATCCAACTAGAGTGTAGTAAGAGTATGGAGATGTTGATTTGTTTTTCCTTTCATTAAGAGCATGGGTCGATGCATTAGATCCAAAAAAATTGAAATGTGAAATAGAAGGTTTGTTTCCATACCATTTCTCACAAGGTCTCATACATGTGACCACATGAGTAGGTGTTACATTAATGATACGGGTTGTGCAAACAATCACTTCATCCCATAATGAAAAATTCATTTTCTTGGAGTGAAGCATGCAACAAGCCATCATAGCCCATTTATTTCGTTTTGCTACTCCATTTTTAACTGGAGTGTAAGAAACGGCTCTCATCCAATTAGAGATGCCTAGAGATATGAGAAATGACTATAAATTATTGTTAATATATTCACCAATGCCATCATTCTTGAGACACTTGATATTCCTGTGCTTTGATTTTCTACAAGAGACTTGAACTCCCATAACTTCCCAAACACCCTCATCCTTAGATTTAATGGTGTATACCAAAATAAAGTGGGAAAAATCATATATGAAGGCAAGGAAGTACTTAGATACCCCCAATAGAATATGTAACCATAGGCCCACAAATATCACTACAAATCAATATAAGAGGATGAGAAGCTTACCTTGATTCGCCCCTGGGAAAGCACTCTTGATGATATTTTCCTATTACAAACCCATCACAGACACCGCTAATTGGTTCAATATGTGGAAGGTCCTCAACAATAAGAAGATGACTCATATGTTGCAAAAGAACCAAAGTTGGTAATACTAAGGTGCTAGTCCCATAGCATATTGGTGTCATATTTTTGGCCACCATAGTAACAAACCCTTTTCTTTATGAGGAGGACAAATTCATCCCCAATGGATTCATCATAATATCCAAAGGTAACCACTTTTTATACATCATTCATGCCCTTTACTACACATCAATCTAGATATAATTTTGCATGTGTAACGTGATAGATAGAAACAAGATTTAGTCCAACACTTGGAACATAAAATATGTCTCCAAACTTAGCTATATCAATGATGGCATCACCATAACCTACAATATATATGGTTGAATTGTCACCAACAACCACTTTATATCCATGGTGTTGTTGTCTATAACTAGAGAGAAGGTGTTTGTTTTGGGTCATGTGTTGGGTAGCTCCAGCATAATTAGAAATCTATTCTTGCTGAGAAGAATAGGATCAAAGTGCATAGTGTCTTGCCAAATGTGCACTATGAGAAGATCCAACATTCCAATAAAAAGGTCTTTGGTTCCTACTATAGATCTTTCAAGTTCTTCAATTTTTTGAAGACGAGCAAGGGAATACTTGAAGGAATGGCCCTACTTATGATAGTATCCATGTATGAATCTTTTCTTTTTAGAGGATTTCAAGTATTTCCGTTTACACTTGTTGAACATAGATTTAAGAGGGGTAGAGACAAATTTTCAATGGGCTTGATCTTGAGGGAAAGGGGGTGTAATTCACCCATATTCCTCAAAGCAACATGATGTTGAATGAGAATAGAGAAAACCTACTCAATGGAAGGAGTTACATGATCCACGACAAACAAAGTAATATTGTGGAACATAAGAGAAAAATATTTGAATGTTGGATGGATATTATTAAGGAAAATAATTCCAAGTTTTGGATCTTATTTGTCTTTTCCTCTAGCTTGAATAATGTCATCCTTTAGGTTTTAAAACCTTGCAATAAACTCCTGAAATATGTCGAAATCATCCATACTGAGATTGGAGATTTCAATTTCAAGTTGGTTAGTTTGAGTGATATTCATTGATGTCTTGAAGTTCTTATAAATGTCACTTTATGGAAGACTATATTAAGTAGTCTTAGGATTGTTTTCAAGTTCATTTGACACCCCTTTCTCAAGTCGAAAATTTAAGACAATGTATATTTTTATTTCACCTTTGAAATATCAAATATAAACATTTTTTCCATGAAAAAAATATTCATTGTTCCAAAGAGATTTTGAAGGTATCCCAAATTTCCTTCATACCTTTGTTATCTTTCGTTTGATGAATGACATCATGCTTGACATAAAGAGTGATCAACCCAAGAGCTTTGTCCTTCTTCAAACAAACGAGGTCATAATTGGTGTCATCTTCAACACAAAGCAACATCATCAAGTACATTCACATAGCTTTGCTTTGAAGTGGGGCATTCATTTGTGATCTACCCAAGAATGATAGGTGGTCCCATTCGGATAGGAAAAAAACCACTTTGAATCTATAGGCTCAACAATAGCAGGATGTAGTCCTTTTATGAATGGAGACTTTATATATCCAAATGGCACAAAACCATAGGTAACCCTAGGAATGGAGGTGTTGGCCTTAAAGAAGGGTAAAAAGTGTCAATGAATACCCTATAAGGAAGGTGCAGCCCTATATTAGGATTTATAGATCAAGAACCTCTAGAGAAACCCTAGAAGAGCTTATCCATGAAAACTTTGGCTGTGCACATAAATATGCCACTAGTTAATAGTTTTCAAATCAACTAAAAGAATTGAGAGGGTGAGGTTTACATTTACTTTGATGCCATGTTTAGATTTATAAGGGCCAACAAAATAATTTATGGAACCAAATCTCATCCAAATTTTGAAATAGCCTCCTTACAAGTGTACTAGAGAGTGATATATCTAGTGCACTAGAGAGAGAGTGAAAAATCCAAACACAAGTATTGAAAACAAAAATACTCGAGTGCTCCCAAGTGAAAAATGTCAATCACAAGAGAAAAAAAGGTCAAAATTAATTGGCTTAGGCTTATAACACTTGTATTTCATATGAGGGTTTCGGTTATGACAAATCTATTTCTGTGCAATGAGGGTTTGTTCCCGAGCTCATTTACTGTACCCACACATATGTGACAATGTATGGAGTAGCTTATGCTCTCCATATATCTGTAGAATGTAATTTTGTATCTTCTGATAATAAAATTACGACTTTTTTTCCGAGGAAAAAAAAACACTTGTATTTCATATTGATAAGGTCACAAGATGATATTATACAAATGAGAGCTTGAGTTTTGTATTTATATACAACTCAAGTGAGGCATCCCTTTAAGAGGGATAGGTGACCCTTCAAGAGGGGGATAGGCCCAAAAAATAAGAGCACACACCTTAAGAGGGTTATTGAGCTTACATATAAAGTTTGGCTAGGTCGGTCTTAACCATAAACCCAATATAAAATAAATGAAATAAAAATATGGCTTAGCCATAACTACAAGTACATGATGATACATATGAATGGGTCAACGCCATGTGTACATATTACATCTACAATTCCAACATGTGAGAATTTTGTGCAATATCTCTTAACATGTACATGAAAGTATATGAGTGTGAAATATGAGATACTTGGGAAATTGTGGGCTTGTTTTCAAGGACTTTGCGAGTGTTGAGAGAGACATGAGGATGTATGTAGGAAACATGGTTTTCCTTGAGAGTTTGTGATATGACATTTAGTTGAAGAGGGTAGTGGTAAATAAATGTGAAAGAGTGAAGATGTTAAGTGAATAATCAAGACTTATGTAAAGTATAGGATGAAGGGTCTAAGAGGAAAAAAGGTTGGTAGTATGATGAATTAAAATAAATTCCATGTGATGCACCAAGGGTTGAAATCCCTATAGCTGTTACAATGAAAAAAGAGGTCATTGATGAAGAGTGTATAGTCAAGGCTCATATAGGGGATGAGCTAGAAGTTTAGATTGATTGAGGCAACAAAGGTACAAATGAAAATGGTTTAGGAAACCCAATAATAATAACCGACATGGAGGATGTGTGGTGATAAGGGAGCACAAATAGTAATCAAGAGAATATTAGTGGAATCACCAATTTTGTTAACGTATAGATTTGTTGGTGCGAACACTAACCAATCTCCCTAGTCCGAATGGTTTGGATCTAGAACAAAGCAAAACAAGAATGAAAACCTTTCCCTAGATCCATCAAATTACTTGAATACAAAGAGTCCGGTCCATACCTTATTTACGAAGGTTGTCCTCATAGCTTGAAGCTTTCACAATCTTGCTTGTTGATGAAGATATTACCTGCAAAAGATTCAAAAGGACAAAGACAAGAGACTACAAGATAACATGATATATCCAAGCAATTGACCAAGGAGAACTACTATAAATTAAATTACACATCATTTATGGGAAAGGAAGACATTGATGTATTAATTAAAATAGAGGAAAGAATTACAACCAATGAAGCCTTGGTGTTGAAGATCCTTTCTAATGGAACCTTGCCTCGATTTACCAATCATGGAAGAATGGATTCCTGGCTCAATTTCTCTAGCATTTGGCTGCCCTCATTTCAAAACCCCCTCTATCCCATGAAGAGGAGCTTCATTTATAGGACAAAAGAGATGAGGAGGAGAGGACAGGATTAAGGGAGAAGGATGAGGTGGGATCCTACTAAGCTGGGAGGTGAGTAAGATCCACCCTAAATGGAAGGGGTAAGCCTCCACAATGGTCTCCTTCGAGAGACTTCCCGAAACTTCTATTTTTCCCTCCATATAGGCATCGACACGCCCTAGACACTAACAACATGTGCCAACGATGCGCTCTGTAGTGGAGCAAGGTGCGTCGATCAAGAAAGATGCGCTTTGATGTAAGGCAAGGTGCGTCAGCTTCTCTAAACAAGGTTTTTGCAGGGAAAAAACCTCATAACTCATCTTCCAAGGAGTTTTGGCCAAGTACCTCGGGGATTTAGGCAAGGAGAAAGTATACATGGTTTGTAATCATGACGAGTACAAAAATTCCGTGTAACAGTTATGGCATTCAAGAGACAAGAAAGAAGATTAAGAATTATGAAGAGATGGATCAAAGAGGAAACAAAGTGAAGGAGTGGTTATGGGAAAGGAAAATTGTTATAGCCGAAGTAGGTATAAATAACATAGTGCATAAAGAAACCAGGGCTCTAGAGTATATGAAATCAATTGTAGGGAACCAAGTACTGGATAATGGGTGCAGAGGTATATACTGGAATACAATTGGTTGACTATCATAATGTAGTAGAATATTTATGACTCTTGAGTGAATGCCTAAATCATGTGTATCATATGTCCATGTTAATGAAATTATATGCTTTTGAATTTGATACCTCTTGTGGTTTTTATTATTTTTGAATGTATGAATGAGAGCAAAGAACTTAGTGTTGTAAAGTATGACAAAACCATATGTTAATAAACACATGTAATAAAAGTGAGCAATGAGAGTAGAGTGTGATAGTTTTGTGTACTATCTCATTACATATCTAGAATGTAACAATCCTCTATACAACAATATATTCATTATGATCTCATAATGCCACTTATGGGAATAGAACCTCGGTGAAGATGATAATACTCCATTATCAGGTATCTTGCTCTTTCTTATAAATGAGGTTAAACTTGATACAAATCCAGATCAAATGCAAACATGATTAGCTAAAGTAGTTGTGACTTGATCACCCTAATCACATCAACATATCAAGGAAATACTAAGTCAACCATAAGCAAACTATTGGTGCCCAAGTTTTGATTAGTTACTGCGCGCTGAACCAGTCGAAGTTAGAATCAGTTACAACTAAATAGAAAACAGTTAGCAGTTGCATGCTGGTAGCAACTTCTAGTTTTGGGAACCTTAGCCTGTATAAGGATCAATTCTATAAAGGGTTGGGGTGTGGTTGGGGTTCAATCAGTTAGAGTATATAGTGGGATTCTAATTCTATTATTTTGTAATGTGACTAGTGTTTTTGTTATTCTGAGATGTATTGTTGTCTGGTTTTGTTAATGATACACTGTTGCGATAATGCTGAAAAGTTTGATGTAATATTGCTATCATGAAGATCTGACTTATGCAGAAGTTTAAGCTATTGAGCTGAGTTTTGTAGAAGTGTATAGTGATAGCATATTTTTTCCAATTAATAGAATGAAGTTCCTATTTCCTTATGTGTTTTACGCAATGTATGTATGAGTAATTGGTATGAATTGTCTGTTAATTACTTCAGTGCGGGTTAATATGATGCATCGTTGAGGTAGAATCACTAATATGTTGAGGAAAGAGAAGGAATTCCTCCCTGTACACCCCTGATTCAGGTCTCCGTATGTCCTATATCCATCTCAAGCGAGACTTTACTCTACTCGCAGAGTATCAAAAGATGTCGATTACTATGGGGTTTTTGTTGGTCACATAAGTCGAAACTTGGGTTTGACAAAATGCAACCAACAATGCTTCCATTGTCGGGACCTGACATGGATTGTGTTAGGAGGATGAAGTGATAAGTTGGAATCCTACCAAAGATGAGATTGAACAATCGCTGGAAATTAGGGAGGACGAATTCGCACAGAAATAGACTAGAGAATTGTGGATCTTGCCTCAATACTGGAAAGAAGGTACATTTACTCTGATTTGTATGAAATTTTCTTCTATGAGTTTCCTATTTGCTATATGAATGGGTAAAGAGGTAGTATTATATAAATAATACCTGGAGCACACCGTGGCCAGTAGTCTGGACCGAGGAAAAGGTTCAAGAACTAAAATAGTTGGACAATACCTCGTCTAGAGTGGTGGATTTATGGTTCTTGCACGTGAAAGAAGGATATATCATATAATTTGCTACAGGGTTGAGTGGATCATATAGCCGCGCAGAATAAATATTCAAAGAAGGTCCAAGGAAAAGGTTCTTGAAGTTTATTCCATTGTGGATAAAGATGTTGATTGTGGAGAAGGAGCTAATGTCAATGTGTCTTGAAAGTATGGTAGTGTAAGCCATGCACTGCGGGGGTGGGGTATGAAGAGGTGGGAGAACTGTTAGGTGCAGTGATGGATCCAAAAGAGAAAAGTATCTAAAGGGAGAAAATACATGAAAGGTGAGCTGAGATAAGACAAGCAGTCAAAATAAATAAACAATAAAAGCAATTGAAGGGGGAAGATATGTCAGATCAAAGAGGAAAGAAGAATGCCATAAATGGGACCGCGCGAAGAGAATGTGTAGAAGGTTCCTCTATTCCATAATGGTGTGCATAGTCTGGGCAAGAAGAATGCTCGAAGGATGAGAGACCTCTAGTCTAGTCTTGAGAGGTACCAGAGCTCTCTGCATGCACCATTCCACGAGGTATAAGACTAATGTTGTTATTTTGCATGCAGAGAGCTTTGGTACCTCCATTAGTCTGTACTCCCTCTTCTTGCACATTTTCTTGATTCTTTCTTTCTTCTAGCCTCAAGGGTGTGATATCATTGTTCTTGTTGGGGATCTTAGTAGAAGTACCAGAGCTCTCTGCATGCAACATTCCGCGAGTTTTGCAAGTCATTTGGCCATGACGTGAACAACTGTCATGCTCTAAAATTGATGAAAGATAATATAGTGGATGCCTACTGGGTTCAAGGTACATAAGATAATAGACCACCTGACCTGGGAGGACAATAGGGACCAGAGCATGGTGGGTTCCGAGCTTGTAGAAGAGGCTACAATGGCGGTGGAAGGCATGTGATTTGCTTCAATTGCAGAGAACTGGGCCACTTGGAGAGATATTTTACTAAGCCTCATGCTTTGTGCGCATATTGTCATAGCAAAAAACACGCGATAGAGGAGTGCCAAGACCTGGTTAAGAAGTTGGAAGAGAAAAAAGGTCGCTCCAACCTTGTGATAGTTGAACCAAGGAAAGAGAACAATGGGAAGGGTCTGATGCAAGTCAACATAGTAAGCAAAGCAGGTGCTTAGATAGGTGAATATATTCTTGGAGATTATAGTGTTGGAATACTGTTGGAGTTAAAGGTAAAGAAAGCCTTGCAGCCTCTACCCAAGTTTCAAGCAAAGGACCAATTACAGATCTTGCGTGAGGCGCAGAGAGCAGTCGAGGAAGTTGTGCAACAAGAAGATGAACTATGCAGATTGTGTGAAGAAGAGGATCGCAGAAGGATACTGTGCAAGGAAGAATTACTATGCGACATGTGCAATGAACAGTTAAGGCGTATTGTGCAATGTGAAGCTATATAGCATAAAGAAGAATAACTCAAGGAATGTACAAAAGTTGCTAGGAAGATCTAGTAAGTACTTTCCTATGAAGTTGTATACATATATTGAATGATCCTCATCCTGTCAATAAAATAACGAGTATGCTTGTAAATTTACTAATGTTTGATGAAGTCGAAGAACCTCTTTCCATGCCACTTCCCGAGAGGAATGCATGCAGAGTGGGTAAGAGACAAAGAACCAGGAAGGAATTCATGTTGTCCCTTGAATTGGGGGATTTTAGATGAGAGATGTTATAATTGACTTGGGCTCAGATGTAAACATTCTTCCTAAGAAGACTTGGGATTTGATGGGAAAGCCAAAGATGGTATGGTATCCCATACAACTCAGATTACCTAACCAGTACAAAGTGTTTCCCATTGGAAGGTTAACTGATGCGGGAGTAAAAATTGATGGAGTAAAGATAATGGTGGAGTTTGAAATGATTGAAATATTGGAGGATACTAATCCCTACCCAATTTGTTGGGGATAGATTGGGCATTTGATAACAATGCGATTCTGAACCTGAAGTAGAGACGCATGTCCTTTGAATACGAGGAACTACGCATGGTAGCTCCGTTGGATGCCACAGAAGGAGAAAGATATACATAGCCGGTTTAGGACGACATTGGCAGTGTGGAAATAGAAAATATATACAATAATAATGCTAGAAAGGAAGAGTATATAAACCCCACAGCGGATGGGAGATTAATTGGTGTAGTGTCCATTCATATGATACATATTCAAAAGATGCGATGGACCGATAATAGAACCAGTTGTATGAAGTATCCATAAGGAGATGTGCACGCATTATCAAATCAGTGTGTTGGATTGGGTCATAACTGCGCAATCCAATGGTGTTCGATGTAATAGAGAAAGTAGATGCTTTCCTTGAACAAATGCAAGCTCGAGTTTCGGAGGATCGACGAGTAGACGTACTAGATGTTGTCACCCGAGGAATGCCTACATGATG
This sequence comes from Larix kaempferi, assembly GCA_027924585.1. Classification (NCBI taxonomy): domain Eukaryota; kingdom Viridiplantae; phylum Streptophyta; class Pinopsida; order Pinales; family Pinaceae; genus Larix; species Larix kaempferi. The sequence continues at coordinate 6,231,583 of BSBM01000569.1, forward strand.
GTGGAAAACACACAAAGAGGAGTTGAACAATTGGGAGGTCATGCAGACATATCTTAAGGAGAGGTTCCAACCTGTTATAGACTTGGAGCTTCTAAATAGATTCAAGGGAACTTAAGGAACTGGGAATCCCATTGAACACCTTGAATTCTGTCAGCAAAGATTGGAGATGAAGAGTGTACCACACAGTCAATGGGTACATAGATTCTACCATACATTGGATGCTATACCCAGAAGTTGACATGTTTAGTAGGAGAGGAGAAGGAAGACAAAAGATTGGGATAAAGTGTCTACCGAATTCACTGCCACATTTTAGTTCAGTACTAGAGATCTGAACATGGCCAAAGTTCTCCATATGATCAAGCAGGTTATCTTTGGAGAAAGACCACATCATGATCTAAACGCAAAGGATCATCTACGTTTATCATCAGGCTTGGAAAGGCTAAACAAACCTATATACTATTGGAAAGTTGATAGTAAAGAGCTTGGTGAAGAGGAGGATCTACGTAGCATACAAATTAAAGAAACTGTAGGCGAATGCGTGGTGCAGGATGGGCCATCTTCTAGCAATGCACTAGAATTGCGAGAGTCCCTTAAGGAAAAGAAACATAAAATTGGCACTAAAGAGGATCCCAATATGGCCATAATAGAAGACTACTGGGACAATAAGACAATCACCCAAATAGTTGACTTGTTGAAATAATACGAAGATCTTTTTTCGTGTAGCTTCTCAGAGATGAAGGGGACTGTAGGAGCGCTTGGGGAAATGAAAAATGAGCTAAAGTAGGGGGAAAAGCTAGTCAATAAAAGGCCATACAAATTGAACCTTCGGTACAAGGAGAAAGTGCACAAAGAGCTAGACTACATGTTGGATGCAGGGATTATCTTCCCACTGGAGGAATCAGAGTGGATCAGTCCAATGGTGGTCCAAGACAAGAAGATGGAAGAAATCCACATCTGTGTGGATACACGCAACTTAAATACTACATGCATACATGACCCATTCCCTACACCTTTCATTGATGAAGTACTAGAGAACGTAGGGGGTCGAGAATCCTATTCATTCACTGATGGATTCACTAGCTACCATCAGGTGTGTATATCTGAGGAGGATCACACAAAAACCACTTTTAAAACTGAGTGGGGATCGTTTTCCTATAACGTGATGCCCTTTGGATTGAAGAACATGCCAACTATGTTATCTAGGATAGTGGTGGACGAATTTAAAGAGTTCATTGATAAGTTTTTGGAAGTCTACCTGGATGACTGGACAATGTTTAGTCTATTGAAAGTTCACCTACAGGTCTTGCACCTCATGCTAGATCGCTGCAGGCATATGCATATTTCATTAAATTTGAAGAAGTGCATTTTCTATACACCATTTGGTATATTGCTAGGGCATGTTGTGTCCAAGGAAGAATTATTAGTTGAACTTGCTAAGATTGTAGTCATAGTCAATCTATTGGCCCCAACACATGTGAAAGGATTGCGCGCAACATTGGGACATACTAGTTACTACCGAAAGTTTATAAGAAATTATGCCAATATAACAATGCATTTGGAGGAGTTGTTGAGAAAAGAATTTAAGTCTGAATGGACACTAGAGTGCCAAAAGGCACTGAATACTTTGAAGAGAGACTCGTGATTGCGCCAATTCTCATATTTCTAGATTGGACACGCATATTCCATGTGCATGTAGATGCGTCATCAGTCGCGCTGGGAGTAGTTTTATCCTATCCAGGGGAAGGGACATTGATCATCCCATTTCCTTTGCAAGCAGAAAATTATCTATTGCAGAGAAGAATTATACCATGAGAAAGCATGAAGGATTGGTGATGGTATATGCACTACAAAAGTATCGACACTACTTGTTGGGGAGTGCATTTAAGTTTTTCACAAACCATTTTGCATTAAGGTACTTGGTCAACAAGCTAGTGTTGGGGGGTATCATTTGTCAATGGCTTCTCATGTTTTAAGAGTTCGAATTTGAAGTTGTTGTCAAGCCAAGAAAGCACAATGTTGGTCCCGATCACTTGTTAAGACTTGAATCGGGAGAGGAAGGAGGTAGTTTGGATGATGACTTACTAGACGCACAGTTGTTTTGCGTGGAGGCTGTACCAGACCAGTTTAATGAGATAGTAGCATATTTTTGGCTTCAGGGTTGTGCACTGGCGGAATACACAATTGCACAGTGCAGACAAATAGTGATGTGCAATGCATATTTCCAGTTGATAGCAGGACAACTCCACAAGCTGGGAGCTAATGGAATATTGCACAGATGTGTGATGGAACATGAAAGGCCACTTGTTCTTAGGGAAGCACATGAAGGCATAACTGGAGGACATTATGTAGGGAAGGCTACTGCGCATAAGGTGATATGCATATGGCTATGGTGTCTTTCCTTGTTCCAAGAAGCTAAGATGTATTGCAAATAGTGTGATGTTTTCCAGCGAGTGGGAAAGTCGTCACGCCGGGATGAGATGCCTCTCTTCCCTGTCACTCCACTTGAGCCATTCAAGAAATGGGTTATTCATTTCGTGGGTTAGATCAACCCACTAGCACGTAGAATCAACGCTAGATACATCATCACTGCAACAGAGTACTTGACAATATGGTCAGAGGCTGTTCCAATGAAGGGTTGTACTGCAGAGACAGTCACATAGTTCATATTCGAGCATATCATCACTAGATTTGGTTGCTTGAACGTGCTGATGAGCGATCAGGGAGCTCATTTCCTGAACTTGACCATTTGTGCATTAACATAAGAGTTCATGATACACCATCATAAAAGTACTCTGTCCATAGGCCAATGGTACAATGGAAGCATTCAATAAGATTATAGAAAATGTGATTACAAAGGTCTGTAATGTCCAACATGACGATTGGGACTAGCGTATTCTAGTAGTGTCGTGGGCATATAGGACACATCCAAGAGGCTCCCGAAGCATACCCATTCAGACTGGTCTATGGGAAGGAAGCAATCATGCCGCTAGAGTTCATTGTACCTAGTATGTGCATAACTTTAGCCACAAAGATGATGGATGATGAATCACTTGCGCGCATATTGAAAGATCTAATGGCACTGGAAGACGATTGGTTCATGGAAGGGTTCAATCATGTCATTGAGAAGTAGCGACATAAATCCTGGCATGACAAGAACATTAAGAGTAAAACCCTGGAACCTGGCGTGTTAGTGCTAATGTATGACAACAAGTTTTAAAGAATCCAGGGAAGTTCCGGATGAGATGGTTGGGCCCATTTAGAATCTTGTTTATCATTGAAGTAGGTGTAGTGAAGCTATCCACCTTAGAAGGAGAGACAATGAAAGGCCTCATTAATGGAAATCGCCTAGAACCCTACTATGGCCCACAGGGGAAAAACACATGCAAGTTGAATATACAGTTAAAAAAAGTAATATCTTTTTCAATTTCCAGTTACATTCTGGTCATGAGTTAAGTCCTGTGTCATAACATGCCTATCATTAGTTAACACCACCTAGTTAGTCGACACCCATTAGTTCGCATCCATAGCTAATTAGATGACACAGTTGTAAGTTTGTCATTCATAAAAGCAGTTTGAATAGGTTGGAGTCTAGAGGTCAGTGCCAATCATGAAGGGAGATAAAGGCACAAAGTCATAACAGTCAAGTCACGAATAATTCCGTCTAAGAATATCTAGCACATAAAGTTAAGAAGTACTAGTTGGGAGGAGTGTTAGTCCTAGGTATCGCTGTTAAGAGTTAGCATCGCCACCATAGTAGAGGGTGCAAGGTCATAGTTAATACAAAAGCACAACAAGCTCACAAGGAAAGTGCATGCTAGCTGTTAGATGTAATATGTTAGAGAGCCATTTATTTCCCAATTGGGTCAATTTAATGAGTCGAGTGGGCATGTGAGATTCAAAATTTGAAAACAAAGCAGACATGATAAATGGAATTAGCTTTCCACGTTTGATCAAAGGTATGTAATCATCGTGGCCGATGAATGCGGAGTTGATTCAATCAATCATTCATGATAGCAGGGATGGATTGCATCAAGCAGAGGTAGATTTTCTAGATTTTCAAGTACACAATGGAATTTATGACAAGAGATGTTGTCAGAATGTTGCATTGGGTTTAAAGGAAGGAGCACTTGTACAAGGAGAGCCATCTGAACCTTGGGGTAGACATAGAGTAGAGAAGGGTACTGAACTGAAACCAAAGAGAGTGTCGAGCTTAGAACAGATAGAGAGTTGAGCTACGCGCAAAGAGAGTACCGAGATCAAGCATGAGAATTATAGAGTTGAGTGGGAAAAGGGCCACAGAGCCAAGGGGAAAAGAGTTGCAGAGACAAGTTGGGAGGAACCGCTAGAGGAAGGAGGCATGTTGACCCCCAGTGCACCCAAGCAGAGAACCAAAACAAGGCAATAAAACCAACAGACATGCCCGTCATCGAGATGGAAACCTGCATAGAGATCAAGGGGCAGCTGCTGGGTAATATACTGGTGATGACCTTCAACGAATTTAACTTGTAGGATGAAAATGAATTCCTGATCCTGTGCTTATTAGAGTATGTAGTTATTCGACAGGATATGGATGGCTCGGAGGAATACATAGCAAAGAAGTGGGCAAGGAAATTATTCCACTATAGGATAATGACACTACTAGAAGTGCCATACTTTGGGCACCTAGTAAGCATTGTAAGATGCATATGAGTTTTACTGAGCAGATTCCATGGAGGTTGCTTGTGGTTGGATTAGTCATATGCAATTGATGAGGCCTTAATATGACAGGTAAGTGGCTTACCAAATGAAGGAGAGGATCTATGGGTAGCCATCAAAGTGCGTAACCTACAGGCAGCATAAGCATACCAAAAATATGGTACCCACATAGGAACCAGAGGTGTATTCATATCCACCATCAAGGTGCATGACATTAAATTTGCTATGCAGATGCTAACTAGAAAGGTGGTGTGCAAGTGTCGCAAGGATGAGTGTCCAGTGGGAGTTTAATTTGTTGCGGAAATGTGTACCCAAGGTATCAAAATGAATTGGGGTAAGATACCTTTTGTAGGAGTTTATTAAAGAATTCAGGGAGGCACAGATACCAAGAAACAAATTTCATTTTAGTTTGGTTCTGCTTATCAGTGGCATGATTGTCTAGAAATCACCAGAATGGCCCTAATTTGAAACAAAACTTGCCGAGGACTTCCTAGTGCCAAGATTCACTATGTAGCATACCACTGATGATAAGAAGAAGCAAAACTCCATCGTGATTACATTTCAAAACTGGTATGCGCACATGATTCAGGTCATTGTTGAATCATACATGATTCCTGCATACGTGATAGACAAGTATGAGTCTGCGATATGTTTTGTCGTGGATGTGCACAATGTGTTCATATCACCGCATAGGAATCCTGACCATTGCACATAGATTATGTCTTTTTGTATCACAGAAGAAGGCATCAAAGAACATATGGAAGATTGACCATTGAAATACCAACTTCATCCAGACTCTGATGTGGAAATGCTAGATACCCCCAAGGGGGAGAAGAAGAAGAAAAAGACCGTGTTGAAAGGAACTTCGGTGCATGTCTCACCTAGATTGCAAGAGAAAAGGAAGAAGACAAAACAAGAAGGAGATTCAAGAAATGTTAGGCTCCAGAGCAAGAAGCAACGTCGCAAACTCATTTTAATCGCTAAGACCGAGGAGGAAGAAGAACAAGAGGAAAACCTGTAGCACATGATGCAGGAACAACAAGAGTTGCGTTAGGAACATATGCCTAACTGAGATAGGTCTCCTGATCACATCGCCTCTCCAAAGGGCTTAACAGAGCAGCTGCGCTTTATTGAGAAGAAAGGGGAGTATAAACAAGAATTAGCGCTTCAAAGAATAATGAGCAACATTGAAGTCAACCTTGATTCGTAGCAGGTGATACAGTTGAATTTCGCAAAGCAACTCATGAGGTTGAAGAGTAGATTGCGATTGGCCAATCCAAGCTTTGGAAGTTCCAGTATGGAAATTGAATAGACTACGTGAAAATTGGCGCAGGACACTCAACAACACAAGATGCCCAGTGCTGAACAAGAGTGATGCACATTGACCCTCGATTTGTATTAGTTAGGGAAGAAAAAGCTTCCATGTCGATAACACCAAGTTTTACAGGCTTTCAGGTAAATTTGATGCAAGTTCCATTTCAACAATTGCAGGAGTACATGTTTAGCCTGACGCAGGAAATGGGAGCCCCCCAACTTGAATTGAGTCTAACATATAGTGGGTTACATCAGACACATGCATAATAAGTGGTGACACATACAACCCTCTCATCGACAGTAAAGAACCTGTATCTCACTGCGCAAGAGGAAGCACAAGCTACAACTGTCATGCCAGAATCTGCTAAGGATAAGTGTTGTAGCATCCCCTTCCATCTAGTCCGATGCCAGGAAGGAAACGTGACCAATATACCGGGCTTATTGACAATCTCAGCCCCATTCATTACTAAGAAATGCATGGATAATTAAAACTTCTGTGTGCAATTCATACTCAATATAAACACAGTGGAATTAATCAAATTTGCATACACACAAACAGTAATGCATCAACATATTTAACTCAAGTAGATGGCGAATCAACAGACAACGAATCAATCCCATTCTTAGGCTATGCACAAGCTTCATATCAACCATATTAAGATATTCATTTCATCTCATTTAGCATGAACAGTTAACATTCAGGATTAACACATTGATGAACACATAATGCAAATAAATTAATCCACAAAGAATACTTATCTTGAAATGCAAACGTCCAAAAAAATGGCTACGTGAGAGAAACATTCCACCCAACCATAGATCTCTGTCTAGCCTATATTCTTTCAGCTGAGAGATCACCCCCGAGCTGGGCTGTGTATCCACTAAGGAGGAACTAGACAGGCTCACTCACAGCCATGGATTCACTCAAACGGTCATGCTAAGTCAACACACAGCTGGGTTTATCAAGCATGCAATAAGGAAATGATGAGGATGCTAAGCCGGTGAGCTCAACCATAGAGCTACAGACATCAAGCTAAATTCAAGCAATCCCATCCTTTGTTCAAACATCCACACTTGGATTTCTCACCATTCTGGCAACAAATAACTCAATCCCGTCACTGGGTTTTTGGGCTATCAAAACTGGGTTTTCCAATGGATTTTAGGGTAGCTAATGCTCCCAAATTCACCCCAAGTTTCATACCTATGGATCCCCCATTGGATTTCACTATCCAATACCAATTCTGGGCGTTTATGGCTCTTCAAAACGTGGGTTCTTTCACAGTTGCGATTTCTGTTTTTTCTCCCTACTAGGAATTCGTTTTGGATGAAAATTGATGTTGGGTCCTTCCACCATGGAATGGGAATGAGGAAGAAGCAACTCCCCTGAGGTAGAGTGACTTGTGGCACAAGAAAACAGAGCCCATACTTTGCCATACGAATGTCTAGGCTTCCCATGCTCCATTGAAGCCATGGACTGAATTCCTCAACCACTTCCTTACAACATAATTAAATGTCAGCAAGGAAAGTCAAATGGGTTCTCAAGGTGACATATGGCAGCCTATGGTTCAATCCCACAACCCCCTCACCACTCCGTAGTGGATACACATGGCCCCTTCTCATTCGTTGCCTCCATAGCCAGTTTTGGTATTTTATTGCATGATGTTTATTTACATCATTTTTACAATGTTTCATGGCTAAATAGCACAACTTACAACATAATTAAATGTTAGCAAGGAAAGTCAAATGGGTTCTCAAGGTGACATATGGCAGCCTATGGTTTAATCCCACAGCCCCCTCACCACTCCCTAATGGATACACATGGCCCCTTCTCATTCGTTGCCTCCATAGCCAGTTTTGGTATTTTATTGCATGATGTTTATTTACATCATTTTTACAATGTTCCATGGCTAAATAGCACATGGGTAACATAATGTCTAGTACTTGCCTTTAAATAAAATTCGAGCTTCCACTAGCGGGGCCTTGGCCTTGAGCTTTACGCTAGGAAAACATACATCACATGTATACAATATTTACATTAAAAGCTAATATATCCTAAGGGTCAAAATGGGGTATTACAAGTGTGAAGAAGTTAGGACATTGGTCACAGGACTGCACGCCCAAAACCACATTTTGAAAGAACATTTGGACGACAAGGAGACTCCAGAGGATGTCAAGCTAAAGGAAAAGATTGCGCAGGTGGAAGGCACCTTCTAGAGGGCCAAGGACCAAGTACAAGACATGGCGAAGTTGGTTAACACCAGCTTCAACTTATGAAATTACTTGCAAGAGCTGCTAGAGGTCACTTAGAAGGATGATCATATTAGATTGCTAGAAGAACAAGTTAAGACGAAAAAGAAATCAGTTAGTATCCTACTGACTACAGAGCGCATGGAATACATGAAAGACATTTCAACTCAAGCAGATAGCTATAAGCCGCACCAAGCAACAACAGATCACTACGCAGGTTATAGACCTCTAGGATAAATATGGTGTGTAGTACCAAAACGTCATTGAGGTGCATGAAAATTCATAGAAGGTTGTCAAGATGGGAGAGTTCACACGCCCGCAGCCACAATCTACAACATTAGAGCAGACTACCCAGTTCAATGCTGATTTTGAACAATTAATGGAGGCACTAGAATAGCTCGAGGTGCATGTGTATGGATTCATTGCATAGATCAAAACAGTACTGCCTTCAGTCCAATAGGCGATCTTTAAGGATTGACAAGTGGCTCGGGACGTGCCACATCTTAGTGTTAGAGGCCTATTGGGTCCCAAGTTTTGATTAGTTACTGCGCGTCGAACTAATCAAAGTCAGAATCAGTTGCACTTAAACATAAAATAGTTAGCACCTTTGTGCCAATAACAACTTATAGTTTTGGGAACCTTAGACTATATAAGGCTTATTTTTCAAAGGTTTGGGGTTCAGTCAGTTAGAGTTTGTAGTGAGATTCTAGTGCTATTATTCTGTAATGTGACTCCTGTTTTTGTTATTCTGATATGTATTGTTGTCTGGTTCTATTAATGATAAAACCTTGCGCTGATGCTGAAAAGTTTGTTGTAATATTTCTATCATGAAGATCTGACTTATGCAAAAGTTTAAGATGTTGAGCTGAGTTTTGTAGAAGTGTATAGTGATACCATATTTTTTCCAATTAATAGAATGAAGTTCCCGTTTCCTTATGTGTTCTGCGCAATGTATGTATGAGTAATTAGTATGAATTATCTGTTAATTACTTTTGTGTGGGTGAATATGATGCATGGTGAGGTAGAATTGCTAATATGTTGAGGAAAGAGAAGCCAATCCTCCCTACGCAGCCCTGATTCAGGTCTTTGTATGTCACTATACACTGGTGCTGCTTGAACAAATCCATCCAAGCATCACTTAACTAAGCATCCAATTTGCAAGCACGATTAAGAGAAACTGGTGCTACTTGAAAAAATCCATCCAACCATCCAATTCATCATGAGGTTGGAATTGTTCGCAGTAAATCCTCTACTTCATAAAATTACAAATCAATGAAGAAATATTGAAATGCGTCGACATGATTAAAGAGAACTGTACACCAAGGTAATATTATTTATAAGTTTTAGATAGTTTATATTCCAAATGAACCTATCTCTTAATGATAATCCATGCGAGGGATCAAAATGTCAAGATGTAAAAACATAATGCCGATTCCTACTCCTATTTAATCATTCTCCTCTGCGTAAGAAATAACTTACCATATAATTTCAATGGTTTAGACATTGGCTTTGGTTGTATGAAAAACTAAAGGGGAGTGTTAGAGATTATTTCTAAAGGTGGTTCTTTAAACTTGGGAGGTTGATTTTGGTAAAATAAGTATTAGTGCGGATGCCTCTATACGAGTTATCCATAACCCATTTTCCCAAATAAATTTTGGAAAAGACAAGGAAAAAAAATACTTTAGCTTCCTATAGGCAAAAGAGAGAAGGAAGGTATCTGTTTGGTGAAATGGAAGGAATTTGTCAACTTGAAAGATTATGGGTAGGGACTCAAGAACATACATTTGTTCATGCCTTAGCAATAAAGAGTTTGTGAAGATTGATGCATAGTGAAGGTTTATGGTGAAAATTAATGAAGGATAAATACATAGATCTAGGGTCGATGGAGGAATGGATTAAAAGGGAAGTGAAATTACATGGAGGGGATTCATATTTTTGGAAATAATTAGTATAATTGTTCCATTTGATACTAACATGGATAACTTGGAAGGTAAGGAAAAGAAACAAAGTCAAAGTTGTGGAGAATCCTTAGTTGCAATGCTTAGAAAATGACATATTATATGAGTATTGAGTCAATGTTCTTTAGAATAAGAAGATATGTTGTCATGGCTGAAGTACTTGATCAATAATAAAATATCATTTGGGATCAAGTCTTCACATTTTATCTTTAACTAGGTATTCATGGAGTACTAGCAAAATATTGGAAGCAATATCTAAATAAGCTTAAACAAAGTGGTCCATTTTTTTTTAGTTGAGGATTTCTATTAGGGGAGCTTAATTATGTGATTATGTGTTAAGGGATAGAGATAAATTAAGTAACATACACAAATTGATTCACATAAAGTTCAATATGAGGGGATGAAGAAGCTACATTTCTTTATTGCATCATACGATATTTGGTACATAATAATAAATTTGATTACAATGATGCTAAAATTTCTCTAAAACTTTCACTTTGAATTGAACAACCAATAGGTAAAGATAACGTTGTTAGTGATGACTTAGAGATAATCACGAGTTCCTCTCCTTCTTTTTCAAATAATTGGGATCTATGAGATTGGTGTTCCCCAAATTTTTCCTTTTGAATGAAAACGGTATATGGCATCTATTAGAGGTAAAACTCTTCCCTCTCTTGGCTTTGAGGAAGAGCCATCTTAAAATTGTGTGTGTCCTTAATTTCTTTTGATATTTCCATTAAATCAAATTGTCATTGTAGCTTTGAAATATATGTTTTAAAGAGGAAAAAGAGATTCAATATAAACCGAATCCATATTTACATAAAGTCCTTATCCATTGAAAATGTTTGTCCTACACTATTTGGAATATCATATTCAACTAGAACATGTGCTAGATTTAAGTAATTTAACAAATATCTATAAACTCATGATAGGTTGGAAGTTTCATAAATCACTACTAAAGTTGGGGTCAAAATTCGACTTTCAGTATTGACGTTGCTTGAAAAAATATATTTCAATGTCGAATGTTAAGGGAACTTGATGAAAAATGGTGAAAAAAATCACAAATTTGACTTCTACCATCACTTAAGCGACGTTGGGATCTTAATGTAGAAGCAACGTGGCCTAAGCCATGCTCTGGAGCATACTCTCTTAAGCTACGTTCCTTAACGTAGCTTAAGCTACGCTTGAGGGTGTGGCTTAAGCCATATTGAAGGAACCTAGCTTAAGCTACGCTTCAGAGCGTGTCTTGCTACTTCCATTTCTACGAGAGAATATTTTGATAATTGTCTGATTGAGTTTTATTTGGGAATGTTTGAGTGAATAATGGATGATTGTTGGGGTCATCGTGGTTGGAAGTCAGAGCAGCAAGAAGAGCAAAGGCATGGAAGTCCTGGCCATGGTCAGGCAGCTCCTTGGACAGCTTCAGGAGCTCTGGGGATTTTATGGTCAGGCAGCTCCTTGGACAGCTTCAGGAGCTCTGGGGATTTTATAATTTGACTGCCCACACTAAATGGTATATTTCGTTGCTTGTTTGTCCCTCTAAATTTTCACATGTATTATGCGATGCACATGTTCTCCAGTTAAAATCATCCTCTAGCACTGGTTGACTCTGTTGCACAACAATTGGGTTGGATTTAGTTTGCTTATTGGAAACCCATCAGCAGGATTAGGTTCCTCTCATGGATTTGAAGACACTTCTACAGTCTTAGACGAAGATAAGGGTTGTTGAACGTTGGCATGCACCTCAACACCTTTGGCTGTAGGAAGTTCCTCAAAATGGGTGGAAAAACTAGAGATGATTTGGGGTTACTTCCCCAATGGTATAAAAGGTCCACAATCAATACAATAGTCCACACACTCAAGGGTTTTAGAGGGCTCCCCACCATCATCAAGATTACCTCCTGCACAATGTTACTAGAGCCAAAACCTGAAATTGAATCATACAACTAAACAACCTCCATGGGATCTTCATTCTGCACTTCCCTATCTATCGAGAAGGGCCAAGTGTGAAGAGCCTGACTTCCATTGAGAGAACGAAACACAAACCACTTAAGGTCTTTTTAGAGGCTGTGGTGTCTCTGAGATCACCCCCTTTTTGCTTTGTATCTATTTCATTAGTGCCTTTGTCGTGTGTACCTCCTCTGGCGCTTTTGGGTCATCATTCTACTACTCTATTCTGGTGTCTTTAGTTTCTGGCTCGATTCCTTTGGCATTGGATTCTGTTTGCTCTTTACCAACGGTGGAAGATTTCCCTTTAACTATTGGGACTACGTCTAGTTAAGATTCGAGAGCATGTTCCTTTTTGGGAATGCCATTCTTATGTGCTAAGACTTCCTCAAGGTCCAGGGATTTCCTATCCATCTCCTCCTTTGGGTATTTATCGTGGAAATGAGGCCAAGTTAGGCCTTGCATATCAAAATGCTTTGATACCTTATTGAAAAGGTCATGTATTTGAAAATCCCTTATTTATGATCTGTAGTACTCAATTTCGTGGGCCTCTATTTGAGCATGAACACAATTCGAGAAACTGTATAATCCAATGGTGATGGGGTGTGCAATTACCATTTTTCTGAACTAGTACTACTAGTCACCTATGGGCTCCATTAATTTTATGAATTCCTTGGAAAACCTTGGGCAAGACCTTCTGAATATAATTTCATACAAGACGCAAAATGTTGTTGCTGCATATGGATTCATATTTCGATGTGTACTTATCACTCCACAAATCTTCACAACATACTTGAACAAGGTGTGTTTGGATGGGTTCCACAACAAACCCATTCCTGGGAAAGCGTTGGGCATACAGACTATATCCATCATTTATGATGCCAGACTATATCCATCATTTATGATGCCATGTATAATTATGGCAGTTGATTAGCAAGAGTTTATGAACCTTTCGAATCACTGAGACTAGTTTGCTTGAGATTATGTCATCCAATTAAATATCAATCATTCGTACAATGTCTAGTACATAAGAGGCACCTAGTATTGGTTTAGATGCATGCAATCTTTTTTTCCATATAACCTGCTCATCAACATTGCCATGTTATCAGAGGCTTCAAATGGATGGACGAGTATGTTATCCTTGGATGCCTATGAAAATTTCTGCCACCATGCCACTAGTGTTTTTTTTTTTTTTTGTGTACTAGGGGAATCGGCAACTGGAGTTGGGCTGGTACTCGCGTGACACGGGGTCCAGGGAACCAATCTTGCTACCACTATATCCCTAGGTGCATCCACAGGGCCCGAACCATGGCACACGGGTAAGATTGGGGGGATTCGAACACGTGACCTTCCATTTACAACCGATTACAACTTCTCATCTTTACCACTTGAGCTGCCCCCCACGGGCCGCCATGCCACTAGTGTTGTATGACTTCATCTAGATCATTATGTTCCACAAATTGCTCTATCCATTCCCAGTCTAACAATATATGAGGATTGTGGAATTTATAATTTGTGGCAATGGAATTGGGTGCAAATAAGGTAATGAGTTTTAAACTGCCCGAGTAAATTTCCTATCTTGAATATTGATGATCAAACAGTGATCAAATGACGAATAGAAAGAGATAGAAGATTGAACATTCTACCTTTTGGCAACTGCCATGCTTACTGTCGAATCAAATTTCAATGCAGTTTCCTCCTATTACTCCAACAAATGAAATGTGTATATCAGAAGAAGGTAATTTGGAAAGATTTTGATGCTTTCACACTTTCTCCCCAAACCTTCATAAACCAATCTCTATAGGCTATAAAAATGCTGCCTGTTGTGGCCTCTATTGCTTCTCTATGACTGTTTGGATACAAGAAACATTTGTTTAAGTTTGTTATCATATCCAAGGATTCTCCTCCTGTTCTTTCTTTTCTCATAACTTTTGATAAAATCCTTTGTGTAAATCTTGGGGTTTGCAACCCATTTGTGCTTCTTGTATCTCTGGTGTCTAATACAGTCCTCTACACAGAGATTAGGGATGGATGAAAGCGCCCACATTGATAACTACTACATAATTATTTTATGAAGTAATAACATGCTAATCCAAATATGACTCAAGCCTATTTATGTACGTTTCACTTATAAAACAAAGACAATTATTATGATTGTGCCTCCTTCCTTCCTCCACGCATACAACCCAACTCACATATGTGCTCTATGCATGAGCACACAACAACTAGCACTCTCCTCATTCCAACACAAAGTGTTTCCTCCTTTATAAAAGGATGCCAAACAAGTGAATGGACTGCATTTTGTCACATCTGTTTTAAAATACTTGATTTTAAGAGAAGAAAACTTTAAACAACAATACCCTCTAGATAGCCTATGCCACTATAGCCTCCTAGAAGGTTCTGTTCACTAGGACATCTGTAGGTGGATTTGGTTCATTATCCTCTTGCAATGATGGTAGTTGTCATTCCTTAGACGCTCCAACAAGAAAATAACCAAAAAAATAATATATGGATTTTAGATATAGGCATTCAGTTTACTGTTTCTTGAGAGATCAATCATATATGTTATGATTGGCCCCATGAGATCTCTCCCATACTGATTAGTGGCATCAAGTACACCCATATTTGCACAAGCCATTAATCTTGGTATTGGATGAAGCAATGTATATGCGGATCCATGTTTCAAGGTTCTCTGGATTTCATTCAAAACCACCAAGTCTTGGACCGAGAAAGTTGAACCCCAAAACTTCTCGGAACTTCCTTGGAATTAAGATTACCATTAGTTTTTTTTTGGACAAATCACATATCTTTCAAGTTTTCCTCTCTGCGTATCTCTCCTCTCTGCGTATCTCTGCAAGAAGACATGAATTTGTATTGTAATTATAGTTTGGGTAGAACTTCTAATAGTGGTGCAGTATTGCATCTCAACTGTTTGTCAATCATTGCTATTCTTTGCTCATTGCCTTCAAATTATTTATTTTTGGTAGGAAAAAGCTTGAAACACTAGCCCTTATGTCATCAAAATTCACATAGAATTTGCACCTAGCCTTTCCCACTTGCTCTGTAGCATGGGCTCATATTAACATAGGGTAGCATGTCCAATGGGGTTTGAACAATAGTAGCATAATTCAACCGTATTGGTACTTTGTGTACGGAAATTTGGAATAAATTCAGATTCGTCGAATATTTGGTGTAGGTGTAATACGGATACGGATTCTTAGTGGAGAATGAAATTTTGAAAACCAATTTAAAGAAAGAAAAAAAAAACATTAATTATTTAAACACTATAAAACAAAAATACCATTCAATTTCATGTTTTCTTATTAAAATAACTATAAATAAGTAGTTGCCGTCTCTCACACTTCATATTGGAGGTTGTAGAGATTTTATATTTTTGTTTTTTAAATATATGTTAAATTTTATTATATAAATGTCTATGTATATTTATGGTATATTTGTGAATATTTGATTAAAATATTATATATAAGCAAGCTACTTCTGTATTTTATTCGTACTAGATATTTTCAGTACGTATTTTTTCCGTATCGAATCGTATTCATATCCGTATTCATACTCGAATTATGCTACTATGGTTTGAACCAAGTCTTCTTCACAGAAAGTATTCCACCTTTCCGCTAGACCATGGCCTAGTGAATTTACCTTCAAATTATTGGTGGTGTTATGATTATTATTGTTTTAAGAGTTTGTTCGTGTCATTGCAACTAGAATTCATTTCAGTTGTCAGAGACATCTTGCTATTGTTTTGAACTTTTCTTTGCCTCCAAATTGAGTCTTGAAGCATTGGAAAGCAGAAATCCTTGAATATCTCTGGTCAAAATTGGAAAATAAAGATGAAGGGATAAGAAGGCTGCATAATCATAATCAAAAGCTACTTAACGATGTTAAGAATATGAAAAGGCATATACATGAAGTAGAAGCAAAGATTATAGATGAAGGGATGAATAGGAGAGTTAAAATTGTCAAGTTTAACAACTGGGTGTTTGTCCTTCTGAGGCGACTGCTAGACATTGAAGTTGTAAAGTTTAATAATTAGTATTTGTCCTGCCAAGGTGGCAGCCTTGGGCATGCACTTGCTTGTCTATCTCATCCTCTAGGAGAGGTTGGCATAATAGAGTGGGCCTTCTGATCAACCTGCCATGTGAGTTGTAATAAGAATGAGTTTTGTTCCTCTCAGGCCTATCAGTAGGCCACTTTTGGTGGAGATGTGTTGAATGTACAAGGTTTGTTGCCCTTGTGACTAATAAGAATGCACAAGTGGTCAAGCTCCATGGCTAACTTTTTAGCTTAATTCTGAATCAACATTGCACAATTAGAAATGATGGTAAACTAATCAATGAATGATAGTGACTTTTGAATAATGTACTGCCTTCACAACATGATTTTTTTCTCTTCATTTTTAGTCTGAATTCTAATATAGTAAGTAATGTTCATTTTAGATGGGCGTTGTATATTGACAATATAGGTGCCCTATTTTAGAATTGGTATTTTGCTTATGCAAGAAAACTTGTGTTGTTTCTTTGATATTTTTAAAATTTTCTCTATTCTGAATTATACACCTTCAGAAAACTATATTAGTATATTGTTATTTTCCCATCCTTTATTTGCTTTTGATCCTAGAACTGTACTATTTTACATGGTATGCTTTGCAATATGTTGGAATCATGTTAATAAAGTGAATCAAGATGAACATGGGTCAGCGTTGCCAAGATTATCATGATGAAGCATCATGCCCACAATACCAAGCTCGTTTAAAATGAGGTATGGTATGGGCGCAAGAAGATCATAACCCAACTACAAATCTGAATTTTGTTGATTACAGCCAATATATTTGCATGGCACTGGGACACACTTACAAAATATCCAATTATAATGTCTCATAAACAATGTTATCGGAACCGGACCGGAACCGGCAAAACCGGCCGGTCAGACCGGTTCACAGGCTTGGCCGGTCCGGTCCGGGCAAAAATATTTGAAAACCGGAAATTTTTTCAAACCGGCCAGAAAACCGGCCGGTTCCGTACGGAACCGGTCAAAACCGGCTGAACTGGCCGGTTTTCGGCCGGTCCGTACCCTGCTGTACGGCCGCGGCCTGGGGACCCACGGATTTCAAATTTAAAAAAAAAAACCAAAACTTAATGTTAATTATTGTGCTTTTCCTTTGCTTGTTTGTGGAAAAGAGATGTATTTGTGCCCCCCTTGCTTTCAGCGATAAACTTCTTGATTTTAGCCTCCAATGCTCCTTCTTTCCTTTGCTTGTTAATTATTGTACATCTCTTTTCCACAAACAGAAGGCATTTCAAACAAGAAGCTCATTATCAGCTATCAGGATTGTAGCCAAACTTTGCTCCTAAGCATTATCAGAAAGCATAAATAATAAAGTGCATAATTTTCCATTGCATGCTTTTGATGACTAGCTACAGCTACCACGCAAACATCTGATCTGATTAACTATTCATAAACATGCATGACCAAGCAACACAGTAAGCCCATCAAGGATATCCTTGTCCAATCCAAAGATTCCCATATAAACATTATTGCATTCCTCCACTGACCATCTCCTCCTAAGTTGACCAGCTTAAATATGTTGACACAATAGGTGAATCTCCCTCAATATTTTGACATTTAACAGAATGTATCAGGATACTTCCATAGCTGAAGGCTAGTTAAGAAATGCATATTCCTATATTTAGATTCAGGGTAGTGGCATATGATCAGTTTATACTTTATTGTTATTCATTAGTACTATGGTTTATTTTTGGATTGTAGTGGCCATTTAGAGCCTCTTTGTTGATGTACTTTGGTTCAGAACCTCAGAGATGTATTGCACTAGGTGCTATTTTGGTTATTTGCACCCATATTTGCTATATATATGAGAAACTTTGCATATTTGTGTATTAATGGTTTGGATTCATATGTATGCACATGAATATATATGTTTTTTTTACAAAATATGAATATTTTATGTATTTTTTAGTCGGCCGGTTTTTTACCCGGTTTTTTGCCGGTTCCGGTCCGGTTTCCGGTCCGGTTCACATTTTGGGCTTCGCCGGTTCGATGACCGGTCCGGTTCCGATAACATTGCTCATAAATCAAGCAAAATAGTGTGGAAGTGGATAAGGTTATTAATATGTTCAGCTCCAAATCATCTAGGAAAGAAATACTTCACAAGGGTTAGCAAGAGCATGCACGTAGGATGCTTGGAAAGAAGCAACAAAGTGATATAAATCCATGTGTCTTTCAAAGGCTCGGGAATGAGCTAAGGAGAATACTGCAGTTGGAGCTACCCAAGTTTCTTTTCCTGAAGTACAACAGGTACACACAGATGTGGATTTGAATATCGTCATAATCGACGAATTGGCTAAGATGAAGATCTCAGTTCCAGTAATGGAATTGATAAAGATCCCTTCTTAGTTAGAAAAGGTCAAAATAATTTTGGGATTTAAAGAAGTGAAGGAAATGAATGAATATTGTTTAATAGTCCTCCAGGCTATGAACCAGGGAAGAAGGAATGGCAATCATGATCCTTTCTTCATCACCTTGGTTGTCAATGATTCATTGTTGCACAACTATATGATCGATTCATCGTGCAGCAACCAATGTCATGTCGCTCAAAGTGATGAACCAATTTGGGCTTAAGACCACTAGACCATACACAAATATTTGTGGTATGGATATGAGGGAAATAAATGTATGTGGTTTGATCAAAGACTTGTTAGATATTAATGAAGAATTACTTAATTTAGAAACAGTTGAAACCGTTTCCTTATTCCCCTCGTTTCTGTTGTTAATCAGATCCTGGTTTGTAGGATTATGAACAACTATATATATTTGTAATAGTTTTCTCTTTATACAATAAGAAATAGCTCTCCTTTCTGTTTGTGTTCTACTGTGTGTACTCTGTTTTGGTATCAGAGCCTGGTGGCCAGTGGATAGAAGAAGCATCGAGAACCCTGTCTTTCTTTCTTGAGTGTGTTTTCCCACTGTGGTCTGTCAACATCGTTGGAAGGAAGAATCCGCTGTTGTCCGAGGGAGTCGTAGCCCACTGTGGCTTACTGTCTGCTGTTCCTCTAAAAGAGATCATCATTTCGACTTTGATCTGCCAGAGAAGTGCTGCCGTCGGATTGCCTAGATCAGTGTGGAGTTTCCAAAGGAAAGAGACCGAGTTTATTGAAGGAGTCACCGCTACCTGAGATTGTTGTGTAAAGGAATCCGTTGCCTAAGAATTTGAGAGAACGCTGCCCAGTAGAACCCTGCTGGAGAAGATCTTCGTGTGGCTGTTGAAGTCGCTGCCCAATGAGATCGCAACCTACGTGGAGGAGCTCTGTGTGATTGCAGAAAGAAAAGAGTGGAAATATTGAATTGTCGCGGGTCCTAGGCTTGAAGGGGCGCGAAAATTGGTTGGCACACTTGCCAAATAGTTCGGTAAGGAAATTTTCGCAGGCATAGGGTATCGATCGATGCGAAAAGTGGGGATTTGATCCGCCATCACTAGCAGGAGAAGGTATTTTCTCCCCAGAAGAGGTATTTTCTGAATTGTTTTTGCAAACATGTCAAATTCCATTGCAGATAATTATCTGAACGAAGCTTCCAAGCTTGACGGTGACAATTACATTGACTGGAAATTTAAGATCTTGACTATTTTTGAAGCATGGAATGTCTGGACTATAGTAAAAGGAGATGAAAGTTGAAACCAAACCCACAGGTGCTACTGCTGCAGACTGGGAGAAACGAGAAACGAAGGCAAAAGTGATATTGCGGATGTCTGTCAAGGACAGCATAATCCCGCACATTAGAGATTGTAAAACTTCAAAGGAGACCCGGGACATATTGAAAGGTTTGTATGAAACTACAAACTCAAATAGGATTCTGTTTCTGAAGACTAAGTTATTGTCCATAAAAATGGCAGCAAATGAGAATATCACCAGCTATGTTTCCCGGATTAAAGATTTATGTGACCAGTTAAGTGCAATTGGTGATACTGTTTCAAATACTGACATGGTAACTATTACGTTAAAAGGTTTAATAAAAGATTATCATGTCTCTATTTCAAGTCTAGGAGGTAGAGCAACGCCACCTACATTTAATGAGTTAACAGGGATTCTTCTACAAGAAGAAGAAAGAATGAAGGTGTTTGAGCCAATGTTATCGGAACCGGACCGGTCATCGAACCGGCGAAGCCCAAAATGTGAACCGGACCGGAAACCGGACCGGAACCGGCAAAAAACCGGGTAAAAAACCGGCCAACTAAAAAATACATAAAATATTCATATTTTGTAAAAAAAACATATATATTCATGTGCATACATATGAATCCAAACCATTAATACACAAATATGCAAAGTTTCTCATATATATAGCAAATATGGGTGCAAATAACCAAAATAGCACCTAGTGCAATACATCTCTGAGGTTCTGAACCAAAGTACATCAACAAAGAGGCTCTAAATGGCCACTACAATCCAAAAATAAACCATAGTACTAATGAATAACAATAAAGTATAAACTGATCATATGCCACTACCCTGAATCTAAATATAGGAATATGCATTTCTTAACTAGCCTTCAGCTATGGAAGTATCCTGATACATTCTGTTAAATGTCAAAATATTGAGGGAGATTCACCTATTGTGTCAACATATTTAAGCTGGTCAACTTAGGAGGAGATGGTCAGTGGAGGAATGCAATAATGTTTATATGGGAATCTTTGGATTGGACAAGGATATCCTTGATGGGCTTACTGTGTTGCTTGGTCATGCATGTTTATGAATAGTTAATCAGATCAGATGTTTGCGTGGTAGCTGTAGCTAGTCATCAAAAGCATGCAATGGAAAATTATGCACTTTATTATTTATGCTTTCTGATAATGCTTAGGAGCAAAGTTTGGCTACAATCCTGATAGCTGATAATGAGCTTCTTGTTTGAAATGCCTTCTGTTTGTGGAAAAGAGATGTACAATAATTAACAAGCAAAGGAAAGAAGGAGCATTGGAGGCTAAAATCAAGAAGTTTATCGCTGAAAGCAAGGGGGGCACAAATACATCTCTTTTCCACAAACAAGCAAAGGAAAAGCACAATAATTAACATTAAGTTTTGGTTTTTTTTTTTAAATTTGAAATCCGTGGGTCCCCAGGCCGCGGCGGTACAGCAGGGTACGGACCGGCCGAAAACCGGCCAGTTCAGCCGGTTTTGACCGGTTCCGTACGGAACCGGCCGGTTTTCTGGCCGGTTTGAAAAAATTTCCGGTTTTCAAATATTTTTGCCCGGACCGGACCGGCCAAGCCTGTGAACCGGTCTGACCGGCCGGTTTTGCCGGTTCCGGTCCGGTTCCGATAACATTGGTTTGAGCTGGACTCTCATTCTTCAGAATTGGCGTTAATAGCATAAGGGAAACATCCATACAGGGGCAAGACATGGGATAGTAACAGAACAAGTAAGTTTCAACCAAGAAACAGAGGTATGACTCACTCAAAATCTGATTCACATGATAAGAAAAATGATGGTTGTTTTTACTGTGGGAAACCTGGTCATTATGCTGAAGACTGTTATAAAAGGAAAGCTAATGAATCCAAACAGAAGTTCAGAAAACATAATGGAAATTATGTGACAACTGACACCTCTATCAATGAAGGTTTTAAGAATTTAAAGTTGTTTATTTCAGAAGCTGCATTGTCTGCATAAACTGATGATGAAAATGCATGGTTCATAGATTCAGGTGCCTCAGCTCATATGTCTTGTGTCAAAGAGTGGCTTGATGAATATCATGAGAGCACAGATGAAACACACATATATTTAGGAGATAATAGATCTCATAAGATTCAGGGTTATGGAGTAATATGTGTGAATTTACCTAATGGCCAAAAGAACAGATTCATGATGTGTTGTATGTTCCAGGCATCAAAAAGAATTTGATTTCTGTTTCCACAATAACTGATCAAAATCTAAATGTAGAATTTATGCAGTCTCACTGTCTTGTGAAGGATAGTCAGAATCATTATAATGTCATAGCCACAGGGACAAGAATTGGAGGACTGTATAAGCTTGATGTCACAAAGTCCAATCATCAAGCATTGACATCTACTACAATGACAACTAAAGAGCTATGGCATCGTAGGTATGGACATCTTAATCAACATGACTTAGTGCTACTTCAGAAGAAATTGATGGTTGAAGGGCTTCCTATTTTGAAACATGAGCATATAGAATATGAAGCTTGTGCACTAGGTAAGCAACATAGGGAAGAATTTCCAGTGCATACAGAGAAGAAACAGAGAGAGATAATTGAATTAATTCATACTGATGTTTATGGTCCCATGCAAACCATATCACTTGGTGGTACAAGGTATTTTCTTATATTTGTTGATGACAAATCAAGATTTACTTGAGTTTATTTTATAAGGAAAAAGAGTGATGTATTTGAATATTTTAAAGAATTCAAAACTATGGTGAAAAAACAGACAGGTAAATGCATCAAGATACTTAGATCTGATCAAGGTGGAGAATATACCTCAGGAGCTTTTGATAGCTACTGCAAAAACAATGGGATCATTCAACAATTCACAATGCCTTCTACACCACAGCAACATAGTGTAGCTGAAAGGAAGAACAAGACATTAGTGGAATGTGCTCGCAGCATGTTAAAAGGTAAAAATATCTCTAATGGTTTTTGGGCAGAAGCCATTAACACTGCTGTTTATTTAAAGAATAGAAGTCCAACTAAGATTCTAGATTTAAAAACGCCTTTTGAAGTTCTTTATGGCTATAAACCCGAAGTTGGTCATTTAAGAATATTTGGTTCCAAGGCATTTGCTCATATTACCAAAGACGAGAGAAGAAAACTGGATGCAAAATCTGTTAAGTGTACATTTCTTGGTTATTGTGATGAGCATAAGGCATAGAAATTGTTTGATCTTAGTACAAATAATCTCATAGAAAGCAGAGATGTGATTTTTCATGAGACTACAGATGAAGAAATAAGTAAGTATGATGTCTGGCATACTCCTTATGACAATGATGTTCATGTGAAAATTGATATAGATAATGAACAGGAACAGGAAAAGGAACAGGTACAACAACAAGGTGAAAGGAGCGTAGATACTCCAACCACTCCTTCGCCTAAGAAAAGAAGAGATGAAAGTGCAGAAAGTGGTGGACCACTGAGGAAGTCAACAAGAACAATTCAGATACCCTCCAGGTATAAAGACTATGCATTGATGACACAAGTAATGAATGTTGTAGAACCTACTTCTTATGAACAAGCCAAAATCATAAGGACTGGAATACCGCAATGAATGAAGAATATGAATCAATAATGAAAAATGAAACTTGGGAATTAACAGAACTGCCTGAAAAGAAAGTTCCCATAGGATGCAAATGGCTGTATAAAACCAAATTTAATGCAGATGGAAGTGTTGACAAATATAAGGCCAGATTAGTTGCAAAAGGGTATTCACAAAAGGAAGGAATTGATTATGAAGACACTTTTGCACCTGTAGCTAAGTTAAATACAATTAGAATCATGATTGCATTAGCTACACAATACAATTGGAAAGTTCATCAGTTAGATGTTAAATCTGCATTTCGGAATGGTGATTTAAAAGAAGAAGTTTATTTGGTTCAGCCTGAAGGATTTATAAAGAAAGGGGAAGAAGATCCTGTCTGTAAACTCAAAAAAGCTTTATATGGTTTGAAACAAGCACCTAGATCTTGCTATATTAAGATTGATTCATTCTTTGCTCAGAAAGGTTTTGTGAAAAGCAAAAATGATCCTAATTTGTATGTCAAAAAGGATGAAAATGGGAATGTTGCTTTGATATCCCTATATGTTGATGATTTGATTATCACTGGTAGTGCTTCTCATTTGATTGAAGATATTAAAATTCAGTTAGCATAGATATTTGAAATGAAGGATCTTGGTGAAATACATTATTGTTTAGGTCTGGAAATATGGAGAGAAGGTAGCAAAACAATGGTCACTCAAAGTAAATACACAAGGGAGATTCTGGAAAGATTCAATATGAGTGAAAGCAAGGCAGCGTCAACACCTTTAGAACAGAATGTTAAGTTATCTAGTCTTGATGAAACTAAAGAGGCAAATGGTGTTCTGTATCTCCAGTTGGTGGGAAGTTTAAACTATCTTACCACTACCAGACCAGACATAACATATTCTGTTAGCATCCTTAGTCAGTTCATGCCTAAACCACTTGAAAGCCACTGGATAGTTGCAAAGAAAGTCCTTCGATATCTGAAAGGAACTGTTAATTTTGGTATTATGTATACTGATGATTGTAATGTTGAGTTGACAGGTTACTCTGATTCAGATTGGGCTGGAAATCCTGATGACAGGAAATCAACTTCAGGATATGCATTCAACATAGGTACAAGGGTTGTGTCATGGAGCAGTAAGAAACAACCAACTGTTTCTTTATCATCAACAGAAACTGAATACAAAGCTCTATGCAATGCTACTTGTGAAGCTGTTTGGTTAAGAAGAATTCTTGAAGATATTGGCAACAAACAAATGAAGCCAACTGTTCTCAAATGTGACAATCAAAGTTCTATTAAATTGGCACACAACCCAATTTATCATGCCAGAACCAAGCATATTGAAATTCAACATCATTTTGTAAGAAAAAATTCAAGAGAAGGAAATAGACTTGATCTACTGTAGAACCACTGAGAATGTGGCTGACATCTTTACCAAGTCTCTTGGAAAGATGAGTTTTGAAGAATGTAGGAAACAGTTAGGTGTGGTAGAAAATCCATTTCTTCATTAAGGGGAAGTGTTAGATATTAATGAAGAATTACTTAAATTAGAAACAGTTGAAACCGTTTCCTTATTCCCCTCGTTTCTGTTGTTAATCAGATCTTGGTTTGTAGGATTTTGAACAACTATATATATTTGTAATAGTTTTCTCTTTATACAATAAGAAATAGCTCTTCTTTCTGTTTGTGTTCTACTGTGTATACTCTGTTTAGACTTGCAAGTCAAATTAGTTGCATATATAGATATATCTATATTGATGGATGTGGTTGTTATGGATGCCCTTGATGCTTGGGGTATGCTACTATCAAGAAAGTGGGGTTCCAACCTTAGGGGTAGTATTCAAATGGATTTCTCATATGCAACCATTACCACATCTTAAGGTACTGTTATCACCTAAACTGTAGTTACCCCTATGGATGTATCCATTAATGGATGGCAATAGGGAAGTGCAACTCAAAAGGTGCAACCACGATCACCTCGACCTCCAATAAATGGTTGTCACGCCAGTCGAGGCAACCTTCGCTTTATGTTATCTAGCCAAGACAACAAAGGGGGAGACCCAATCTACTCCCGACAGGAGAGATCAAACCAAGACACCAAATCAAGTTAAGACTAAGTGAAAGAAGGTGTATGGTTTATCCTAGACCTAACGATGAAGTCACAAGATGAGTGAGGGGTTCGATGAGTTTAGCTTTGGTTCATTGTTGTTGTGTGAGTGACTTATAGTATTTGAAAATAAGATCCAGGATTATAGTATTAGTCAATGTGAGAAAATCCACTGCCTTGGGAACCGTGTCCAATGCAGGGTAGTTTAGGGGTTGAATTGGGGATAACTAGTACAAGTGACAAGCTTGATCATGAAGTATGATGACATCCAAGGGTTTAGTCCACCAAACAAGGATCAATCCACAAGTTAATCCAACAATCTAGGAAAGTCGAATTGACTTGGAGAGAGATCAGTGCCTTGGGAATTGGGATAATGGAGTCAAAGTGAAGTTAACTTGTGGTTGATGACTCCTATTGCATGAGACAAGTGGGCAATTAAAGTCTTGATGGATAAATAGGCCTAGATCTAGAGATTCAAGGTTTGACCTAAGTGGACCACAATCCCTTAAAACAAGGAATGCTATCCCCAAGGAAAGATTTGATGAAGTGACATGCTAGACCTAGGTTTTTCATTATGCCCGTTCCAAATCCACCAAAATCTCAAGTACCCATGTCCTAGAAGTGGACCAACTCCAATCTCCAAGGTGGTGCGACTTTACCCAAGGAGGCTAAAAAGTGGGATAAATGAATCAAGACAAGTTCAATGGCATCCAAACTTTAGATCCAAGTAGGTTAGTCAAGTGAGAGTGTGGATCTACAATTTCAAGGCAATCTGATGGCTAGATCTTACTAGATCTGAGTTTAAAGATACCAAGTGGTCCAAAATGGGGATTAAATCCCTTAAAATGTGGAATAGGGCACACAAGGTAGAAATCAGAAAAGTGACAGTGTAGGGGTAGGTTTTAGGATGTGTAGATCATGAATCAAGCGGGGATCTCAACTACCCATCAACTAAATCTAGGGTAACTCACCTTCCCCAAGAAGTGCGACCTCACTTGGAGAGGCTAAGTTGGCCTGGGAAGGGGGTCAAATGGAGGCCAATCCTCACCAAACTATAGATCCGGGATGCCGTGGATACTATAGAGGTGGGTTTTCAATATTATACCCAACAACCCACTAGATCTTAGTAGATCTGAGAAAATGTAACAATGAGGGTTTGAAATAATAAGGGTTTTATCAATTTATGAGCTATGTCAATGGATTGGATCAAGATAAGAGAAACAAACCTGTGGATCTTACCTGGGTAACATTGTAGATGCCTTGATGATGATGATCTATGCAAACCCGATCAATTTGAGAAGCTTTGAGGTAGTTTTCTATGAAGTCGATTTAATCCAAGAAGCCAATGCGCCCTATCTCCTGCACAACAAATGTCAACAATATCAGATTTGATGCAATCAAGAGATAAGACTAATGCCACAAGAGAAGTAACAGAAAGATAGCATAGATCACAATGATACTAATGATAACCCCCTGATACAAGCAAATGCCAAGAAAGTCGATTTGAAGAAGCCTTGCAAAATCGCCCTTGTTGAAGTCGCCCTCCTGTAGACAAGACAATGATTTCCAAAAAGATAGATCTTACCACAAATTCCAAATGCTAGGTTGCAATAGACTTTCCAATTACCATCCAAGAACACCAGATGCAAAGGAGACCACAAGAATTTCCACAAGAAAGTTTTTCTATACCAATAATCCAAAAGCCAAAGACCCCTTTTTGAATGAGTGGCTAAGATTAAAAGATACAAATGTCTAATCAATGGTTGAGATGAGCTCAACAATAAAATACATGGATCACTCACAAAATATAACATAAGTGGACAAAATCGCCCTAGAAGAGGGGAATCCCACCATATCATGATGACAAAATACAATAAGAAGCTTATGGTGGGTCCAAGGGGTAATTTTAGCCACCCTTGGTCAATCCCCATAGCACAATAATAATAAAATAGTCATCAATATACCAAATCGTGCCTCTATGGACAAATCGTAGGCCTCAAAAGACCTCAGAAATCATCAGAAAGTGCCATAAGTGATGGATGCGGGTCTCGATGAAGCTAAAACTACTGGAGGAGGTGTGGAAGACATCAATCCATCATCACTGATCATCCCATGCCAAAACATTACCTCAGTAGCCCAAATCGAATTCCTCAATAGCCATTTCGGCCAATCCTGAAATGCCTCGGGAAGCGTGAAACTGCCCCAAATTGCCTCCTGGAGTGCCTGCGCTGTCAAGGTGAGGGCACCAGTGTGTTAGGGAGGGGGGTAATATGGTAAAAACAAGTGGCTGGACCACCCCCTCCAAGCACAGCGCCCTAGGTCAACCGGATAAAAATCACATCTGCTTTGACAGGGTCTCCGACAAACCAAAACTGCACTGGGATAGCCAACTAAGGCTCAATCATCACTGTAAGTGCTTGGAACTGAAAACAGACTATCTCATTGGACTCAGAAGGTCCAAATCCATCCAAGATGTGTACTCATACACCATATGAGTCTCTGCATGATCATAAAATATGTCCAATATACCGGAACAGGTGAAATAATAATAATCTGTAAATGATCAAATAATGCTGTAAACCATGAATCATCATCATAACCCTGTATCTGCTGCATAGAATCATCATGTACATGTACATAGACCATATATCATCTATCCATATCATCACAAGGTCCAACCATCTCATGTCCTATGGTTGACCTTGGTCAAACTAGGTTTGACCAAGTCAACATGACCAAATATAACTCAGACCATCATTGGAAGCTGCTGCAAAGTGTCAAAGGTTAATGCATGCTCTACAACTTATTCAAATAACAATTATAACACAAAGTAATCATTACTGGCGATCTAAATCCAAATATATAATGTCATTAATTATTATTATTACTCAGACTAGACTTTCAAGATCACACTCACTTCATAGCTGTGATCAATTTGCTAGTGAAGGGTGAAGGCTAAAATAAATTGGCTAGGCTAAGGGATGACTTGACTGACTTAACTTTGTGACACTTTGGCAAAGGGAAAGGGAATACACACCATAGTATATACTGAATGAGCAACAACACAGGGAATGGTGGTGCCTCACAAATGGATAAGTTGTTCAAAGAGGGTTTATTCACCTTAACAGATGCGCACAATCCATAATACAAATGAGGCCAGCAATAATTTAGATATAGCATTTAAGTTCCATTGCTTTTGGGCCTGAAGTTTCCATAGCTTTGATCTATGTGTGTTTATAAACACATTGCATAGATTTACATTTATTTTAGGATTCCTGCTGCAAGTGTGTTTTTTAGGCACTTGTTTACCTGAGCACTTCTAGGTGTGTCACAGACAGCTTGTTTACCTAGGTATTTTACATTTCCAAAAGATATAACATTTTATTTTCATGGCCATTTTCATTTGGCATGCCTTTCATTCATGTGTGTTGAAAAACACATTGCATGAACGGGCTTTTCATACAAGATATAGCATTTCATTCTTTCCAGATTTTGTATTGATGGCAGCACTAAAAGTTTCAGGTTTAGCCAACACAACTTTAGTGACTAGGGGGAATTCACAAGGAACTCCAACTCACCATAGGTAAGTTTTGTCACCAACTCAGAGCCGAGACACAATAAACAGGGAAGCTCATCCAATACAAAGGCTACAGTGGGGAAAAGATCCTCCATGTCACTAGTCAAGTAGCAAGTCAGGGTGATAAACTTAAAAGGTAGGCAATGGATGGATGAAGACAATGAATAATGGAGCCAACACTAGCAAGCCAAGGTATGGTGGAATGATCACCTCTATTCTCCCTAAGGAGGGTAAAACCAATGAGTATGAATAGTGAACTTCTAAGTCTAAGTAGGGACAATATAATATATATAATAAGATCAACCAGGTCCACATATCTATATGATCGCCAGATCATGACACTAGGTGCTAAGACATGCTATAAGAATAAATATAAAAGCAATATAACCATAACACAATGATATACCGGCTGAGTCATATACCTGAATGCTCATCACCTGTACCATCATCTGTCCTCTAAAACTGCTGCTGTAACTCTGGGCACTACCGACTGCTCCTTACAAATGGTATAATGGCTACATCGGTCATCTCTCTAAGTGTCCTGAGACTCAGTCATGGCATGGGAAATAAAACTGCTGTCCAAATCTGATAGTGATCCAAATAGATGCTCATCTCAGCATCTCAATGTAAGGGAACTGGCTGAATAGTGTACTGGAATCAGAAAAATAATGTATGGTAGCCTGACTACTATATATGTGATAACAGGTACCTTTGTAACATTGTATAGGGAGCAACCAAGGAAATATCATGTAGAAGACCGGAACGATCCAAATTCAATGTTATTTGTTCATGAAGTCAATGTTGTTTCGCTAATCGTACTTCTTATGAGTTTAGTTGATTTTAATTGATTCAATCTTACATGTTGCTTAATGCTTTGTAAATTTGTATTCAAGGCTATTTTTTTGTCATAGCATTTTCTTCTGCCAGTTTATTAAACATTATTATATTGCTCACTGTTGTGATTTTATATGTAAACATTCCTTTGTAATCTTTGAAGTTTTGGTTGACATTCATGGCTGTTATTGATTATAAAACAATGTTTAATTTATTTAACTATTTATGAACTCCACAAGTCTAATTATTCTAGGAACATGATTTACATGGTTGTCTCCACTTTTAACTGATCTATACTTACATGGCCTCTTAGACACTATCAATGTACACCCTAGCTTGTTGCCATTATATAGGGGTGTTGCTCCAGTCCAAAGAGTGTTGCAGGTTAAGACCCATACCTCCTAGTCATGTGCTACATGAAATTTGTTATGGTCTTTTTATAAATTAGTTTATGGCTTATGCTCTTTTTAGCTGATGTTTCATGTTGATCTCAGTAGGATGGAATAAAGGTTATGGAGGTATCATTTGCGTTCACAATCTATGCCTTGGATGCAGGGCCAATTATTGCAGCTGAAAGTATGGAAATAGATGATGGTATTAAAGTAAGAATCTATTTTTGTAATAGGTTGCAATATAGGGAACATACTTGCTCACTTTTGGTGTTGGACAAGAGTAGTACACAATTTCTTCTATCTTTAATGATTCTGACAAAGTTACCTTGGCATAGGACAAAATTACAAATCACCATTAATGATAGAAATGTAACTATTTTAACAAACAATTATACAAAAGGCAGAAACACAATAGAAAGTACTTAACCAATCTAGCTATTGTGTAGTCAAAGTTTCAAACCATCATCAAATGTTGTTTTTTATAGGAAACATTTCCATTATGGAAAATGTACGGAAATACAACAGGAATGCCTGGGAATATTTTCCAGGCATTTTCATGCATGGAAAATGTTGTTTGCCTATATTATTTACTTGTTCGTCAAGCTGTGGGTGATCCCTACATTCCCCAAACTTGAAATAATCAATACAACATGCAAGAGGGCAGGAAAATACCTGATGCTTGTCTCCAAATGCTAGGTCGAAAATCTTGAATAATCGGTAAATTGCTACAAATCTTTATTCCAACATGAGCTTGTTCCAAAGTTGCAATGTATGAGTGTTTGGAGATTATCCAAAGATTGGTATTCTGGGTGGACAACACATGTGTTATTTTTAGCAGGTTTCCAGTTCAGGATTCTAAAGACCTAATTTTTAGCAGCTTTACAATTCAGACTTCTAGATTTATTTTTTGCAGTTATTCCCCATGCATTGGATTCATATTCATATCTTGGAGGGTGAGGATATTCAACTCGGCACTCTCAGATTCATGACTCCACTATTTTTAGCAGTATTTTTAATAACTAGATCTTTTTCAACAACTGATGACACTAACAGTTTTGCAGACCCGATATTGAGTTCTAATAGGCACTTTCAAATTTTCAATATTCACAATCTTGAAGAATTGCTATTTTTAGAACTTTTATCTTTCTTCAATCCGAAAAATTTGAGGTATTGAGCTATTTTAGGCCTCAGTCAAAAGCCAGTCAAATCTGGTCTAACCAGGGACTAAAAATAGAAATGGACAGTTTTCAAAGATGATAACATTTTTTGGAGACCCAATATCAAGTACAACATGGGGCTGAATTTGGTGGCAATCGAAGACTATCATTTTTTTGTATATTTGGCACTATTTTTGAGACCTCATATTACTGTTACATATAGAAATTGGGTCAAGTTTCACGCCATTTCAAGAAGTTTGGATTTTGGTCAAATTTTCAGTGTCTGGATCATCACTTTGGAGCATCCTATTAGTTACTTGGCAAGACCCACTTGAGATGCAGTGGTTATTTTTAGAGACCTGTGGCACATTGGCCTGGAAATTTCATCCTTTATTAGTTTGACTTAGATCCTAGGAGCATGTTGTGAGGAAGCTTCCTCAAGCTTCTTATAGGCCTTCATTATTGTTATTTTTAGCTCGGGAGGGTGCCCCTTGCTTGAGAATGAGTTTCTATTTTTTAGCACCAGTTCCACTTTAATTGACCTTAATTATTTGTGGGTTGTTATTTCAAGAGATTTTGTATCTATAGATGTTTCCATCCTTGGAGCCAAGGCACACTTCACTTGATGAGGATCCTTCCCATGTAATATTTTTTAGTCTTCTTCATGTTATTTATGTTGATGAGGATCCTTCCCATGTAATATTTTTGAGTCTCCTTCATGCTATTTATGTCATCCGAAGATACACCCCCTTTTGAGATGATATTGCTATTTTTAGAGGCTTATTCTTGGACTTTGAGACATGTTCTACTTTACTGCTATCTATAGTTACCTAGGGTGTACTTCTTGAGGAGACTTCCTATGATTTATTTATGGATGTCTTCATGCTATATTTGACTTAGTAGAGATGCGCCCACCTTTTGAGCATGAGTTGGTTGACTTTTGTGTGGCATGTGCTATTTTTAATTTTTTATAACTAAGAGAATTAGCGGCCGATGTGTTCTCTTTCCTTATCATGTAGCATGCTATTTAAGGGAGACCATTAAAATAGTATTCTACATCATAAGGAAAGAAAACAAGTCTTGGTGTAAAACCCCTGGTTTTGACTTGGAATGTATTTAACCAAAATGATGTAAATATGTTAGTATGGATTCCTAGTGCCGAGATCAAGGCCAAGGCCTGACTAGTGAATGGCTAGGAATCTATGATGTAAATATTGTTATTTGGACTGTATGGTTGGCTTGTCATGCTAACTCGAAATATATGTAAATATTATGTTGCATAAATAATAAAATTATCCAACATGGCTGTGTAAATAGCACTAGAGGGGCTATGATTCCACCAAAGGGGAAGATGAAAGGGGGCCTATGGGAGACTAAACCCTTTGCTGCCAAGTGTCAACCTTAGAACTCATCCTATTTATGCCATGTGAATTTAAGTGAGCCAATTACCTTCTTTGACTATTTTCCAATCATTGAATGCATGTGTGAGGTTGGTAGGAAAAGTCACCTCATGCATTTATTGAAGCATGGGCTGACTGCACTTTTGTGACAGTTCTTTCAGCTGTCAGAAGTCAGTCTGCAATTGCCAGGAGTCCTTTCTTCTATAGTCAGAAGCTATGTCAGTTGTCTTTTCACCATTTTCTCATATAACTTGGAGTCAACCCTCCTCTCATGCAGATCTACACTATGCAGAGCTCTCCATTGCTATTCATGACCTTACCAGACTTTGTTTTACCTCGAATTTAGAGATAGTGCTGCAGATTTGGAAGGAAAAATTGATGGCTGTAGGTGAGCATAAAGGTTGGGCAAGCTAGGAACCCTCATCCATTGAGTTAAGATGCTCATAGATGCTCAAGAAGCCACAAATTGAGGCTATAGGTGGTTCTCCAACAACACATATAAGATTGGACTTCTTCTATGCACACATTGGAAGCGCTTGGCAAGATGGATTTCCCAAGAGAACCATGGATCGGTGAAGGGGATGCTTGGGCCCATAAGGGTCTTTTGTGGGGCATGTATTGTGGGAGTCAAGGCTGTGATCGTTGAGTGAGACCACTGTAGAGCTCTGAAGGAGTATTTGGCTAAGCACATAGAGCAGAATAGGTCGTGGGATGAGAGAGAGAAGCCTGTAGGTGTTTCCTTTTCCCTAGTGGCCTCATAGCCCAACTTAGGGGTGGCCTTTCAACAGAAAGAGTATATGCTAGACATAGTGCCTACGGTTGGGTGGAAAATCGCTCTTACACAACCAGTTGCTTAGATCTGCATTGGATAAAGATAAGTATTATTCTCTATTTCAATGTGGAATGTTTTATTTGATGCCTTTGATAATTATGCTGATAAATGCATGCTAAATGTGTGTGGATAGAGTTTAATTCCAATGTCTATGTTTATTTATGTTTCTGCACACATATTTTACATATTATGAATTCGTAACATGGCTACGGGGCGAAATTTCTGAGCCCAAAATTAGTTAATGTTCCCTCCTGTTGGTTGGATTGGATGAAGGGGACGTTACAGAGTGGTATCAGAACTTCTGGTTGTAATATTAGAGCTGTATGGGCCATAAATCAGGTTTACAGGAAAAAAAAGTTAGAAATGATTCTGTAGAAATCAATTCCTGTTAAATGATGAATAAGGGCCCAGGAGCAATTTCAAATTAATTTTGAATTAATCCCCCTATTGCCGAATTAGAATCCTATGTAATTACAAAATTTTAGTTGGGTCCCACCCATGCCACGTGGACGGGTGACGTGGAGGTGCCCCATGGAAAAGAGGTCTGACGTGGTGGATCCATGTGGGAAGAAGGTGTGATGTGGCTAGCCACATCAGATCTGCGTGCACAGGTAACCGCAGGTGATGGATCCCAATGGCAGAGGAGATCTGACCATCGGTAGTGGTGGAGATCAACGACTCATAGTGCTTCAGGCTTGTGAAGATGCGTGAAGTTTAAAGTAATTAGCATGGGCCTGAAGGGGAAACCACCATGTCAGTGTGTCAGCTGCTCATGCATTCAGGCTCGTAAAAATGGTTTCGGGAAACCACCTCTCGTAGAGCTTGAAACCACTTTTGGTTGGACATGTGGTGATGGAACGTGGGGTCCAGATGTGACGTGAAGAGATGTAAAAAAGGATGGGACCCCCGTCAATCATGTCAGTCTTGGGAGATAATTTAGATTTGATCGACGACCAACATTCCTTTAGGCCCTCTAACCTACATGACATATAACTAATTTGCATGAGCCTGAAGGGGAAACTGCCGTGTGATGTGTCGCCCTCTCATGCACTCATGCTTGCAAAAACAGTTTTGGGAAACCACTTCTCATGGAGCCTGAAACCACTTATGTCTGATAAGTGCTAACATGAAGTGGGTTAGTGTTAGAGGTGTGTGAACGAAGGGAAAAGCACTGGTTTCCACAGTTGAATTTTAGGTGCCAGAAATTGAAAAATGACAGTGATCTCATGTGCCAGATTGCGCGAAAATGAAAGATTTACAAAAAAAAACGAGGGCCCAGAAATTCACCATTTTCTCATATCCCTTGGAGTCAACCCTCATTCTCTCATGCATATCTACACTATGCGAAGCTCTCCATTGTTGTTCATGACCTTACCAGATTGTGTTCAACCAAAAAATTCAAATTTAGAGACAGTACTGCAGATTTGGAAGGGAAAAATGATGGTTGTAGGTGAGTAGAGAGGTTGGGAAAGCTAGGAACCCTCAGGCATTGAGTTTTGTTGCTCATAGATGCTTGAGAAGCCATAAATTGAGGCTATAGGTGGTTCTCCAATAACACATATCAGATTGGACTTCTTTTATGCACACACTGGAAGCACTTGGCAAGATGGATCGCCCAAGAGAACCGTGGATTGGAGAAGGGGATGCCTGAGGCCAGAAGGGTGTTGTGTGTTGTGTGGGGCAGGTATTATGGGAGTCAAGGCTGTGATGGCTGAGTGAGACCACTGTAGAGCTATTTAGGAGCATTTGTCTAAGCATAGAGAGCAGAACGAGTTGTGGGATGAGAGAGAGAAGCATGTAGGTGTTTCCTTTGCCCTGGTGGCCTCATAGCCCAGCTTGGGGGTTGCCTCTTAGTAGAAAGAGTATACGTTGGATATAGTGCCTATGGTTGGGTGGAAAATCACTCTTACACAACCAGTTGCTTGGATATGCATTGGATAAAAATAAGTATTATTCTCTATTTCAATGTGCAATATTTTATCTGATGCATGTGATAATTATGCCGATAAATGCATGCTAGATGTGTGTGGATAGAGTTTAATTCCATTGTGTATGTTTATTTATGTTTCTGCACACATATTTACATATTATGAATTCATAACATGGCCATGGGGAGAAATTGTTAGCCCGAAATCAATTGATGTCCCCTCCCGTTGGTTGGATTGGGTGAAGGGGACATTACACTTGGCCTAATGCTTCTATGGTAAAAATAGCATAGACCACATGATTTCCCTATTCGAGCATGAGTTACTAATTTTTACCACAAATTCTACTTCAATTGACATCAATTTATTATGGTTGCTATTTTGGAAGTTTCTGTATCTATAGTTGTTTCCAACCTTGGTGCTAAGGTGCACCTGATGAGGATCCTTTCCATGCAATATTTTTGAATCTTCTTCATGCTATTTATATCCTAGGGAAAGCATGCTCCTTTTGAGTTGATTTTGCTATTGTTAGAGACCTATTCTTGTAGTTTGACAAATGCTCCACTTTACTACAATCTATACAATCTATAGTCACCTATAACACACTTCTTGAGAAGACTTCCTATAGCTTTTTTATGGATGTCTTCATGCTACATTTGATTAAGAGAGATGCACTCACCTTTCAAGCATGAGTTGGTCAAATTTGCCTTGGACTTGTTCTCTTTTTTTATCATGCAAAGTATTATTTTGAGACATATCACATTACCTTTATTTGGAGATTGGAGTAATATTTCCACAGCTTAGTTATTCTAGGAGCCAAGCACACTTATGGATGCTTATTATTAGTAAGGCTTGGTCTATTATTGTGGACTTTCCTTCTCTTGCTCATGCATCCTATTTGAGGGTTGCATTCTTTACTTAACACTAACTTTATCTCGTCTATTCATAGAGATGGCCTTTGTACAACTCCAATATTACTCTACAAAATCTAGATGGGTAATGAGGATAAAGGGTTCTTTTTGTTTTTTCATAGATTATAGTTATACTGCATGAGTTCTCATCTTCTCCTCCCATTCTTTTTGTTTGAGTGAGTGTAAGAGAGCACACTATTCACTAAGAGTTAGAGATCAGTCTCATACTTTACGACTTCAACACACATTGGTTAGGGCTTTATCGTGAAACTGAGCAAGCTAAATTGCTTTGTTGTCATAGGTATGTTTTGATGTCTTTGTCAATATGTTCCAATTTGAAACCACAGTCGAAACACTGACATGTTTATTCTTAAGTAAATTTACATGAGAGCTAAAACACCTAAGATGTTGTGCAAAGTATTAATGATGAATTCAATTCAAATATTGAAAAGTTGTGCATAATTTTAAAAGTAGCATTGTAATTTTTATTTTTATTGAAATGGGGTTCCATGTTTGTGGCTTGACAGTTTGTGAGACAGGCTTCTCCCGTTGATGAGACATGAATGCTTGTCATGGATTCTGTGGTAAGTAATTTGTTAATGTTGTGCCCTGGTTGTTAAAGTTCATAGAAATTGGTTAATGCATGATATTCTAAACTAGTTCTTTTAGAATCATGGCAGTCTTAAAATATGTTGATTGTATCCCAGGTTTTTGGAGGTCCAACTAACAAGCATTTAGAGCTTGGGGATACACTCGTACACGTGAATGGTGAGGTATTGCTTTTCAACCATATCTTAGTAAGCACTTGTGGTAGTTGTTCTCTGACTACCAAAATGAATAGAAATATCTAAAGCAGGTTGTAAGTATGAGAATTTGGAAAATAACAATTCCCTTATTGGTCTTTTGGCTTCTTTTTGCAATTGTTTAGAGATTTTTAGTTTCCTTTCAATAATTTTGACTATGTAGTACATAGAGAACCTCCTCTTACTTCTATCCCACATATAATCTCCAAAAGATAGGTAGAAAATCTTGAAACAAATCCTGCCCTTTAGTGATTAGAAAATATAAACAAAGCAATTTACTGATCAGAATATGTTGGAATAAAGATTTGTGGAGAGCTAGGTGCTTCATTTGCAACCAATTTAAGTCATGTACGGAAGAGTAACTAATCCTAAGTATTTTACTTCTCATTAGAAGCCATAAGTTCTATTTTACTATCCCAAAAAGTTCTATATTGTTGTATGATTGAAGGTTTTTGTTCTCACTTTTCAGTTTTTATGCTCCCACTATCTTTGTGAAGCTAAAGATCATTAATATTTTCTAAAGATCCAATAAATTGATTGTATGAAGTAAAGAATTTGTTGCTTGTGATTTTAAAATTAGAAGAACGAAGCTTTGTCTAAATTCCAATAGCAATTTGAACATTTGATCTTCAAATTAGAATACATATATTGGAAAAAGTATGTTTATATGCACAGTGACAATTATGTTTTCTTAGTTGTGGATATGTTTCTCTAAGAATATAGGTTTGTTTAAAAACTAAGAACAATTGTTTTTGTATCAATTTTTGTTGTCGATTGGGTTATACTTTTATCACATATGATTTTGGGTTACCCCTCCAGCTATGAATATTATAAAGATTTTTAGATAGTGAGCTATGGCTCAAGCCTCAAACCACCTTATTTCTCCATGAACTGGAAGTGGATCTAGTGGAATCATGCTTGGATCTGAAAATGCAAATCATCGGAGGCTAGCTTATAAAGCTTTCTTTTGCCAAGATATGAATTAAAGATAAGAGGGATGAGGAGCAAGTAGTTTTCCCTTTGTACAAGGATCATAGAGAAGATGTTGAGCATGTTTTCTTGGGGTGCAGTTGGGCCTAAAATATATGGAACCTTCAAGTTTTCAATATAGGAAACTGGTTATTGGTAGCTTTCGAAGAAAATATGTGGAATGCCGATTTCATATGCTCAGATTGGTATTTTAAGTTGAAAGACAGGTTGGATTCAACCAAGCAAGTCAAGTGCCTTTATCCAATAACCCTTCAAGCCCATATATATACAATTTGGAAAAATATCGACAAAGCTCTATGATCAATCAGTCCTAGCTCTAGAAAAGGCATGGGAGGAAATGGGCTAACGAAATTGCAACCAATATTAACATGGGATTCTATCAGATAAATTCACTCATGTCCTTGATCTCTCATACTCAAGGGAGTTCCTTCCAAGTGACTGCAACAATATCTATGCTCAAACTTCCAAACTTCTTGAAGACATTATTCACCAAATAGAAAATAATTTTGTAGTGAGGTTCATGTGTGATCAATTGTGTACTGTTAAATTCTGTCTACCTAGTTGTTTCAAGTCTAGTTAGCTTTAGTTCAGATTTCGAAAATCCTGGGTGCTCTTGGTTGGTTTTGAGCTCAGTGTAGCCTACACATAAAAGAGGGATACAGATGGTTGCCTCTTTTCCACGATGATGAATTAGATAAACTTTCTATTTATGTCTTTGAAAAGTTGAAAATATCAATTTAACATTCAACATTAAAGACTAACTAAATCATGCCCTTGCTAAACCACACTACATGCATGTTTCTATATCTGGCCTTTTCTGTTTAGGTGCCTTGGGAAAATGACATGTTAGGTAAGTTAACTGTTTTTTTAATAGGTGATAACTACTAATTTTAATCTTTGATTTCACAATGCTTTATTTTGGGCAAATGTAAGATTCTTCATATCGTATCTATTATTGTTCTTTCTTGCTAAAATATCTCCTTCAACCTAGGTGTATCTTGTTGAGCACTTCAACTGTACTCACTCATTATGTTGGTTCTCTATTGCATGGGAGCACCCCCTCCCTCACTCCCGCTTCCGAAGATCACTCCCAAAACTCTGCCAAGGTGCTCCCTACCTATCCTATACTAAAATCTCCTATACTAGGTTGATAATTTGATGACAATGTTATGGTAGCTCACTTATTTGCCAAGATCCTATAAATGCTGTTATGGTTTATCATTTGATGACAACATTATAAGTTATAACTACTAGATGATTGATGTTATATGGTTTAATCCATGTTTTCAATAGTTAATTCAACATCCAACATGTTTTTATATATGAATCCATCAAAATATATTAAAATATATACTATATAAAAAAATGCTCCCGAAACACTCCCAAAATGGAA
Organism: Larix kaempferi; assembly: GCA_027924585.1. Taxonomy (NCBI): domain Eukaryota; kingdom Viridiplantae; phylum Streptophyta; class Pinopsida; order Pinales; family Pinaceae; genus Larix; species Larix kaempferi. Next base: position 6,271,347 of record BSBM01000569.1, read on the forward strand.
ACTTTAGAAAATTTTGCTTTTTGCTCCACTCTTGCTCCCCGCTCCCAACAGCTTAGTGTTGGTTATTGTTTACAATAGTGCATAAGAGTTTCCCTTGATTTTGTATCACTTGAAAATGTACTTGAATGCATCTGATTGACTGATGAGTTCTGCTTGCTTCCCAAGGAACATGGCAAAAGAAGACAAGTTAGAGGTATGCCATATGTAAGCATATGATATGTTTTAGGAGTTAGATTCTTCATGTGGGTAAATTTTAAAATGTTGTTTGAAATCTCTCTTGGAGTAGGTAAAAAATACCATTCTCCATGAAATGAACAAAACCGTGACACAAATCAATAGCTTGACCAAAGTTGCAAAGTAAGGGATCCCTTAACCTTTTGGTTAGTTATTTAATAACTTGAAATTGAGATGCTGGTGCTTATCCATTTATATGTTGATTTTAGGGAAGAAAATAAGGGGAAAAGGGAATTGGAGTTTATTCCCGCTAGTTTGGAAAATGTGGATTCAACTTTGATTAATACAGTGAAAGAAGATCCAAACCCCACCGTTCCAGGGAAAAAAAACAGAGTTGGATTCTAATGTTCCAAACAATGTGGAGTTGAATCTTTCTATTCTAGAAAGCGAAAAGTTGATCTCTAATGTTTTAGAAAAAGCAAACTAGATCCCTGCTATCCTAGAAAAACAAAAGTTGACCTTAATTATGCCAGAAGAAATAGATTTGACCTCTAATGTTCCAAAAAATTGGGAGTCAAATCCCACCATTCTAGAAAATAAGGAGTCTATTGTTTCAAAACTTGTGAAGGTGGGTCCTCTTGTTTAAGTAACTTTGGAGACTATCTGTTTTTCATAAAATGAAAATGAAAGATTTTGTACAATTGATGACGACCCATAATTTTAAAATTTCATCCATACGAGGCTCAAAATATACATCCATATATTTAACTTGGTGGTTAGGTTTAGTAATTTGAAAATTAATAAACATAATTAAGTTCTTGTAGATGCAAAAATGTACAAAAATAAAAATGAATTGCTTATATGTTGTTGACAATCTAAAAAATAAGTACCTAGAACAATTATTGCCAACATGACGTGCTCCCTCTTTATTGTCATCCAAGGAGGAAGGTTATTGTTTATAACAAAAGATAGCCAAACATAATAATTGCAGGTTTTGAGCTCTCCCAATGGATTGACACCATCATCTGCCATTGAAATTCTAACATTACAGGGCTCTTCTTTAAAAATGTATGTCCTCGATGTCTCTAAATGAAGAAGCATCTCCATTAATTTGCATGACACCATCTTCACTTCTCTAGCGTGCATGATAGTCCATAAATCATGCTATGTTTTTGCACCTGAACAATTATTGGAAACATGGAATTACCAGCATATGACAAATAAATTTGTGGGGCAATTTATTTGTTACCTAATCAATACGGTATCTACTAATTTCACATTAAGGGAATTTATTTTTTTGCATGTTGTCCACAATATATAATATGGCCATTGGGGCATGCATCAATTGTGTTATACTCCATTACTATATCTTTTAGAATGACACACTTCTTTGTATGTATGGGGTAAATCATTTGACGGTGGTAGAAGAATATCACCCAACAATCTACAAGAAAAATAAAATTAATATACATAAAAATGAAAATTAAGGGCCTATATATTACAATCACAAGTAAAATTATTAGATTCTAGTTCCCCTATTTAAGTATTTCTCACTTATTTCATAATTATAACCATCTATTTCATAAATATAACAATTTTTATTATTTGTAGCAAGAAAAAGAGGTAAATAATATTTTTTAAAATATAAACATGCATATTCACTTATATTTTATTTTATTCCAATAATATTTATTTTAAGAATAATGCAAGCATTGAATACTTATCTGATACATAAGCGATCGTTGGTCTCTTGGAGGGCACACTGGCGCACTCAGAAAAAGAGGAAACCTCGTGGTTGCTCACCACGACATGTCAGGTCTTGAGCTCACCCTAGCCTTATGTACGTGGCAAAACCCCACATGTGCCCAAGTATGGAAAAACCCCTCATGTACATGACCTATCACTTAAACCCACTCTCTTTCTCATGGCAACTTCCTCCAATGTCCCTCCAATCCAACAAATCATCTTTATGTAGTGTATAAGGTCCAATACCGAAAAGTAATGACTTTTCACATTTACATCAAAACTTTTCAGTATTACAAAATTACTTTTTATCTTTTTTTACATATTATTCTTATTACTTATTACTTATTATTTATTATTTTGATCACTTTCTACTTATAGTGCTTTTACTTTTTTACATATTATGCGTATTTTCAATGATTATTTATTTATTTATTTATTACACGAGAAAATTGTTACGTGCCATTCTCCCCTCCTTGAATTGTTGATGTCCTCATCACCCTTAACCTAATCTATATAAAAAACATAGTATGAGAACAATTTTTTTAATAATAAATACTTTTCTAAAAGTTTAAACATTTTCTTCTCAAAACCTCAACATAATATTTTTAATCATCATGAAGTTCATAAAGCAACCATCATCAATAAATGAACATATATTTCAACATCTCCAATGATAGCATAATGGCAAAAAAAGTTATATTATATTAAAAAATAATTGCTATGTTGTATTAGTCAATGATAGCATAATGATAAAAAAAGTTATGTTATATTAAAAAAGTGTTTGTTTCACACAATTTTATATCATAGCCTACGACATTTTAAGACTTATTACACAGTATGCACTAGATGTACTTTATACCACACTATAGGAAAACTTGAGTATTAAGAGGAAATCATTTTTTAAATGTCATTCACTGCATAATGTAACCCACTTTTAAATGTTATTCATTACATCACATAATCCATTACCCGCAACATAGTACTATAAAGCTCAACCAACATGAAACAACCACTTTTATCTTCAATATCTCTATCCGTTGTCCCACACCTCCCTCTCAACCATTCTCTTACTCAAGCAAAGGCAAAATCTTCAGCTATTATACTCCCTCAAATACTCCCTCAAGAATATTTTTCTAATCACTCTATGACTTATGCAAAGGAAAACTCTTATGTTACTAAGATCCTTTGGGAATCATTTCTTAGTCACGGTAAGGAGGTTCCTACACACAATATAACTGGAAGACTATTGAGTAGTGGTGCAACTATCAAGAGTTCTCAACCAAGGCTATCCATTGGCAATTCCAACAAGGAGCGGTTGTCTAATAGTACAATTTCTTTTGGATTATAGGTTCATATTGAAATAATCTTTCACATTGCACCACAATCATAATATTACCATAACCAATTCTAATGTATCAACCCTCACATTTTGCATAATTTCTAGAATATATTTATCAATGATTTTAGGTAACTCTATGACATAATTTACCAACCTAATCCTCACAAAGCTCTCAATATTCTCACATTTTCCAGTGTGAGAGTGTTATAATCTTAGAGAAGAATTTAAATCTAAGGTGTAAACGTATCTTCTAGATAGGCACTAAGTGACGTGAAATACTTATGTGAATACCTAATACAATTCTTATTTTAAAATAATATAATATGAGTTTCTATTTTAGTATAATAATTACTCCAACTTATATTTTTAAATGTCACATGCACTCTCCCCCATTTGAAATAATCTCCATCCTTAGAGATACTCTAAGATCTACACTTTTTGTTGTATTTCTTAAGGTTGTGTATGTGTCTATGTGTGTGTGTGCGTGTGAAAATTTAGATAATTACTTTATCCATTTCATGAGTATTAACTCTTGTAAATGATACTTTACAACATAAAAATATAACATATAAAATGAAAATAAGATTTTACAATCTCTCATTTTCTTAGTTCTTAAAATATGTTCTATGAACTAGAGTGCATTACTATTTACGTGGAGTATTCCATGTATTTAATACAAAATATATTCATAAGAATATAATTACTCTCAATCATTTCCTTTATAAGCCTAAATTCATTTCATATTGATGTTACTCACAATACCCTTCACATTTTTATAGTGTCCCAATATATTTATAATCAACATACTCTACTATTAATATTTTATTACATTTTTCCTTTCATATATATATATATATAACGTACCATATAAACCAAGTAATATGCCCTAAATAATAGGATTTATAATTTTCTTAATGTTGACAATGAACAATGTTAACTATAAACTTACACGTTTTTTTTTTAAATTATTTGTTTAAACCATCGATGAAATTCAAAATAATAATCATAATACTATTAGTATTTTTAAATATCTCAATCACTTTGTCTCATAAGAATTAAGTGTGAATTTTATAATACCTTTACCCAATAATCATAATACTACTAGTATTTTTAAATATCTCAATCACTTTGTCTCATAAGAATTAAGTGTGATTTTTTACTTCGAAGTCTATGAGATCATGTTTCTTAACACTGTAGTTAGATTCCTCGTCTATCAAACGAATGGAATCCAACCACGTGTATCTTTGACCTTCTTGCCAAATTCTCCAAGGTTTTGTGCTCCTTTAGCTTTATTTTTCACCAAATTCGTCAAGGTTTTATCCTCCTTTAGCTGTCTTTTCCGCCAAATTCGCCGAGGTGGTCGCCGTAGTTGCCAAGTCATGAATTGTCACGTGTTATCTGTCGTCCTTTAGCACTAGCCTTTCATTCTTCATTTCCGCGAGATTTTGTCAGAGCTCGATCTTGTCTTCCTTCAGTAATCGCTGTTCATTCATCTATTCCACGGGATTTTGTCAGAGCCCGATCTAGCCCGATCTTGCAGCAGGTGCATCGGGTATGGATATTTGTAATTTCACGCAGGGGCCTCTATCAACACCTGGTAGACTGGAGCAACTTCTAGCGTCGGGCTTGCTTAAAATTTCATGCAGGGGCCTCTATCTACACCTGGTAGACTGGAGCAACTTCCAGCGTTGGGCTTGCTTTTCCTAGCTTGAATGACTGAAACTCACACGCCTGCTATCTTTCTTCGACCGCTCCTTAACTTGTCGAACATGCACTGCTGCTCCCTCGAGACTTACTTTGTGACTTACTGCTATTCACGACCAGAACGATGAATCTTACGAGATAGCAAGGAATTCCAGACCCGGGCTAATGGGTGATACGACTTAGACAAACCAGAAATACACAAATTCGAAACTGGGAATGGTACCCAGACTTTATATTAATTGCAGTGGAATAATTACAGAGCTTTCAGATTACAAATAGTTCTCAGACTTCTAATATTCCTTTGTCTTATGCACGCAGGCTCATTTATCTTTGGGTAAGGGCCGAAGCGCCGAACCTACTCGAAGGCTTCTGGAAGCACTGTGCAGACAGATCAGAACCACACCTATCTTGGACACACAGGCTAAGATATTCTGATGCGATGTTATACCAGTGCTGGCAACTCGCAGAGCATACAATCTTGCCTAGACACCTATCAGACCTTGCAAGCTTCAACTACTGAAACACTTGCAGACTCAAATTCTAGACTCTCTAAGAATGCGAATGCCAAATGAAGAGGGCAGGCTCATATTTATAACATGGAGGAGCCTTGGATCCTTTGGGAGAATCCATTGTAGGTCCCGTGAAATCGAATCAAATCGTCCTTAAAGATGGCCAGTTAGATTTGTGTCGGAGATGTGGGTCAAACCGTACCAGAAGTCAGGAAAGTGTCCTGAGTCTCCATGTGACAAATCATGATCATGGCTCTTTACAAAGTGGAGATCACGGAAACTACTTATGATCGAGACGACAATACATAGTGGAGATTTTTATTAAGGAATCCCACGGAAAACCTTTTATGACAGAAGTGACATTACACAGTGGAGATTTTGAAAGAGGAATCCCACGAAAAACCTTTCATGATGAGGACACTAGCAATTGTCATCAATCAAAAAACTGTAGGCAGTACGAGTCTGGGGCCATTCTATCATATCATTGTATGGATGGCCATACCGATGCTGATAAGTGGGCTCCCACATTTTTGTATAGATGCTCCGGATGATGATGCGTTGCCCATTTCTGTTTTGTACTTGAATTTTGGTCTTCACAAGCCACTGGAATTTATTTGAAATAAAGTATGTAGTAAATGAGTATTATCACACACATCACTTATATACATGTCTTCCACCTTGGAGCATGGGATACAGTACTGGCTATGTTCGTGCTGAATTATTGCAGGGTCCACTCCGCTTTTGCTGAGGCCGAAATCATTCCACCAACAATGAATCCAGTCAGGAATTTCATGGATCACATGGGCTCGCTAGAGGCCAAACTTGATTTTGGCAAAGTAATCATGGTCTCTATTGTCCTTTTTTAAGAAATCCAACCACATCTTCTGATAGCTACCATAGTTGATATCCGTGAGGGGGAATCTTAAGGCACCATCATTTCCTGGCCAAGCTGCCAGACCACGCATTTGATTGATACAATAATATTGCTCAAGGACTTGACCTAAAGCAGATTCTGTACTGATAAGACGCAAGTCTTGGAAATGTGTCTGGAGAGTATGGGAGGCATCTATTGCTTGTCGGAGTTGTCGGCCGTAAACCATGTTTGGGACGGTGACTGTTGACGTTGGATACCGTCGATGCTCTGGGACCAGGTTTATTAATAGGTTGGGATGTTGCAGATTTTCATCCAATACCTCTGTAGACCTAAGCTGCTAGGTTGGCTTCCATTGGCTAGCGTAGTTACTCCAACTCATTTGTTCATCTAAATATCTGCATGTGTTGCTTCCTTCATGCCATTCTGTGATAATCACCATGCAACTTGGGGTCTGAATTCCATATTTTTCCTGCAAATGTTCTCTGGTTAAAAAATCAGCAATACAATTCTGAGAACCTTTTATGTGTTTAATTTCAAACTCATACTGAGAAAACATTGCCTGCCATCTAGCAAACTTTGCTTTAGCAGTAGAGTTTCGTATTGGATTTTCCAATACAAACTTCATTGCTTGGCTGCCTGTTCTTATTAAGAACTTCTTATTCATTAGATGAATTTCAAATTTCTGAATTGCATTTAGACAAGCTTTTATTTCCTTATCAATAGTATGGTATTTTTTCTGTGCATCGTTCCAAGTTCCGGAAGTGAACCATACTATTTCTTCATCCTTGCCATTGCAGTCTTTCCTGCACTGCTTCAGTACTGCTCCCCAGCCTTCTTCTGAAGCATCAGTCTCAAGGACCTTCATGAGATCTTCATCAATAACATGAAGGATAGGAAGAGTTCTCACCTTTGCTTTTATCCTTCGTACCGCTTCAGTGTGCTGTTTTGACCATGGAGGAGGGTTTGTTCCCAATCTTTTATTAAGCAGCTTTCTATCTTGAGCACAATTTTCATAGTAGGCTGCAACATAGTTCAAGCATCCCAGAAATCTCTGTAATTGCTTTTTATCTGTGATTACATCAGGGAATTTTTCTGCAAACTCAATGGCATGCTTCTGAACTTCTATCTTTCCATGTTTAATTCTCTGTCCCAAGAATTCAATATCAGTTTGGAACAATTTCATCTTCTTTTCTGAAAGAACGAACCCATTCTTATGTACAACATGCAATAGTGTTCTGAGATGTTTTATGTGTTCTTCAATGGACTTTGAAAATACTAAAATATCATCAATATATACCATCAACCAGTCCATGTATGGTTCCAGAATAGACTCCATAATTCTCTGGAACTCTGAAGGGGCATTCTTCAGGCCAAATGGCATTACCTTCCATTCATATTGTCCATGAGGCACATTGAAGGTTGTTTTATACTGGTCTTTTGGTTTTATGCCAATTTTCCAAAAGCCAGACTTGAGATCAAACTTTGAAAAGATTTTGGCTCCTGCTATCCATTTGATCAAATCAGATTTGTTTGGAATTGGATACCGGATCCATTCCAAAGCATCATTCAGAGGTTTGTAGTTGATGACCATTCTAGGAACTCCTCGAACCTGCTCTGAATGTTTGTTGACATAGAATGCTGCACATGACCATGGAATTCTTGATCTTTGGATGAGTCCTTTGTTCAGCAAATCTTCAATTTCCTTTTTGCAGAGTTGTCTGTATTCTTTATTCATTAGGATGGCTCTGCTTCTACTAGGGTTTCCCTGGAACCCTTCTCTGTATTTTAGGTTTACCCAAAACTGTTTCCTATGCCAGAATGCATTAGGAGACGTGTGGCAAACCTTGTCAGCAAATTCTTTTCTTATTTCTTCAATTTTTTGCTGTACACTAGGATTCTTTAATTCTTCTTCTAGCCTGTATAGGTGCTCAGCTTTCTTGATTGCTCTAATCTGGATCCCTTTTTCTTTTATTTTTTCCCTTACAGTATTTACCCCTAGGGTCCAGATTGAGTGAGTTTTTTCTTCAGATGACACTAGTGGAAGAAATATTTCTTTTCTTTTAACAGTAAAATGATAACCAATTTGGCCTCTACTATTATACTTGACACCATGAGGAATAGTAGTAGATAGCAAACTAGTTCCAATAATACATTCATGAGTAAAGTCATCTTCAACCAGTAGAAAGATACAGTTTATATAAAAATTGCCAAGACATACCTTTCCAAAACTGGTTTTGTACTCGATTGCTTTTCTTCCTCCAAATCCTCGAACTGGAGTTCGACAAGGTTCCCAATAATGAGGATCAACATACTTTCTTTTTAGGAAACACAGGTCTGCTCCGGAGTCAATGAGTGCAAGCACTTTGACTTCATCTTCATGTATTTTGATATGCAAGTTGACTACAGTTTGCTGATGTACAACAACCATTAAATGCATATCTTCTTCAGACTGTTCAGGCTTTGACTGTGATGATCCTGGATGCTGTTTCATTTCTTCAATCAAGAACCTGAGTTCTTTAACTTCCTGTACCAGCTTTAGATGCTCTTTATGAAGGGTGGCCAGGTAAATCTTTTGTGGCTCTTGCTGCATTTTAGCCAAGAGAGGATATACATTCTTTTCCATGCTCGGGAGATTAGCAGCTTTCCATGACCATTTGAATTTTTCTTCTCCTGAGCTTTCTTTCTCTGATTCTGTATCTTGGACATATTTTCTCCTAAATTTATGCTTTGGGCTTTGTACTCCTTTGCCCTTCCTGTCGTCCAAGAAAATCTTGTTAAAGCTATTTACCAAGTCATCCTTTTTACTGCCTTCTTTCATTTTGGCAATAGCTTTCTTTATCAACCTTTTAGGATCTTCTTCATCTTCATCATCGGTACCAGCCATGAAACAATTTGCTGCTTCCGAGTCGCTTGAGGAAGAGGAAGACTCTGTTCTAATATTTTGTTTAGTCCAAGCAGCAAACAACTTCTGTTCGTCTGATTGCAAAGAACTATCTGAGTCATAAGTCACTTGCTCTTCTCGGCATTCAGTACATTTTCCACCACATTTGCAAGGATTATTGTACATCTGGTGGACATGCATGAGATCAGTGTTTTCTGGTTCACTGGTTTCTGATTCAGTGATCTCATCTGTATTCTCTTCATCTAAGGCTGCTACATGCATCAAGTTGTGTCTTTTTGGAGGGGCTCTTTTAGGTATCCCTCTGCGATTATCATCAAAAGGTTCTACCTTGGGGAATACCTTTTCTCTATTAGACCAGGTCCTTGTTCCTTTTTGCTTCCTCTGATAATCTTGATTTCGTTTGTAACATTCAGAAGCAGAGTGGCCTTCTTTGCCACAATAGAAGCATTTCATTTTTCTTTTCTCTGGCTCTTTTCTTGCGTGTGGAGGATGTTTTACCTTCCATCTGCTGGAAGACTTTCCTTTATATGTATTTTTTTTTTTATGGCCAGAGTGATGTTTGTGAGCTTTTTTTGGAGGCTCAATGCCGAACATCCGGCATACTTCCCTACCGCCACGAAAAGAGACCGAGTGGGAGAGGTCTTTATCTAGCCTTTTATTTTCACAATATTACAGGAAGATTTTTTCTGCAGCAGCTCTGAACTGTCCCCATGTGTGGAGAGACAGATCTTCCTCAAATTTTTCTCGCAGGAGTTCCCGGAACCCTGAGGGTAAACCAGCAAAATATTTTTCTTTGAAAACTCTTTCTCTGCTCTATCAAACTCAATCTTATAGATTCTTCTGATCCATTGCTTATGATACCAGTGATATTGGGATACTGTCTTAATTCTGAGTTGCAACAGAATCTGTTTATGTTTTTCTGCAATGGTAGCACTATAGCCACAAAATTCTGCAATGATCGCGGCCAGGAGTGCACCAATGATATTTGGTTCACCATTTTTAGTGCTGTTCTGTATTTCCATTTTCTGAACATTTGGGAGATGGACATTCCACCAAACACCCAAATTTCCATTGAAGCCGGAGACAATAACATTTACTGCCTCTGCATGGTCGTGTCTGCCTGTAGACATATAAGCTTGAAAGCATATCATCATTTTATTGACCATATCTAATATTTCACCTTCATTCTTATCATCCAAATTCCATGAATAAAAATTCTTTGGGTTAAAAGATTCCTGGAAACTTGAATCTTCTTTGTGGAGATCTGGAGGCACAAATTTGCGCGGCTTATTATAATTCCAACTGGATTCTGCAGCCATGAGAATGACTTCTTTGCCAGAGGTCTTCGGAGTGAGGGGCGCAGAAGGCGTGATAGGTAGTGAACTAGCAAGAGATAATTCACCAGGACGGCTAAGCTTAGATGAATCAATTTTTGGCTTAGCAATTTCTGCTTGGATCTTGCCAACTATTTTGGCAGTGTAATTAACTTTCTCTGCTATGTAGGAAAAGGCTTCTCCTACATTTTTGTCTAAGTCGGATATGGAATCTGTCAAATCATCCTTTAAAGAATCATTTGCCGTTCTGACTTCTTGAGCAGAGACTGGGATATGTTCAACAGTATTCAATCGAATATGCTGAACTTCATCATGAATTTTTCTGCAAGTATATTGCAGAGAATCAACCTGTGTAGATCTTGGCATTCTATTTTGTATTTCTATGTTTTGGATGGCCAATCCTTTTAATGCCAAGTTTGACCAATTTGCTTGTTCGACTTTATCATTATTTAGAAGGATGGGAGCTGCAGGTGCTGATCCTTCTTCATATTCAAGCTTAATTGGCCTGAAGGGTGGAAAGTTTACTTCTGTGTAGATTTCTTCACCCTGGAGACTTTTCCATAGATGGCCGCTCTGAGTCTTTTCTCCTTTGGACTCAGGCTTCTTGTCCTCAGTCTTTGCAGAGGACTGCATCATTGCCAGTGTCTGTTTGAATTCCTTCTGCCATTCATAGAAGGAAATCCATTCATTTCTTAGATCCATCTCAAAGTGCCATCTTTCAGACATCTTTCTCCTTTCTCCTGGGGGCAATGTTTGTTTCCAGAATCCTTCAGCTTCTGGATGAGTGTAGAGATCCCAATAAAACAGATTTTTCATGATCTTATCTTTAGGATCAAAAGGAGCATGGCCGAACTTTATTATCTCAAATATTTCTTTCTGGGCCAAGGAGGGTTCTTTGATGTCTTTCCTGGTACAAGGCTTCATTCTAGATGGCGGGAGTGCCATTCTTTGTTGGATCTTATGTTCTCTAGCCCGAAGTCTGTATTGCTCACCTTTTTCCATTTCTTGAGCAGGTAGGTCTAGCAATTTTTTGGTTTGGCTGGAGAGTGGGCAGAATCCTAGGCCAGATTTATCCATGTGGGGTTTCTAGACAGACAAAATGTGATCTAACTGGGATGTGGCATCAGAAATTTCATCCTTGTGGATCTGGGTGATACCTGTAGATGCTTTTTTGAATTTTTTTTCCCACCAGCTAGAGGGAGATGATGCCATCATGAATTCTGATTCATGTGGATATTGACTTAGAGGAGAAGGTTCACATTCAAGATTTGGACATGGATATTTGTGTGAACTTTCTTTATCTTTTGGTTGTTTGGGAGGGACTAGGTCCTGACATTCAGGACAAACAACAAAAAATGGAATATTTACAGGAACTTCTTTATGTAAGCAGGCTCGTCTTAAGAAAGGTCTTTTACAGAGGAGGTCCTGCTTATAGCATGTTCAGAAGAAGTTGTTCGGAAAGAATTATTAGAGTGTGGAGATTGAAAAGAGGTAGATCTGGGTAGAAGATTCCCACCACGCTGGGCTGTTGGAGGAGGGAAAGAGATTATGACAGAGGAGGAGTCTTCACGAATATCGGAGGTGGTGACAGACTGAGAAAGAGGCTGTTTTGGGGCATCCACCACCCACTCAGGAGGAAAGCTGAGTTGGTTCCAAGAAATCTTTGAAGGAACAAGGGAACCATTCCTGAGATCACTTCTAACCAAGACTGCAGCTGTGTCTTGGTCTCTGGGATACAACTGATTAATTGGATTCTGAGTATTAGTAAATCGGAGGGCAAGGGAGTGATGAATCCGGAGGTTTAAAGCTCCAGGCTTCATATCAAAACCAGATGTGTAAATATTGACTTCTAATACTTTATGAATCCAGGGATCATTCAGAGAGATGTTAAAGCCAGGAATTATATCTAGATATTGAATGCCATTTGAGAGTGGCATTTGGACTCCGCCTATTAATGCATCCATGAACTTATTGTGTCGGTTATCCAAACAGCAGACAAGGGCTGTGGCATTTATGCCAGGACTGACCAGAGGTTCAACACCAATGAGGGCTCTACCAAGATTAACAAAATTCTTTCCATATTTTTTTTATAACTTTTTACTTCTGCTGGGTCAAGGAGACCAAGGGTCTGACCGGCTGAACTATTATTTACAGTGACTTTGGAAACACCTTCACGAACTTGAAAAAGTTGTCTAGACTTAAAATGAAACATAGACATATCCTTATATATCTGATCTGAAAGTCGGTGTAGTTCAAATGGTTTTGTAGGATCATTATTAACAAACTCAGAACTACCATGATTTATCCATTGAATATCGCGACTGGGAAATAAATCATTCATTGAAGAAGTAGAACATTCAGTAGAAGATTTATTTTTTAACTTATCATAGGGAATATGAGAATCCATGAGAACCTGATTATAGATGATCGATTGGCCCAGTCTACCAGGTGTAGATAGAGGCCCCTGCGTGAAATTGGTATCAGAGCCAATCGATCATCTATAATCAGGTTCTCATGGATTCTCATATTCCCTATGATAAGTTAAAAAATAAATCTTCTACTGAATGTTCTACTTCTTCAATGAATGATTTATTTCCCAGTCGCGATATTCAATGGATAAATCATGGTAGTTCTGAGTTTGTTAATAATGATCCTACTAAACCCTTTGAACTACCCCGACTTTCAGCAGATCAGATATATAAGGATATGTCTATGTTTCATTTTAAGTCTAGACAACTTTTTCAAGTTCGTGAAGGTGTTTCCGAAGTCACTGTAAATAATAGTTCAGCCGGTCAGACCCTTGGTCTCCTTGACCCAGCAGAAGTAAAAAGTTATAAGAAAAAATATGGAAAGAATTTTGTTAATCTTGATAGAGCCCTCATTGGTGTTGAACCTCTGGTCCGTCCTGGCATAAATGCCACAGCCCTTGTCTGCTGTTTGGATAACCGACACAATAAGTTCATGGATGCATTAATAGGCGGAGTCCAAATGCCACTCTCAAATGGCATTCAATATCTAGATATAATTCCTGGCTTTAACATCTCTCTGAATGATCCCTGGATTCATAAAGTATTAGAAGTCAAGATTTACACATCTGGTTTTGATATGAAGCCTGGAGCTTTAAACCTCCGGATTCATCACTCCCTTGCCCTCCGATTTACTAATACTCAGAATCCAATTAATCAGTTTTATCCCAGAGACCAAGACACAGCTGTAGTCTTGGTTAGAAGTGATCCCAGGAATGGTTCCCTTGTTTCTTCAAAGATTTCTTGGAACCAACTCAGCTTTCCTCCTGAGTGGGTGGTGGATGCCCCAAAACAACCTCTTTCTCAGTCTGTCACCACCTCCGATATTCGTGAAGACTCCTCCTCTGCCGTAATCTCTTTCCCTCCTCCAACAGCCCAGCGTGGTGGGAATCTTCTACCCAGATCTACCTCTTTTCAATCTCCACACTCTAATAATTCTTTCCGAACAACTTCTTTTGAACATGCTATAAGCAGGACCTCCTCTGTAAAAGAACCTTTCTTAAGACGAGCCTGCTTACATACAGAAGTTCCTGTAAATATTCCCTTTTCTGTTGTTTGTCCTGAATGTCAGGACCTAGTCCCTCCCAAACAACCAAAAGATAAAGAAAGTTCACACAAATATCCATGTCCAAATCCTGAATGTGAACCTTCTCCTCTAAGTCAATATCCACATGAATAAGAATTCATGATGGCATCATCTCCCTCTAGCTGGTGGGAAGAAAATTTCAAAAAAGCATCTACAGGTATCACCGAGATCCACAAGGATGAAATTTCTGATGCCACATCCCAGTTAGATCGCATTTTGTCTGTCCAGAAACCCCACATGGATAAATCTGGCCTAGGATTCTGCCCACTCTCCAGCCAAACCAAAAAATTGCTAGACCTACCTGCTCAAGAAATGGAAAAAGGTGAGCAATACAGACTTCGGGCTACAGAACATAAGATCCAACAAAGAATGGCACTCCCGCCATCCAGAATGAAGCCTTGTACCAGGAAATACATCAAAGAACCCTCCTTGGCCCAGAAAGAAATATTTGAGATAATAAAGTTCGGCCATGCTCCTTTTGATCCTAAAGATAAGATCATGAAAAATCTGTTTTATTGGGATCTCTACACTCATCCAGAAGCTGAAGGATTCTGGAAACAAACATTGCCCCCAGGAGAAAGGAGAAAGATGTCTGAAAGATGGCACTTTGAGATGGATCTAAGAAATGAATGGATTTCCTTCTATGAATGGCAGAAGGAATTCAAACAGACACTGGCAATGATGCAGTCCTCTGCAAAGACTGAGGACAAGAAGCCTGAGTCCAAAGGAGAAAAGACTCAGAGCGGCCATCTATGGAAAAGTCTCCAGGGTGAAGAAATCTACACAGAAGTAAACTTTCCACCCTTCAGGCCAATTAAGCTTGAATATGAAGAAGGATCAGCGCCTGCAGCTCCCATCCTTCTAAATAATGATAAAGTCGAACAAGCAAATTGGTCAAACTTGGCATTAAAAGGATTGGCCATCCAAAACATAGAAATACAAAATAGAATGCCAAGATCTACACAGGTTGATTCTCTGCAATATACTTGTAGAAAAATTCATGATGAAGTTTAGCATATTCGATTGAATACTGTTGAACATATCCCAGTCTCTGCTCAAGAAGTCAGAACGGCAAATGATTCTTTAAAGGATGATTTGACAGATTCCATATCCGACTTAGACAAAAATGTAGGAGAAGCCTTTTCCTACATAACAGAGAAAGTTAATTACACTGCCAAAACAGTTGGCAAGATCCAAGCAGAAATTGCTAAGCCAAAAATTGATTCATCTAAGCTTAGCCGTCCTGGTGAATTATCTCTTGCTAGTTCACTACCTATCACGCCTTCTGCGCCCCTCACTCCAAAGACCTCTGGCAAAGAAGTCATTCTCATGGCTGCAGAATCCAGTTGGAATTATAATAAGCCGCGCAAATTTGTCCCTCCAGATCTCCACAAAGAAGATTCAGGTTTCCAAGAATCTTTTAACCCAAAGAATTTTTATTCATGGAATTTGGATGATAAGAATGAAGGTGAAATATTAGATATGGTCAATAAAATGATGATATGCTTTCAAGCTTATATGTCTACAGGCAGACACGACCATGCAGAGGCAGTAAATGTTAGTCTCCGGCTTCAATGGAAATTTGGGTGTTTGGTGGAATGCCCATCTCCCAAATGTTCAGAAAATGGAAATACAGAACAACACTAAAAATGGTGAACCAAATATCATTGGTGCACTCCTGGCCGCGATCATTGCAGAATTTTGTGGCTATAGTGCTACCATTGCAGAAAAACATAAACAGATTCTGCTGCAACTCAGAATTAAGACAGTATCCCAATATCACTGGTATCATAAGCAATGGATCAGAAGAATCTATAAGATTGAGTTTGATAGAGCAGAAGAAAGAGTTTTCAAAGAAAAATATTTTGCTGGTTTACCCTCAGGGTTCCGGGAACTCCTGCGAGAAAAATTTGAGGAAGATCTGTCTCTCCACACATGGGGACAGTTCAGAGCTGCTGCAGAAAAAATCTTCCTGTAATATTGTGAAAATAAAACGCTAGATAAATACCTCTCCCACTCGGTCTCTTTTCGTGGCGGTAGGGAAGTATGCCGGATGTTCGGCATTGAGCCTCCAAAAAAAGCTCACAAACATCACTCTGGCCATAAAACAAAAAATACATATAAAGGAAAGTCTTCCAGCAGATGGAAGGTAAAACATCCTCCAGACGCAAGAAAAGAGCCAGAGAAAAGAAAAATGAAATGCTTCTATTGTGGCAAAGAAGGCCACTCTGCTTCTGAATGTTACAAACGAAATCAAGATAATCAGAGGAAGCATAAAGGAACAAGGACCTGGTCTAACAGAGAAAATGTATTCTCCAAGGTAGAACCTTTTGATGATAATCTCAGAGGGATACCTAGAAGAGCCCCTCCAAAAAGACACAACTTGATGCATGTAGCAGCCTCAGATGAAGAGAATACAGATGAGATCACTGAATCAGAAAGCAGTGAACCAGAAAATACTGATCTCATGCATGTCCACCAGATGTACAATAATCCTTGCAAATGTGGTGGAAAATGTACTGAATGCCGAGAAGAGCAAGTGACTTATGACTCAGATAGTTCTTTGCAATCAGACGAACAGAAGTTGTTTGCTGCTTGGACTAAACAAAATATTAGAACAGAGTCTTCCTCTTCCTCAAGCGACTCGGAAGCAACAAATTGTTTCATGGCTGGTACCGATGATGAAGATGAAGAAGATCCTAAAAGGTTGATAAAGAAAGCTATTGCCAAAATGAAAGAAGGCAGTAAAAAGGATGACTTGGTAAATAGCTTTAACAAGATTTTCTTGGATGACAGGAAGGGCAAAGGAGTACAAAGCCCAAAGCATAAATTTAGGAGAAAATATGTCCAAGATACAGAATCAGAGAAAGAAAGCTCAGGAGAAGAAAAATTCAAATGGTCATGGAAAGCTGCTAATCTCCCGAGCATGGAAAAGAATGTATATCCTCTCTTGGCTAAAATGCAGGAAGAGCCACAAAAGATTGACCTGGCCACCCTTCATAAAGAGCATCTAAAGCTAGTACAGGAAGTTAAAGAACTCAGGTTCTTGATTGAAGAAATGAAACAGCATCCAGGATCATCACAATCAAAGCCTGAACAGTCTGAAGAAGATATGCATTTAATGGTTGCTGTACATCAGCAAACTGTAGTCAACTTGCATATCAAAATACATGAAGATGAAGTCAAAGTGCTTGCACTCATTGACTCCGGAGCAGACCTATGTTTCCTAAAAAGAAAGTATGTTGATCCTCATTATTGGGAACCTTGTCGAACTCCAGTTCGAGGATTTGGAGGAAGAAAAGCAATCGAGTACAAAACTAGTTTTGGAAAGGTATGTCTTGACAATTTTTATATAAACTGTATCTTTCTACTAGTTGAAGATGACTTTACTCATGAATGTATTATTGGAACTAGTTTGCTATCTACTACTATTCCTCATGGTGTCAAGTATAATAGTAGAGGCCAAATTGGTTATCATTTTACTGTTAAAAGAAAAGAAATATTTCTTCCACTAGTGTCATCTGAAGAAAAAACTCACTCAATTTGGACCCTAGGGGTAAATACTGTAAGGGAAAAAATAAAAGAAAAAGGGATCCAGATTAGAGCAATCAAGAAAGCTGAGCACCTATACAGGCTAGAAGAAGAATTAAAGAATCCCGGTGTACAGCAAAAAATTGAAGAAATAAGAAAAGAATTTGCTGACAAGGTTTGCCACACGTCTCCTAATGCATTCTGGCATAGGAAACAGTTTTGGGTAAACCTAAAATACAGAGAAGGGTTCCATGGAAACCCTAGTAGAAGCAGAGCCATCCTAATGAATAAAGAATACAAAGAACTTTGCAAAAAGGAAATTGAAGATTTGCTGAACAAATGACTCCTCCAAAGATCAAGAGCAGGTTCGAGGAGTTCCTAGAATGGTCATCAACTACAAACCTCTGAATGATGCTTTGGAATTGTATCCAATTCCAAACAAATCTGATTTGATCAAACGGATAGCAGGAGCCAAAATCTTTTGAAAGTTTGATCTCAAGTCTAGCTTTTGGAAAATTGGCATAAAACCAGAAGACCAGTATAAAACAGCCTTCAATGTGCCTCATGGACAATATGAATGGAAGGTAATGCCATTTGGCCTGAAGAATGCCCCTTCAGAGTTCCAGAGAATTATGGAGTCTGTTCTGGAACCATACATGGACTGGTTGATGGTATATATTGATGATATTTTAGTATTTTCAAAGTCCATTGAAGGACACATAAAACATCTCAGAACACTATTGCATGTTGTACATAAGAATGGGTTCGTTCTTTCAGAAAAGAAGATGAAATTGTTCCAAACTGATATTGAATTCTTGGGACAGAGAATTAAACATGGAAAGATAGAAGTTCAGAAGCATGCCATTGAGTTTGCAGAAAAATTCCCTGATGTAATCACAGATAAAAAGGAATTACAGAGATTTCTGGGATGCTTGAACTATGTTGCAGCCTACTATGAAAATTGTGCTCAAGATAGAAAGCTGCTTAATAAAAGATTGGGAACAAACCCTCCTCCATGGTCAAAACAGCACACTGAAGTGTTACGAAGGATAAAAGCAAAGGTGAGAACTCTTCCTATCCTTCATGTTATTGATGAAGATCTCATGAAGGTCCTTGAGACTGATGCTTCAGAAGAAGGCCGGGGAGCAGTACTGAAGCAGTGCAGGAAAGATTGCAATGGCAAGGATGAAGAAATAGTATGGTTCACTTCCGGAACTTGGAACGATGCACAGAAAAAATACCATACTATTGATAAGGAAATAAAGGCTTGTCTAAATGCAATTCAGAAATTTGAAATTCATCTAATGAATAAGAAGTTCTTAATAAGAACAGACAGCCAAGCAATGAAGTTTGTATTGGAAAATCCAATACGAAACTCTATTGCTAAAGCAAAGTTTGCTAGATGGCAGGCAATGTTTTCTCAGTATGAGTTTGAAATTAAACACATAAAAGGTTCTCAGAATTGTATTGCTGATTTTTTAACCAGAGAACATTTGCAGGAAAAATATGAAATTCAGACCCCAAGTTGCATGGTGATTATCACAGAATGGCATGAAGGAAGCAACACATGCAGATATTTAGATGAACAAATGAGCTGGAGTGACTATGCTAGCCAATGGAAGCCAACCTGGCAGCTTAGGTCTACAGAGGTATTGGATGAAAATCTGCAGCATCCCAACCTATTAATAAACCTGGTCCCAGAGCATCGACGGTATCCAACGTCAACAGTCACCGTCCCAAACATGGTTTACGACCGACAACTCCGACAAGCAATAGATGTCTCCCATACTCTCCAGACACATTTCCAAGACTTGCGTCTTATCAGTACAGAATCTGCTTTAGGTCAAGTCCTTGAGCAATATTATTGTATCAATCAAATGCGTGGTCTGGCAGCTTGGCCAGGAAATGATGGTGCCTTAAGATTCCCCCTCACGGATATCAACTATGGCAGCTATCAGAAGATGTGGTTGGATTTCTTAAAAAAGGACAATAGAGACATGATTACTTTGCCAAAATCAAGTTTGGCCTCCAGCGAGCCCATGTGATCCATGAAATTCCTGACTGGATTCATTGTTGGTGGAATGATTTCGGCCTCAGCAAAAGCGGAGTGGACCCTGCAATAATTCAGCACGAACATAGCCAGTACTGTATCCCGTGCTCCAAGGTGGAAGACATGTATATAAGTGATGTGTGTGATAATACTCATTTACTACATACTTTTATTTCAAATAAATTCCAGTGGCTTGTGAAGACCAAAATTCAAGTACAAAACATAAATGGGCAACGCATCATCATCCAGAGCATCTATACAAAAATGTGGGACCCCACTTATCAGCGTCGGTATGGCCATCCATACGACGATATGATAGAATGGCCCCAGACTCGTACTGCCTACAGTTTTTTGATTGATGACAATTGCTAGTGTCCTCATCATGAAAGGTTTTTCGTGGGATTCCTCTTTCAAAATCTCCACTGTGTAATGTCACTTCTATCATAAAAGGTTTTTCGTGGGATTCCTTAATAAAAATCTCCACTATGTATTGTCGTTTCGAGCATAAGTAGTTTCCGTGATCTCCACTTTGTAAAGAGCCACGATCATGATTTGTCACATGGAGACTCAGGACACTTTCCTGACTTCTGGTGCGGTTTGACCCATATCTCTGACACAAATCTAACTGGCCATCTTTAAGGACGATTTGATTCGATTTCACGGGACCTACAATGGATTCTCCCAAAGGATCCAAGGCTCCTCCATGTTATAAATATGAGCCTGCCCTCTTCATTTGGCATTCGCATTCTTAGAGAGTCTAGAATTTGAGTCTGCAAGTGTTTCAGTAGTTGAAGCTTGCAAGGTCTGATAGGTGTCTAGGCAAGATTGTATGCTCTGCGAGTTACCAGCATTGGTATAACATCGCATCAGAATATCTTAGCCTGTGTGTCCAAGATAGGTGTGGTTCTGATCTGTCTGCGCAGTGCTTCCAGAAGCCTTCGAGTAGGTTCGGCGCTTCGGCCCTTACCCAAAGATAAATGAGCCTGCGTGCATAAGACAGAGGAATATTAGAAGTCTGAGAACTATTTGTAATCTGAAAGCTCTGTAATTATTCCACTGCAATTAATATAAAGTCTGGGTACCATTCCCAGTTTCGAATTTGTGTATTTTTGGTTTGTCTAAGTCGTATCACCCATTAGCCTGGGTCTGGAATTCCTTGCTATCTCGTAAGATTCATCGTTCTGGTCGTGAATAGCAGTAAGTCACAAAGTAAGTCTCGAGGGAGCAGCAGTGCATGTTCGACAAGTTAAGGAGCGGTCGAAGAAAGATAGCAGGCGTGTGAGTTTCAGTCATTCAAGCCAGGAAAAGCAAGCCCAACGCTGGAAGTTGCTCCAGTCTACCAGGTGTAGATAGAGGCCCCTGCGTTAAATTTTAAGCAAGCCCGACGCTGGAAGTTGCTCTAGTCTACCAGGTGTAGATAGAGGCCCCTGCGTGAACAAGGTTATGGAGTCAACATGATGGATATTTTTGATTGATTGTTGCAGGATATCCTCGAGAATTCCCCAAGGTTATCTACCAGAAAATTTGCCTGCTCCGGCATCGTTGGCGTATGCACATCCACCACCGCAGCAACGACAACCATATTTTCTCTTTCCTGGCATTTTTTGTAGTTTACCTATGTTAGTTTGACGAAATTTAAGTGAAAAGTTTGCATTGGGGGTGGTCTTTTACCCGACTCCTCGCACGACTCTGTGGTGCGAATTTCTGAACGTGAAAGTTTTTACAGCGTCACGGTGGAGAAATGTGTCGGTCAACTATGAAGTGCTTCAATTATACTTCATCGTCCATGTGATAACATCCTGCAGCGTGTTGTAGAGGAATTTGCTCATTGTGCCATTCATTGATCCATTCAGGAGGCTCTCCAGTGTCGCCGTCTTGGGCCGTGTGCAACCATGGTTGAAGCTAGATATGGAAAATAGTGAGGGTTCGGTAGGGATTATAAGGAAATTCTTCCTAGTGATGGCTCGATGGCTCGATCGTTGTGGTGAAATTCCCTTACAAGGACGACGAGCACAGTGACCCGAAGAAGACCTTTGAGGCAGAAATAGCGGTTGTAGGATAGCCACGACATAGGAATCTAGTGGCTCGATCATTGTGGTGAAATGCCCTTACAAGAATGGTGAGCACAATAACCTGGAGAAGACCTTTGAGGCAGAAATAACGGTTGTAGGACAACCGCAGCACAAGAATTTGGTGTCATTCAAGGGATTGTGTTTTGAAGGAAATTATATTTTTGTGGTTTAACGGATGCAAAGAGGCTTAAGATCCTTGCAACTGGAGTGAGCGGTGTCTTCCAGAGTTTTCCTCGATTGCTGAGTACGACAACGCAAACCAACCAGTTGCAGTGATTAAAGGGAAATTGTTGCATAATTCCCTGCCTTGCGACGCTCGCTGAAGCCTTTTATTATTGTGTTTTACTATGTGAGAAGAAAAACACACTTGCCTCTGATGCTTCTACCTTCGCAGCTATATCTCGTTCGAGTGCCAACCACCTAGCCAGGGCACTATGATCGATGGGAAGGGATTGAATTCCAGTAGGAAGGGAATGGATGCAATGCGTGCCAAGTGCCGACATCATTCGGGGAAGGAAAGGGAATTAGACTACTAATATAATAGCTGCCTTGGAATCTTAGTATTGCAGGTGGGTATTTAAGTTTAAAGGCTTTGTTCTATCGATAGAATACTCATTTTAGTTATTTGCCATAGTGTTTCTAAGA
Source organism: Larix kaempferi (assembly GCA_027924585.1). Lineage (NCBI taxonomy): Eukaryota > Viridiplantae > Streptophyta > Pinopsida > Pinales > Pinaceae > Larix > Larix kaempferi. The sequence continues at coordinate 6,293,839 of BSBM01000569.1, forward strand.
TTTATTAGTCTTGTTGTTATCATAGATCCAAATAAGAGGATACAATCTTGTATGCATGCCTAAAAATACTAGACTTGACTTGTATACGTGTTTACAGTTTTCATTTACACTCTCAAAATCCAATTCCATGTGAGGGTTTCATTTTTTTAATATTTAGTGACAATGGATTTACTGATGTATGAGATATATGTGTTATAGTTTTTATTTACCCGCAAAATCCAATTCAATGTGAGGGTTTGAATTTTCTTTAAATCTTCAGAGCTACTGGCTTATGTGATGTATATTTTTGATATGTCATGGGATTGAGCTCATTCCTATCTTTGTGACTGGTTGATTTTCTACAGATATGGAAGGTTCATTAATGTGTGCCTTGATTGGATGATTGGAGGACTGATTTGTAGGGAAAAAAAACCCTCGAAAGCATTCAAAACTAGGTTGTCAGGCTCATTTGCAAACCACAGTGCTGCATGAACCTCATCCCTAAGGGATTTAAGAAATTTCCTTTTTTACATATAAATTTGAGAAGCCCTTTCACATCCATTTTTTCACATAATTGTTTCAATGATCTGATTTTTTCACATAAATTTGATAAGTCCTAAACCCACACCATTCTTCCACTCTATCCAGGCCATCATCTACAAATTAATCGTCTCCATATAACATTGTTTCACAGTGTTTGGGACATTCTACAAATTGATAGTTTGTATATTATAAAAAACATGTTTACAATCCACAATATTATTGCCAATATGCAAAAAATATCTATGTTTCTAGAATACTGATTGCCTATAACTGATTCACAGTTTGTGTGGAAAATAACCAATTTTGTTGATGGATTAGATGTGAGTGAGGATAGGTCAATATATTTCATAGATGCCACCAAATTATAAATGAACATATTTTCTAAAGTATCAGATATCTTTATTTTGTACTTGAAAAGTTGGCATATCTTAGATTTTGTACTTAAAAAATTGTTACCAACTTACAAATTATAGGAAAAAAACATGCAATTAAGTCCGCCATTGATTCAGTCATGACTATTGTCATCTTACATGAATAATCTTGGTTGGTAACTTGATGATTGGTGAGTGTTTTTTATAATTTTGTTAGGAATTTGGGTAGATTCTTAATTACAAGTTTTAATATTAAAATTCATTTATAAAGTTGTTATATGAAAATAAAAATTTATGAATTCATCTATAATAATTGTAAACATTTGAAAATTATATATAAACATTTTTTGGAAGTACATCGTTCTTTCATTCAAGTAAAATTAAAATTGATTTTGAGAACATTAAAATTAAGATTGATTTCGACATAAATTTTATACCCGTTATACCATGAAATTTCTAAATTAAAAAAAAAAAAAACACTTTCATACTGGTCTATTTCCACCAACTCCTTCCATTGACTTAAGTCACCGTCAGTAGTAATTTTGGTAGATATGATAAGATTCTATTGGTTTGCTTTTTGATGGGATGAAATTTTTTCCCTTCGACTACTTCAAATGACATTTAGGTTTTTCCAAGAAATTGAATATGTATTGTAGCCATGCCTTTCCTTCAATTTACATTTTTTTTCAAGAAATTGAATCTATATTGTAGCCATGCATTGCCATATTAGCCTAGTTTAACCATCCTCGTTGGCATCCATTTTATATAATTAGGATGGTATTTGATTTATGGTGACTTGATGGTTTGATACCCAACACTTGCATGGCATACACGTTATCCTTTTGATTGTTTGAACATCTTCTCAGGGCATACTCCACCCTTGAAAGTGTTAGACCATCAACCATAATGGGTTTGATGGTTGAATGTTTATAATTTTTTAATGGAGGCTACAATTTGGTTGATAAAGAATATCTACCCATTCAATGTTATTGTCGATAATATACAACAAACCCTAGCTCTGTCTATTCGATATTGTTGGTCGTTTGTACACCATATCTTCATCTTAGTTATTACATATTGCAGAAGGATTTTATTATAATGAGTATTTTATGTGTGAGTGGTAGTAGGAACTATTGAATGTGTTCACATTATTGCTTATACAAGGAATTGGCTCCTTGCATACATATGCACGTGTACCAAGTTTTGTTGAGATATGTTGCCCTTGCATACATATGCACGTGTATAATGTTTTGTTGAGATATGTTGTGATGCATGAAATGACTTATATCCATTATAGTTGCATTCTATAATTACTTCTCGGGGTAGTTTGACTTGCATATTGTTTGAAATTTGAATGCATATCTTGGGTGTAGGTTGAAGGTTGTATGTTTAATGATAATGGTGCTAGTCGAGTTTTTTTTATTAACACCATGTGTGATTTGGATGTTGGATCACAACCACATGACTCAAATACAAGCAAGGTTAAATTTGTTTGGCCCATGGTTAGCTATTTTCATGAGGGTTTCAAATGCATGTATTTATTTTCATAAATCATAATATTGAAATTTTTGTAAGCTTGAGATGCAGGAGGGATGACTTTAAGTCATAGTAGTTGCAAGTGTTTAAGGAGTGGACAAGTGTTAAAATGAGTAATAGTAAATAAAGGAGGTGTAAATTATATGTTTAATGTTTGCTATTAGGTTTTTCCTCCATCCTTTTCCCATACTCCTATACCCATTCTCATGATACATAGATGCCCTTAACACTTGATTTTGGGTATTGCATGCATGCATTCTAAAGTTATTGATAGTGGTCAATTTGTTTCATATTAGTACTTGCATTAATGATATAAATATAAAGAAGTTTCAATTGTGGTCACTTATCAGAAGAAGAAAAGAAATTGTAGTCAAAGAGTTATTATTGAAGAGATACCATTACATGAATGAGCACTACTCTATTTTCAAAAAGGAAATTTATATGGGTTTAATAGAGCTGCTATGATTGATTCAATATATTATGAGCCTACTACATGATGTTTCATTTTAGAGATGTATAATAGGAATTTGTTTAATTTTTGCTTAACGCTAGAAAACCATGTAATATGGTTTCCTTGATGGATTATTAGTATGTATAGTTGGACAATTGTTTGACAATTTAATGGACTCGTGATTATGTATTTATGTAGATATTCGATGGACAATTGATAGAACCTGGCAATCAAATTATATATATATTTGCATGTTATATATATTAATGGTGTGAAATGGATAGTATATGAACTATTTAAATTCAAAATTGTTTTCCGGTGGTCCTTAAAGGAGTTTATGCATCATTAGAATTAATTTTATGTGCACATTAGTTGAGTATATACCCATACTTTACTTAAGACCTTAGTTTTCCCTTAGCATTTGCGGCCTTCAAAATTCTTGCTATGTTAAATTTGAAAATGATAACTCATAAATTAATTTCTAAGGTAAATTCAAGAGAAAGTAGTTATAGCTCTTTAGTTGTTTCCCACCTCTTACAAAAGAGGAGGGTTACCTAAGAAAAAGGAGGAGAAAAAAGAGATCACGTATAGATTTGTTCTTCTACCTCATCATATTTAAGTTCAATCTTTTAGTACTTCAATAACCTAATAATCCTAACAATGGTAGGTAGGCTACAATATAAGGTCCATCACTAGGGTGAAAGCAAAGGTGCTTCTTTTTGGAGTTTCTTCTACCTCATCATATTTAAGTTCAATCTTTTAGTACATCAATAACCTAATAATCCTAACAATGGTAGGTAGGCTACAATATAAGGTCCATCACTAGGGTGAAAGCAAAGGTGCTTCTTTTTGGAGGTAAATTTTGTTTATTTGTTCCATGTATGTATTTATTTGCAACTTGTCTTTATGAATACACACTAGCTTGATTGCAGATACCCTTAAGAAAATCCGATTGTCGGGCTTCTAAGGCTTCATGCTATCTGAGGTTTCATTCCACTTGAATTTCAATTGGTTTGAACAACACATGGTATTGTAAACATCATGTTGATTGGAAGCCATGTTGATTGTTGGAACTATATGGGTTACTCTTGATTATACATAAAACTATATTGCTTTTTCAACTTTATTTCATTTACTTTGTTTTAGATATACATGGTTTTATTAATTATAAATAGTTATTTTGTGCATTACAGTATGATGTGTGTATAATTGTCTCAACATTTAATCATTAACTATGTTACCCATCATTTATTTTTTCATACTTACATTGAATTAACAATCTTATTATGTACCAGTAGAACATTCTAATTGAGAATCTCGATTTTACCCTTTAATTAATATGCAATTGAAATAATATTTTTGCACTTATTAGTTCATATAGATGTTAGATATAGGTTTGCGTTATAATTCATAACTTAAAGAAATTAATAGTCAATTGAGTGTAGATTGGGTGGTTGGGAGGAATGTTGTTATCCTCTCCACCCATGTTCAAATCTTGCTTTGTGACACTTACTCTTGAGAGCCCGAGGGCCATCCCTGCAATGCGGTGCATAGTTTGGATGCTAATAGAAATGGTCATGAAAAAATGAATTCTCAAGCCACAGATGATGGAAGACTGCAAATTGGTAGTAGACTAGATAAATAAAAAAGTTACGGTTTCAGATATTCGCTTGAGCATATTGCTTCCAGAAAATTGAACTCTCTTAATGAAAAATCATATGCTCTTTCCAAGGAAGATCTGGCCCTTCCTTCAAATGCTGTGAAGGAGAGGATATATCTTCTATGGAATTCCATCTCTAATCAAGGAACTTTCTCTCTTTTTCTTATGGAAATGGTAAAGGTTTGAAAGTTTTTCTCGGTTATTGTAATAATCGTTGTTTTAGTCCCTACGAGAACGAAGATAAGAAGTGAAGGTATCCCACGACTGCTATTAGAGAGAGTATTGCACTCAGTACCGGTTGTATTGATACAATTTTCACCAGGAATGACGAGCTGACTAATGCTCTGTGACAACAAGAATTCCCTAACCGAGGCTATGGAGAGGCATGGCACGCATATCTTCCTTCCTGGATTGGAGTGATTATTTGCTCTTTCTTTTAGTTTTTCTTTCATTATTAAATTCTTTTTCTTTCAAAGCATTCTATAGTATTGGGTGATTTGCAATAGCAGTGATAATCAACTAAGAAATTCTACTTTCAGAGGTGTTGTTGTTAATATTATTTTCCACATCTTGTTGTGTTTCTCAGATACGTTCTTTGGGTATAGAATTTTTACATATTTATTATCTGGCTATGTTTTGGTGTGTTTTTTATTTGCCTTGACTTTATTTACAAGGCTCATTTCCTTAAATAAAGAAACTTGTTCTTAACCAAGTAAAAATCTAATTTAGTCCCAACATCTGAAAACGCATCGAGTGCAGATGCTTCAAGCTGTCAAAAAACAAGATGGGTTGGATGGAAATGACTCACCTTCATTCTTACTCCCTTAACTCAGCCAACTTCTTTTCTCTTTAGGAATTATTTATCATACATAGTTCGAGGTGATCTTGATCTCGCCCAATAGTTAGTTCTGAGGCATTATCATGATTTTTAGTTAATAGTGTGCAAATGTCACTATTTTCAACTTCAATGTATGTTCATGTTGTTTTTTAATTAAAAAATGGTTTAACTGTTATCTTTCTCTTTTTCAAGTTGTGAAAATTTGCTGCATATTTGCTTTTATTTTTGTGTTTTATATGTAAGAATAAGCTTCTTCTTCTGCCATTTATTGATGAGTTGATAAAATGCTTTTATTTTGGAAATGCTTATACTCTAGTTCAGATGATTGTAGCCCTATTTTTACATTTTTCTACATGTTATGTTTTTAAGCTTTATGGCTGTAGCCTGTCTTTTACATTCTTTTGCATGTTGGCCTTCCAATATTCGTTGGAAGTCTTTCTAGAGTTCTTGCAAACAAGGGAAACATTGATTAGGGATTTTGTCTCTAAATTTGTACTTGGATTTGTAGATTTTGGCTCTTAGGGTTTTGAAGCCCCAAATATTAGGGATATTTATCTTCTTTTCAAATGGGTTTTGGATTTGTTTTCAGCCTCATCCGATTTGGTTGTGTAGACCGGAGTTTTTTAACTCATAATAATATTCTGTTGACCACAATAGGGAAATAGGGACAGATAGTGCTTTTTTTTTCTATAATTGAATATGGGGTAAGTTGGAGTTAAATGTTAATGGCAAATGTTGTGCTTTGCAGCTTAAACATTTTCTTGATCAAGCAATCATGCATGCATGCTATAATCTCGTAAATGTTTGTCGAGTTTGTCCTTTTCTTGGTTCTTTTGATTGAATATTAAAACGAGCTTGAATTCTTCGGCCTTGCCTAATTTTATCATCTGTAGAATAGATCATGGGGATCCATGTGTGAGGTACAGTAAGCAACACATTGTGATACTAGAGCACATTAATGATTGCAATGCTATTCCGTACATTGATGATTGCAATGCTATTCTGGGTAGTAAGGATAGAGTTGAGTGATACATAACTCGATTACTGTAGATCAATTGGTTCAATTGGTTGGCTGAAAAAATAAGTCTCTTCATGTGGATTCCTCTCCAGAAGTAACAAGTGTTGGCATTCTCCGGTGAATCCATTTCATGGTGATTTTTTTGGCATAAATTGTTAAAATTGCAGAGTTATGTTGCTGAAATTGCATAATGAAAGAGTAAGGGTGGTGTTTTTTAGTATATTGAATCCATGTCTGCAGTTAAAAATGCAATTTCAACCAAGATTTGTTGGAATATTGTAAGAATTTTAGAAAGGATTAGTGGGTTCTTCTAAACCGGTCGTTAGTGGCTTATTTGTTAAACCATTTTGAAAGGTTAGTGGCTTGTTAAATCATTCATAACACCATTGTAAAACCTAATATATCATGCTCTTATAAATAAACTAAATATTTGTTGGTAGAAAAAAATCTTATGAACCATAGTAAAAAAATCAAAATAATTTGAGAAAAATATGTTTTGATTAATAAAATAATTGTATGTTTTAATTAATTACAAGAATTGTTGTGCTCATATTTATTGTAAGAAATCAATGTTGAAACCACATCATAGTACATAAAAAATCATCTAGACTTACCAAATCGTATAAGAATAGAAACTTTGTATCAAATCACATACTATTGCAATCCTGAATTTTCTTTAAGAAAACTATAGATATTGGATAATAATTTTGTGAATGTAAATTTGAATTTTTAAAACTTGATCTCACTTGAGAAGAGTTTTTCCTCCCTAAGAAGGAATGTTACTAATAACAAATGAATTTCATTGATGAATACATAAATGAGTATGATATGGAATATCTAATGGTAATGCTTTGACATTTTTTCTTATTTGTTTGTGCCTCTATTTCTATTTTATGTGCTTTGACACGTTGCAAATGCAACCCAGAAGAGAATTATACTACATAAATATCCTCCCATTGCCTCCCATTGTCAAGGTAGGGAGGGACACATGAACAAAGTGAAATAGATGATCATGATTTAGGATGGGGACTCCATTAGAATATATAATGAGCACTTGTTTTACATTTTGCATTATTTCAATTGTATTGAGCTTGGTTTTAATAAATTTGAATGATGTTGAGGCATGCATATTATGTTGAATGTGTGTTTTTGAATTGAATCCATTAAAATTCAAATCCAAAGGATGTTTTCAGATTGCACTGTCGAACACATGAATAATTCCTAGCTATATAAGCATCATATTAAGACATACACTTTCATAAAGGAAACACCTTATGTTTCAAACTTAAGGTACATGCAAACCCTAGTTTAGGTGGGCCTTCATCACTATACTTTGACAAACTTGGAAATGCGAGTGGAGAGTGAGGTGCTTGCAAAATATAATAAAGCAATAGGTCAATACAACTATTCAAAGTGTCCAATGAATCATTAAGCAATGTCAATTGATGCACTTATCCAACATATGATTTAGCAACTATCTATGGATATGGGTACTAACAGATATAGAGACCCTATGCTTGTCCAATATTTGATTTAATAATTATGAACGTAGAGGATACTGAGAAAAATAAAACCACTCATATCACATTTGAATTCCATTGTATCAATATAAGGGAATGTGTCTATCGTAAGGTGGCCTACTTGCAACGAGGGATGTAGCCACACTTGAAATTCACTCACTCCAACACTTTTGTAAGGTTAGGGAAGATTAAACTATGGTGAAGGTTGTTTAATTGAATATTTTATATCAAACACATGATTATTTGGTTAACTAGAAATCATGGCCATATGATTTGTAGTCATTGAATACAACTTGGAGAAATTTCAAATGTGTCGTGTGACCATGAAGCTTAAACCTTTATGCTTCCCTTTATTATAATAAACCTTTTCCCATATCGCATCACCAACTCGTGTGTCTTTTCTCTTCCTTCATCCATTTATCATAATTAGAAGGCTTTGGCCCAAGTGACTACTTCATCATCGCCATCACCACCATGGAATATACAAGGTTTCCCTAATCATCAATTGACCTACTCATAGAACTGCAAAAGAAAATGATATTTTAGACATAGAATTCCCACCCATCCCAATTCCAAAGGCAACGATAACAAGAAGAAGAGGAAGGAATGGAATAGGATCAACCATTGTCATGTTTTCATTGATAATGAAAATAAAATGCTACAAGGATTAAGTTATTGACACCAATTTCTCTTGGCATCCATTTCATTTCCATTGAAACACCATTCAATGATGGTGGTTATGCCTCCCCCGAATCTCGTTAGTTATAATAAGCTTGCAAAACCTATGTAGGAAGCCCAAAAATTCAAGCATTCTCCATGTGGCCACCTAGAGATTAATGTCTTTGTCTATCCTTCAATCAACAAAAGTTGGGATGAGCTTTCTTGTAAAAATAATTGGTGAGATTAGGAGGAATATCAAATAATTGAAAATGAAATTTTGAAGGATTCCTTCATGAAATAATTTAAAATGAATTTATGATAGTTCAGCTAAGAAAAGGTATAGCTTTCAATATGATGAAGGATAAACAAAAGAAATTAAGGTTACGAAGAATATGTAAAATCTATGCAGGATAAAACCAACCAAGATAGTTAGACAGATTAGCTTGGGTTGTTGAATTCTATGAAATGCAATAAATAGGTCAAGGGGTCAAGTCATATGGCCGGATACCTCTCTAAATATTGTGGGCCTTTATGAAAATAGTCTTGTTGCAGTTTTGGAAACCTCCTAATTGAGGCATCCAATAAGGGTTTTTCATGATGTGTATCATCAGAAAAAAAAAAAACCCACCAAAATATCATCCTTGAAATATATTTTGGGTTTTTTTAGTGTCTTGGACACTTCCATAAGGTGCAACTTGTCCTTATGCCTTCTACTTTGTTATCTTATTTGCATATTAATCTTTACTCCATTAACCTATATCAAGTTTACTTTTCTTACACTTTTCGTTGTTGATGTTTTTTTGCTGATGTAGGCTAGGAGTTCTTTAGCCCTCCTTTTCAAATCTGTATAGTGTATGCTCCTTTCTGGCTATGTTATTATATTCTTGACATATTATTCTTCATAATTCTCTGAAAAGAGATTATTGAGCAGAGGATCCATTACCTTTATCCTTGTGGACACTAATAAATCATCTAACTTTCTTCTCATATTACTCAATTTCACGTCATAATCTCTTTTAGCACTTCCCTTCATTTGCCACTAAAATTTGGTATAGGTATAAACACCTTGGATATGGATACACTTTGATAGGTTTCTACACATATTTCTGCTAGGCCCACATATTCTTTTTCATTGGAGTTTTTTTAATGGAATAAATCCCAAAAATCCATATTGACAGCTTAGAACGAAGTGCACAAAATTTATTCAATCAAGAGTCAAGTTGTAGCAATAACATGCATATGTTGACTTTCACTTATTAAAGTCATGGATAAATTCTTAAAATATATTCAACCTTTGTAAGATCAATCATGTATTTTTGCAAGTGCTTTAAATGATTTGATTATATGAGGTAGACATAAGGTTATTGTTCAATGAGTGGATGTAGTTGTTAAGGGTGTCTAGGATGTGGCAGACCAACACCACAAGGTGGATGCTCTCCCCAAAAATGGTTTATATGCCTACAATAACCATTAGAGTGTCTCCCTCTAGATTGTTAATTGTTTTAACCAATTTTTAGTGATTAAATCCCATTTCTTATATAACCCACAACTCTCTACTATATATGTCTCTTTTCCTCAGTTCTTTTAGACCATTTCCCTGTCCTTCTATATATTGTCAATTTTAGGTCGCATAACAATCCATTTGCTTTAAAATGGTGTGGACATCCTTTCCATGCCTTAGGGATATTAGTTTTTAATAGTGATGTGATCACTCTATATGGTTTCACAACTCCACAATGCATGCATTTCAACAAAACTCAAAATATATCTACATTTGCATTAAGATCTAGAATAAGATAATATTTTGATATATATTTTAGAGAGATACACATATATAGAGATATCACAAGTACATGCTTACCAATTAACAGGGAATCATTTAGCCTCTAAGTTCCCTTGAAAGGAAAACTTTAAAATCAAGCCAAGAAATTGCAATTGAGTTAACATCATACTTCATAAAAACTTTAATTGAACCACCCTTAGGCTACTGAATAGAAACCACACAACAAGCTCTTCATGACATTTGTTTTACTACTCTATTTTTCATTTAATCGCATCTACTTCCCTTTTTATTTTCCCTTTCGACGTTCCTTTGCACCTTCTGGGGAAATTGCTAGTATAATACCTTTACCCCCATCCTTTATCATTATCCTTTTCAAGGTTTAGCATATTATATAGGTTACATTCATTCAAGCTTACAAATTTACTTTCATTGGCTCACAAAAATATTTTTACTTTATTATTATTAGAGATACCGTATAATAATAATTCAAATAAAACCTAAACCCTGTACTATTATAAAATAAGGGTATGTATCACAAAGTTCATACTTTACCCCGTATAAAAAATAGATGAATATGTATCCCATCTCTTTACTTTGATGATAAGCCTGGTGGGTTAGCTCATGTGGTTGAGTGCTGTAAAAATCAAGTAGAAGATCTCAAGGTCAAATCCCCGAGTGGCTGTGCATATAAAGGGCCTCATTCAATCAACCTATCGGGTTAGGTTACCTACTCACTGCAACCAAACACTTTACCTTGGGTACCATCCTTGAAATGAGGGGAATTTCTTGAGTATTTCTCGTGATGAGTTCCATTAAAAAAGAGACCGATGGGTTAGCTCGAGTGGTTGAGAGCTGTAAATTGCAAGCAGAAAGTCTTAGGGTCAATCCTGAGTGGTTATGCATAGAATGTAAAAGGACCTCACTCAATGTCCCCACTGGGTTAGGATCCGTAATCAGAGCCGATGTTTTACTCCATCTACCATCCATAAAATATGGGGAATTATTCAGAGAGTTTCCCGCAAGGTATTCCTTGGGAATTTTTTTTCTTTTATACTTTGATAATTGCTACCTCATATCTTCAATATTATATAATTAATATACGTCCACTTAGTTTATCCTTTTAACATACATAATATTTGTTTGTATGTTCTATAGAATTTGGTTCTTTTCTTATTCTTCTTGTATTACAATAGCACCTCTTCTCCCCTTTTTAAAATTCTAACCTTGTTAGAATCTTCATTTAACTAATATTGATATTTCTATTTATAATTTTACCTACAAAGTTATTCTAATAAGTTTGATAATTGTTTACAAATGATTAACTAAATTATGAATGACATAATTTGTTATCGTTAACAAGAAAAATAAATATTTGTAAAGCATAAATAACCATGAAAACTTAGGATATCAATAATTTAGTACGTGAAGTACACAAGTTTCGAAAATCATTTATTAGATTTCTACATATTTCAATATTTCGATGAGTAAAATCATTTGTTATATTTTTACATATTTTAATATCTTAATATTTTGATGAGTTCTAGAATCACTTGAGAATCATGTAGAATGATATAGTAAATTTAGTAAATACAAAGGAATTGTATAACTAACATCTCAAAATTTAAGGGAATACATCCATCACAAACACAATATGAAATGTAAAATATGAATCCTCTTAATTCAAAATAAATTAATATAATTTCAAGGATAATCTCAAACCTCCCAAAAATTACCTTTAACCAAAATTTTCCTTCTCCCAATTTTTATCAAAAAATGTATTATTTTGTTTTGTTCGATATACTTTTCAATGTCATAGGAAAGAGGAAAAATACGTAAAATAGGTGCATTGTTGCTTGAGAGACATAGTCATAGGGATGTCTCTTACACGATGTTAAATATATTAGTGACGTCGCTTAAGAGATGTCATAAAGATGCCTCTTTAGCAACGTTAAAAGGATGATAGAGACGTCGCTTAAGTGACATATCTATACCAACATTGCTTAAGAGATTTTTGTCATGACCTACCGTGAATTTTCCTTAAATTTTATGCTCATTTGACTTCAACCCAATACATCAAAATTGGACCCAAAATATGGTAGTGCTCCCCCTAACCCCTAAACATTTGAGAATGCAGTAGTTGTTTAAGGTGTAAATATTATGGATGGTTTCAATTATTGTTTTGGGTCATTTACTACTATGTTTGATGGATTGTTCCATGCTTTGTCTCAAGGTTAATTGTAGTTTCCCTTAATGTATTTGATATTCCTATACATTGCCATGAATATAAAATATTTGAGGTGAGATGTCTTTAGGTGAAAGAATATTTTCTAGATGATAATGTAACACTGATGAACATAAAATTACTATTCTAATCAATGTATTAATGTGTCATGTGATTGGAAATCATTCACCTTAAAACCCTAAGTCTACCCTCTTTCAGGGAAAGCAGCACATACTATTGGAGTAAGCTATATGAGTGTCAAGTTGAAATAATGAAAGATAGAATATGGCTAAATTGTGAATGGTGTTGTGAATGGAAGGATTATTCCATTTATATTCATTGGACATAATCATGAAAATGTTCTATGAAATGCATTATCACTTCCTAGATTTTCCTTGCATGAAAATATTGAATATATGTTGTATTTTATAAAGGAAAATTTATATAAACTTATAATGGAAAGATTTCAAGCTTGTATTATGTTATCTAAATAAAAACTTGTCAAGACTTTGCCTTCAAATACTTAAATATTGACTTATGCCGACTAATGTGATGCCAAGAATTATCATAGTAAACAAGAGGATGGCTTTGTTTTGAAACGATCTTACATAATTGAAATTTGTTCTACATTCTACTACCATAAATAAATTATCAGACCAACAAACCCTATTCTTGTTCATTGCTATAAAGGTAAGTTACATATGTGTTTGATATCCAACTTACTTCAACATTATTTAAATCCAAGTTATTGTTTAACTTATCTTCCAGTGCTTTTATTTGTTTGTTATTTTAAAAATTTCCAAGATCTCAACCTTTTCTTGTTATGTTTGTTTTTCTTTTCTCATGTATTGCAGTGATTCTTAACCCATAAATTGAATCACAACAATAATATAAAACCCTATAAATTCATAAATAAACACAAATACATCCATATAATATTGAACACAAGAATATGGAAGAAGAACCTTAGAGGCAGGGAAATGCCTTACAATTGATCCTTTTATGGAAGGAATCCACTCTTAGTCACTTGCCTCTTAAGGTTTGGTGACCTCTCTAGAGCTAAGCTCCAATTTCAATGTTCTTCCACAATACATCTCATTACATTGCTTCTACTTCTTTATATAGTTTCTACCTAACCTCCTAAGAAATTTCTAGTAGGTGGATCCTTCTAGTAATTCTTTTCACAATTATTTCATTTCACACTACATCTACTTCATGGATGTAATATACATAAAGTATATTACATCTATATAATAATATCCATCGGGAAATTAATATACATGTATATACATGTATATAATATCCATCTATATAATAATATATAAACATGTATATTATAATAATAGTCATTTAGGGTAATATTCAATAATTATTATATTGTAATTAATGATATTCATGCATTTTACCAAAGGACATGACTTATCATCTTTTATGTGTATTGTCCATTATATCACAATACATATGTGAGTTATTAATAAGTAGTAAATATTTATCCCTTGAGGAATTATATGTGTTTGTCCTTGTTATAATGAAGTAACCCTTTGGGTTCACTTCAATTGGTATATTTTTCCTTTATCTTTTCCAGAAGAATAAAAGAAAAAAAGGAAGCTCCTTGTGGGAGAGAAGTAAAAGAAACTAAGAAGAAAAAAGAAAAAATCTCTAACGCCAAAAATTCCATGTTTAATGCAATAAGAAAAAAAATCCATTTTTACTACAGTAAGAAAAAATAAATCCATTTTTACTACAGCAAGAAAAAATAAATTATTTTTACTGCAGTAAGAAAAAAAATTCTATTTTTTTCTACAGTAAGAAAAAAAATCAATTTTTACTATTGTAAAAAAAAAGCGTTTTTACTGCAGTAAGAAAAAAAATTACTATAGTGAAGTTATCTCTATATCGTGCAAGATAAACGTATACAAGTCTAAAAGTAAAAGAAGTATCCAAGTGAAAAGAAGATTCCATATTCCATTAAAGTTAAGTAAAATAAATATTGTGAATGAGATTGTGCATGAACATTCCCCCCCCCCGCCTCTCTCTCTCTCTCTCTATATATAAGTGATTTTGAAATAAAAGTGCCTTCTAAAGTGGACGTGAAGAATAGGGTATATTATAATAAAAATGCCTTCTAAAGTGGATGTGAAGAAGAGGGTACATTATTTATAGGACTATTTTTATAATATATATCAAGTAGTGAAAATATATCATTTTAATTGTAATTTTTTTCAAGTTCAAATGGAAACTAAGTTTCAATTCACTTCAAAGTATGTTGCGGGACCATACAATTTCATGCATTTGTCAAGGAGGATCTAGAATGAGCCCGTAAGCATTGCCATTGATCTCACACAAGGAAATTGCATTGATATTGAGTTGACATATAGATTAAAAATTGTGAAAGAGGGAGTTAAAAAACCTTATGGACAAAAGAGTGTTGATGAGATTGATAACTTAGAATTGAACATAAATGAGTACTCCCAAAATGCAAATTTGTTGGCTTACATATCAATGAAGTTGATGTAATTATGGGGAAATCCTGATTGAAATCTCTTCGTACTTTTACCATAAATTTGGATAACAAGTACATAGCATTCAAGCACCTGACATAGAAGATAATATTGCAAGACATTAATTCAAAGCATCTTTCCCTCTCAAAGAATATAGAACCTGAAAGCAAAGATGAAAAGATAGAATTGGATTCTAAAATAAATAATCCATGGGAATAAAGTCAATGTATAGCCAATAAATTTAATGAGTTAACACAAGAAGAGGAAAATAAAATGGAGGAAAAAGAAACCCTCACAATGAAAATTGAAGAAGTTAAAAAGTTTCACAAAAATGAGATTGAAATTATTAGTAAAAACCTATTGACCAAGGATTATGAAATTTCTTGTTTAAGAAATCAAAATAAAGCTCTACTTATAGAGATGAAAAAAATGAAGAATGAGAAGAAGACACAACAAGAGTATTTGAATCTTGAAAGGGAATTATTGAAAAATGATGGAGAAAATTCCCTCTTAAAGAACCTTAATTAGAAATTGTTAAAACAAATCGAAAGTTTTAGAGAAGAGAAGTCAAAGAATTTAGAGAATAACAACAAAGTTGACAAATCAGATGTGTCAATCCAATTTGACCAAGATTCACAAGAGAGGAAGGATACTAAGAAAAAATTTAACAAGATCTTATCAGCTAAAGACAAGGAGATTAATCGTTTGAAAAAACATAGTCAAATTTTGCTTACTAAAATAAAAAACTAAAACATAAGGATATATCAATTTTAAAGGTGGATAAAGGGACCTTATCCAATCTAATTGAATCAAATAATATTTTAAAAGTTGAAACTATAGATAAAGGGACCTCAACATAAGGGCTCAAAACTCAAATTCAAAGCGTCATTGCATAATAAGTTTTATTAGTGAAGGAACATCTAGAAATTGAATTGAATCATCAACTGAACAACATGTCAACATCAACAGATTTAGTGAGAGTTGATGTTCCATCACTTACTACTAATAAAAACGTCATTAATCCAATCAAAACAAGAATTTAAAATCTCAACATGTCAACTCAAGTACATCATGGAAAGTTTAAACCAAAGTTTATGAAGGACCAATGTATCAGGATATCACAACGTCTCCCTATTTACAAAAAATGAAGCACAAAAGAATCAACTTACCAATGCCAACATTGTTCTTACATACTGAAGCATCTGAGGACCAATGCAACTCAAAGCCAACAACAAAAAAGATCGTCTCCAAAATCTTACCATCAAGAAGTTTCAGAAAGAATCCATCTAAGATGGATTGATCCTTTTTCAATGTGACACCATTGTTCAAGACTTCGAACATCCATATCGGCTCATGTCCTCAACCTTATCTAATCAACGACAACTACAAACAAAATGTTCATTCTATCAACATAAGTTTCCTTTCCCATGCTTTGAGGAAAAAACAATTTTAAGAGGGGAATACTTGTATTATACCTAAGTATATTACATCTATATAATAATATATAAACATGTATATTATAATAGTCGTTATTTTGGGTAATATTCAATAATTATTATATTGTAATTAATGGTATTCATACCTTTTACTAAAGGACATGGCTTATCATCTTTTACATGTATTTATATGCACGTCCATTGTATCACAAGACATATATAAACATTTAATATTTATTCCTTCAGCAATTATATGAGTTTGTCCTTGTTATAATGGATTATTGTGTGAAGTAATCCATTGGGTTCATTTCAATGGAATTTATTTAATAGAGTTGGCCTCACCACATAGCATCCTATTTGTCCACGTAAGGGGTTAGGGTAGGACCCTAACATATTTGTTTTCCATTTTTTGTAGTTTTTCACCAATACTTGCAAATTATTTTATAGTGTTGGTATTCTATTCTTTATTTGTTTTGGAATCCCAACTTCAAAATCTAGGGATTTAGCAGTAACATATTTTTTTTATGTCCCATTAGAATTTAACTTCTCTCTCTTCCTTGCATTTATCTAGATATTCCATGTATTCATAGAGAGAATCTAAAGTCAATTTGTTGGGTCGCCCTACTTTATCCATGTTGGGAAATTCAGTTTTAATGCTAGGAATGGATGTTGTAACAATCATGATAATGCTAGGAATGGATGTTCTAACAATCATTAGTGCAAGAAAAACAAAAATAAAAGGGTATATGAACATGAAAAAGGAAGTATGCACCTAGGGATATAGGGACAATCTACTATAGGGTTTGAAATACTTTAAGTATGAATACAAGACACCTAATCCAATAGATCCATTCAAGAAATCCTGCTAAGCGATAGGCCCAATATAGAGATAGGGCTTCACTAATTCAAGAATAATGCAATATAAAGGAGAATAAATTCACTGGTTAATAATAATGCTTCATGACCTTAATAAACAAAAAGAGACTATGCTTCATGACTTAAATAATAATGCAATTTTATGACTTCAACAAACACATAGAGATTTTGCTTCATGGCTTCAATAATAATGGATTACATTTAAATACTTGGATTAGTTAGATCTTATCAAGAGATCCTGCTATGATATATACCTGTTGTAAAGATAGGATCATTTGCTCTTATATATTATAATATTACGACTATGGTGATGGTTATTATTGTCCATTGAGACTAACTTTGGTTTGTCGGACCTTAAAAAGGGTGAGAGATCACTTTGTTTTCTTTAGAATTTTATTTATGTGCTCAAAAATATTTAAGAGAAGCATTCATATATCACCATGGTTGTGTTGAGTTAAAAGGTTAGGAAGGTCACTATTCTAGCAAATATTTTGAAAAGGCACTCTAATGTGGGTGTATGCAGGACATTCTATGAGAGAGTGATTTTCAACTTCAACCCTTTTAGTATCACAAAGATGGCAAATTCTTTCATCCCATGATGTTTTAAGAATTGTATAGTGCCCTATTTCACTATGGAGTTTGTTCTTATTTTGGCACTGTTGATTTTCTTCTTTATGCTAGTTAAATAGAGAAATACTTTTGATCTTCTAGATTAGGGTTGATCACCTCCTTATAATATCTTGATTTTCTCTTATCCTCTAATTAGTTATCGCACCACAACCTCTACTTAAATTCATATGTAATAATACTTTTAATATAATCACTATTCTATAGAGTGACCTATTTCTCAACTCCCCAATGATTCATCCAAGACATGGCATCTTTATGCCAACCTCGCTTAAGCCACATGTAGTTTTGACTAGAGTATGAAGCAATATTAGGAATCCTCTTGTCTCCCATGTTATCTTGTTCTTGTACATTAGGTACCTAGTCATAGTCATTCTCTCAATGGGGGAGAGACTCACTTCTATGAGGAGTATAAGATAGGGTGTATTTCCTTTAATTTTGAGATTATATGTTAAAAAAAGCGATTTTGGATTTTGTCCATCCTTCTCCATGATTCTATAGAGATGTTTCACCCCGAAACTTCACATCCATATAATATACAAGAGTGATGAGATTCTCAAAGAGGTTTTTCTTCTTATCACAAATCCAAAGGTCTACTATCTTACAATTGTTTTCAAGTCCATAATAAGATTTCTACCATCCATTAATCCTTTTCTCAATGATATATTTTCAATTAATCTTGTGGTGAATATTGATTCCAAGATATTTCTATAAAGCACTTCCTCCAAGTTGTTGTTGTCATACATGAAATTGGCATAAGTGATTGTCTGAGATTTTTATCATAACCTTTTTTTGTTAATGTTAATAGTCATACCCATACTAGAGAAGAAATCCTTTAGATTTTTTAGTTTCTTGTCGAGATCATAGGGACTCCTCACTAAAAGAACAATACCATTAGCGTAGAGAAAAAGGATGATGACTACACTAGCCAAAGTCATGCGACACAATCTGCATCTTCCAAACAACCCTCTACCTTGTCAATGTATATACCAAAAAGGGTGGGTGATAGGGAAAACCTTGCTTGAATCTTTTGTTACAATTAATTTATTCTAACCATCCCTTAGAGTTCCTAAACTTGGAAATAGCCTTCTCATACAACCTTATTGCAATAGCTCTTAACTCAAAGGAGGCCTTTAGCTCTTCTAATATACTCCAAATGCTTTTCTAAAATCAACAAAGCGACACAGAAGAATGGTTTTATTATTATAACACTCCTATAAACGATCCTAAGTGTGGCAAGGCAGTCCACAATTGAATGATAGCTCCTAAATCCTGCTTTGCCTTTAGATCTTTTTTCATGACTTTCTAGCCATATGTTGATCTTATTTCCCAAAATAATTCTATAAAACTTGGAAAAATGAGGGCTAATCATAATGGTCCTATATTTAAATGGATTGTTTTTATCTCTACTTCTAAACACATGAACAATGAGGATTTATGTATAGGGTTTAGGGAAACCCTTCTTCACTACTAAATTGAATATCTTGTGGATGTGAGGGATGAGGATAGGACTACTAAATTTTGAGATTTATGCTTGGTATCCCTCAATGTCCTTAGCTTTCCCTTTTGCAAGCCTCTTAACCCCAAACTCTATGCCTTCTAAAGAGAAAACTTCTTCCTTTGTAGAAAGGGTTTGAATGTGTCCATGGCATCAAGGGATTCATAAAGCTTTTTAAGGTAGGAAATGCAATCCATCAAGGGAATCATATTGTTTTCTTTAGTTTTACAGCTTCAACATTTTCTTTTTAATTAGGGATTTGTACCTATAAATCTTGTTAGATTGTAAAGACTCGTTAGAAGCATATCTAATGGTTTTTTCTACCATGCTTGCACTCTTTATCATACCAGGAGTTGGTCATTCTATTTTCCTTTCTACATGGCACCGTGATAGAGACAAGTAGAGAGGGTTGTGGTAAAATTATGATAGACATCTTCAATATTGTCCTTATTTAATAATATATTTAATAAATTATTTAAATCCCTTAAAAATAAAATTAGTTTTATTTTTATTAAAGATTAAGTGATTTTGGTTATTATAATTATGTGTTATGGGGCTTATTTGCTTGTCAAAGTTTAGACTTAGGGTTAAAGGTGCATGGTTAGAGACAGGATCGCGGTCAATATTTAAGATATTGAAATTTACTATTTGGTTGTATTTGGGGATATCGTATATCATATAATCTACAACACTACTATCAAGTCCATGGATACAATTCATCTGGTTGGATTTTGGCCATTTCATAAGAACATTGCAAATTATTAGATCTTGAGAAATATAAAGCTTGATTAGTTCAATATCAAACAAATTCTCAACCAAGTCTTCAAAGTTTCTTTTGTATTTTTCAGTTAATAGAAGGTCCTCATCTAGCCATAGAGGACTAGGGTTGGAATAATTGCTTAACATAATAGATTGGTTAGTTGTTTTTCTACGATTAAAGTTTCCTAGCAAGAGGATATTTCCTTCATTTCTTAGGCTCTAAATAACTTGTTCTAAACCATTGTAAGGACAATTTTTATCTAGATTGGGCTTCTTATAAAATATAGAATTAATAGGCACAAAATGACATATTGCTATATAAATATTTTTAGCATTGATATTTGAAATCTCCATCCAAAGGTATTGATTGAAAGGATTTTTCTTGTGAATATATGAGGAAAACTGTTCTTTTTTGTGTAAGTTATGCCTTTGATTCCTCTATAGTAGGATATTTTATTCCATACCGACCACAAGAAAAATCCTTCCATGTTAGGGACCATAGATTCTTCATGCTCCCAAGTTTCAGCAAGAAATATAATATCAATTTCACTCGGGATCCAACTTAACATGGGATCTTTGCTCCGTGGAAAGCCATGGAAATTCCAAGGGAGGATCGAAGTGTCCCAAATTATTATTTATTGTTATCATTTTGGTCTATGTCCCTAATAATAGTTTTTCTATCCCTAATTATTTCCCATTTCCCTTCATTTATAGTTTATTTTACCTTTTGAACTTCATTTCTTAATCAAGCTTGATCCGATGGAATGATGTCTTCCTTTATAAATATTCCTAACCCTTTTAGACTTGGGGTTTTATTGAGTATTCCATATTTAAAGTCATTTGAGCTTACCTTAACATGAATTAACCTATCGCTGAATGGAGTGACACCTAGACGATCACAGAGGAGAACTGGTGATGTGATGGGTAGCGGTCTTGAGGAGGGAAACGTTGCACCGGGGCCTTTAATGCCTGTCACTTATGTGTATTCGGTGGTATTGGGCATTAAGGATCCCAACTCCCATGTGTAATTTCAATGTAATGATATCCAGGGTGGCAGCCTCCAGATTGTTCTAGTCCTTTATGCCCCCCAAACATAGACACAAGCGATATCTAGAACTCCATTTTCCCACTCGCGATGAAACACCCATTCTGACAAGGGATTATCATCAAGATAATCATTAATGGGTTCTCTTCCAAGTGATTTCAGTCACGGTTTAGGAGAGAATGCGTGCCTTTGGTCGCAGGGGTGGTCACCATAGAGGGTATCCTATGGTGCCGGATGTTAATGTCGTTGCAAGACACTTGGTCCCTATGGTGGACACCCTCCTTGAAATCAGAAACAATATTCGTCACCTTGGGGAGGACACGCAAGCCAGAGTTCAAGACATGGCTTATCGAGTGCAAATGGTTGTGGAGTGGTGTGCAGACATTGTTGAAATGTTCAATCTCCCCTTGCCTCATTTTCTAATGGAGATGAAGACTGAACTAGACGTCCCAAATTCTGATGCTCCTCTCCCCATTCCAACGACTGGGATAGCAACTCAAGCTCCTGTAGCAGGTGGTAATGGCGAGAAAATTCAATCTTTGTTGGCTTCTGGCGTAGAGGTGGATGACATAAAGCCGAAAAAAATTCCAGGGGTTGGAAGGGATGGAAAGAATATCGCTATCCAGACCAGTGCTTGAGTCTCTGACAGTGAACTGGAACCTCCTTAACGGCATAGGCGTTTGGACTTGGGATGCTGGGTAGAGGAAAAGTGATGGCACAAACTTCTTGGTCAGCTGGGTTTGAAATGCAGCCTAATTTCATCTCTTGTTTTCGCATGCTCACTGGTTTTAGTTTTTTCATAGCTCGTGATATAATGTATGCCAATCGATGGTCTATTTTGAATAGTTTCAATATATTTTTGGGTAGCACAGTAGAGGAACTTCTCAAGATGTTTTTGTGTAAGCCTGAAAGAGGCCGTTTTCAAAGTCTATGTTTCTGTGTAAGCCTGATCGAGGTGGTTTTCAGATTTCTTTTTGCTGTAGCAGACTTAGATGATCCATGGGTAGATTGACAGGGGTTGTTTTTAGTCATCTTTTGGATATGGGCCTCATCAATGTATGCATTTGTAAACTTTGGATGATGTAATATAAGAACTAACGTATAAAAAACATGAATTAATCTATCATTGTGTTCAATTATTTTGCTTAGTTTTTATGTTTCTATGAGACAAGTTGTTTCAATTTGTATTTTTTTAATGTAGTTTTTCCTTGACTAATGATATCATGTACTTTCAATCTCCTCTTTCAAACAAAAAATTATGAAATTCAAGACTTTTTTGGCTACACTCATGCTTTTGTAAAATTTACTATGAAATAACATATAAAAAATAATAATAAAATTAATCAATATTTTAAAAAATAAGATTATATATATATATATATATTTTATGAATTTTTTTTAAAGAAGTGAAGGTCATTGTGTCATATACCCAATCATGTGTAATCATTGTTGTTAAACTAGACATATAAACACATTATAGTTTAATTATGTCTGATTATGTTGTGTTTTCTTAGGCTTGAGATGGTTGGATGTTTTCTCATATAAGTGTAAAGTTTGTCAATTTTTTATTTTATTTGGATTGAACAAAAGCCTCGAGTGTTTTTCTAATGCGCGAGGGTTTAACTTGATAACGAAAATGAAATTAGGTATTAAAATAACATGTTATTAGATATCTAGGAAAATAATATATTAGGATTTTTTTTTTCAAATGAAAAATATTGTACTTTATAAAAGAAGTATAAAAGATCACAAAACAATCCCAGGCCAAAGAACCGACCTGAGAAGCCACCACTAATCCAAATCCCGAAAAGCAGCCAAGAGCCAAAGGGACATACCACCCTAGAAGTGACATGAAAGACATCAGCTAAAGTACATCCCAACTGAATAGATCAACCGAGACAAATGATAAACCCATGATATACAATCCTCCAAATAGCAGCCAGGACTGAGGAGATATAACGAAGGAGAAAAATAGAAGAGAGAAAATGGTAGAGAAGGTTGCCCTGTACAAAGTTCATCGCCTCGACAACACCGCAAGAAGGAGGAGAAACAAGGGAGGAAAAGACCCGTAAAATATAGCCGCCCTGTACAATGTAAGACCTACTAAAACAACACCCCCCAAAAAGACAAATTTAGAGAGGAAAGAGCTGCCAGAAACCAGAGGAAGGCAGGGCTGCACCGGCAAGTATCTCATAATAGATGCGCCCTTCAGCAGCGACAAGTCCACGACGTGAAAGAGCATCAACAACTGAGTTATGCTCCCGATAAATGTGAACGATATTAGTCTGAGAGAAAATGCCCAGGAGAAGTCTGGTCTGTTCCATCCATGAGTTGAGGGCGAGTGCATTGATAATGGCCACATTGTTAGCCCAATTCACGATAGCCAGATAATCCCCATCCCTCTGCTCCAATAATATATTTGTCGATGAAGAGAAAAAAAGGACCAACCATAATGCCAGAAGCTCACCTTTAGTGTTTGTACCACTACCTCCACACATCCATAGCATGATCTGATCACCGTTTTCTAATTCAATAAAGGCCCTCGCCCCACAACGACCTAAAGAAACCAGAGCAGCGCCATCAAACCATGCACGATTTCCAGATCTAAAAAGATGTGGGGGCCAAGAGACACGATCACGGATGCCAGCAACTTGCCCCACTGAAGAGGAAACAATGTACTCTGATGAGAGCGCTTGGATATGGCACGCCACCTTGCTAGGCTCGGTATAAATGTTGTCGAAGATAATTCGATTACGCGTTTTCCAAATCTCCCACGCCATGAGGCATGCCAAACAGCCCAGATCATTATTGACAGAAAATAAAGTTTTGAACCAGCCCTGTAATGAGAAACCCAGCCCCCGCTGTACATGAATGAAAGGATCATCGCTGAATAACCAGACTTTTACAGTATATGGGCATACAACAAAGAGGTGATAAAAGGTTTTAACATCAAGGTGACATAGTGAACATATATTTGGTCCATGCAATCCCCGCTTCTGAAGGTTTTCCCAAATGAGGATTTTCCCTTCCAACAATAGCCACGAATTTTTTTTCACTTTTAAAGGAATATGCCATTTCCAACAAACGCTGTACCACCACTTCCAATCCCACAGGTTGATATAGCAAATCGCCTCATAAGTTGATTGAGCTGTAATCGAACCATCATTGGAATTCCACGACTAGAGTAATTTGCCATCCACAGCCGTAAGTCGAACATTTGCACGATACAAATCCAATATGTATGACTTGCATTTAACTGCCATCTCCCTCACCAAGCCAAGTTGTGAAGCGCTCAACCAACAGTGAAATTGTTTTGATGGGAAATTATTGACCAAAATATGATAGAGACAATAATATCCACGACATCTGAGATGATGGATCAGAGCAACAGACAGTTTATAAGGGGAAGGTCCCCCAACAATAGGATCTTCGCCAATCAGAATATGACGACCATTTCCCAGAGCCTAGGCCAACCAATCTGCCATCACCGGAAAGGAGAGTAATAATCTCACCTAGATGTTAGAGATACCTTTTGTAGATTTCCGGCTGGATCTAATCCATTGTATAGTGGAAAACTTACCAACATATTTGTCTTTTAATATACTGCCCCATAAACAATCAACTGACAATGCTCGCCATAAAATTTTGGCCAATAGCGCAGTGGAGAAGTGGAAAATATTCTTAATATCCCAACCCCCCCGTGCATAAAGACGAGCAAGTTTGTTCCAATCCACTAAGTGGATATTCTGATTGCCATTCCCAGATCAAATAAAATGATGAATCTTTTGACGAATACTAGACAAAATAGTTCTAGGAATTCTGCAAAGAGAGAACCAGAAAACCCCCATGTTTTGTAATACAAATTTTGCAAGGATGAGGCGTCCACCGCTTGATAACCATCTCCACTTCCAATGAAAAATATTCTTATCAAATTTTTTTAAGAGACATTTCCAGTTAGCAATCTTATACCCATTTGGTTTAAGAAAATAACCCAGATATCTGGTTCCATCATTGAGTTCTTCAACCCTATAGGGAAGGAAGGAAGAAACAACAGTGAGCTGCATCCCCTCTAGCTTATGCTTTAAAATTTTTGATTTCATTTCATTGATAAACATACCCGAGGAGCTACAGAAAAGGTGAATAATTTGCCACACATGTCTCCATTCCTGAACATCTACACACCCAAATAACATCACATCGTCAACAAAGAATTGATGGGTGATCGAGAAGTGAGGCGATACCTGAATCCCAGTAATCAGAGAGTCGACTTTGGCTTTGAGTAACAATCTGCTGAAACCCTCGATGACAATCAAAAATAATAATGGAGAATTTTTATTAATGAATGTAAGTTTGCGAGTTATTCATTGATGTTTTATTTTTAAAGTCTAATGAATGTTTTTTCATTTAGTTAGAAAATGAATGTAAGTTTGTGAGTTATTCATGGATGTTTTATTTTTAAAGTCCAGTGAATGTTTTTTCATTTAGTTAGAAATTAACATATATAAGGTTGATACTTTAATAAATATTAATTATTTTTTCTATTTAAACTAATTTTGCAAGGATTTGAGGAGTTTTTTAATTTTTTAATGCAAATCTTTCTATTTTTTTCCATAAGAAAAAAATCACAACCTTATTTTCCCAAAAAGTTGTATTCTTTAGTTTCAATAATAAGTTAATAACTTGATCAACAAAATTACATCGCATATCTTATAGTTGTTTGATAGACCAGTCATACTTGACAACTTAGTATCTATAGGGTGCACTTTGCACAGTACTGTAGTCTTAGATTCTAGAACACAACACAAAAATGGTGCATATAAACTCATAAAAATTGTAGAGTGCTCATTTCATTACACTGTACTATTATAGGATCAGATTAGTCATCATCAATCAACAATAGTCATCATAAAATTTATCACTATAAGATTCAGCAACACAAAAACCCATGGAGCAGTTCCAAGACCATTCTAGTCTCCATCTTCAAACAACCTTCCATGTTCATGGAGGTTCAAAAATTAGTGGATGAAAGAACTCTCTAGATACTCCCATACTTTCTTCCGTTATATACCATTCACCTTGCCTCATATGCATTCCAAGCTTAGATAGTTTGTCTTCCTCATAATTTCTTTCTCTAAAGATGTGAGAGAAGGACACTTCCCGTAAATGCAATTTCAGCCTTAAAACTTCATCCAATACCGGCTGCAAAAGAATATTGTGACATTTTTTCACCCCAGTTATACATTCCATTATGATTTCCGAATAACCAAATACTTGAAAGTGACTGATATTTGTTTCCATTGCTAGCAATAGTAATAATCCGAGAGCACAAAGCTCTGCATAATTTTTCGTACTTGAGTCAAGTCCTACCTTGAGGGATATATTTAAATATTTAGATAAGTGTAAAATACCACCAACACCAGTCTTCTCTGGATCTACCTATGTAGCTCCATCGAAAAAATACCAAGGGCGATCAAAGTTCATTAAATCCTTCTATTTATTAAGAAGGAATTTCATATAATTATTAAATTTTCATATGCAACGATTGGTATATTTTTATGTAAATTTTCAATACCATAATTTTTTAAAATTATTATAAGAAAATATATATATTTTTAAAAATTTGTTAAAAGATTTAAAATTTTTCACCGATCATTATGAAAGCACTCTCAATTTTCCCACCATGATAGGTATGTATTACTTCCTCCAATCATTAGAAACAAAACTCCCCAAAATTGGAAGTTTATGTTATATACCATTGGTAAAAAAATGCATAAATGTAATTAACTTCATCTATTATTAACTTGAAAATAAACTTATCTAAAGTCTTAACTCATCATACCTTTTTCTTCAAAAGAAAAAATCTGTAACTTTATATTCATTCAAATCAAAGTTATAATTCACAGTGCATAAAAATATCCCTATGCAGCGTTTCAACAATAAACAACTGCTAAAAAACAGAATTGGAGACTAAGTACATAACCAAAGCAAAGCCGAGAAATTGATAGCCAAAAAGAAACATGTGTGCAATTTTTTTTATCACTACAGTTACATAGAGTCTACATAGTCGTATATGTAGCAATAGAAAAAGACACAGTACATGAACATAGGGCCCACTAATAGTTCTTTAAACATCCCTCGTCAATCTTCGATCCATCCTCAAATTATTTAAAATAAAGAAGACCCTCCTCCACTCTTAAATATTTCTTAGTCTAGAGTTGATCTGCCAGCTGGCTGAATTTCCTGTAGATGTGAGTGAAGGATAAGTAGGAAAAAATGGAGATAAGGCACCTAGTCCTCTGGCACCACTGGTCCAACACTGCCACCTGTATACAACCCATGTTATTTTCCCAATCCACTATAATTTTAGAGTCCAAATATATGAATTGACGTAAAGTGTCGAGAAGAGGGGAAAATAACACGGGCTAGAGAATTACTCAATTGGAGAATTACTCAATTTAAGAAGAGGGGAAACCCAATTTGAAGGAGGGCCAATTTGAGGAACCTCCAATCCACTCGGTCATAGGTTTTGTTCAGATCCATTTTAAGAACAAGAGCAACCAACTTCTTATTCTTGATGGAGTGAATGCATTCCTGTGTGGTCCCAATGGCATCCAGGATCTACCTCTGACATATGGACCCAAATTGTTCTTGTGATAAACATTTAGCTAACTTAGGATTGATCCTATCTACAATGATTTTGGATATAATTTTGTAAACAAGATTGCATAGAGCAATAGGCCTATATTCACCAAAGGATACATGCTTAGAAGTTTTCATGATTAGTGCAATAAAAGTAGAGTTTAGTGACCCAGAGATAAACTCATTCACCCTGGATTCTTCCACCACATTGAAAATATCCTACCCCATTATATAATTTTTTTATCAAAACAGTTCAATTGTCCAACCATCAGGCCCAAGAATTTTTGACCTGGAAATTTTTTTAATGATGGACTCAACTTCAAATAGAGTGACTACACGGTCAACCTATGAACCATCCTCTTCAGAGAATAATCTAGGGTATTGTTGTATCACCTTAATTTGGGCCCAGATACTAGGTTTTTTAGGGTATTTGAATATGTTGGAGAAATGTGTAGAGGCAACATGCTCCAAATCTTGTTGGGAATTGTGAATCTTCCCATCACTGTCCTTAAGATCCAAGATGGCATTGCAATTCCTCCTTTGACTAGCAAACTTGTGAAAGAACTTTGAATTACAGTACCCCTACTTGAGCGAGATTGTTCTACTTTTAAGCCTCCATGTTTCTTCTTGTATCCTTAAGAAATTAGCTTTCTTCTCTTCCAACTTGATTAATTGACATTTTCTATTGTAATGCCCCGATGGTAAGCCCTAGATATGTGTGTTGATGTTATTTGTTATTATGGTGGTACTAGGTTCATGGACATTAATATTTGGATGTTATTACTATTACTATTATTATTATTATTATTCTTTTATTTAATTAAATAAATAGCTCAACATGGACAACTAACGTGGCTGGGGAGCCATGGATTCCACATGTGAGGGGGTTGGGGTTGGGAGTTGTTACTCTCCCTAACAGTACTCTATGTTTCCTAATTTTTATTTTATTGGACTATGGAGGTCCTAGTACACCTAATTAATGCTTTGCATGCAGTAATGTGCCTTCACTTGAGAGAATATTCCTATCTTGGTGTTAGTGGGACCCACTCTCCCATTACTCATGTGAATTATGCGCCCTGCTTGACTATGTTTTTCAACCATGCACTTGATTTTCTAACTTCCACTCTAATTGGAGTGATTTTACCAGTTAATTTAAATTAGTCCCTACTAACTCCAGTGAACTGGAGTGACTATTAGTTAGTTAGAGCTAGTTTGGGTAATTCGATTTATTCTCCAGTTAAATTGAGTAATTTTGGGTAATTTGAGTTATTCTCCATTTAAATTGAGTAATTTTGGGTAATTTGAGTTATTCTCCATTTAAATTGAGTAATTTTGGGTAATTCAAGTTATTCTCCAGCTAAATTGAGTAATTTTTGGTAATTCGAGTTATATTCTCCAATTGAATTGAGTAATTTTGGCTAATTCGAGTTACTCTCTAGTTAAATTGAGTAATATTGGATCAATTTGAGTTGTTTCTAGTTAGATTGAGTAAATTTGGGTCAATTCGAGTTGCCATTAGTCAATTAGAATGATTTACAGGTGAATTCGAGTACCACTTATGGAATTCGATTTTCTCTCATGGTATCCAATGACTTGGAGTATTTTTCCAGTGAATTAAAGTTAGTCTAGGTGGATTCGATTTGCTCTCATGAGAACTCGAATGGTCATCAAGTGAACTAGTGAAACCCGCAGTGAGTTTGAGTCAATTCTCAGTAAACCTAAGTCATTCTCTTAAAGGGAATTTGAATTAGCTTAAAGGCATTCAAATTGGTCTCTAGAGATCATTATGAGATTTTGGGAGTTTCTCTGTCAAGCATTCAAATGCCTCTTAATGGATTGGAATGGCCCTTTTTGCACATAGTTGTCATACCCTTTTGTTTACAGGAAAACTTGGAGACCGGTGAGGGTGACTGAACAAGGATCTATTCTAGTGAGGAGACTGGTGATATTTTCTATTGAACACAAAAATACCTCAAGAAAATTACTTGTCTCCATCATGATCCTGCACATAAATCCTGATGGTGAATGGTGATATCCTGAGGGACCTGGGTGGTGAAGGGATTTCCATTGCACCTGGTAATGGGGTGGATGAGAGAGTAAGTGGTGAGGGATTGTGTTGGTTTCCCCAAGTTGTGGCCCAAATATTCCTGTTAGGATTTTATTTTGAGAGTTCCCTACAATGTGGATCCATGGCCTCAGCTCATAGGTGACCTATTCAAGTATTTGACTTGACTGTGTCTAAGGTTCGGTGGAATGTTGTCCTGTTGAAGCTAGTTGCGCCTTTTAGATATAAGTATTTATTTGGAAAATATTTATTGTATTTTTATGCTGCATATGTGCCCATGAAGGATGGGTTTATCTCTGATATTTTATGCCGCATATTTGCTTATATTCTTATGTTATATGGTTGAATTAATAATGTTAAATTGGCATTTCGTATAAGAGCATATTTTTTTATGTGTTATTGCAGCTAGTAGATGCTATTTGGTTTATGTTTTGTGGAAGCCAATAGATCTGGTGGTTTTGTTAATTATATGGCTGTAGATGACAACTTCCAGATCTAACATATTATGGGTTTAATGGCTGTGGGTTAATGTCGTAACTTTGGTGTATTATGGTGTTATAATTATGCTTTATTGGAATATCGTAATGCTGATTTGCTTATTGTCGTAAGGCTAAAGTTTATCAACATATGTAGATCTAAATTTATTATTGGCTAAATGGTGACGAGCAGATTCCCATAGATGTGACGATGATATTAAATTTACATGTGAAAGGGTTACTTAGACCTGGTTTCATTCATGTTACAATTAACTTGCATCGCATGTACATTCGGGGAAAATTTTGTATCGAAAGCACCGTCTTCCTTTAATGGTTGATAGTTTTATTTTATTTGGCTTGTTGGCATGTTTTCCTAGCATTAATTGAATCTTATTCCACTGTGCATTCACTCAAATTAGCCCTTTCCACTTAGAATCTTGGTGTATCTGATCCCGGTGGTGTGACTTGGGGTGTTGGTACATTACAAGTGGTATAAGAGCCTAGGTTTCAACTCTACGACTGTTGGGCCTTCTACGGAATTGTAACTATGTGTTTATGCAATATTTAGAATTAGTATGTATATGTTGTAAAAGAGGCTTATGATGAGATCACAGTGATTAATGATCAGCACATCGAAGCTTATTGTACTTATTATATCCCATGGTGTGGTTACGAAACTGAAATTTTAACCCTAAACGAAGAAGTGAAGACTAAAGAGGTCAGATTTCAAAGACCAATGATGGATTGGAAGGAAGGACATATACCTTCTAGCCTTGAAGAGGAGTTTGATGAGTTAGGTCCTGAAGGAGGAAGATCCATGAAAAAAAAACCTAAAAGAAGCATTGAACCCTTGGATCCAGAGAACACAGTAAGAAGTTTGAAGATGGAATTGAGAACTTGTAGAAAGGACAATGAACAAAAAATTTATACCCAAAGACAAATCATGCAAGGTATGAAACAATTACAAGAAGACCTAAGATCATCCCCAAGAGACAGTCCGAACACAAGATATCATGAACCAAGAAGAGAACAAGGAAGATCCAAATCTTATTCAAGAAAACCTCATCATATGCCCTCTTTAGGAAGGAAGAAGAGATATTCATTAAGCAGCTCAGAAAGAAGTCCTGAAAGATCCCTAGTAAGACATAAGAAGAGAATATTCGCTCAAAATGAATTGGTGGGAGAATTAAGAAGGATCAAGCATCCAACCTTCGATGGAGAATCAAAGCACGGGGAGGATGTAGAAGCTTGGTTGTTGGGCCTTAGAAAGTTCTTCCAGTTGCATCAGTACTCACCAAACATGGAAGCAAAGGTATCCATTTACCATCTGCAGGGTAAGGCATCCATTTGGTGGGATCAACTAGTCAAGCTGAAGGATATTGATGAAGACATAATTCCATGGAAAAAGTTCAATAAATACTTTAAAAAAAAATACCTCTTGCATTATTACAACAAGAAGATGGTGGAGTTCTTTGAACTAAAATTGGGAACCATGACCATGGAAGCCTATGAGAAAAGGTTATGATAACTTATAAAACATGCATACTTTGTAAAAGATGAAAGGTGAAGATTCAAAGGTTTCTAAGTGGTCTACCATATTTCTATAGAGACAAGATTCAATATGAAATACTGAAGAACCTTAAAGAAGTTGTATGGAAGGCCAAGCATTTGTATGATTTAACTAAGAACGAAGATCCACATAAGAAAGACTAGAAATATAAGAAAGAAGACAAGCACGAGTAGAGGAAGAAAGGATTTCATCCTCCAAACAGTAATCAACAAGAATAGCCAGAACAAAGCAAAGATAGAGGAGATGAAGGATCAAGACCACCTATAGAATGCTGGAACTGTAAAGGGAACCTCTACTACATGAATTGTCCACATAGGGGTAGCAATGTAGAAAATATCAACAACATTAAAAAAGCCTCAACTGTTGGAGATCATGTTTAATTGCTAGATGCTATGTCTCTTTTTAGATCTTAGTTAGATTGGACTATTGCATATAAATTTACCTTTCCCGTTGCATTAAAGTGCATAAAATGTTTCATGTGATCTTTGTTAGAAAATGTCTTTGTGATCTTTGTTGGAAAATCATCTTGTGGTCTGAGTATCTTTGTGATCTTTGTTAGAAAAGTATCTTTGTGATCTTTGTTAGAAAATTATATTTGTGATCTTGCTAGAAAAGTATCTTTGAGATCTGAATATCTTTGAAGAAGTATCCTTGTGATCTTGTTGAAAGTATCTCTATTGAGAAGGTATCTTTGTTGAAAAAGTATCTTTGCTGGAAGGGTATCTTTGTGGTATTTCTTATATCTTTGATGAAAGGTTATCCTTGTGGTATCTCTTTATCTTTGTTGAAATGAATCTTTGTAAAGTATCATAGTGATAGTTCATGCATCTTGTTGGAAAGTATCTTAGTGAAATTTCATGCATCTTTGTAGTGATATTTCATACATCTTTGTTGTAAAAGTATCTAGATAATATTTCATGTATTTGTTGTTAAAGTATATGCATGAGATTGATTGACTGGAAGGCATTTCATGAAGAGAGAGTATATACTTGATGCACTTCATGATATTGGTTGATATACTTGATGCACTTCATGAGATTGGTTGGTATACTTGATGCACTTCATGAGATTGGTTGATATATTTGGTGCACTTCATGAGATTGGTTGAGATACTTGATGCAATTCATAAGATTGATTGGTACACCTGATGCAATTCATGAGATTGGTTGGTATACTTGATGCACTTCATGAGATTGGTTGATATACTTGATGCATTCCATGTGGTTGACTGATTGGAAAACACGTTTAATGCATTTCATATGTCTTGTTGATAGAATATATGTATGATTCATTCCCTATCTCTCATTGAACGTATATATATACTTGATGCGTTTAATATGATTGAAATTGATTAGAATGTGCTTCAGGTAGATGTATTTCAAGTGTTTTGATTCATGTACCTTTGATGTATCTCATATGGTTAATTAGAATTTATTTCATATATCTTGTTGAACACTATATATATATATATATATGTTTGCTGCTAACCTTGTGTTTGTTGGAATGTGAAGAAAGTATATTTGTTGAAGGTTTGAAGGCCTTGTAAATAGGTTTGAAGACCCTATGATGGGGATTGAAGATTGACCCTTGCTTCCTTGATTCCACTC
This sequence comes from Larix kaempferi, assembly GCA_027924585.1. Classification (NCBI taxonomy): domain Eukaryota; kingdom Viridiplantae; phylum Streptophyta; class Pinopsida; order Pinales; family Pinaceae; genus Larix; species Larix kaempferi. Next base: position 6,327,518 of record BSBM01000569.1, read on the forward strand.
TACTAGTATCGGTTCTTGCACAAGAATCCAAGAAATGGGATGGTGATAGGAGTCACATCCCATTGGTAGTGGAGACGGAAAAAAAAGTAGGTGGTAGTGGGAAGTATTGTGGTTTCTCAGAAGAGGAGTTCTGAGAAGGAATATTGGAGATCAACTAAAAGATGTTATCCTTTTGAGAAATTTTGTAAAGGAATGTAAGTAAGTGTGCATCGAGGACGATGCATTGTTTTAAGGGGGAGGGGATGTAATGCCCCGATGGTAAGCCCCAGACATGTGTGTTGATGTTATTTGTTATTATGGTGGCACTAGGTGGGCTGGACATTAATATTTGGACATTATTATTATTATTTGATTTAATTAAATAAATAGATCAACATGGAGAACTAACGTGGTTGGGGGCCATGGATTCCACATGCGAGAGGGTTGGGGTTGGGAGTTGTTGCTATCCCTAACAATACTCTATGTTTCCTATTTTTTATTTTATTGGACTATGGAGGTCCTAGTACACCTAATTAATGTTTTGCATGGAGTAATGTTCCTTCACTTGAGATAATATTCCTATCTTGGTGTTAGTGGGACCCACTCTCTCATCACTCATATCTTATGCACCCTACTTGACTATTTTTGTCAACCATGCACTTGATTTTGTAACTTCCACTCTAATTGGAGTGATTTTCCTAGCTAATTTGAGTTAGTCCATAGTAACTCCAGTGAACTGGAGTGACTGTTATTTAGTTAGAGTTAGTTTGGGTAATTAGAGTATTCTACAAATAAATTGAGTAATTTTTGGTAATTCGAGTTATTCTCTGGTTAAATTGAGTAATTTTGGGTAATTCGAGTTTTTCTCCAGTTAAATTGAGTAATTTTGGGTAATTCGAGTTACTCTCTAGTTAAATTGAGTAATTTTGGGTAATTCGAGTTTTTCTTCAATTAAATTGAGTAATTTTGGGTAATTCGAGTTACTCTCCAGTTAAATTGAGTAATTTTTGATCAATTTGAGTTGTATCCGATTAGATTATGTAAATTTGGGTCAATTCAAGTTGTCATCAGTCGGTTATAGTGATTTATGGGTGAATTTTGTTAGGATATTTAGACACTTAGGAGTTAGTTAAGATCAACTTGTGTAATATATCCGTTAGGAAAAGTGTGTTTCTTTAGTATGCATTAGTATGCATTTGTAAATATTTAATTCGACGGTCACGATATGTTCTAGACATAGAGTGATCCGACGACTCAACTTCTCTTAGATCATACCTAACCTTGATCCGTGGCTTAACACCCAATTGGTCCATGATCTCTATTAAAAGAGCATGGAGGGTCATTGTCTTGTTGATCGATTATGAGAAGCTTATTTGTAACTTTTTTTCTTTTGCATAATAACTTGTTCCGTAGAAACTATTTGGTCGGGGTCGTGGAGTGTTTCCCTCTCGAGGGTTTAAACCACGTCAAAACATCGGTGTATCGATCTGTGATCTGTTTGTGTGAAGTGGTTGATCTAGGCGTTCGGTCTTTTGGGAGTACCCTGTGTACCCGAACATGGTATCATAGCTTTTATGAAGAGCCGCTTCCGGTTATGATCTAGATCTTGAACTGTTGTTACCGAAACTTGAAAGGATTTCTGGTTCTGGTATTTTTGTGCATTTATGGGATGTGGGAGGTGTTTCATTGCGTCTGGAGCGTTGTTTCCATTGGGAAATAGTTTTCATTTGATCAAAAACAGTTTTCGGTTGCTTCAAAAACGTGTATTTCATCAGATTTGAAGGTATAATGTTACAGTAACGTTTTTTTTTAAATATCTCATATTTTATCAGTTTTTATTATTAGATTTGTTTTTAGTTTTGGATTGTTGATTCCTTGTCTGCGTATGCTCTTTTCCGTGCACCTTGTGCGATCTCGGCAAATCAGAAACAGAAAGGGAAAGGGTTTTTCTTGGCTACGTATGCTCTTTGCCGTGCACCTTGTGCGATCTTGATAAACCAGAAATAGAGAGAAACCGTAGAATTTCCGGGAAAGCTAACGAAATCTAACCCCATATTGTGGATTTTTTTGTTTGTTTGTTTCGGTTTGTGTTGTGATTTGCAGCAAGCACGGAAACCGAGAGAGAAGAGTAAAAAAAAGCCCCCTTCCTCCTTCCCATATTTTACATACCTTTTAATCTAGCTCACTTGGTTCAAAGTTGCTTTATTCCTTAATAGGTCTTGAGTTCAAGTCTTAGGAAGTTACTTTTAAAAGAAAAAATGCATGCAATTTCTATTTTCAAATTACTTTATTGTAAAAGTGCATCTCACTTAAATAATAAAAAATAAAAATAAAAAGTGAGTCGCTTAAATTCTTTTTTATTGCTACACTATTTAAAGTAACATCATTGTAAAAGTGAAATGACTTATTTTACAAAAGTGATTCACTTAAAGCAACTTTCTTGTAAAGTGATTGTCAAAGGTTCATTTTGGGAAGAGGGGGGTCCTTTTTTTTTAGCTGGTCATTCTCTATCTGCTACGTCACTATTGGAGACATCTTCAGCATTTTCTTTGTTCAAGCATAACTTCATCATACAGAGTCATTTTTCAGTGCCATTTTTTTTAAACCGCCTATTTTTTTGAGCTCTTCGCATCCAGACTATTGGTTTCTGTTTTTACAGCCATTGATTTACAATATGGCCGCCCCCATTTGATACTCTACTTACCAGTTACAAATATTTCTCATGGAAATCTCGTATGGAGGATGTTCTACGAAGTAGAGGATTTTTCATAATTACCCCAGGGAAAGAAACAGAACCCACTAATGATGATAAAAAAATAAAATGGAAAAATAGATGTGACGAAGCTCATGGATTGATTGGGATGTCAATCTCTACTGATTTGTGATTCCACATATCTGGAATTGATGAACCTGATGCTGCTTGGGACAAGTTGGAATCTGTGTTTGGTAAACACAATGAAATTCGAGGTCATCAACTCGAAAATGAGTTGATTTCTTTAAATCCAAATGATTTTTCATGCATTCAAGATTATTTATCTAAGTACAAAAATTTTAAACTCTTATGTGAAGAATGCAAGATTAAGAGGGAAGACAAACAATGCTTTATTATATTCTTTCAAAACTTGGAGCTGCATATTCTGTTTTTGTATCTACATTTTACTCCATGAAAGAATCATTGACTGCAACTAGCTATCAAGAGCCTAGTCTTGAATCCTTTTGTGATTCCTTGATTAGAGAGCAAGATAAGCTCATCCATTTTGGAATAATTAACAATGCAGATACATCTGGGAAAGCCTTATTGTCTCAACAGAAAGAAAAGTCCAAGCCTCCCAAGAAACAAAATTTTTGCAATAATAAGTCCAACAAGGGTCCCAAACCCTCTTAGTTAGCTCCTTCTTTAAAAAATGACAAAGGATCCATGCCAAAAGGCAAGAAGACTGAGCGTCATTGCAACTATTGCAAGAAAGATAATCATGATGAATCTAAGTGTTTCAAGAATATGGCAGCCTTGGAAGCAACAATGAAGAAATACCACATCAGCCTAGATTCGCCTTCAGAATCTACCTCTCATGGACATGCACTTTGTGCTTCTGGTTATTCTTATAATGCATCTTCTTCTTCTACTTCAAATGAATGGCTCATTGATTCTGGAGCATCTTATCATATGGCTAAGGATCAAACAATCTTTTCTACTATGCATGAATGTAACACTAAACAAATATTTGTTGGTGATGATAGATCTCTAAGTGTTATAGGAGCTGGAACAGTTCCAGTGGATAATGGTCATTTTAGTGATGTACTATGTGTTCCAAGAATTTCCTGCAATTTGTTATCAGTCTATCAAATCACTCATTCTGGTGAAGGTAAGACTGTGACGTTTACACCTCACCAAGTTGTAATCAAGGATTTTAAAGATCCCCAACAAGTCCTAGCTATCGAAATTGTTGATGATATTACCAGGTTGTACAAATTTTAACAAATTTGGGTCATCACCTTTTCCTTCAGTTTTTGTTGCTCATAGTGATAACTTGAGCAAACTTTGGCATGAAGGATTTGGTCACTTAAATTATTGCTCATTGCAACAATTATGTAAAGACAATATGGTAACAGGTCTTCCGATGGTATCTTGCAGGGATAGTGTTTATTCCAGTTGTGTACTCGGAAAACATCATCGGGACAGTTTTGACAAACATGCCTCTTGGCACGCCTCGGTTCCCTTGGAGCTTGTGCATAGTGACTTGTGTGGTCCTCTTCCATCTGCTTCATTTTCTGGCTTCAAATATTTCTTAACTTTCATTGATGATTACACTAGATGCACTTGGGTTTATTTCCTAAAACTTAAGAGCGAAGTATTTAACATGTTCTTGGCCTACAAGGCCCTTGTTGAAAAACAATCTGGTTATCAAATTATTAAGTTAAGATCTGACAATGGAGGAGAATATGTTAACAAAAAGTTCACTACTTTCTGCACTGAACAAGGAATCCAACAACAACACACTGTTCCATATACACCACAAGAAAATGGTGTAGCTGAACAGAATAACCGCACTTTAAAAGAAATAGCTAATTGTATGATCCAATCTAAGGGACTAAGTCTTCAATTTTGGGCCGAAGCCATTAATTGTGCAAATTACATAGTTAATCGCACCCCCACTAAAGCTTTACAGGGTATCACACTGTAAGAAGCATGGAGTAAAACTAAACCTGATGTAAGTCACTTCCGTGTGTTTGGTAGTGAAGCATGGGCTCATATTACGGATGAAAAACAGAAAGCATTGCAGCTTAAAAGTGAAAAGTGCATATTTGTTGGATATTCTGAAGATGTAAAAGGTTATAGACTTCTTCAACCACATTCTCATGATATAATCATTAAAAGAGATGTTAAATTTGATGAAAATCTCTTGGCCTGTGAGCCTAACTCGGCGATTGTGCCATCTTTGGCCCGCGAGCCTACATCCACGATTGTGCCTTCTTCTTCTTCCAACTTCCTTGACAGGTTTCCAACTCCAGTTTCTGATGATGACATTGAGGATGAAAATCCACCTCCACCTGCTCATGTTCCTCCTGTTGCACCAGCACAAATGCTTCCTCGATGGGTCCGTTCAACATGTGAAGCAACTGGTGATCTTGCCGGTGATCCTAGAGATCAACATCGAACACGTTCTCAGTTTCAGCGAGCCTCTTCTCTTTTGGCTCAAGTTTTCGAGAATCATGATCCAAAAACTTTTGCAGAAGCTTCAGGAAATCCAGATTGGGATGCAGCTATGGATGAAGAATATCGTTCCTTAATGGCAAACGATACTTGGGATCTTCTACCTCTTCCAAAAGGAAGAAAACATGTCAGATATAAATGGGTCTATAGAACTAAGTATGCATCAGATGGAAGTGTTGAAAGACTTAAGGCAAGGTTAGTTGCCAAAGGTTTTTCCCAAGTTGAAGGGATTGACTACAATGAAACCTTTGCTCCTGTCGCAAAAATGAACTCCATTCGCCTTGTTCTTTCCCTTGTAGCCTTACATAACTGGGAAGTCCATCAAATGGATGTCAAGTCTGCATTCTTACATGGTGATTTACAGGAGAAAATTTACATGGAACAACCTCCTGTATATGTTCATAATAACTCTAGCCTTGTCTGTCACCTTAAGAAATCCTTATATGGCCTTAAGCAAGCTCCTAGAGCTTGGTATGCCAAAATGGATAGCTTTCTCCTTGACACTGGTTTTTCTAGATGCCATTCTGACCCTAATGTTTATACTAAGAAAGTAGGAAACCATCTCATCATACTTGTTCTATATGTTGATGACCTTATTCTTACTGGTAGTGACCCTAAGCTTATAACCCATGTGAAATCCAGTCTTAAGCAAAATTTTGAAATGTCAGGCTTAGGACATCTGCATTATTTTCTTGGTCTCCAAGTCCTGCAAACCAAAGAAGGAATCTTTCTTTCTCAGTCTAAGTATTCTTGTGACCTTCTTCGTCGCTTTCGCATGGAAGATTGTACACCAACCCCTTCTCCCTTCCAGTCTGGAGTCAAACTTTCTGCCACTTGTACTTCACCTGAAGTAGATGCCACCTTGTATCGTCAGCTTGTTGGTAGTCTCTTATACTTGACTCATTCCCGTCCTGACCTTTCCTTTGTCGTTGGTCGTGTTTCCCGTTATATGCAAACACCTCATGAAAGTCATTGGAAAGGAGCTAAAATAATACTTTGATATATTCGAGGTACAATTCAGTTTGGGATTCATTACAGTACAGGGGGGAAACCTTTGTTGGTTGGTTTCACTGATTCAGATTGGGCCGACGATCCTGATGATCGAAATTCTATAGCAGGTTATGTTTTCAGTCTGGGATCTGGACCTGTCACTTGGGATTGTAAGAAACAACAAGCTCTTTCTCTTTCTTCAGCAGAGGCAGAATATCGAGCAACAGTTGATGCCAGTCAGGAAGCTTTATGGCTTCGACAGATCCTTTCAGAGTTTGGATTCGAGCAGCAGTAACCTACTCCACTTTGGTGCGACAATCAAAGTGCCATCAAGCTTGCCAAAGATCCAGTCCTATATCAACACAACAAACACATTGAGCTACATATGCACTTCATCATAAATCTTGTTCATGATCGTGTTGTTGAAGTGCTCTTTTGTCCTACAAATGATCAAGTTGCAGACATCTTCACCAAATCTCTTACAGAAGTGAAGTTTTCTAAACTTCAATCTATGTTAGGAGTTCATGAATTTTTCATTAAGGGGGGATAGGCTCTGATGCCTCCTTCTTTTTCCTAATAGTGTCACTTTTGTAAATCCTTCAATCCTATCCCAAGTTGTTCTTAAGGGGGGATGTTAGGATATTTAGACACTTAGGAGTTAGTTAAGATCAACTTGTGTAATATATCCGTTAGGAAAAGTGTGTTTCTTTAGTATGCATTTGTAAATATTTAATCCGACGGTCACGATATGTTCTAGACATAGAGTGATCCGACGGCTCAACTTATCTTAGATCATACCTAACCTTGATCCGTGTGTGAAGAACCTGCAATAATTAATTAATGAAAACACACAAAATAGCAGAAATAACAGAACTCAGAATCACTTTTATATTGATTACAGGTCACTTTGAGGGGGCAACCTCCTTTGAGCAAGCTCAATACAAATAACTTCACGGTGCCTTCATAGGCCTCAACACACACTTATATACTATGTCTAGGCGCAAATACTATGGGTCAAAACCATGGGCCAATACAAACTATGGATCAACAATACTACGAGCGACTCACAAAGCATATGCGCCAAACAACAATAAGACAAACTATGGATCAACAAATACTACGGGACGACTTACAAAGAATATGCGTCCAACAACAATATACTAACAAAGTAAAGACACGGGTTCCTAACATCCCCTCCCCCTTAGAAAAAGCTTTGTCCTCAAAGCTTTAAATGTGGAAATTATTGTTGAATCTGAAGGAGTGGTTCCCATGTAGCATCCTCTGGTTGCATGCCATGCCACTGAATTAAGACCTCTGTGATAGAGTGAGAGCGAAGCTGACAAGTGCGCTTATTGAGGATGGCCTCTGGCTCTAAAAGGATGGATCCTTCATTATCCAGTTTAGGTAAAATAGTTTGTCCTCTGATGTTGGTGCCAAGAACTTTCTTCAGACAAGAGACATGAAATACTGGATGAATGCGGGAAGAAGGAGGAAGTTCCAATTTATAAGCAACAGACCCAATCTTCTGAAGAATCCGATATGGCCCATATAACTTTGGAGTGAGATTATGACGCCCTTTGATTTTCAGGGAGGATTGCTTGTACGGCTGGAGACGAAGAAAAACCATATCACCTGCTTGAAAAGTGTGCTCAGAATGGTGTTGATCAGCTTGTTGCTTCATGCGATTTCTTGCCATGTGAAGATTGTCCTGCAAAATGCGAAGAATCTGATCGCAGTTGCGAAGGACCGTGTCAACTACCTAAACTGGTGAACTACTGGGGGTGTATGGAAGAAGAACTGGCAGTGCCTGACCATAGATTGCTTCATATGGAGTCATTTTAGAGGTAGTGTGGTAAGAGGTATTGTACCACCATTTAGCGAGAGGGAGCCACTTTGCCCACTGATGTTGTTGTTCAGAGGTGAAGCAACGAAGATAAGTTTCCAAGAATTTATTGATAATTTCAGTCTGACCATCTATTTGTGGGTGATACCCTGAACTCATCTTCAGTTTGGTGCCAGTGTGGCGAAATAGTTCTGTCCAAAAATGACTGGTGAAAGTCGCATCACGATCCGAGACAATGGAAGAAGGGATGCCATGAAGACGAAAGATCCGGTCCAGGAAAATTTGAGCGACTGAGGAGGCTGTATAGGGATGGCTGAGAGCACAAAAATGACTATATTTGGAGAGGCGATCAACCACAACCAAAATCACTGTCTTCCCTCTAGACTTAGGGAGCCCTTCAATGAAATCCATAGAAATATATGTCTAAATCCGTGTAGGTATGGGTAAGGGTTCGAGCAATCCTGGAAGGAGTGTTGTTTCACCCTTATTGCATTGGTAGGTATCACATTCAGCCACTATCTATTGAATTGTCTTTTTCATGCCCTGCCAAAAGAAGTTACGTCGTGCCCGCTCATACATTTTGAGGAACCCAGAGTGCCCTGCCGATGGGGAAGCATGGAGTTCATAGAAGACAGCCTGTTGAATATCTGTGCTCTAGGGAAGCACCAGACGACCCTTGTATCTCAAGGAAGCACCATCCCAAGAGTAATGTGGTACAACAAAAGGGTTGTTGGCCAAGCGTTGGATGATTTGAGATAATGAAGAGTCATTGACATAGCCCTATTGAATAGATTGCAACCAATTTGGAACAGACATAGAAATAGCTGAAAGAGAACCTTGGTAATCAAATGTGCGAGAAAGAGCATCCGCCACAATATTGTCCTTACCCTTCTTGTAAGTGATCTCATAGTCATAACCCATGAGTTTGCTAACCCATTTATGTTGTGCTGGGGAGGATACACGTTGTTCCAGGAAATATTTCAGACTCTAGTGATCAGTCTTGATGCAGAAATGATTCCCTAATAGGTATGGGCGCCACTTCTGTAATGCATGCAAAATAGCCATCATTTCCTTCTCATATGTAGAGGCAGCTAAATTCTTACCTGAAAGGGCTTTGCTGGTGAACACAATGGGGTGTTTATCTTGAAGGAGAACAACACCAAGTCCATTGCCGCAAGCATCACTCTCAATAGTGAAGGGCTTGGAAAAATCAGGCATAGTTAGAACAGGTGTAGTACACATAGCTTGTTTCAGTTTGTCAAATGCACACTCAGTAGCATGTGTCCATGTAAAAGCATCATTTTTCAATAGAGCAGTTAATGGAGCTGCAATCTTCCCATAATCCTTGACAAACTTGTGGTAGTAGCCAATCAACCCCAAAAATCCACGAAGGCTCTTGAGTGTCTGAGGATGCGGCCAATTGTTCATGGCAGCGATTTTGGCAGGATCCACGGGAACCCCTTCTGCTGAGATAATGTGCCCGAGATACTCGACTTCCTGCTGTCCAAAAACACATTTAGACTGTTTGGCGTGGAGATGATGGTCAGAGAAAAGTTTCATTACAAGATCCAGATGCTGGAGATGTTCAGCCCAGGTTTTACTGTAGATGAGGATATCATCAAAGAATACCATAATGAATTTCCGCAAGTAGGGCCAGAATATTTTATTCATCAAGGCCTGGAATGGGGAAGGAGCATTAGTGAGGCCAAAGGGAATGACCAAAAACTCATAGTGGCCATCATGTGTGTGGAAAGCTGTTTTAGGGATATCATCCTCATGAACCCGAATTTGATGATACCCAGAACGAAGATCCAACTTGGAGAAAAATTAAGCACCATGAAGCTCATCAAGAAGCTCATCAACAATAGGAATTGGAAACTTATCCTTGATAGTGAGGTGATTAAGTGCTCGGAAGTCAATGCAAAGGTGCCATGACCCATCTTTTTTGCGGACGAGAAGAACTGGTGAAGAAAAGGAACTAGTGCTTGGGCGAATAATACCTTGCTTTAGTAAGTCCCGAACGAGCATTTCAATCTCTGTTTTTTGGTGAAATGGGTAGCTATAGGGCCTGATGTTGGGAGGAACGCTTCCAGGAAGGAGCTGAATACAATGGTCCTCTGGCCTTGAAGGTGGAAATCCCACTGGTTCAGCAAAGACATCGGTATATCGATCCAAAATTTGTTGTAGATCCAAAGGAGTAGGGGAGACCGCTGATGATTGCATCTGAATGGAATGGATCTGAGCGATGACACCATGTGAATTCTTCTTAAGGAGTTTTTCCATGCAATGTGAGCTGATGATGCTGAGAGACCCTGGTTGTAATCCTGTCAATGTGTGTTTTTGTCTATTGGGGGAAAACTGCATCCAAAGTTTGGAAAATCCCATAATATGGGGCCAAGTGTGCATAGCCATTGAGCGCCCAAAACCACATCACATCCGCCTAAGGTCAAGAAAAACATGTCAGAGTGTAGGTTATAATCTCCCATAGAGATACGCACATTACGACACTTCCCTTTGCAAGGTAAGGTGCCCCCATTAGCAACCATGACTTCAAAGTTGGAACAAGGATGGATAAAACAATCAGCCTGTTTGGCGATCCGAGGGTCAATGAAATTATGAGTGCTACCAGAATCAATGAGTATTGTAAGAGGAAGCTTCTTGAAGTAACCCCTGACCCGCATGGTTTGGGGGGTGGTGATTCCAGCTAAAGCATGGAGAGATATCTTTGGCTGGTCATCCTGAGACGGAGGGTCAATAGGCGGCTCCAGAATGTTGACCTGAGCATCCATTGTGTCTAGAGCTTCTTCACCAATTTCAGAGGTAGGCGGAGAATCCATATCTAAGAGATAGAGCTTTTGCTGAACACATCTATGTCCCCGAGTGAATTTCTCATCACAATTATAACAAAGCCCTTTTTCTCGGCGTGCCTGCATCTCAGTTTCAAACAAATGCTTGATAGGAGTTGGTTGAGGAGTTGGAGGAATGGGAGGTCGTTGAGAATCCATATTTCGGAAGGGAACAAAAGTGGGTTTGGAGCGTTGTTGGGTTGCAATCTTGTCTTCTTCCAACTTAGACAACCCCAGGGCTTCCATCATTGTGTTGGGACAGAACATTTTGACTTCAGAGCGGATTGCATCCTTTAGACCACTGATAAAACAACTCCGGTAGAAGTCATCAGGCAATCCTTCAGTGTTGTTGGCTAGTTTCTCAAATTCGGTTTGGTACTCTCTCACAGTGCCAACTTGGCGAAATTTAGTGAGGGCTCCTGTGAAGTCATCAAAAGCACTAGGACCAAATCGTTGCAAAAGGAGCTAGCAAAAATATGTCCATTTTGGCTCTTCATGAGCCTTGATGTACCAACGGTACCATTGAAGAGCTTCTTGTTCCAGATGAAACGATGCAAGTGGAACTATGTTGACATCAAAAGTATTATGCAGACAGAAATATTGTTCTGCATGATAGATTCATCCAGTCGGATCAGTACCATTGAAGCGAGGAAAATCAAGCTTCAGACCATGGAAATTGCTGGAAGAAGAGAACCCATTGTCTGATGAAGACTCGGACTGTCGTTTGTTGTTCATGGCTGAATGCTCCAGATGGAGGCCGAGAAATTTTTCATCAAGATCCTGGAGTTTGGCTTGGATGGCTGTAAGTGCTTCTTCCATGGTTTTTTCTCCTGCGTGGGTGACAACCATAACTAGGAGTTTTTATTTTATTTTTAGAGTGGGTAGAAAAACAAAAACAGAAACTGTTTCAGAAAAGGAAAATCTGGATTTGGGAAAAAATCTGAAGGGTAATTGGGGTTTGACTAGGTTTTGGACACTCTCGAATGGACAGGGAAGCAGAAAATGAGGATTTCAGAAGCTGGGTGAAAGAATGAGAAAATTTGGTAGAGAGGGACAAAGAAGTAGAATTAGGAAAGAAACTCTGTGGTAAAATTTGAAGGTGATTGGGTAGAATCTGAGGAAGTTATGGCAAACCCTAAAAATAGACAAATGTGGGATTTTGGGCTTTGGGAAGTGGAATTTGGGATAGGGTCCTCAGGAATGAAATATGAAGAATGGGATTACAGGGGTTCCAGAGAAGTTTCAAGTGAAACAGAGTGAAAACAAGGGAGATATGGAGCAACAATTGATTTTTTATTTTTATTTTTATTTTTTTAAGAACAAAGCTGCTACGGTGTGGAAGGGATCTGAAACAGATAGATCTGCAACAACACGAAAGTGATCGAAAACAAAGGAATCTGAAACGACACCGAATGGATCGAAAATGGCTGGATCTGGAACGACTTTCAGAATGGATCTGAAACGGCACGGCAGTGAACGGAAACAGTTCAACTGAAAATAGATATGGACCCCAAGTATGTGCGGCTTCCTAACAGTTCAGGGGTTTCACTCTGCCACCAATGCTGTCTGACGGCTTGTGTATTGGGGCAGTACCCCTCACTCCACAATTCAGGTAAAACTGATAACTGCTTTGCCACAAACGACAGCTCTTGGTTTACCTCACGGGTGGGAACTAGTCAATCAGGTAGGGGTTGTTGCCCTTTTCGCTGGCAGGTCCTCTCAATGGGCCAGCTACTTTGGGGTTCCTGTGGTACTCCTCACAATGAGTTTTAGGGATTATGCCCAAGTACTTCCCACAGTTAAGTGGATATGGATTATTCCCAGATCCGAAGCTGCAGCAGATGCGAAAATTGTTTTTAGAAGAAATTCCACCCAACAAGCCCAAGAAAGTGCTATGATACCAGATGTGAAGAACATGCAATAATTAATTAATTAAAACACACGAAATAGAAGAAATAACAGAGCTCAGAATCGATTTTATATTGATCGCAGGCCACTTCGAGGGGGCAACCTCCTTTGAGAAAGCTCAATACAAATAACTTCACGGTGCCTTCATAGGCCTCAACACACGCTTATATACTAAGTCTAGGCACCAATACTATGGGTCAAAACCATGGGCCAATACAAACTATGGATCAACAATACTACAGGCGACCTACAAAGCATATGCGCTAAACAACAATAAGACAAACTATGGATCAACAAATACTACGGGACGAATTACAAAGCATATGCGTCCAACAACAATATACTAACAAAGTAAAGACATGGGTTCCTAACACCGTGGCTTAGCACCCGATTGGTCCATGATATCTATTTAAAGAGCATGGAGGGTCATTGTCTAGTTGATCGATTATGAGAAGCTCATTTGTAATTTTCTTTCTTTTGCATAATAAATTGCTCCGTAGAAGCTATTTGGCCGGGGCATGGAGTGTTTCCCTCTCGAGGGTTTAAACCACGTCAAAACATCGGTGTATCGATCTGTGATCTGTTTGTGTGAAGTGATTGCTCTAGGTTTTCGGTCTTTTGGGAGTACCCCGTGTACCCGAACAAATTTGAGGACGACTTATGGAATTCGAGTTTCTCTCACAGTCTCCAGTGATTTGGAGTATTTTTACAGTGAATTCAAGTCAGTCTAGGTGGATTCAAGTTGCTCTCATGAGAACTCGAATGATCATCCAATGAACTAGTGAAGCCCTCAGTGAGTTTGAGTCAGTTGTTAGTAAACCCAAGTCAATCTCTTAGAGGAAATTTGAATTAGCTTAAAGGCATTCAAATTGGTATCTAGATATCATTATGAGATTTTGGGAGTTGCTCTGTCAAGCATTCGAATGCCTCTTGATGGATTGGAATGGTACTTTTTTCACATAGTTGTCATACCCTTTTGTTTGCAGGAAAACTTGGAGACCAGTGAAGGTGATTGAACAAGGATCTATTCCAGTGAGGAGACTCGTGAGATTTTCTATTGAACACATAAATACCTCAAGACCATTACTTGTCTCTGCCCTAATCCTGCACATAAATATTGATGTTGAATGGTGATATCCTGAGGGACCTGGGTGGTGAAGGGATTTCCGTTGCACCTAGTAGTGAGATGGAGGAGAAAGTAAGTGGTGAGGGATTGTGTTGGTTTCCTGAGGTTGTGGCTTGAATATCGTTGTTAGGATCTGATTTTGAGATTTCCCTAGTGTGTGGATCCATGGCCTCAGCTCATGGGTGACCTGTTCAAGTATTTGACTTGACTTTGTCTAAGGATGGGTGGAATTTTGTCCTGTTGAAGCTAGTTGCTCCTTTCAAAGATAAGTATTTATTTGGAAAACATTTTTTTTTATGTTGCATATGTGCCCATGGAGGCTGGGTTTATCTATGATATTTTATGCTGCACATTTGATTATATTCTTATGTTATATGGTTGAATTAATAGTGTTAAATTTGCAGTTCATAGAGGAGATTTGTTTATGTGTTATTGCAGCTAGTAGATGCTATTTGGTTTATGTTTTTTGGAAGCCAGTAGATTTGGTGGTTATGTTAATTATATGGCTGCAAATGACAACTTATGGATCTGATATATTATGGGTTTAATGGTTGTGGATTAATGTTGTAAATTTGGTGTATTATGGTGTTATAATTCTGCTTGATTGGAATATCGTAATGCTGATTTGCTTATTGTCGTAAGGCTCAATTTTATTAACATATGTAGATCTAAATTTATTATTGGTTAAATGTGATAGGTGGCTGCCCATAGATGTGATGATGGTATTAAATTTACATGTGAAAGGGTTACTTAGACCTGATTTCCTTCATGTTACAATTACCTTGCATCACCTGTACATTTGTGGAAAAGTTTGCATCAGAAGCACCATCTTCCTTTGATGGATGATTGTTTTAATTTATTTGGCTTGTTGGCATGTTGTCCTAGCATTAATTGAACTTTATCATTCCGGTATGCATTCCCTTGAATTAGGCCTTTCCCGTTAGAATCCCAGTGTATCCGACCCTGGTGGTGTGACTTGGGGTGTTGGTACATTACATGTATCCCTAGAGAAAATATCAATGGGACACTGAAAGTAAATTTTTTCAATAAACTCCTCAAGTAGAATCAACTCTTGAGTGAGCTCCATCTTTTTGTTTTTCTCCCATTGAACAAAAACCTTTTTTAACCCTTTCAATTTGTTTGTCAGATGCACCATAGTAGTCTCCTCATAATCCATAGTGTACGAGGACCAATAATTTTTAACCAGGGTAAGAAAATAAGGGTCTTCCAACCATACATAGTTGAATTTAGATGGGTATTTATGCACTTTTTGTCCCACATCAATCTGCAAGCATGTAGGGAGATGATCTAAGATCCCATAATTTATGGACCAGAACATGTATCTACTACCAACCTCTTTTGAGAGAGCATCTTATATGAAGAACTTATCAAGCCTCTTAGCAACTCCTGCCTTTCCAACCCTACCATTCCTCCATGTTTTCCCCAGTGGACAAGGAAAGACATCGATGAGGTATTACCTCTGGAAAATTTGGGAAAAATGCTCAACTTATGGATCCAATTGTGGTGCATCCCCCCATACCTCACATGTAGAAAAGGTAATATTTAGATCTCCGACAAAGATCAAGAATTCCTCCTGAAAGATGCCATTGACCTCAACCTGACACCAAAAATCCTCTCTACCACTATAAGGAGCATAACAGTTGACTACCTTTACAAGGTTGTTGAGGCCCCTAGTATTCCCAACCATAAGTATGCCTGCAGGGGAGGAATAGTGTATGAAATCAACAATAGATGGGTTCCAGTAGCCAAAAGACCACCAGAGAGGCTTGTATCATCTAGGGCACAACAATCCCACCCCATATTTTTTTTTAAAGGAGTACTCGATAGATTTAGAGCTCCAACACATTGTCTCTTGAACCAAGACCATATCCACTTTATTAATACAAAAAAAACGTTGGAGGGTATTATACATCGAACTTCCCCTGAGACCCCTAACACTAAAGGATAAAATCAACATTTATCAACCTAGTTGCGGGTCATATTGGCTCTAAGGACCCTAGGAAGGACATTAGGAATGCCATGAGGTGTAGTGGACAAATGGTTATCCAATCTTGTAGATAGAGGAACATACTCCGAAGTGGACTGGCTACCACCCTTATGGATCAGGCTCCCTCATTTATGTGACTATTTGTTTTTCCTGTTACGCCAAATGGTGACATTAGCACATCCAATAGAGCAGGGATGGGCCACATTTGGGCGCAACGATCTGTCAGAAAATACTTGCATAGGATTTCGTAGCAAACAATATTTAAAGGTCGGACTAATGGTTTTCAAAACACCTTAGTTTAGTGAAATAACATCATAGGGAGAGTATACAACATTATCATAAAAGGAATCTCCTTGAAGATGAGGAAAAGCCTCATTGTATAGGCCCCCATCCTTAGTCGCATCCAAGGATAGGACCAAAGCACATCCCAAAGAATGGAAATACTGTTCAACATTATGTGACCCAGACATACCCCGATCTGCCACTAAGCTCGTATCCAGATGAGAAGGGGGGGCCCTCGAAACTAGAAGAAGGCCATCGAAGCTGATAGGTGGAGAATTGAACAAAACATCCCTTGGGGGCTACCCCAAATGAGGTTTTATCAAGTCCACCCATATACCCAAACGTGTAGAGTCCATTTTATTAAGGGAAGGAGGTTCAACATGTTACATCGAATAGTCCAAACCCTCGACCTTCATTTGACAACTTGAAACCCCCTCTTTTTCCAGAATCTTATTCAAATCATCTATGGATGGGGTATTGAAAAAAGAAAGGAAGAAATCTTTTAACTTACATAGAAAGGATGTTGAGTCCACTGTTGAGATGTGTTCCTCCGTAGGCAGGATGACACAGTTCTCAGTAGGATGAAAAGGCTAGTTCGCTTCCTCCATATATGCCACAAAAATGTCCTCAGTATGAGAGGTCAAGCCTTCAATCATCTCCCCCCGGGCAGTCCTGCTTCAAATGCCCGGTGTTCTGACATAGAAAGCAACGAAAGGGAACCTTTATAATATCAATTCCTTTTCTCCCAAGAAATTTGTATTTATGTTGGTAATCCCCTGGATATATCAACTTCCACCAAGATAGAGGCAATGCATTTGTCACTGCCAATAAACATATTGTCCTCCATGGTAATATAGCGGCCGACCAAATTCGCAACTGCCTCCAGGATGGGTAAAGTCCACAACTACAAAGGGAAACTCGGGAGCTGCATCCAGAGATGTCTCTTGCCAACTCGTTCCTTGACAGGGTTGAAGGCAATATGCCATCTATCCAAAACCAAAGAGCAATGGATGAAAATCCATGGGCACGTAGAATTGAATCTGCATGCTCTTCCATTTGAAAAATGAAAGGAGTACCACCCATTCACAAGAATGTCTAGTTTTGGACAACACCCAACAACAGGTTTCCAAAATTTTGTAATCCACTCAAGGAGTACCACCAAAGAGCAATGGATGAAAATCCATGGGCACGTAGAATTGAATCTGCATGCTCTTCCATTTGAAAAATGAAAGGAGTACTACCCATTCACAAGAATGTCTAGTTTTGGACAACACCCAACAACAGGTTTCCAAAATTTCGTAATCCACTCCAACAACTTCTGTTTTGACAAGGTGATATACTCCAAGCACCCTATTAATGCTCGCTTAGTCAGGCCCATCGTGCGCTCCATGTTAATGTCACTCCTGAGCACCATGTGAATGGGTTTCTCAAATTCCCGCAAGTATTTTTGTGCCCTACGTGCCCTAGCTCGCACATCGTTCAAACCCTTGGGGCACCCTTTGTGTAACTTACCCGACTCATTTAGATTATTCTCTGACTTGTCATCTAAACAACAAAACAACCGAAGCAAACTTGGAAAATTAAAAAAACCCAATCTTTTGTGGTACCTCCTTAGGGTGGTCTGATGACAACGTCTGTAGGAAAGATGAACCCTCCAAAGGCCGAGAGTGAGATGTCAAAAGACAAGATGTGGGGGCCCCAACATCCGACTTCCCATGCAAGGGTGACGAGAAAAAAGGGATTCAACAAGCCACACCATCCAAAAAATGTGACCCTTCACCGGAAGAATGCACACCACCAGTTGAGCAAGACTAAACACACAAGCGTGAACTGGGAGAAAGGGTAATCGAAATGCGGCGACGACCCCGCATCTCACTGTCTGACCGAAACAAACTTTCCGCTAGAGCCTCCTCGTCCGCCGAAAATTCAACGTCATCCATTTACATGTGGTCAGTAATCTCGAATAAACAAGAAATGTCCAAAAGACAAGTTAAACAGAATGCTCGAGAAAAACTACACCATAATAGACATGGATTGCATGGCCACATTGCCACAGAACAATCTTTCATAAACCTTAGGGAAATAGTGAAACCCTAGGAGCTTCCATCGCTATGCAAAACCCTCAACCTAGGCTTAACTTTAGTGTATGGGATGCCCTAGGCATAACTCATCACACCTTGAATACACGTCTTTGAAGCCTTTATTCCTAGCATATTTACGTGGAATATTTTCCCTTTTAGAGGCTTCTTATACTTGTAAGCACTATACTATTATAGTTTATAAATTTTGCTTCATCCTTTTTATACATATAAACCTTTTTAGTTGGCTTGGCTTCTTCTTTATATTAGAATGTTGACTTTATAACACATTTAGATATACATTGAAGTGATATAACATAACCTATTGGTGCCATTACATGTATATTGAAGTGGTACTTCATAACTTGTAGGTGTCCTTGTCCTCAACATATCACGATTATATATATATATGTATATTAATATTATAGGACAATATAAAATTGGAAGTTCCATACTCTATGCCACCCTTTCAAGCATAGTTGGAAGCATGGAAACCTCCATTTAAATATTACAGACCAAGGCATATAAAAAATAAATATAAAATTATAAATTAATGAAACATGAATATTTAGAATAATAAGAATCATTCCGATTAATTCAAGAATCAAATTAAAGGAAGGAAATACATAGGAGTTGATAAAAGTCTAAAAAACATTAGTTAAATCCTATTATAAAATTAATGGAATGTAAAGGAGGTGGTGACAAATTTACATGTAAAGTAGATATCAAAGTACATGAATATTTAGAATAATAAGAATCATTCCGATTAATTCAAGAATCAAATTAAAGGAAGGAAATACATAGGAGTTGATAAAAGTCTAAAAAACATTAGTTAAATCCTATTATAAAATTAATGGAATGTAAAGGAGGTGGTGACAAATTTACATGTAAAGTAGATATCAAAGTAGGTTTTGAAGAAATTATTATTAAAAAAAAATATAAAACTATTAAGTTGTTTGTATATATATATATATAAACAATTGGGTCAAAAAACCATTTATATATATATGAATAAACAATTTAGTTAAATCACCAAATTTATGAATAATTGGATGTTTTTTTCAAGGCCCAGTAGTGAGAAGGGTCATTAGATCTTTAACAATGTGACAAGTAAAATCACTATATGAGTGGGGGATAATCTCAATGTAATCAAGAATATATATATTATATATGTTACCATTTTTTTATTTCACTGTAAATTGTATACACAAATTATTTTTGTTTCATATTGAATTGTAGCTTGAGATTTTATTTTTGAAGACTCCATCTATCATAGAAAAACCAACAAAATATTATATAATAAAAATAATACATTTTTAAAATTCGCGAACTGTCTATATACAATGAATGATCAAGATTGTCCACACTGATGGTTTCTTATTTGGAAATAATTTTTTGAGATGTTATCATCAATATTGTCTTATTTGGAAATAAATTTATTTTAAAGCTTCTGATCAACATTGTCCAAAGTGATGTTATCAAGAAATAAATGTATTTAAGATCTTGTCGTATTGGAGTTGGAGATAGAGGGATTAAATAATGTAAGGTTCAAACACAAGTGGAAGCTTCTCAAAGAGCATTTTATATTGCTAGGAAGTTGTTATCAAATGCTCTACTTGATTTCTTTTTATTAGAAGGAAGGTTGACTATTGCAAGGTTAGGTGATTTCATGGACTTCCCATTGAAGATCTCCACAAGTCTATAGCAGCCTTTTCTTGAATTCC
Organism: Larix kaempferi; assembly: GCA_027924585.1. Lineage (NCBI taxonomy): Eukaryota > Viridiplantae > Streptophyta > Pinopsida > Pinales > Pinaceae > Larix > Larix kaempferi. Next base: position 6,347,514 of record BSBM01000569.1, read on the forward strand.
AAGTTGAACATTTCTTTTTCTAAGTTGATTTGTTCAATGCATCTCCTTGTAAAGGCTAATATTATACTTTCATTCATATTTTATAGTCATGTTGAAACCAAAGTGGAGTACTAATTGTGATTGTATCTGTTTGCTATAATACAATTGAGATAGGAAATCATAAGAAATATTATTTAATATTTTTAATAAAAAATATTAAATAATATTAATATAGGGATGCAATCTAATACTATTTATTAAAAATTTGAAATAATATTTATTAATATGTTATTCAATAATATTATTGAAATATCCAAAAGATGAAAAGCGATTGTTAATGTTATGTTATTAAAAACCTAAAATAATATTTATTAATATATTATTCAAGTATTTAAAATATGAAAAACAATTGTTAATGTTATATTGGCTTTAATGTTTAATTATTTCTTAAAAGATAAATTTAGTTATTAGTTTAGCTGGAAGGTAAGGTATTATTCTAAATAGTTCATCATTGACTTGTTATTAGTATGTTTTTTATTACAAATATTTTAGGTTGTTTAATATGGTCGATAGGAGAAAAAAATAAATATTTTTAATAATATATAAATCGTTTTATTTTATATGATATTGGTTGATAAGTTTGAGGCCTTAATGTCAGGCTTTGTCAAAATATGACTGTCATTTCTACATAGCTTCAGTTTTATCTTTGACATTGACATGTGTGGAAGAATCAACAATGAAGTATGGCATTCATAGTAAAAGTCTTGAGGTATGTATGTTAGGTCTTTAATTACATTGAGATAAGTTTCACAAGGCTTTAAGTAGAAATTTTAACTTTTTCATGATCTTTTCCATGTATGTGGCATGTCGCACTCCTCATTACACATTTGAATGCACACAACAACACAATTTGGCCATCTACAACTCAATCCTTCCTAACAACACTTGTATTCTGGTTGTTGTAGTTTCTTTTTCAAGGTTAGCCCCCTTCCACTCTCCATATTAATCTTGATGGTTCTTGATCTTTACCATATTTATTTGAACAAGATTACTCCAAATTTTTGCATGATGCAATGTGTTTCTGCCTAATACACACCTGGGGGGAACGTGGCAGGAAACCTTCAAGCCACTCGGTGTGTCCTTGGGGGAAAGTGAGAGTCAAGTGCTGTCACCTGATTACTCGACTCCTCCGTCTAGGATACTCCTAGCGAAGCCAAGGGGGTGGTCCCTATAAAAATGAATCTAAGGCTTTTACACTATGCAAGATAAAAATGAATCTAGGAGTTGATGATGGATATGAAAATACCGAAACAAAGAAACAATTGCAATTCAGTTTAAGTACAACATCACATGAGATTAAATCCATTCACGACATTTTGTAGATTTAAATTAAACCATGATAACGTATGATGACCAATGTCGAGATTGCAAGTATGATGCTGTTGTGTTGTGTCGTGAAAGTATTGCATAGTCTCATTACCAGTTTTAGATTTATTAATGAGTATTAAAGGAGTGGGTTGATTATTTGTTTGGCCCAACTTTGAGTCGCTCCTTCGAACTAGGCATTGTCACAACTATACCAAGGGTCCAACCAGGTGAGGATAAACCTTCTTACGCCAGCCTGTTGACTCTATAGTTATCCTCACTCGACCTCCCGAGTTCTTAAGATCAAAACTTTGTAGGATTTCCCTATTAAAACTAGCCACTCGAAATCCCCTTTCCGATTGACCAAACTGTTCAGACTAAGCTGCATCGGTCAAGAGCATACTCGGATCTATCAAGCCTTGGTAAATTTTATTTAATGTGAAAAAATGAGCTACTTAACTAATCTAAAGCCCAAGAGTCTCTTTTCCACACACCAAAAATGGCGCAGTACCTCGGGAAATCAAGGGCACGAATTTTAAGGTTCATTGAAAAAATTGTAAAAAATGACAAAGCATGAATAAGTAAATCTAATCTATACAACCCTCTAGGGATGTATTTTATGCTTGTGAATGTTGTTTAATTACTACTTTCATAAGGAAACTAAGCTAAGCAAAAAATAAGCAAAAAAGCAAAAACCACAAAAAACTCAGATCCCCCCCGGGGCGGATGGGGGAAGGCGCTTAAGTAACCCGCCTGCTCTTTTTATTTTTTAAGTTACAATAACCCAATGATGAAATTATGCTGGTCCTTTATAAATTAGGCACCATACAAATTACAAAAGCTTGGAAGAAAGAAGGAAAGATATCACCGGTTGCCCGGACGGTCGCACATGGTTCCAAGGTTCAAATTTTGCCAAAATATCTTTCAACCTGCTAAACAATAACAGAAAACCAACAATATTTATTAGAAAATATATGGACAAAAACAATTTAAGAGTGTCTTTGGAAATACTACAAAAACTTCCTAAAATTTTCCTAAGCAAACTAGTAAAAGATAGGTGAAAAACAACTAAGTAAGGCAAGCTAGAAAGCTTGCCTTCCTAGTGTCTTTTCTTGCATCTTTAAGAGATGGAAAGCAAATTACACAGAAAATGAGGGGAAACAGATGGAAGAGGGAAGTAATAAAGAACCAGAATTGGAAAGAGAGGCCACGGTCACCCTCCCAAAAGAAGGTCACTGGGTCATGAGATTTGATGGAGCTGTAAATAAAGAAGGAGTTGGAGCAAGAGTATGGGTTATCCCTCCAGACGAAGGAAATGCATGCGCCAGATTTCATACTTTCAAGCTAATGTTTGACTGCTCAAATAACGTGGCTGAATATGAATCTTTGCTATTGGGCTTAAATGTACTCAAAGGCCTAAAAGCTAAGAAGATCAAGGTCTATGGAGATGTAGAGCTAATAATCTAGCAGGTGAAAGGAGACTATGAGGCTAAACATACCAAGCTAAAGGCTTACAAGAATGTTGTGTGGGACATGCTTGACAATTTCTTCACGGAACATGATATCTTTTTCATTCCCAGAGAGCAGAATACAGTGGCAGATACTCTTTCCAGTTCTGCTAGCAGATTTCAGCTCCCTGCCTACCCTGCTAGAACTCAGATAATTAATATAAGGCAGAGGCCTTCTATCCCAGACAACACTAACCACTGGAAAATATTTGAAGATGACTAGCAGATAAAGAAATTTCTGTAGATGACTGGGGAATTTTCCAATGTCCAGATCGATCAAGAGGATTGCGAAGGGGAAGAATGGGAGCCAGATCCACCAGGGCTTAAAGCTACTTTGGGAGGCAAGGAGATTTTGCAGCTGAAAATAAACTACATACCCAAAGGATTGGTTCCACTGGAAATAATGTTTGATGAAAATGATGTGGCTAAAGATCATAAGGTGGCTCTAGACCCCAAAGAAATAGAAGACTGTAACATTGGGAGCGATGAAGAGCCCAAAATTGTCAAACTATCAAAGTCTTTGGCCCCAGGTATCAAAAAGGACTATATGGATTTAATGAGACAGTTTGTTTATGTGTTTGCATGGTTCTATGAAGATTTGAAAGAGTATGACACAACTGTCATCCAACATACCATACTTATCAAGACAAGCGAGAAGCCATTCAAGCAGAAGCCGAGAAGGATGAATCCCATGCTGCTCCTGCTGATAGAAAAAGAAGTAAAGAGGTTGTATGAAGCCAAAATCATTGTCTCTTTGAGGTTTTGACAGTGGGTGGCCAACATAGTCCCAGTAAGGAAGGAGAATGGTGAAATCAGACTGTGTTTTGACTTCGAAAACCTCAACAAGGTGTCTCTAAAGGACAACTACCCCTTGCCCAAAATGGATCACATTTTACAAAAGGTCGTAGGGGCAGTAAGAATGTCCATGACAGATGGATTTTCAGGGTACAATTAGATTAAGGTGCAGCCAAAAGAATAGAACAAGACAGCCTTCACCACACCTTGGGGAACCTTCATGTATGCAAAAATTCCCTTTGGTCTGTTGAATGCAGGGGCCACCTTCCAAAGAGCTATGGACATAGCCTTTGCATGAGAGAAAGATAAATTTGTAGTGGTCTACATGGATGACATCATAGTATACTCTAAATCTGATACAAAACATCTGAAACACTTGCACCAAGTGTTCACCAAATGCAGAAAATTTGGAATCTCCTTGAACCCTAAAAAGTCAAATTTTTCCATGCAAAAGGGAAAGCTGCTGGGCCACATAATATCTAAAGATCGGATCAAAATTGACCCAGATAGAATAGATGCAATACATAAAATTGAGCTCCCTAGGAGTAAAAAGGAAATCCAATCTTTTCTAGGCACAGTGAATTTCGTAAGGAGATTTATTCCCAACTTTGCAGAGATCATGAGGTCTATAACCTGCATGCTTAAAAGGATACTCAGGTTAGATGGACTGTTGAGGCTAGACATGCATTTGAATATATAAAGAGAGAAATTGTTGAAGCACCTGTACTGATCAACCCAGATTTTAACAAGGAATTTCTTATGTTTTCTTTCGCCTCTGAGCACTCCATAGCAGGTGTGCTTTTACAGAACAATCCGGAAGGAGAGGAGTAGCCCATAGCTTTCTTTAGCAAGGCTCTCAGAGATGCTGAGCTCAAGTACAACATTATGGAGAAACAAGCCTATGCCATGATCAAATCTCTGAAATATTTTAGGGTTTATGTTCTACATTCCCATGTTGTAGCTTATGTTCCTAATGCTGTTGTGAAGGATATACTGACCCAACCAAATCCATAAGGAAGAAGGGCGAAGTGGATAGCTACGCTACTGGAATATGATCTGAAGATCAAACCTACAAAGATTATTAAAGGGAAAGGGCTGGCCAGACTCATGGTCGAATCAAATTGGGATTCAATGAGTATGAACTTGCTGTCACACCTGAAGGAAGAAGCTTCCCAAGTTCCACTACCTCAGGTATTAGAAAAATTCCTGTCCTATCCTTGGTATTCTGATGTTGTATATGTTTTGCAGAACTTGCAAGCACCCCTTGATATGTGAAAATGCAAAGCTAGATCCACCAAGATGAAGGCTGCGAAATATTGCATATTGGAAAGACCCTGGAGGTGTCCTCCTAAATTGCATAGTGGAAGAGGAGGACCAAGTGGCCTTGAAAGAGTTTCACTGAGGTGTCTATGGAGGACATCATTACTGGAAGGCCAATGTTTAACAAAATTCTCAGGGCAGGATTCTATTGGCCTACTATGTTCAAGGATGCCTATAAGGAAATAGCGAGCTGCCATGAATGCCAAGTTTTCGAAGGAAAGAAGAAGCTCTTGTCCTTACCTTTGAAACCAATATCTGTGGAAGCCCCTTTCCAATAGTGGGGGCTTGACTTCATTGGTGAAATTTTCCCCAACTCCTATGGACAACACAGGTGGATATTGACTACCACTAATTATTTCACCAAATGGATTGAGGCAGTACCCACCAAGCAGGCCACAGATACAGTCATCATCAAGTTTCTGGAGGAGAATATCATGTCTAGGTTTGGGTGTCTTGTTAAGATAATCACTGACAATGCACATGCTTTCAAATCCAAGAATATGGTCAAATTCCGTGACAAGTTCCACATCAAATTGGGCCATTCCACTGCTTACTATCCCCAGGGAAATGGATTGGCATAATCCTCCAACAAAAGTCCGGTGAGGATAATCAAGAAGCTGCTATAAGAAAATAAAAGGGCTTGGCACACCAAGCTGACCTTTTCCCTGTGGGATGATAGGATCACCTCTAAAAGGTCCATTGGAACTTCTCCTTTCAAATTAGTACATGGATCAAAAGTAATATTCCCTAATTCCCTTAGAGGGCCCACAATGAGATTGCTACAGGAGCAAGAAGAAGAGTCAAACCCCGAGCTGAGGAGAACTAACCAGCTGATGGAAGTGCAAGAAATTAGAGAAGAGGTGCAGGTTGAAGCCGCGAAAGCTCGAGACCGGATCAAGAGGACATTTGAAAGAAAGACCAAGGTGGATGATTTCTAAGTGGGAGATCTGGTAATAAAATGGGATGCTAGAAGAGAAGAGCGGGCCCAAAATTTTGATAACCTTTGGCAGGGGCCCTATGCGATCACCGCCTACCATGGGAATATGATTTCTTCTTGCAGGATGAAGATGGTGAACCAGTCAGCAAGGGATCCGTCAATGGATGGTTCTTGAAGCATTATTTCAAGTAAAAGAAAGTTCATCGACCCACCCCCCATTGTACATTATCGTTTTTTATTTTCAGTTAGCCGTGTTCCAGTTTTGTGATACGAAGAAGGGGATAAGGACCACTAGTCTACATGTTCTTGCTACCTCACGGGGAGGGTAGAATCCCTAGTTGGAGCCGCTGTTAACACCTATTATGATATCCACTGAGGAAGTTAAAAGAAATCCCCCGCCGAAGCTCCAAGGTCACCCATTAGCTGGTTACACCAAGTGAAGAATCAGGAAACCCAAAAAATGGCTAAGTATCAAGCAAATCCAAGCCAAGTGACCAAGCCGTAGTAAGAAAATGAGGAAATACAAGGCAATGGGGCTTCTTCCGCAACCAAATAAGAGTCGGCGGCCAGGATTGAATGGTGGGACCAGATCGACAGTTGAAAATGCGTTCCGCATGGGGGTTTCCGATTCCTGCAATCCGCATTGTGGATTGTGGATTGCGGAGCAGTGCTTTTCCAAAGATATAAAAACCAAGTTTTCGCATTCTGCATTGCGGATTGCGGATTGCGGAAAGGTCATTTTCCAAAGGGCGGAAAAAATAAAGTTCCCGCATCCCGCATTGCATATTGTGAAAATATCATTTTCCAGGACCCCAAAAAGTAAGCTTCCGCATCTCGCATCCCACATTGCGGATTACAGAAAGGAAACTTTCCAGCATGCATAAAGTCAGGTTTTCGAATCTTGCATCCCACGTTGGGGATTGCGGAAGGGAAATTGCTGAAAGAGAATTGTGGATCAAGGAATTTTTGCAGAGAAAATTGCAGTCATAGGGAATGGAGATTTTCATAGAGAAATGACATGTCTGAGAGCAGCGAAGGAGCCAGTTTCAGTTACCTGTCCTAATCAAACCTAAATAGCCAGATCCAGTGAACGAGCAGGTGGCTTCCATGGCCCAATGGCACATTTCCAGTGCAAGAGATTTATTTCCCCCCACGCATGGCAGAATCAGAGGCTGTTGATTCGGGCAGCTCAGCTCGAACGACCTCATCATTACTAGTCTAAGTTACTCCGAATCAGTTAGGATATTTTGATATTTTGTAAGCCTATAAAGGCAGGTTCTGATGAGAACCAGAGGGTTGGACGTTTTTGTTTCAGAGAGATTACTGCTCTGCACCTATATTTGAAACTCGGGCTTTTAATTTAATGAAAGGACCTGATTCTGGAGCTTGAGATTCCTGTGATGTGTGTTCCGATGTCTGTTATTTCTTGTGCATGTGTTTATACTTTGTATTTCCATTAATTTTTTACTTCTACTATACCTAAAGATCAAGATTAAATGGTCTGGAATTCATGCCCACGTGCTCCAGATGCATATGACTAGGTATTCCACCCTTTTCCTCCTGAAGTTGCAGCTTAGAATTCATTCGCAAATGCTCTAACTTCGTGATGGAACTTGTCTCCTTTTTCTGCCTTCCCCTACTAATTACTTAGACGTAAAAGAACCACATATACCTGGTCTAGGTACAACAAATCCCATGTTTTGTAGAAAAAATGGGAGCCCCAAATTTTTATATGTGAAGAAAATGATTAAAATCCTTGGTCATTTTGGGGTTTTTCATCATGCTTTCATTTATTTGCTTTGATTTGATCAAGTCAGTAATTTTTCCTTTTCAAAATTCCCTTGATTTTGTGTGTTTTTCAGAGTTGCAGAAAGCACAGGTTTTCCCCCCCAAAAAGTCAGTTCTCTGCAAACCCGCAATTCCGCAACCCGCAATGCGGATTGCGGGATCTTGGTTTTCTGGTTTGGAAACGCTTTTCGTTCCGCAACCCGCAATGTGGATTGCGGAGGCGGAATTGTTTGTCTAATAATAGTGGTTGCTTGTTCCATAACCCGCAACCTGCAAGGCGGATTACATGAGCACCTTTTAATTTAGTTTTGCACTTCGCGATCCTGCAACCCACAATCCGCAAAATTGCGGATTGTGGGGACTTTTTGTTTGATAGTGTCTAGAGTGTAGATCCTGCAACTTGCGAATTGCGGATTGCGGGAAGGATGTATATAATTGAAAAATAAACCTCCCGCATTTTTCTTCCACAGCTTGCATGTTTAATATCGACCGTTGATTTGCTCCGATCCTGCGGTTGATATTGGATTGTTTTTGTTTTGAATAATCATCCCGCTTCTCCATTTTTCTTCATCATTTTTTGATTTGCAATTGATTTTCTAACTGCAATTTTCACTCGCGTCCGCTTATGAACTGATGATCATTGATTCAACCAATTTGTAATCGATTGGGTGCTAAGATTTGACATTAATCATACGTGAATTATTGCAATATTATCATGTCTTAATTCAATCCCCATCGATGCATGCTATGCGTTATTTCAATACAGACGTGATGATTGCAAGTTACAGACCGTAAGGTTTAAATCATGGCAATTCATTACGATCAATCATTCCTAGAATCTTTATTATTCTCTATTAAATATAGGCTTCAACATGGGAAATTGGTTGTTCTCCATACCGCAATAGAAAAGTCTTGTTAGTTATTTTGCATAAGTTTTCCTTCTGGCAATTGTATTGTGAGCAAAATGCAGAGAAATCATAAATCTTTGGTAAGGTTTTGTGAAGAGAAAGAACTTCAACCTCTTCTATATCAAGAATCCGTGTCGCCACCTTTTGATGCAGGTGTTCCTGATGAAAGAAGTGGTAGTGAAGAAGAACCTGAGATTCAAACCATATGCATACACCTCCCTCAGAAGAAGAGAAGGAAGATCATTGAGAAGCTAGTTGATCAAGACAATACCATTATCCAGGATTTTATAATCAATCAGGAACTTGTCACTCCATCAATCCCTTTGAAGGAGGAACAAGTGGTCGATTTTTCAGTTTTCGAGAACGTTGTTGATCATCATAAATCTTCTAAGAAAGATTTTCCAACTCCCTTACTATCCGTCACAGACAACTAGTAGTCTATGGTTAACCTCCACAGTTTATTACGGAATGTTTCCTGCAAGCATGTGATGAATATCTTTTGAAAATTTTGTGAACATTCGTTATGAACCATTCTCTACGATGATATCATTAGAATAGTCTGATTTTGTAAATCCCTGTTTTCATGGGAAAGCTATCCTTTGTAACCATTTTTGAAATTATTATTTAAAAGCATAGAAGCCTCATAGGGGAGGGGGGAGATAATCGCCAGAGAAGGATTGGAGAAACATTGTTTCACTTGTGATCTTTTAATTTTTTGCAGACCAATGAATCAAAGTTAGTTTCTTTTGACATCTTCTTTGTGTCAGTTATCAATTTTCTTTGATGATGTCTGATTTTTTCACCTTAATTATCAATTAATATTGTTGATTTTGCTGCCAATCATTAATGCTTTGATCTAGAATTTAGATTTATCTTAATTCATTATGTATGTAATTAAATGTTTTAATTGAATTTCTTTACTTCAAATCTTTATCTATTTCTGCAAATGATTCACATAAATTATTAAGTTCATGTTGATTTTTCAATTGACAAAAAGGACAATAGCCTAATCTTGGATATGCTTAATCTTTGAATTATTATCAAGTAATTTTCATTGCATGATTGTGTTTTGAAGTAATGAGTTAATGATTCAATTTTACATTTCTGTCAAGTTGATGAGATAACTTAATAGAACTCAAACCAAGTTACCCTACACACAAGCAAATACACTCTCTTTAGATTAGATCTGACTTAGCTTAGATTCCCTTTAAGGTAGAGTTGTCTCAGGTTTAGATTCATTTTAGAATCAGGACACTTTGATCTTCCCTCTTAGGAAGAGAGATCCTTCGAGGATCAAACCCCATAAGTGCCAGTGGAGGCCTTTGTATCCGTGGGAGATTACTATTCCAAACAGGCTGGGGATAGAACTGTTCTTGCGTAGGACCTTTTGAAGCCTTTCAGTATGGGTTTCCCCCCTCTGTTGTGAGCCTTAGAACCCATTCCAACACCTACTCATCCGAGGCCCCCAAAAATGGCGCTAGAAGGAGGGCCAAGTGCAAATTATGCCTAAACTAAACACCAACAAACCTCCTCAGATAAGAATACCGATTGTCACCCGTAGTCATACACAAGCATCAACCTCTGCGAAACAACTGGTGCAAGATCCAATTGTCATTCCTGCCACCCCTGTAATTGAGCAGGAAACTAGAAGGGGTGACAATATTGTTTTCGTATGACCCACTAGGGGACCCCTTACACTCGAACAATTACTCAAAGGTTCTTATGATAGTGTTGCTAGGTTACAACGAAGGATCGTTGAAGAGCGTAACGAGGGACTAGCAGCAATTCCTCACCAGAACACCGATCCGCAAGCTAATAACTTAAATAATCAAAATTCATATCGTCCAAACCCTGAACAACATAATTCACCTCACCACAATCTACTTCCTGATTTCGATCTTGATATATTGTTCGGCGAAATAAAGCAAGACCGACCAAAAGTTTCCACAGGTGGACCACCACCAACACCTCCTTCATCTTCATCATCCTCATCTGAGGAATCATCTGGTAGTGATTCATCATCTAGTTCAGATTCATAAGACTTACCCATGGCAGAAGGTGGAAACAGAACCTGGCTGGACCAGGATGCTGTGTTCGTTGTTGGTGAACAAGACAGACTGCCAAAAAATCCTGATAAATGGCTCCCCAAGTTTAACCCTGATGATAAATCACCTGCACTTGATCATATCAAAACGTTCATGCAGACTATTAGACTCAAGAGTGTTGTTCACGAGGATGTAGTTTGTAGGTTGTTTCCATATACCTTCGAGGGAAAAGCATCCACAAGGTACTTTCCCCTACAACCCCGATCCATTCCTTCATGGGATGACTTTGAAAAACTGTTCATCCAGAAATTTGGAGATGATAAGACTCCAGAAGACTTGGTTTTAGACTTATCTTAATGAAAATTACCGGTAATGAGAGGGTAAAAGATTATAATCAAAGGTTCTCATATTTGAAAAATAGAATCCCTGTTACTCTTCTCCCTGCAGAAGAATTGCTAGTTTTTTATTATGTTAAGGGTTTACCTGTTCCCATTGCTATGTGGGTAAAAAGAGCACGGAAGGATAATTTGCAGGAAGCCTTCGTAGAGGCTATCCAGGTTGAAAAAGACATATTCTGCCTAAAGGATAATCCTGATGTTCCATCAGGTCAACCTTGAACCTCTAAAAGAAAGAAAGAAACTCCTCCAAAACCCGCAGTGCAAAAAAAGGACCCATTTGAGATTACTGACATAAAGAAGTTCCTCCATAAGATATCAAATGAAATGGTAGGCTTGAAGAAAGGAAACACATAAAATCAGAATAATAACAACGTGTTCAACAGACAACCTTTTAGAAGACCTGACCAGCCCCCACAAAACCAAGTTCCACCTAATCCCGATGAAGGATTGAACGCCGAAGAAATTCTTTCTATCTTTAAGGCATTGGTTTCAGAATCACCGAATTCTCCTAATCAGCAAAATCAAAATCTACAAGAGAATCGGGATCCTGAACCCCCAGATGAAGTAGAAGATCAACAGATAAACACAATTAGCTTCTTTTCAGAACCTCCTATGGCTGAGGAGGAAGATGAGCCTGAGGCTGTCTTCAATGTTCAACATTCCTACAATACAATGAGTAAAGGGTAGCCCACACAAGAATCTTCCACTTCAGCACCCACCCAAAACAGAGGTAAAGCACCAGTACATAAGGACACTTTAATTCCTGAGATAGAATACAATCTAATTGATGACTTAAAAAGAATGAAAGCTAACATTTCCCTTTTTGAACTTCTGAAAATCCCTACAATGAAAGATAGTCTACCCAAAAGTATGATTGTCAACAAGCCCAAGGAAACTCATAACAACAATTTGGAAATATACTCTAAACCTGGAAATCAGAAGCCAGGTAGCAAGAAGACACCTCCTTTCTTGCCTACTTTTGAAGTCTTCAACATAAATGTCCATAATTGTATGATTGATTCAAGGGATTCATCAAATGTGATGCCTTTGTCTGTCTACAAAAAGTTAAATGCCTCTTGGGAGCCATACCCTACTCAAATTGTCCAATTGGACAGATCCAAAGTTAGGGTAGTAGGGGAATTGAAAAATGTCTTGTAAACATTATCTACTGACCCCAGAATCCACCAGACAGTGGATATTATTGTGGCTGACATTCCAGAGATGTATGGCATGTGGCTGAGCAGAGATTGGTCAGAGAAGCTTAAAGGATACTTTGCTACTGACTGGTCTCACCTATGGCTTCCCTACAATGGAAGGCCAATCGTAATTAAAATCAGCAGGGAGCCTTATATGAAACAGATTGTCACAGACTTGAATGATCCCAGTGAGCCTGCTGCATACTTCAGCTCACACGTGGAACATTACACTTTTGATACTTTCTTTGGAGATATGCCTGCGGATTTGTCACCAGCTGAGAATGTATAGAACCAGTCTCAAATTGTCAACCTCACTTCTATTCATTTTTCAGTTACTATTGTCCATAATGTATATAATGTAAATACAAATTTTAGGTTAGATTTGAATGCATGGACTCTATTTTTTTATGGCTCCAGATCTAAAGATGGAGCTAGTGCAGGTTGTGTCCTAATTGATCCAAAAGGGACCAAAACTATGATTTCCTGTAGACTTAAGTTTGAATGTACCAATAATAAAGCTGAGTATGAGGCCCTAGTCCAGGGACTAAAGAAAGCCATTGACATGGGTGCACAGGTAATCGAATGCTATGGAGATTCTTAGGTCATAGTAAAACAGGTGCGAAACAAGATTCATTGTTTTTCTCCTCGTTTGATTAATTATCAAAAACTAGTAATAGATCTCACTGACTCTTTTTCTGCATTTAATATCAAGTCAGTCCCAAGATCACAGAATTTTGATGCAGATTTTCTTGCTAACATTGCATCCAGGTTGATCCCACCAGAAGGTTTGTCCCCTAAAACGTTTTCAATTGAACTTATGTACAGGCCTTCTATTCCTGATAATCTGACAAATTGGAAGGTATTTGATGATGATAAAAAATATTAGACTTTCTCACAGCCCAGGATACTTTTCAAGATGTTGCAATTGATGAGTTTGAGCATGAAAAGTCTCTGTCTAATCCTTACAACCTTATCCCTAAATCAATTATCAACCTGGAGAAATTTTATGATATGTAAGATAAGTTCAAGCAAAAGACCAACTGCAAGACCCAGAGTTCATCCCTCAACTATGAGCCAGTCAACCTAGGAATTGAATAGAACCCTCATTTCATCAATCTAGGGGTTGATTGCTCTGCTGAGGAGAAGAGGGATTTTTTAAAACTCTGCAAGGAGTTCAAAGATGTCTTTGCATGGACATACGATGAACTCAAAACTTTTGACACCAGTATCATGCACCATAATATACCAATGAAACCAGAAGTAAATCCTTATCAACATAAGTTAAGGAAGATGCATCCCAGTCTAGAACCCTCTGTAAAGAAATAGCTTGAGAAGCTACTGGTAGCAAGAATTATATTCCCTGTCAAGCATACACAGTGGATTGCCAACCTGGTACTTATTCGGAAGAAGAATGGTGAAATCAGACTCTATGTCGATTTCAGAAACTTAAACAGAGCTTCTGAGAAGGACAACTACCATGTTCCACCAATGGAGCAGATTCTACAGAAGGTAGTAGTGTCCGAGATGTTTTCTCTCCTTGATGGATTCTCAGGGTACAACCAAGTCCTGGTTTCCCCTGATGATCAACTAAAAACAACTTTTAGAATCCCTTGGGGAAGCTTTGCCTACAGGCGAATGCTTTTCAGGATGATCAATGCAGGTGCTACATTTCAGAGAGCTATGGACATAGATTTCGGGGGTTTGTTGCACAATTATGTCGTTGTATATTTAGATGATGTTACTATTTATTCCAAAAAATGACATGAACATGTGTCTGCTTTGACACAGGTTTTTGAAAGCTGCAGAAGATATGGAATTTCATTGAACCAGAAAAAATCTATCTTTGCAGTCACCGAAGATAAGTTGTTAGGTTTTATTGTTTCGAAAGAAGGCATTATTATTGATGCAGAGCACACAGAAGCCATTGCAAAGATCGGCCTACCTGGTTCACGTAAGGCCATGCAATCTTTTCTTGGTAAGATTAATTTTGTTCGTAGCTTTGTTCCGAATTTTGCTCAAATTGTCAAGCCATTACAACAATTGGTTAAGAAAGATTCCCAGTTTAAATGGTCTGAGGAACAAAGAAATGCCTTTGTTGAAATTTGAAGAGCCATTGCGGAAGCCCCCGCTTTGATGTCTCTAGATTTCAGCAAAGATTTTATTTTGTATATGTTTTCTACTGACTTTTCCTACGCAGCTGTCTTGACACAGAAACATGATAATGATGCGGAGATCCCTATTTCATTCATGAGCTCTACTTTCAAAGGGGCAGAACTCAATTACTCCCAGATTGACAAACAAGCTTATGCGGTCTATAAATCTGTGAAACATTTTAGACCATATTTATTGAAATCTCGGACTAAAGTTATTGTTCCTTATTCAACTATAAGGAATGTATTGGTTCAGAAAGAACTAGGGGAAAAAAGAGCTTACTGTATGACAGCTTTGCAAGAATGCGATTTGGAGATCAGACCAGCAAAGATAGTCAAAGGCCAAGGCTTGTGTCTGTTGACCGCACAATCCAATGATCTTGTACAGCAGCAGGTTGAGTGGGAACTGGAGGAGAGTACAACAACATGTTCTGTTAATGTTATCACAACCCAAGCATCTGAATGGTATGATGACATTAAGTTCTTCCTTACTCATGGGTTTTCTCCTGAAACCTTGGACTTAAATAAATGCAGAGCTTTAAGGTTGAAAGCTTCGCCTTATCAATTCATAGATGGCATTTTATTTAGGAAGAATTATGAAGGTGTTTTTCTCAATTGTTTGGAAAAATAAGAAACTGATAATATTCTTTTGCAATTTCATGCAGGACCTGCAGGAGGGCACTTCTCAGGAGATACAACTGCACATAAGATCCTCAGGGCAGGATACTACTGGCCTACTTTGTTTAAAGATGCATACTCACATGTCAAAAGATGTGAAGCATGCTAGAAATGCGCTGGGAAAGTTGAAAAACCTACCTTTCCTTTGCATCCAATGACTGTTCATTTTCCATTTCAGCAATGGGGACTGGATTTTAATGGACCCATCAACCCTACTTCCTCCCTACAGCACAAGTATATCTTAACAGCTACGGACTACTTTACCAGATGGGTAGAGGCAGTCCCCCTCAGACAATGCAATACAAACCAAGTGATATCATTCCTTTAAAGTCAAATAGTCACTAGGTTTGGTGCTCCTGAATTTTTGGTATTTGACAATGCATCTCATTTTTCTTCCATTGATCTTACACAGTATGCCCTTGAAAAAGGGATAAAGCTGAAGTTTTCTGCCAATTATTATCCACAAGGGAATGGACTAGTAGAGTCTTCCAACAAGAACTTGATAAATATATTAAAGAAGACAGTTGCTACTCATCATAAAGATTGGAATACCCAGTTATACAATGCTCTTTGGGCAGACCGGGTCACTCCAAAGGTAGCCATAGCAAATCCCCCCTACTGTTTAGTTTATGGTAAGGAGGCCATCTTGCCATCCAACCTCATGATTCCTTCACTGCAGTTGACACAGTGCATACAATAGGATGATTCTTCCCCACTCCAACATAGAATTGATATGTTGCTCAAGCTAGAGGAAGATAGGGAGAAGTCCAAAAACAAGCTTTATCAACATCAACAGTTGGTAAAGAGGTGGTTTGATGAGAATTCCTCATCTAACAGGGAGTTTACTGTGGGGGATTTAGTGTTGAAGTGGGATAAACAACACAAGGACAAGAATGATTACACTAAGTTCCAACGCCTCTGGCTAGGACCATTCATTGTTACAGAAAATATTGGTCCTAGTACTGTCCGGTTGCAGACACTGTAAGGTATCATAGACACCTACCCAATCAATGTGCATTGCTCAAGAAGTACTTTGTTTGATTAAGCACATTCACTTATTGTACATAAAGCATGGTTTGTTTGCTTTATCTGCTTTGTTTTCATTTTGATTTCTCTTTTGTATATTGGTTTTATTTTCAAATAATGTCCACACCTTTTGGTGAAGGCTATTAATAAATGTGTTTCAGGATAACTTAAGTCTGAAGTTTTAAGGTAAACAGTGTCAACTTTTATTCCTCTTAGCTTGTAGTTGAAAATGTTTTCTATGAAATCAAAACAGTCAATATTTGCAAAGCCTTGATTGATACCTTTCCACCTAAATCAAATATCTGTATCGATGTTCTGTTTGGTTAATTGAAGTTGAGGAAGCAATTAGTTTTCCTGCCTTATGTTTCATTAGTGAATGGCAGCATATATTCAAAGCTCTGTCAGCCTTACCCATTATGGATCCCATTCTGATCACCTTAAAATAATTTACCTTAATAATTATAGATTGCAAGATGGGGGGTCTTATCGCAAGCCAACCCATTATGTTCATAGATGTTCAAGTGGAATGGCATCTCCATATCAAGCCACCAAACTTGGGGGATGACTTTCAACTATTGCTGGAAGGTGGAAGATCCTATCACAGGTCGGTCCATTCATGATCTGCAAAACATCTGTGAGTAACACTACTGTCATATGGTCACCAAGCCATGGTAGTGTCTTATAACCTATGCACTAATGAATTTCGTTTTCCTTTGTAAGACACTTTGTTGTATATAAGGATAAGGGGGGTCTTATTACAAGCCATCCCTACCATGATCATGGGTCTAATTTTGGACTGAAATTACCACTTATGGTTACCAATCCATGGTAGTTGCTTTTAGTATCAAAGCTAAAAGACATGGAGTCTCTTTACCGAGCTAGCTTGTTCAGTTTCCAGATCAGTTCCATGAATGGCATTGCCAATATCTTATCACCAAGTCGAGGCAATGGCCTTGTATAACAAATGTTTTCTTTGTATATTTTCATTTTGTTAAAAAAAAAGGAAAGAAAAGAAAAAAAGAGGAAAATAAAAAGTATATATTGTGAGTAATATGTTTGTATATAAATTGATAATTAATAAGTTTAAGGTGATTCAAGATTTGGTAACCCAGAATGGCTCTGAGTTTGCTCTAGGGCTCATCACAAACTGCCTTCCTAGGACTGCATAATGGTGAAGGATTCTTGTTTACTTCTGAAACTGCTTTGTCATATGAACATCATCATTACATGGTTATGGATGGGGATATATCGATCATATGACTAACTTTTCTATTTTGATTGTGTTTTATGAGAACATTTTGTAAATTACAGGTTAAAATATCAAACTTGCTGACATGTCTTCCTTGTAATTACAGGTTTCATTTTCAGAGATAACTAGTTCTTCCCAGCCAGTCGCCATTTGTTGTAGGTACAATAAATCCCATGTTTTGTAGAAAACATGGGAGCCCCAAATTTTTATATGCAAAGAAAATGATTAAAATCCTTGGTCATTTTGGGGTTTTTCATCATGCTTTCATTTCTTTGCTTTGATTTGATAAAGTTAGTAATTTTTCCTTTTCAAAATTCACTTGATTTTGTGTGTTTTTTAGAGTTGTGGAAAGCACAGGTTTTTCCCCCCAAAAAGTCAGTTTTTCCACAAACCCGCAATTCCGCAACACGCAATGCAGATTGTGGGATCTTGGTTTTCTGGTTTGGAAACGCTTTTCGTTCCGTAACCCGCAATGCAGATTGCGAAGGTAGAATTGTTTGTCTAATAATCGCGGTTGCTTGTTCCGCAACCCACAACCCGCAAGGCGGATTGTGGGAGCACCTTTTAATTTAGTTTTGCACTTTGTGATCCCGCAACCCGCAATCCACAAATTGCGGATTGTGGGAATTTTTGTTTGATAGTGTCTAGAGTGGAGATCCCGCAACCTGCAACCCGCAACTTGCGGATTGCGGATTGCGGGAAGGATGTATATAATTGCAGAATAAACCTCCCGCATTTTTCTTTCGCAGCTTGCATGTTTAATCACGACCATTGATTTGCTCTGATCCTGTGGTTGATATTGGATTGTTTTTGTTTTGAATAATCATCCCGCTTCTCCGTTTTTCTTCATCATTTTTTGATTTGCAATCGATTTTCAAACTGCAATTTTCACCTGTGGCTGCTTATGAATTGATAATCATTGATTCAACCAATTTGTAATCGATTGGGTGTTAAGATTTGACATTAATCATACGTGAATTATTGCAATCTTACCCTGTCTTAATTCAATCTCCGTCGACGCATGCTGTGCGTTATTTCAATACAGACGTGATGATTTCAAGTTCCAAACCGTAAGGTTTAAATCATGGCAATTCATTACGATCAATCATTCCTGGAATCTTTATTGTTCTCTATTAAATACAAGCTTCAACATGGGAAATTGGTTGTTCGCCATACCCCAATAGAAAAGTCTTGTTAGTTATTTTTCATAACTTTTCCTTCTGACAATTGTATTGTGGGAAAAATGCAGAGAAATCATAAATCTTTGGTCAGGTTTTGTGAAGAGAAAGAACTTCATCCTCTTCTATATCAAGAACCTGTGTCGCCACCTTTTGATGCAGGTGTTCTTGATGAAAGCAGTGGTAGTGAAGAAGAACCTGAGATTCAATCCATCTCCATACACATCCCTCAGAAGAAGAGAAGGATGATCACTGAGAAGCTATTTGATCAAGACAATACCATTATCCAGGATTTTATAATCAATGAGGAACCTGTGACTCCATCAATCCCTCTGAAGGAGGAACAAGTGGTCGATTTTTCAATTTTCGAGAACGTTGTTGATCATCATAAATATTCTAAGAAAGATTTTCCATCTCCCTTACTATCCGTCACAGACAACTAGTAGTCTGTGGTTAACCTCCACAGTTTATTATGGGATGTTTCCCGCAAGTATGTGATGAATATCTTTTGAAAATGTTGTGAACATTTGTTATGAACCATTCTCTACGATGATATCATTAGAATAGTCTGATTTTGTAAATCCATGTTTTCATGGGAAAGCTATCCTTTGTAACCATTTTTGTAATTATTATTTAAAGGGATAGAAGCCTCATAGGGGAGGGGGGAGATAATCGCCAGAGAAGGACTGGAGAAATGTTGTTTCACTTGTGATCTTGTAATTTTTTGCAGCCAATCATTAATGCTTTGATCTAGAATATAAATTCATCTTAATTCATGATCTATGTAATTAAATGTTTTAATTGAATTTTTAATTAAAATATTTATCTATTTCTGCAAATGATTCACAGAAATTATTAAGTTCATGTTAATTTTTCAATTGGAAAAAGGAAAACAGGATAATATTGGATTTGATTAATCTTTGAATTATTATCAAGTAATCTTCATTGCCTGATTGTGTTTTGAAGTAATGATTTAATGATTCAATTTTACATTTCTTTCAAGTTGATGAGATAACTTATTGGAACTCAAACCAAGTTACCCTGCACACAAACAAATACACTCTCTTTAGATTAGATCTAACTTAGCTTAGATTCCCGTTAAGGTAGATTTGTCTTAGGTTTAGATTCATTTTAGAATTAGGACACTTTGATCTTCCCTCTTAGGAAGACAGATCCTTCTAGGATCAAACTCCATAAGTTCGAGCGGAGGCCTTTGTATCCATGGGAGATTACTATTCCAAACAGGTTGGGGATAGAAATGTCCTTGCGTAGGACCTTTTGAATCCTTTCAGTATGGGTTTTCCCCCTTTGTTGTGAGCCTTAGAACCCATTCCAGCACCTACTCATCTGAGGCCCCAACACTACCTTGCCTCCTGCCTCTGCAATCACGGTATGAATCTGTCATTAGTGATTGTGAACCCCCCTCTGAAATTGACTCCATGCCCAACTGTCCTCCTGTTCCTAACTCCAACCAAACCCAAAAACCCCTTTAATTCATTGTTTGAAGGTATAGCCACCACTTTACCAACAACCCAGCCTATTTCAAGCTATATCTCGTTGCTGGAAGCACTAAAGGGATATCCCTCCTTGTGGTTGGAAAGGCTAGTTTCCATCCACTAAATATTGGTTTGCAACAGTTACCCCGTGGTCTTTCCTACCACAACCCGGGAAAATCTTGGGTGATAACACTACCAATATTCTGCAACACTTTATAAGGACCATAGTACTTGGGTGCTAATTTATTGTCTTTATTTAGTTTCTTGAGGGACATATATTTGTAAGGTTGCGGCCTTATAAATACCCAATGCCCTTATTAAAAAATCCTTTCACTGCAATGTTGATCTGCTTGTTGTTTCATCCCTTTTTTTGACATAGCCAGGTCGTCCTTCAGTAACTGGAGAAATTCTTGTGGGTGCTCTAGGTGATATTCCACAACTTGAACTTTAGATTTTCCTTTTAAGTGAGATGTGATAGATGGAGGATGGTATCCATAAAGTGCCATAAATGGAGAAATTTTTTTATGGCATATGAAATGAATTATTGTATCACCATTCTACCAAACATAACCATTTCACCCACTGTGTTTGTTTATCAGATGAAAAGCAATGAAGATAGCCTTCCAAAAATTTGTTCACTATCTCAGTTTTCCCATCGAGTTAAGGATGATAAGAATAATTGTGATCCAACTGGGTACCAAAAAAAAAAATCAGTCCAAAATTTTTCAGTGAAAATTGGATCTCTATCACTTACAATAATCTTCGGGTTTCCATGTAACTTCTGAATTGTTTCCATGAAGGATACATCAACTGTACTCACATTAAAATGGTGAGAGAGTGCACAAAAGTGTGCATAATTTGTTAGTCTATCAACAACCACCATAATAAAATTCTTCCCTTCTGAATTGGGTGGACCTGTGATAAAATCCATTGATACTTCCTCCCAACAATGACAAGGTATTTCTAATGGTTGTAAAAGACTTGGGGTCTTAATTGTTTCAACTTTATTTTGTTGGAAAACCAAACATTCTGCCACGAACCTTTGAACATTAGATTTAAGACCTTCCAAAATAATTCCTTCTTGACCCTATGGTATGTTTTTAGGAATCTTGAGTGCCCACCTATAGGAGAGGTGTGTAATTCCAAAAGGATATTTTTTTTTAGTTGGGGGTTCTTACATATATATAAGTGATCCTTATACCATAGTGAATCATTTGTCCACACAAAAATATCTGACACATTGGGATCCTTTTGTAGCTTTTGAATGATTGTGCACACAGATAGGTCATTCTTTCATTCTTCCCTTGCTACTACTACCCAATCGGGTTGTATAATAGAAATCACACAAAGTAATGATCTTCTGAAGATAGTCTTTGTTCCAAGAAGTATTTAAGACTATCATAATCCCTTTTGAACTTGAAGTGCCTACCTATTAGGTAAGGACACCATTGCTTAATTGCATGTAGTATTGCCATCATTTCCTTCTCATAAATGAGTTTATGTATGCTCTTTCCCTTGATTGCACAACTTTCAAAATCAAAGGGCCATCCTTCTTGCATTAGAACAACACCAATTCCATTTCCTGGGGCATCACATTCCACAATGGAGATTTTTGTGAAATCCGGTGTGGTCAAAATAGGAGCTTTACACATTGCCTCTTTAAGTTGTTCAAATGCTTGAGTTTCCTCTAGAGTCCATGAAAATGCTTCCTTATTCATTAATGGTGTTATTCAATAGTTCCAAACAAACTTGAGGTAGTACCCTATTAAGCCTAAGAATCCTCTAAGATTCTTCAATTTTTTGGGAATTGGCTAGTCCATCATGGATTTAATTTTGTTAGGGTCTACCTTGACACCTTCATCATATACAATATGACCCAAATACTCTACCTCCTTTACCCCAAAGAAACATTTGGAAGGTTTTGCATATAGTTGTTGCTCCTTTAGTAGTTTAGCACCCTGACAACATGCTGAACATGTTCTTACCAATACTTGATATAGGTTAGTATATCATTAAAAAATACTAACGCAAATTTTCTAAGGAAGTGCTTGAAAATGGAATTCATCAAACCTTGAAATGTGGAAAGTGCATCTGTAAGGCCAAAAGGCATGACCAGAAATTCATAATGACCTTCATGAGTTCTAAATGTTGATTTTTGGGATTTATTCTTCCTTCATTCTAATATGATGATACCCTGAATGGATATCCAACTTTGTGAAGTAAACTGCTCAATGTAGTCAATATAACAATTCATCAATGCCAAGAATTGGAAACTTACCTTTAATGGTGATCTTGTTGAGCTCTCTATAATCTAAACACATACACCATGATCCCTCCTTCTTGTGTACCATTGCCACTAGAGCAGAGTAAAAAAATTGGCTAAGCCTAATTATGTCATCCTCTAACATTTCTTCAACCATACGCTCCATTTCACTCTTCTGGCCATAGGGGTATCTGTAAGGTATGATGTTAGGAGGAACACTTCCTAGAATTAAGTGAATAGTATGATCAAAATATCGATTAGGTGGAATATCTTTTGGAATAAATTCAAATACCTTGGATTTCTTATCAATGACCCTTCGAATATCCATGGGAATAGGAGGCTTAGATGTTTGAACATCTAGTGATCATAATTGTGCAATTACACCTTGATGTCCCCTTTTCAACAATTTTATCATACCATTAGATTGTATCACCTTGCTTGGATTCCTTTTGATGCCCCTTAATTCAAATTATTTTCCTTGCCAAGAAAATTTCATGAAAAGTTCTTGAAAATAAAAGCCATTGTTCCCAATGATTGTAACCATTGAACCCCTAAAACACCATCAGCAACACCCACTAGGATAGCAATCATAAGACTATTCAATACATATTCCCTCGTAGTAATATTGATATTATGGTATTTACATAAGCAATTGATAGTTCCTCCATCTGCAATAATTACTTGAAACTATGGTGCTAGATATACAAAGCAATTGAGAACTTTGGCTAATTTACAATGAATGAAATTATGAGTACTACCAGAATCAATCAACATTGATATCTTTTTATTTTTGATATATCCTTTGATCTTGAGAGTTTGAGGAGTGCTAATTCCAGCCAATGCATGACAAGATATGGTGGGAGTAATCTCTTATATTTCTTCAACTAGAGATGGTTCATGTTCTTTTGCTTCTTCTTCTTCACAATCTATTTAGAATAATTTCTTCTCGCCACACTTATGTCCCTTACTATACTTGTTGTCATAATTAAAGCATATACCTTTTTTCTCTTCTTTCATCTAGTTGTCTAGGTTTCAACCTTTGAGGTGGGTTAGAAGAAGGAACCGTATTCTCTCTATATGCGTTGGAGGTGGTTCATCTAGTATCCATCACCATATTTTTACTTTCAACCTTCCTTTCCAATATGAAATCATTCTCTAAGCCTTGTTGGTTCGAAGAGGCATACATCATGTTGGATGTTATCCTTCAAGGTTCCAATAAAGAGATCTAATAATTTATCATCTAGTATTCCCTCCACTTTGAGACTCAAATTTTGAAACTGTTGAATGTGCTCGCTTACTAGACCCTTTCTCCTTAGATTTATCAATTGGGTAAAGAAGGAATTTATCTTAACACAATCATGATATGATATCAATTCTTCTGTAAAAATCAACCAAGAGATAATGGAGTTCTTTTCGCAATCACAAAGCCATTGGTACCAAACAAACTACTCGGTTTCTAAATATAAATATGCAATAGGTACCTTTTCGATATTTGGCACCTTATGTATATCAAAAAATTGCTTCATCTGTAATATCCATGTTATCGATTCCTTGCCATCAGACTTCCTCGTGTCAATCTTGGGGAGTTGGATACTCCTTGGGGACCATCTATGGTTACTTCAATTGCTAGAATCAATTCCTCTTGGAATATTCTTATCCATGGAAGGTTTCTCAACATGAAAACTAACTTTATCTTCCTGAGTACCCTAGAACACATCATCAGCTGTAGGGATATTTTCCCTTGATTTTTGTATAAGATTAGAAATATTTTACATATTTTACTCCATCATTTCTCCATATGTCCCATCCTTTCCTCTAAATTAAGTAAATCAACCGTTTTTACAGACCATTTAATCATATCTTCCAACTTGGACATTCGAAAAAACAAGTCTTCACTTTCATAGTGTTAAATATATAGCATCAGGAGACATTCTCCAAACCAATCCTGTGTAGCCAAGATTGATCCTCCCATATAGAGGTGAGCACTTTGATTTCCTTACGTGTAAAGGTTATTCCTCCCGTATAGAGGTGAGCACTTTGATTTCCTTACGTGTAAAGGTTATTCCTCCCGTATAGAGTAAATTGATCAAAGTAACGATGTTGTAAAGTCTTGTTGGACAAGGCTCCGGACTTGTGTGTGTCAAGTCATGATTATCATTGGATCCTTCTGTATAAAGGTATCCATGAGATGAACCTCTCGTATGGAGGTGGACCTTATCTATAAAGGTCATGCTTTACTTGTTAAAAGCATTTAATGTTGTGTGATGTATTATTAACCATGATCACTAGATTGCTATTAAGTCTCCTTTAGAGATTTATCACCTTTAAAGTGAATTACTTTATCATATGATCATTTGGTCTGGAATAATATAATATGATCACAACATCCGATAATTCTTCTTAATATAATGTAATGTGATGGTAATTAAAGTTAGCACATATTGACCATGCAATAAAAGATAAAGAAATAAAAGATAAAGCATAGAGATCAAGATAATTCAAAATTTCCCATGCAAACACTTCAGCTAATTAAAGAGAACTCGAATTGTTAAAGCATCAATTATAAATCTTTAGTTAAGTATCAATGCTTTAGTTAAAACATTAATTAAATATATGCCTCAGTTAAATAAATAACTCACAGTGGTCACTTCAAGTAAATCAATCAACATGGTTTCAGTTAACTAAGTGTTAAACAAGGACTAGTTAACTAAAGTGTTTTCACTTTAGTTAAACTAAAAGATGACACTTCAGTAAATCAAGGAGAATCAGTTAAAGAGAGTTAACTAAGTGACAACAAAGAAGATCTAGTTAACTAAGTGATGACACTTAAGTTAGCCACCTAACTAAGTGGGAAAACTTTCAGTTAAGAGGCGAGTTCATCCTAAGTGACAGCTCAGTGAGATAAAGCACTACATGAGAATTGGGGCGCACCTCTGCATGCAATATTAATACATCCAGTTTGAGGGCAAGTTCATATTGAAGTTAGAAGATAAAAATAGAAGAGAAGAATGTATAAATATGTTATACAGGATTGATGAATCCAGTGTGAAGTGAATTCTCTTCTCCATTGAAGGCAAGGCACTTCTCTTTGTGCAGGGTATTGTTTGTGCTTGTTATTGTGGTGTTGGGCACACATCCAATTGATCTCTCTTCTCTATTGCTTTTGTATCTTCAACAAGAGTTTTTGGTGATCTCTTATCTTCCGAAATGAATATTCTATGTTGTAAAATAAAACATTCTCTTCTATTCATTATATTATACCGAGAATAATTGTTGGGGTTTTTGTTCTAAATAATTTTGAGGATTTTCCCTAGGGTATATCTTGTGTTATGGTTGCATGAATTTAATGGATTGAATTGTCTCACTGCTTCAAGTCTCTGCATCTAAAAGAATTAAAGATCAAATCTCAACCAAATTTCAACATGGTATTAGAGCTCAAGGCGTGAAGGAGCTCAGTTTTGCATTTAAGGTAGATCCTACGTTGATATTGAGAATTTGAGCACAAGATTTGAAGACTATGGCATCAGTCTATGTATGAGAAAAAGATCGTCTTGAAGGAACCTCAAAATTCAACGCTTGGAAGGCTAGTATTCTCAACATCCTATAGGAGCATGAATTAGATGGATACATATCCATTATGGTGGAGGAGCCTACATCTAATGCAGGGCACATTGTTGGGCGTGGCACAAGTGATACATTTTTTAACACTGTGAACCCCAGGAAAGCATAGTGCGAATGCGCAGCTTGATAGAAGCACAGTTGGAAGCATGAAGTTCGAGCATTGCGCAATTTTGCTGATGCGCGGTGCCAGATCAACAGCTAACTTTGGAGGCAAAGTACAGGATAGGTAAGGTCGAATAGCATCCTATTCTGGGTAAGTCACTCCACAGAATCCTGGGATCAGGGTAAGGAGGGGCATGGAGATAAAGGAAAGCGACTTGTTGAGTAAGGCAGCAAGGTAGTTGGAATACCGTTAGAGAAAAATGATGGATCAACGACACTAGAGATAGTGGAACAATGGAAAGGGACCTACCAGCACACAGTCAGTGCCACGCAGGCAGTTTTGCGGTTTGTCATAAGGGCGTCAGAGTCAAGATGTGGTGCCAGATAACGGATGAAGATGAGTGGAGCAGTTTTCGACTACAACAGGCCGAGTTGGCGGGTAACCACACCAGTTTTGGGTAACCTTAGGGTTTTTGGCCCACCTGCATTGTAACAGATGTGACCTAAGGGCACGATCTATATAAGGGAAACTTTTGTAAGGGAAAGGGTTGATTATGTATGGTATTATTGTTGAATATTGATCTCTGTTGAGAGACTATTGTAAGAGGCTCTGCAGCTGTGTGCATAGAGACCCATTGAAGAGAGGAGAGAGTCTGCAGCTGTGTGCGCAGAATGGAACTGTTGAAACCTTCCCATTGATAATATAAACAACAGTTCCTGTGGACATAGCTCCCATACTGGGGGTGAACCATGTTAAATCATTGTGTTGTATGATTGAATGTATGTTTGCTTTGATGAATGGTTCAGTTCTTGCTTATGAATAGATGTATCTGTGCTTTCATGTGTATTTTCCAAAAGAATGAATGATAGGAATAATATGCTAAGTGTTGAACGCATATGAATGGATGTTGAATGCAAGTCTTTCCAAACATGATGAATGCATACGTAAATGGGTAAATATTTAATCAGCGAAGTCTGTATAGTGCGATTCCCTGAAGCGCGGCACCGGAAGTGCGTAGTTGCATTGTAGTTCATCATACCATATAGGTTTGCAAGGTTTACCGTTTAAGATGCTTGTGAATGCATAAGCTTACACTAAGTGGATCCCGTCGAAGTAGTGTAAGTGTTGAAGAGGAAGCACAGTATTCAGTTGCGCTATACTATTGTTAAGCGGCCATTCCGTGTCGCGCAATCCTTGGATGCGCGATAGCATACATTTCGACCGCGAAGTCCCCCAGTTCGTAGCACAAGTCTTGCAGCACGCTGCTAATATGTCAAAGTGCGCATCACCCGGTTGTTGAAACCTGCTTCCGCAACCTCCCCATAACTTCGCCTCGGGTGAGACCTCAGTTTGCTTGCAGACTATTTCCGAAAGGGCCGGTGAAAAGGGGTTTTGTTGGTTCCCTGAACTGCGCAGAACCTGGGTCTATCTATGGAAACTTAAAGAACACTATAATGAGCCAACAAATGGTTCTGTTGTTGCGCTAAGAATCGGTGATGAGCACAGAATATTGGAATCCAGAGAAAACATAAATATGGAACTGGGTGGACAAGACAAAAAGGGATTTTGCCAGAAAGGAGAACAAACATCCACATTTCACTGACGTCGAGTGGTTATAGAAATACCTGTGGGAGGACATTTATGAAAATTTCTTCGCAACATTTGGAAACGAGTTGTATGAGTGGTTATCAAGACCAGGATGATGTTGTTAAGCAAGCACAGCTCATCACTACACTCAGAGATAGAGCCTTAAATTGGTTTATGAAATACTCTGCTGGACAAAATAGAACTCTTGTGGATATCAAGGATGACCTCTTAAGATAATTTAAGAAACCAAAGTCTGAATCACAATGTATAATAGAGTTAAAAGAGATTAAGCAAAAAACTAATGAACCGGACTGGGAATTTGACTAGAAGTTCAAAACATTGTTAGATCAAGTCAGTTTTGACATCGCACCGCAATAGCACCAAGATTTGTTCATCGCCGCGTTGTTTCCACACATTAGAATACCATTAATGCAACAGAAGGTTGCTTCATAGGCATAATCCCTAGAGATCGCGATGAAGTTAGAGGCTTCGTCGATAGGAGAAACAAGCCAAGGCATGGTCCAAATCCAGAATCAGCTAGCAACTCTAACGTTACAACTATAAGACATTAAGAAAGGAAAAGAAATCAGAGAAGAAGTCTGGTGTACGAGATGCAAGGGAGAAGGACACCTGAAGGAACACTGTACACTGTTTCAAGAATACCTTGATGGTGGAGCACCAAATCCACTAAATCAGTAACAAGGCCTGTGGTGTGAAATTTGTTGATGCAGAGGACATCGACCAGAGGATTGTTATTTGATCCAAAAGTATGTGCGAACACCCAAGAATTTGTATTGCACATTGTAAGTCAATTGGACATGATGATTCCAACTATAGAGCATATGAACTAATGATAGAAAGGAATCATGATGTTTACATAGTTCAAGAAGAAACACCGCAACACAATGATAATCCGCAGTATGATCAAGGCACATATAGAGGCCATGGTGAATTCCGAGGCAGAGGAAGAAATACTGGCCCAGGAAGAGGAAGAGGTCAGATGATCTGTTATAACTGCGCTCAGCCTGGCCATCTATCCAGAGACTATACCAATCCTTGTACTACATGTAGATACTGTAAGTCTTTTGACCATTTTATTGAGGCATGCCCAATATTGCAAGCAAATATGCAAGAAAGAAGACAAGAAGCACAGAACCCCAATGTTCAGATGATCGCGGCTAAGAAAAGAAACACAGAGTGTAATTCTAATGCCCTAACGCAAAGTGGTGTTACAATAGGAATGGATAAAGAACCAGAAGCCTTGACTTCTGGAGAGCACCAAGCTAAGCAGATACCTACTGAAGGGGCTTGGATAAGAAAGGAGACGGGAAAAACACCTGCTTTCGAACTGAGCAAACAGAAATAAGCCTTCTAGAAGCAAGGGAAACTTTCAAGGAACCAACACCTGTGACACCAAGAATCCCATTGTGAAGTGAAACAATGGATTTGAAGGATATGCCAACAACGTATGATCAGACAGGTACTGCAGCAGAAACATGGATTTATGTTGCGCAGTTCTTACAGAGCTGTATGAAACTGTTGAAAAGTGAAGATGCTTTAGTGGAAATGCAAAATTTACTAAATCAATATGAACAGTGCAGTTGCACGAATACTGTTCAGAGCGCAATTCACCAGATAAAAAGCCATAAGAGAACAGGCCGAGAAATGATGCTAAGTGCACATATTAGAGATTACGAAATGGACCAAATTATCCTTGACTTGGGATTCGAAGTAAATGTCTTGACTAAGTAGACATGGGAACAAATGGGGAACCAAGGCTATCATGGTCATCTATCCAATTGAGATTAGCCAATCAATAGAAAGTTATTCCATTCGGAAGACTCTCGAACATACTTGTGGACATTGATGGAGTGAGAAGTTCAGCAGACTTTGAGGTTATTGAGATCATCGACGACAGTAACCCTTATCCAGCATTATTGGGGATATACTGGGCGATGGATAACCTCGCGATCATAAACCTGAAGAGAAAGAAGATGATATTTGAAGGGGAATATATCAGGGTCATCGCACCTTTGGACCCTTTACAAGGACCGAGATACATTGAACCGATACAAGAAGAAGGAAGAGCACAAGACCTTGATCGCATCTATAAGATGACAGCAAACCACGCTGACTACATCAATCCTACAACTAATGGAACGTAGAGTTGGAGTTGCGACAGTTCTTGCGTATCAGACTCTAACGCAGGACTGGAGAATTGGCAAAGCCGAATGCATGAGGTATCTGCAAGAAGATGCACGCAGATCACAAAATCAATGTGTTGGATTGGAACCGAGGTAAGTCCAATCCCCACTTATGATGGATTAACTAACGTCTATACATTTTTGCAAGAGTATAATGTATAAGTTTCGGATGAACATCGAATACTAGCATTGGATATCACACTGTGCGCTACACCTGCTAGATGGTGGGCCGCGCATAAGGAGACTTTGACCACATGGGAACAGTGCAAGCACATGATGCAAATTAGATTCGCAGAGAAATCCATGTTGACCATGGTAAAGTATAATGGACAGACAAATACAAGAGAGCACATAGAGATCTGTTGCATGCATGGATAAATAGGCCATAGATAGAATGGGTTCATCTGTTTGTTCACACATTAGAGCAGATTCCAAGCAACTGGTCTACAGATGCCGAGCTTCGCAGAGAAACCACAGATTGGTCTATCATGACTACGAACTTCGAGAGAACTTTCAATTTCAAAGATGACTGCCCGGGCATAAATGAGGCTTTGCAGGTTATCAAAGAAAGGATACTTAGGGACGAATGCCCAAGTACAAACGAGGCATTAGAGGTCATCAAAGACAAGATATTTGAAGACGTAAAGGTACCCGTGAACCAACAACCAGAATGGGAACAAACAATAGAACATGCCCTTGAATGTTATAACCTAGCTGAAGATGAAGAAGATGAGGAGGATCCACGCAATATCAATATACTTGAGTCAAAGGGAGCGCGTGATGTAGCAGGACCTCCATTAGAAATTCCAGATATGAGCAGCCTTGTCAAGACAAGAAAAATCAACATTGGCACAAGTGAAGAGCCGAAGTTCGCATCTATTGGGGACTACTGGGATGATGAAACGGTCATGCAGATCGCAAACCTTCTGCATGAATATCAGGATTTGTTTCCAACAAAGTTCTCCGAAATGAAAGGCATTTTGGGCGACTTGAGAGTGATGAAGATACTTCTCAATCCAGGTGCGAAGCTTATAAAATAGAGGCCTTATAGGTTGAATCCTAGATACAAAGAAAGAGTCAAGGCAGAGCAATAAAGGAAACATTATCCGATCGTATAATAATCAATGGAGGAAAGGACCGAGATCTCAGCCGAGATCCGGCCGAAGGACATGGCATTAAGTTCCCAAGCTTAGCCGTTTCCGACGCAATTAATGGAAAAGAGGACTGCGATCCTTGGGATATTTTCCTAACGGTTATGACATTTATTGCCAAACTACCTGTTTTAATACGTAGTTAGGGTAGGAAGGCCTATAAATTGACAAATCGGGTTACTTCTCAGTTTTTAACCACGGATTTTTAGTTTTTACCAATTGTAAAAAGTCTAAGTGTTTACCCGCTGAGAGCAGTAACGGATTGTTAGCATATGACCAAAGAACGGATGCTAGAAGGAATATTGGGTACTTTCCGGTGTTCTGGTTTAGAAGGAGTAATGAAGTCACCAGCAAAGCCAGCCGTCCCAGAATGGGGTGGCTCATCCAGGCCTTCCCCACGACATTCTACGCAGCAACAACAGAAAGATAAGCACAAGGCAGCGACTCAAGATAAACTGAAGGCAGCCGGTACTAAGCAGACCCCTGTAGCACAACAATGAAGACCACCACCGGTATGGATGGGGCCAGAATATATCAATCCAAGAAGAAGCGACACGTCGGATATGGTCCTTCTAAAAAATGCACACTATGAAATTCCCATGCCGTCGATGTCAAAACATGTGTGAGTAAAGGAAAATTTGACCAGCAAGATCCCTGACTGTCAATTTGAAGACCACGACTTGTTGGATGCAGACAAGTTCCCGCAGTTCCAACCAGATCAATACATATACAAGAAAGACAATGAAATGCTCAAACAATCTATTGTTATCCCGATGGATTGGGCCAAGCACTTATCTGAATCAGGACTGCTCAACCTATTACGGATTCCTCATTTTGGGCAGATTAACGAACTGAACGCCATAGTGCGTACTCTGTTATCATGCACTCATTAGGGATACATATGGTTGGACCAACCGGTGAACATTACCATTGATCTTATTGTCAGAATTACAGGCCTAAGTAAAAGAGGCACTAATCCTGCATCTGAGTTTCTGGGAAAGAAAGAAGATAGAGAATTGGCCGCCAAGATAAAATATGAATATGGCCTCACCAAGGGAAACCGTGGATTTCCCACATCCCAACTTACCAACATGCCCCTGTGCTTCACGGCTCAGATTATCGCGGGGATAATTCTAAGAAAATCCAGACCATCTGAGGTTCCCACTGGAGAAATAGCCTTAGCTGCGAAAGGTAAGGATGGTTGTCAATATAATTGGGAAAACTATTTGTTAAATGAATTTCTAGAGGATGTCCGAGACACCCAGGAGAATGGATCTCCATTTCATTTCAGCTGGCTACTAGTGTTGATTGCCTTTGTGGGGTGGAAAGAACCCCTTTACCAGAACGGTCTGCCAGTGGCATCCTTAGATTACCGAGGAGTGAGATTCACCAACATGTGGGCCACGGTGAATCCAAAGAAGCAGAGGTGGAGAAACCTGCAGTTGCTCACCTACTACGAGCAACTATGCGAAGCCATCAAGAAGACTTCGTGGATTACAAAGGAAGTAACCACCAAGTATCTCCCAAAGATGTTATTCAAGTCCGGACTGCACTCCATGTCCATACAACCGCGAATACTAGCCGATCCGAATACATGGTATGAGGGAAGATACTGGATTGAGGCGAACGACATTGAGCTAACAATCGAAGACTGGCCAGTAGACGGGAAAGTCGATGTGCTTGTGTCGCTCATGACCTCTTCTGAAGAAAGCAAAGAGGACTAACCTGAAGAAAAAGGTCCTGAGGTGAACAGTGATGTTAACAATCAAATTAACACCCCTAGTCATGTGACAGAAGAAGCACATTTTTACTATACCCCCGCAACATGAAGACAGAACATAAGTACATTCAGAGACAAATCCTCTCTGATCTAATCACTTCTCCCATAAATGGAAGGATTATGTGAAGAAAGTAAGAACCTAAGGAGACCAAGTTCAGTAATTGAACCGCTCAAAAAAGGTCCAAAACTAAGCTACACCAATCAAAAAGTGAAGAGAAATGCATTAAAGTGCATTAATTGTGCTTAAAGTATGCTAAGTTGTGCAAAAAAGCCTAAAAACTATGGAAAAGTGGGTTTTTGAGTGAAAATGATCTAGAATAATGAAAAAGACCAGCCCCACATTGTGAGGAAAAGCTTGAAGGCCCATTTCCCAATGCTATATAAGAAAGGAATTTGGGGCATTTTAAGGCACACAAAGGAAGAGCAAAGGCATGCTGAAAAGATTCTGAAGGAGGAGGAAAAGCTCAATTTTTTCAAAAGCAAGGGTGGAGAAAGGAAAGCTTATGGCAATGGAGGAGGGATTCACACCAAGGTCCATGGTAGGGATGTAATTCTTCATTGTTTTAATATGAAATGATTCAAGTTTGTTCCATTTGAATGTTTGAATGTTGCTTATCTTGCATGATTTAGATTTTTAAATGACATTAGATCTTAGCTTTTCTTATCTTGATTGATGAATGAATGTAGATCTGATTAATAACTTGTGATAATCATTTTAATTTGCTGACATAGACACTCACCACTTCTTAGTAAAATAGCATTTATAGAGTAGACAAGTCCCTACACTATTTGTTGTTATCAAGTGCGCAGAACCCCACACCTGACCAGGGGGCGCCGAGAAAAGAAAAGAACCAGACACAGCGGTACCAGAAAAATCACAGAAAACGAAAACCAAAGCTACCCGAAAGCCACTGGATAAGGTGCTGCACGATGATGACTATGAGTGCATCGCAGAGAGGGTATCATCATATATTGAAGACACACTCACTCTAAAAGATGCTAAGGATGTGACATCGCAAGCAAGCATGAAGGAAAGCGTCGCAGAGTTCAAGAGCCTGGTTGCTAGAATTGAACAAGTACAACGAGACTTGGTCAAAACACCAAACCATGATGCATGCTTAGGAGCACCAAGTAACCCGCAGAGCATCTTTCCAGCCTATACGACGAGGACTCGGTTGTTCAAACTTAGTCCGATGGTAGTCATATACCCCACAGATGACATGGCTGAGAGTGTGCGACGGCTCACACATCTGGAAATTAATATGGGGTTAGTACCCATGGAAGGATTGCATGATCTTCAGACACAAGTTTCCGAAGAGCTCCACGAGAGAAGCTTAGTATCTCACAACCAGTTCCTAATACTGGAAGAAAATTGCAAACAACTACAAGAAGAATGTGCGCTGAAGGAGCTTAGCTACACATAAGAGAAGCACTGCAAAATAAAGGAGGAAGTCTCGACAGTCTGTGCAAAGCTGCCCGACTGTGCCGAATATCAAGAGATAGAGACTATCATCCTTAAGATTGGAACTGTAGTTGACAGTCTTAAAGAAGACATGAGGGAGATGGAAGAGGTCCATCAGCATAAAATTACAGAGCTGGAAGAGGCTCACAAGGCTGAAATGATAGAAATGGCAGAGACCCACAAGAATGAAATTGTTGAAAGGGAAGTGGAATATCAAGCAAGCATTGCCGATGTAAAATCCCAACATCAATCGAGGACATCACAGCGTGAAGAAGAAGCAAGAGCAGAGGCACTGAAGGCCTCTATTGAAATCATCTATGCAGAAATGGTAAGATGCCAAAGTCTGCTAGACAAAGTTTCTAACATATGGGATATGTTGCAAGAAGAACCAGAATTCAAGGGGATTCAGGATGAAGTGTAGCGGAAGCAACATGATCTTGATACTGCTAATGCTACCATGAAGGAATTACCAGCGAGGCAGAAGAGCAGAATTTCGCTGAAAGGAAGGAAATTCATAAACAATTAGAGGCATTAAGAGCAAGGGAAGTTGAAGCTTCCTCAAGGTTGCAGCCGTTACAAGAAGAAGCTCTAAAAATTACAGATGAAATAGAGCTAAGGTTGCAAGACCTGCGGGCGATAGAAGACACTATCAAAGGACAATTTCTGGAACCTATCTAAGAGGAAATGCTCGAAACAATCAAACAATGCGAGCAAGAAACAAAGGAAATCGTTGCGAAACTTAGCGCAACTGTTCAGGAATTCTCTGCGCGATCAGGAACATCAATAGATGCGCATATGTAGGAACCTAGTCAGAGTGGATCGGGGATGATCCACAAGTAAGTGTTAGGGGCCTGTTGGGCGTGGCCCAAGTGATACATTTTTTAGCACTGCGAAGCCCAGGAAAGCACAGTGCGAATGCGCAGCTTGACATAAGCGCAGTTGGAAGTATGAAGTTCGAGCATCGCACAGGTTTGCTGATGCGCAGTGCCAGATCAGAAACTAACTTTGGAGGCAAAGTATAGGATAGGTAAGGTGGAACAATGACCTATTTTGGGTAAGTCACGCCACAGAATCCCAGGATCAGGGTAAGGAGCGGCGTGGAGATAAAGGAAAGCGACTTGCTGAGTAAGGCAGCAAGGTAGTTGGAATACCGTTAGAGAAAAACGACGGATCAACGGCGCTAGAGATAGTGGAACAACAGAAAGGGACCTTCCAACACGTGGTCAGGGCCATGGAGGCAGTTTTGCGGTCTGTCAAAAGGGCGTTAGAGTCGATATGTGGCACCAGATAACAACTAAAGATGAGTGGAGTAGCTTTCGACTACGACAGGTCGAGTTGGCGGTTAACCGCACTAGTTTTGGGTAACCTTAGGGGTTTTGGCCCACCTACATTGTAACAGACGTGACCTAAGGGCACGATCTATATAAGGGAAACTTTTGTAAGGGAAAGGGTTGATTATGTATGGGATTATTGTTGAATATTGATCTCTGTTGAGAGACTATTGTAAGAGGCTCTGCAGCTATGTGCGTAGAGACCCATTGAAGAGAGGAGAGAGTTTGCAGTTGTGTGTGCAGACTGGAACTGTTGAACCCTTCCCATTGATAATATAAACAACAATTCCTGTGGACGTAGCTCCCATCCTAGGGGTGAACCACGTTAAATCATTGTGTTGTGTGATTGAATGTATGTTTTCTTTGATGAATGGTTCAGTTCTTGCTTATGAATAAATGCATATGTGCTTTCAAGTGTATTTTCCAGAAGAATGAATGATAGGAATAATATGCTAAGTGTTGCACGCATATGAATGGATGTTGAATGCAAGTCTTTCCGAACATGATGAATGCATAAGTAAATGGGTAAATACTTAATAAGGAAGTCTGTATAGTGGGATTCCCTAAAGCGCAGCATCGGAAGTGTGCAGTTGCATTGTAGTTCATCATACCGTATAAGTTTGCAAGGCTTACCGTTTAAGATGCTTGTGAATGCATAAGCTTACACTAAGTGGATCCTGTCGAAGTAGTGTAAGTGTTGAAGAGGAAGCGCAGTATTCAATTGCACTATCCTATTGTTAAGCGGCCATTCTGTGTCGCGCAATCCTTGGATGTGCGATAGAATACATTTCGACCGCGAAGTCCCCCATTCCACAGCGCGAGTCTTGTAGCACGCTACTAGTCTGTCGAAGCACGCATCACCCGGTTGTGGAAACCTAATTCCGCAACCTCCCCATAACTTCGCCTTGGGTGAGACCTCAGTCTACTTGGAGACTGTTGCCGAAAGGGCTGGTGAAAAGGGGTTTTGTTGGTTCTTTGAACCACGCAGAACCTAGGTCTATCTAGGGAAACTTAAAGAACACTATAACGAGCCAACACGCATCAAATTCAAGAAGAATCAAGCTAAGGCCAAACAAATCATCTATGATTCAGTAAAAGATAACTTGATGCACGTTATCACACCGTTAACGAATGCGAAAGAATGTTATGATACATTGACTAATCTATATTGGAATAAGGCCCCAAGTCAAAAGAGGTCATTGAAGAATAAGATTTGAAACTTAAATATGGAAACATATGAGACAGTGGCATCCTTCTTTTCCAAGATCTCTCAGGTAAGAGATCAACTTGCTAGTATTGGAGTAGTGATGGATAAACATGATCTTCTCCAAAATGCTATTGATGGTCTCCCATACTCATGGGAGACATTATTGGCAATGGTAATTGGATGAGAGGTACAACCTAACTTTGAAAGGTTTTGGCATGACTACCTCCAAAAGGAGGGGATAATCTAGAGCAAGTCAGTGTGCATCAATGAAGAAAACCTTGCCCTCACGATAAGAATGAAGAAAGGAAAGAAACCCTTCTTCCAAAATAAGTTCGCTCATCGAAAGAAGAAGGACTTCAACAAAGGCTTTGACAAGTCAAAACCTAGATTCTTCAATTACAACAAGAAAGGCCATTTCTCAAGAGATTGCAGAACAAAGTGGAAAGGAAATTTTCAGGTACCTCAGAATATGCTTTACAGCAATCAGGTGAACATGTCTAGGATCTGTCAGAAACTGGCTCAAGGTGTTCACCACAAAGCAAATATCTGGTCTCGTGTTCGTTAGGTACATCAAGGACCTAATCATCTGACGATACATCGTGGCATCAACCGAATTTGATGAACCATCACTCAATAGCTTCAGGTTTGATGCCATAGGTGTGGCCATGTCCTTGTAGTCCATCATCCCGAACCGCTTCAGGATCTCTACTACATACTTCCCTTGTCCAAGGAAGATTCCATCTGCACTTTGCCACACATCCATACTTAGAAAGTAATGCATCATACCCAAGTCCTTCATCTCGAACTCGGAAGCAAGATTACTCTTCGTGTCGAAAATCAACCTATCTTCACCTGTCACAATCAGGTCATCCACATACAATAGAAGTATCACTGGATTTCCCTCCTCAACCTTGTAGTAAAGGTTGGAATCCAATTTACTCTTGGTAAAGCCAAAATTGGACAGGAAGTTGTCTATCCTGTCATACCATGTCCTAGGTGCTTGCTTTAAGCCATACAAGGCTTTCTTCAATCTACACACATATGACTCCCTGTCATGTGTCTCAAAAATGAGTGGTTGCTCCACATACACTTCCTCTTCGATTACACCATTCAAGAAGGTTGTCTTGACATCCATCTGGTGTATCTTCCACTTCATCACTGCAGCCAGGGAAAGTACTGTTATGATGGAAGTGTATCTAGCTACAGGTGCAAAATTCTCTTCATAATCTATCCCCTCTTTCTGGGAGAATCCACGAGCCACAAACCTTGCCTTGTATTTCTCTATGCTACCATCTGCAGCATGCTTGATCTTGTAGATCCACTTAGAAGTCACAATAGACTTTCCTTCTAGTCTCGTGACCACATCCCATACATCATTCTTCATGATCGACTGGTATTCCTCGATCATGGCATTCTTCCATTACTGCATCCCAGATCCTTGGAACTCCAGATTATTCAATATCTTCAATCGATAGTTTTCTTTGAACTTCGTTGCTGGAACAAATGTTGTAGTCCCTTTTTTGTAGGTGATGGTACACGGTCTTTCCTACAAGACAAGTTCAATTGCATGATTAGAAACATCTTATATATTTCAGAACAAATTCTTACTCATAAATACATATGTCATACAGTCATGCAATTATCTTAGCCAATGCTTCAATACAACATTTATCCATATCCCGTAACCTTCTAGATGCCTTCATCTCTACCAAAACATTGTTAAGAGTGTGCACAACTCCTAACATGTCAGCAAAGAGGTTTCATCCTAGATAAGTAGCAATGGAATTTTGTATAGTACCATAGGCCACTTACGCATTACTTGCATATTGTTCATTTAATGCAACTTTTCTAATATGCATAATATACATCCTAAATCTAGGAACATAAGCATGTACATGACTATACAACATCATTTAAGATCAAATATATAATAAATGACAATTCAAATACTTATCTTTGTTTGGTTGTTGGGTGGACTCCCTCTCAATCTTTGCTTCCTTGCAGGAACTACTGGAGTGTGCTCCCTCTTGATCTTTGCTTCCTGGATTATCTGTCTTTGAACTTATATCCATCCTGGACCACTATGCATGCTTAAGTGTGCACTAGTGCCATCACTGTGTCATCCTCAAGATCTCATACATAATCATACATGCATTAGTATAATCTCAATACTATCAAAACATTATGATTCTAAATATGTATGGTCATGATCATTTCATACACAGGTAATTTGTCACAAGCATTAGTATTCAAGGTTTCAGGGAGTACTTCTTTTACTCATGCATATTCTTATTTTGACCATAGGACTCTTCTAGTTTGTCATATCATTAATCAAACCAAGAAGCATAATATGCATAGACCCATGATTATTCATACCTATAACTTCATGAATAATCATTATCAATCATACAAAAGTATGCTTATATAAGATCCTAACACAAGGTAGGATTCTAACTCGATATAGGAAAACATACCTCATAAGTAGATCTTCTATGTGATCAATGGCTATGGATGAGTCTGTGTCTTCATGTCACCATGGTCATATGTTCTTGATCTAGAACTTGATTTTTCTTTCTTGATGTACCTTTCATGTTAGCGGACAACATCATCCTCATACAACACCACAGTGCATTAGTACAATCATAAGTGTCATAACCCTAATCAATGAATGTCTTCTATCATTCTCATGCATTCATACTTTTACTAAGGTGATAAGACAAGTCTAAAATTGATCAATATTGTACTAACCTCAATAATATGAAGACAAACATATCATAAACATAATCATGAACAGATTTCAAAACATACCTGAATCTCCTCAAGTCATACCTGTTGGGATTGCTTGTAGTCTTCTTATGTAAGTCCTTGGCCTCATCTCCCTTTATAACTGGAACTTCTTCACTTATGTAGGTGTCCAATTCATTCTCTTCTGGGATTAACCCAATCCACTTTGATTTGTTGAAGCTGGATCTGGAGCTGGCTAGGGTTTGAAAGAGAAACCTTAAAAATCCAAACATTGAATTTCAAACTTCTAATTGGATGAAAAGATGCACCTTGCTGAGCTGATCAAGCTAGTATACTTCAATTTTGAAATCTTCAAAATTTGACCCCTCAAAATTGACTTTGAAAGTTTCGAATCTACATCTTCTGTCAAATTTTGGTTTTCTGGTCAAAATCCCGAACTAGGGTTTGATAGAGCCCGGGGTTCTACCCAACCAAAAAATTCGATCTTGGTCTCTAAATTTCGATTTTGATGAGGAGCATCCAGTCATGGTCTCGGATTCCAAAAATTCCAACTTTCTCCAAAACCCTAATTTCCCGTAACAGTGGCGATCCAAAAATGAAAGTGCTCAGAATCCAATTATGTTTGGACATAAATATATGCCATTGTTTCTGATGTATCTCTGAAATTTCGGATCCTCGGGGTCTGAAACTTCGGCCTGTGATAGAGTGACCTGTCATCTTTCTAACCCCATAGATCTGAGCTCAAATGGATTCTCTGAGAGAGAGATATAACAAAGTCTCGCAACATGACCTGTTTATGGGATGAAACAATATAGAGAACTTGTACAGCGTGCCACGTGTCACTGTTTCAACTTAGGCCTCTAAAACATGGACCTTTGAAACTACAATCTGTTCCCTAACTATCACTTTTTACGAAATTCCATTTGGATATTCCTAGCCCAAGCTATGACCTGTTTTCCTAGGTCACTTGTTTAGGACTGCATTTTGGAAGAGGCAGAAACCCTAACTTGTACAGATCATATCTCACAAAGTACAACGAATCTGAGGTTGTCCTTCAAACACAAGGTACATGGACATTTAATCTTCGACCTGTAGAAGTTTCAGATCTTGAACCATCGCCAAAATGGATTTATAACGAAATTTCCATGATGACTGGTTTCACTATACCAATCCCTAGCTTTTGATTTGCAACAAGTGTCATAAATGCCATACCATGCCTTCCTTTAGGCTAGCTCTGATACCAAGTTAGTTTTTCAGCATTTAATTCAATCTGATCTAGGATCTTAACTGAGAGAACAACATGTGCAGCATATCAAACACAAGAGACAAGAGACACAAAGCATTTCACCGGGGAAAACCAAGAAGGTGAAAAACCTCGTAACTTCTTCAAAGATAGAATTAGCATCAATACAAAGATCACAAAGATCAAACCCCACAACAAGATATATTCTCCTAGAAGATTCTCCTCCTCCACTTGTGCGCACTCCTCCTCTCTCTCACTAATGCGAAGTGAGTGAGTGTGTGAATGAATAAATGAGAGAGTCACACTCTCTATTTATACTTTACTTCACTTGAATTTTAACTCTAACTAGGTCAGTCCCAACTTAACCACTTAACATAATGCTAACTGGGCCAACCCCACTAGGGGACTTAAACACCCCATCACAACTGACTCTGGGTCGACCTCCCTTAGGAGAGTCTAATAACCCACTACCACTTGACACTGGGCCAACCCCACTAGGGTGGTCTAATAACCCTTTAACCCACATGACTCATACAGGGCCGACCCCACCAAGGTGGTCTAATAACCCATCAAATATAAGTTACGACACTTACAATATAACTTGCGACACTACTCCGGGGTCTAATGCCCTGGCATACATGGGAGGATGGACCTCAATGACTTTACATGACTCAAGTACAATAATGACTTCTCTGACCCGGAGGAACAAACATCTCCGTCGGAGGTACAACAATAGAATACAAATGACGACACTTCCGATTGGAGGAATAAGACATCTCCGTCGGGGATAAAGTACAAATGTAATACATACAATATACAAGTGAATATATTTTGAAGTTACAAATACATCAACAAAGAGTATAGATCTATAATGGATAATGATGTTTGGGAGGTTGTTCCCAAACCTTATGGGAAGTCCATTGTGATTTCCATATGGATTTACAAGATAAAGCATGATGCGGATGGTAGCATTGAGAAGTATAAAGCTAGATTCATTGCCATAGGTTTCTCTTAGAAAGAAGGCATCGATTATGATGAGACCTTTCCCCCTAGGGAAAGGTACACCACAATCTCAGCAATTATTGCAATTGCATATGTTCTAGGATGGAAACTTCACCATATGGATGTGAAGATATCCTTCCTCAATGGTGAGGTTGAGGAAGAGGTTTATATTTAGCATCCTAGTGGATTTTGGTGCATGGGAAGGAGTCCCATGTTTGAAATCTAAAGAAATATCTATATGGGCTTAAGCAAGCCCCCAGGGCTTGGTACTCCATAATTGATAACTACCTTCAAAAACTGGGTTTCTGTAAGAGTGAAGTTGATCCAAGTTTGTACTTCAAAGTAGTGAAGAACCAGCGTTGATATTGGTTTTGTATGTTGATGATATGTTTCTCACTGGAGAGGAACATCTGATTGCTTGGTGCAAGAAGGAGCTTACCTTAGATTTCGAAATGAAAGACTTCGGTCTGATGCACTACTTTCTTGGCCTTGATATCTGGCAAAGAAAAGATGAAATTTTTCTATCTCAAGGGAAGTACACTGTGGTTATATTGTGCAAGTTTGGCATGATAGATTGCAAATTTATGACTACACCAATGGTTTCCAATTTGAGGAAACTTCATGAGTCAGGCTCTAGATCAGATCCAGTAGATCCCACTTTGTATAGACATCTTATAGGCTCGCTAATGTACTTGATACATTCGAGGCCTGATATATGTTATGCCATGAGCATTCTGAATCAGTTTATGTCTGATCCGAGACATAGACACTGGACAACTGCTAAGCATGTTCTTAGGTACCTTCGAGGTACAATTTCATATGGACTCAGATATACCTCCAGTGGAGGAGTCATGTTACTTGTTTATACAGACTCGGACTGGGGAGTAAGCATTGTGGACTGTAAGAGTACATCCGGCTATTGTTTTAGCCTAGGATCAACTATGATATCTTGGTCCAACAGGAAGCAGGGATCCGTATCCCAGAGCAATACCGAAGCATAATACATAGTTGCTAGTGTTTCCTACCGAGAAGCAGTGTGGCTTAGAAATCTACTTGCGGGGTTGTTCAGTGAAAAGCTTGAACCTGCAGTTATTAGGTGTGACAATCAGAGTTGCATCAAGCTTTCTGAAAACCTAGTGTTTCATGACAAGTCAAAGAATATTGAAATAAAGTATCACTTCATATAAGACATGGTCCATAAAGGTACAGTAAAAATTCAGTACATTGCTACTAATGAGAATATTGCATATGTGTTAACAAAGCCTCTATTAGTGACAAAGTTCAAGTACTTCCGAGACAAGCTTGGTATGGCAAAGAATGCCTCTCTCGCTGAGAGGGAGTGTTAAATATATAGCATCAGGAGACATTCTCCAAACCAATCTTGTGTAGCCAATATTGATCCTCCCGTATAGAGGTGAGAACTTTGATTTCCTTCTGTGTAAAGGTTATTCCTCCCTTATAGAGGTAATTGATCAAAGTAATGATGTTGTAAAGTCTTGTTGGAAAAGGATCCGGACTTGTGTGTGTCAAGTCATGATTATCATGTGATCCTTCCCTATAAAGGTATCCATGAGATTAAACTCTCGTATAGAGGTGGACCTTCCATATAAAGGTCATGCTTTACTTGTTAAAAGCATTTAATGTTGTGTGATGTATTATTAACCATGATCACCAGATTGTTATTTAGTCTCCTTTAGTGATTGATCACCTCTAAAGTGAATTACTTTAGCATATGATCATTTGGTCAAGAATAATATAATATGATCACAGCATCCGATAATTCTTCATAGTATAATGTAATGTGATGGATAATTAAAGTTAGCACATATTGCCCATGCAGTAAAAGATAAAGAAATAAAAGATAAAGCATATAGATCAAGAGAATTCTAAATTTCCCATGCAAACACTTCAACTAATTAAAGTGAACTCGAATTGTCAAAGCTTCAATTATAAATATTTAGCTAAGTATCAATGCTTCGGTTAAAGCGTCAATTAAATATATGCCTCAGTTAACTAAAGAATTCATAGTGGTCACTTCAAGTAAATCAATCAGCATGATTTCAGTTCACTAAGTGTTAAATAAGAAGGACTAGTTAACTAAAGTGTTTTCACTTTAGTTAAACTAAAAGATGACACTTCAATAAATCAAGGAGAATCAGTTAAAGAGAGTTAACTAAGTGACAACAAAGAAGATATAGTTAACTAAGTGAAATTTAGCCACCTAACTAAGTGGTAAATATTTCAATTAAGAGGCGAGTTCATACTAAGTGACAACTAGGTGAGATAAAGCATTGCATTAGAAGTGGGGCGCACCTCTGCATGCAATATTAATACATCTAGTTTGAGGGTGAGTCCATCCTGAAGTTAGAAGATAAAAATAGAAGGGAAGAATGTATAAATATGTTATACGATATTGATGAACCCATTGTGAAGTGAATTCTCTTCTCCATTGAAGGCAAGTTGCTTCTCTTTGTGCAGGGTATTGTTCGTGCTTGTTATTGTGGTGTTGGGCACACATATGATTGATCTATCTTCTTTATTGCTTTGTATCTTCACCAAGAGTGTTTGGTGATCTATTATCTTTCTAAATCAATCTACTATGTTGTAAAAGAAAGAATTCTCTGCTATCCATTAGATTA
The DNA here is from genome assembly GCA_027924585.1 of Larix kaempferi. Classification (NCBI taxonomy): domain Eukaryota; kingdom Viridiplantae; phylum Streptophyta; class Pinopsida; order Pinales; family Pinaceae; genus Larix; species Larix kaempferi. The sequence continues at coordinate 6,391,868 of BSBM01000569.1, forward strand.
TATTGAGAAGAATTGTTGGAGTTTTTGTTCTCATAATTTTGAATATTTTCCCCAGGGTATATGTTGTGTTATGTTTGTATGAATTTCATGGATTGAATTGTCTCATTGCTTCAAATATTTGCATCTAAAAGAATTAATGATCAAAGCTCAACCAAATTTCAACACATAGTAGGTCAGGGATAAATCCTCTGGTGGTTTGAGTGGAGTGTGATTTTTTCACTTCCTTTTGGTGGAATTTTGAAAGATATAAATATATATCACACCTTGGGTTCACCTCAAATAGATCCTTCTACTAAAATTTATTCAAATTAAAAATGGTGTACCTTTTCAAACCCTGATTTGAAGACTAATTTGTTAGATGACCTTCCACCTAAGGTAACCCTAAAATTTCATCCCCCCTGAGTCCAAAATATCATTATGTGGTATCTTTATATCTCCTCTTTCTAATTCCGCATGTTTCGTTGAATTTGTATGTGCCGAAAGAATTTGTGACAAGTTTCCCAACACTTGTTGTTTTTGGCCTTTTTAGAAGAGAGAGAGTGTACGACATACCACGTGTCCAATGTTTTGAGTATGATTCTAAAATTTCTACCCAAGATAGTGTGGTACATATTATTTCTAATGCAATAGGTCTCACTCAATTTGGATCTTTCATGCTCTAGACATAACCATTTTTCCCATAACACATGTTTTAGAATAGTTTTTGGACTAGTCAGAAACCCTAACTTCCACTGGGTATAAATCTAAAACTGTAATGAGTTGGGATCTGAAACTCGGATCATAGATAGGCCTCCTGAAAGTTAAAGGGTTCTGAAACCATCATATCAAACCCTCTGAAGACCCACAATGTTCGGATCAATCTCCTGAAGGATGAGGGCATCCTCATATATGTTATGAAGCGGTACTTGTAAGGCTCTTGGGCGAGTGTTAAAGTACCCCAAGACTCAATGACATTGTTGAGAGTATAATAATGTGATATATAAATATAGAGTTCAAGGAAAAGGTCCCCATCAAAATCACTGTGGACTGCAAAGTGTGATGAGGATGGGGGGATGTATAGTCACCAAAAAGTATGTTGATATCGAAAATGGAAGTTTTGAAACCAAAAACTTCAACCTCCCATTAGATTAAATGGAAATGGGTGGGAATGTCACCCTATGGTATAAAGCCTCATTTGAAATCACTTTAAACTCCAACAAATCAAAGTTTAAGTTTGAATTCTTAATAAATAATTTCAGGCAAACCTTTGGTTTTTATGTGTTTTGATGCTTTATAATTTTTATATTTTGTAGAGAATAATGTAAATCAAAATTAAATAAAATTACACCAAATAGTAAACAAGACAAAACTAACCAAACCACAATCTATAGATGTTTAAAATCAGGACTAAGTAAAGCATAAAATGAAGCAATGTTTTTATAGTTTCTTTTCCAAAGAAATCTAAGAAAACAAAGAAAGATTTATAAGAATAGCAAGGGACATGAGCCCATTTATTATTAAGTATGAATCCATACATCATTAACACAACTTGACAGTTTCTTCAAGCCCCTGTGAGGACTTGGACTAGGTTTGTGTCAAACAATTCTTAATGTTTTTGAAAGCATACATAGAAAGCCAAGTAATCAAGCAATGAGAAGCTATAACAATATTTTGGACCTGGACGAATAAATACAATGTGAAGTACACTGACCAATCTTGTGCATATAAGACAATTGAATAACACCAATTATGATTTGAACCATCTAATGTAGTGTAATACATAAGTGAACAATATACCTCTCCAAATAAACTAGATCACAATCTCACTTCATTATTCACTGTTACTTAAAGGAACTCCCTGCTATCAACAAAAATGTCAAGCCCGATAGAAAACAACATATGGAGAGTGAACAATTTAAAACAAGATATAAGCCACATACAACTCTTGGCATACCTATTCTCTCAAAAAAAAATAGGGCCCTTTTATTAGCCATAGTCTTCCTCTTTTTATGCCTTCAGTAGGTAGGTGTCAATTACAATTGCTTCTTTGATTAATGTTATAACTTTCAATAAGTAATTGAGGAAGAATGATTATTATACCTTTTAAAGAAAGGATACTTTATTTCATTCCAATAAAATAAAACTAAGGTAAACATAATGAGTGAAGCGCATGGGGTGAAAAATGGGGTTCAATCCATATCCATAAATAAATAGCCATCAAGGGGGATGAATCCCGAAGCTTGATACATCAACCATATATATCCCTTTAATATCAACATTATATTAGAGTACCCTTATGGATTCCAACTTTATATCATAGTACCATATAATCATAATATGTTTAGCACACATGACCAATTATCACAACATCCCATACAACATTCAAATTTATGCTTGTGACTCCCTAATGAGCATATGCTTTAAGACATTCACATAATATATCACCCTAAATTCTTAAAATGGAAAAATGCATGATATATACATCATTATGCCTGATTATTTAACAAAATTATGCCTACACTATTGCATATGACAATCCATCCACAGTTTAATTATCCAAAAACATATCAAAATGCAACAACACTATGCAATAATCAAACTTTCACAAGCAAGCATCAAATGATATACTACAATATGTTAAGAAGGGCTTCAATAATATTTCGATTATTTTGAGGATATAGGCCTTCAAAGGTCAGTTATAGGTAAGTGTCGTGAGGTAAATATGTATAAGGCACACCCATATTTCATAAATTTTGGAGTGGAAACCCTGCTTAGATTGTAGTTTTACAAATAATTCTAGGTTGATTTTTACATGTTGGTCATAAAAAAATTCTCTATTTAAATGAAGCCTCCAGTATTTAGTGTTTTATAGAAGGACAACACTAGACAGTGTCCAAATACAAGCTTGGTAAGGGTGACCAAGAAAACCATGTGGGTCAATGCAAGTGAAGGCATAATTCCCTTTAAACTGAGCCATTATACTTTTATCGGAGAACAATATGATAACAAGGTCTCAGATTATAAAACCCTTTGAAACATTTAGGATTTTGAGTATATGAGGAGATACAATATAGGTGTAACTTATATGGGGTAATAAGCAGTAATGACAAGTACTGGTGTTCAACCAACTAAAATGATTTTAAAAGCATATAATTCATGTTAATGACAACAAACAACACATGCAATAGTCTTTGACCAAGCATGGTTGTACCTTTAAGTTATAGGTTGTTCACAATGTGTTTTCACCACTTGTAACAAGTGGGTCTTTGTGACTCTAGTCTAGGAAGATTCTTTTCCACCATCGATGCTTAAGTGATAAGTTGGGGTCAATGAAACAGTAGCTTGGGCAGTTGAAATGACTATTAACTAGTATAATAGAGCTCTAAATAGTTGTAAAAACATATTATAAGCAAAGGTCGACAAGTATAAGGATACAACCCAAATGATAAACTTGTAGCATTATTCATCACATTCCCCAAAGGATCGAAATCAAATGGAATAAGATAAACCCTAAATAAAATTTCCATCAACTAATAGAAATTTCAGGCCTAAGATCAGTACAACTAGTATAGGTGGTGGGTGGTGGATTGGGCTATGAACTTGTGGTGTTTTCTAGATTAGAAATCATATCATATCAAATATTTATGAGCATCGATGGTATAAATGACTATTAAAATGCTTTAAAATCATCCATACATATGTGATGATATATCAACCTCTGCCCATGCAATCTATTGTTGGTTCATATGTTGAGAGCACATGGTTCACCTTTCAACCATACCCGCACACTTTTAAATTTGGATATGTGGAATGCCCTATCAATTGCAAACCGATCATTTCTCATTATATGTTTTCAAAAAATTTGTTTCCATATCTATAGAATGTTTGAGGGTTTTGCAATGTTAACATTGGAAAATAGTCCTTTAATCCTTGTTTAAAATAAATTCAAAACACATTGTCATATTTCACCATGTTATGCTATACAAGAATTGTTCAATTTACCTTGTTTTCTTTAGTTTCTTTGCAAGAATGTAACATGTATCATGATACTGCAATATAACCTAAATGTACCTATGCAACTGAACATTTATATTGAAAGCATGCATACAAAATGATATAACTAGTGTATGTTAAACTTGTAAATGAATCTTATTTATCAACATGCATCCTCTACACTGTCAAGTGACGTCTAGCAATTGCATCATCAACACTAACATCAAAAACATGTTCCCAAAAGCATAATGTCTCAATTATCTCTCCTTATAGCTCTTGTAAACTTAGATTGGACACCCTCTTCTTCACTTTACTAGGCATTTTCTTTAGAAAGTGGTAATCATTAGGTTGTAGTCCTCAAATCAATACAAGGGGGTGATTTAAAGACAATAAAGGGTTCCAAATTGAAATAGTTTGCAATTTATTTGTGTTGGGATGGAAATCAAGTCAACACCTGGGAAAGAAAGCAGGAGATAATCCATCTCTCCTTCCATAATTTACCTTCACCCTACATTCTGCAAACTTGACTTGAAACTTCAATAAGGTTGATGGTTGAGCTGATAAGTGGAAACTAACCATTATGTGGACATGGCATGGACAAGATAGGTAGAAAAATGTGGGTGATGTGGAATAGCTAATTAGAAACTATGACCAAAACTTATTCAAGGCTTGTACAATAAAGCACGTGAATATAATACTTCATACACACACTATATAATGAGATCATGTTGAAGTTTGTATATCCAATTATTAGAATCAAGCGAACAATGAAACAGTGGTGGCTGATTTGCAATTTTCAAGGGCCCATATCTTGGGCCATAGGTGGCCAAATTGAACAAACAAAAGATCAATGTAAATTTGTTTATATATATAATCAAACAAACATATCCCAATGAGTCATAGAGGTCATATTAGTATGCATTGTTGGCATAAAAATAAAGCACTAATCTCAAGAAACACGTGCATTGTTTTGATTAAAACTTCACAAACAACGAGCAATATGGAGAACAATAACATGAATTCTAAGAACCAACAAAAACTTTAGATGGTAGGAAAGCCATCGATTTCTAAATTATCTCCATGCACGGCCCAAATTGAATCCCACGTGGATTACACTGTGGTTTAATGTAATTGTTTATCAACTTCTTTGATTAAGAGGAACTTTAATTGTAAACTAACGGTTGTTACTATTATTGTCCCAATGCAATAGTTTGAGGGGACATTAACATTAAGTGAATTGGAAGTCCATCACAATGAGTGAATAACTGAATAACAACTTTTAAAAATTCAAAGAGAACTTCAAAATCATTAATTTCAGCAATGTTGGAATGGAAGGACTATGAAAGGAAAAAAAAGGAAGGGAGAAAGGTATAAATAGTTTTCAAGGAGGATTCTTCATAGTGATAGCCATAGAGAGTACCTATGAATCATATTAAGCATTAATATATACTATACCAAACCAAGGAGAACTTCAAAATCATTAATTTCAGCAATGTTGGAATGGAAGGACTATGAAAGGAAAAAAAAGGAAGGGAGAAAGGTATAAATAGTTTTCAAGGAGGATTCTTCATAGTGATAACCATAGAGAGTACCTATGAATCATATTAAGCATTAATATATACTATACCAAACCAAGGATTTTCCATTGGGTAATAAGTATATCTTCCTAGTTTATTTCAACAAATCTCTTCCTAGTTTATGTAAAACCTTCTAATTTTATTGCATCCCTATTTTTATTAAATGAAATCATTTTATTTGTATTATTTCAAATAAATGGTGAGAATCGAATGGTTCTATCCCCATGTAAGATTGTGTATGAACGACTCAAAAAAAACTATTGTGACATTTAAAGTTTTATATGTACATTTCCCTACAACTAATAAAATGGAGGTGTTTTGTGATGTGTGAATTAGTTGCATGGTCATATATTTGTGAATGGAACCTTTAACTTTTGGATTCATTTTCTAATTTCCAACACATTTTCATTATTAGATTTTTGAGTTTATGGAACTACCACCCTATCCTTTTCTTTTAAGATATTTGTTCATTTTCAACATTTTCTACATCTTTCCAACTTAAAGCTTGTATGCCTTATTATCTAGAGAGAGGTGCTTATTAGGATAATTAATACTCCATCTTTGTCCTACTTAGCATTATTTTATTTTTCCTAGTAGTTGATGATGTCATTTTCCCCCTAATGGTGTGCAGATGTCATCTAGGACTAGTTATCCACCTAATGTTCCCTGCATGCATGATTTTAGGCCCACCAAAGTCAGTTCCCTACATTTTGGGATCCTACTATGTATTCTAGTTCAGTCCACATGAGTTCCTGAACTCTACTGGGGTTTTAGCTCCGATCACCACTAATTGTGATCTAATGCGCCCTTTTTCACCTAATTTGCATGCAAAACTCACTAATGCACTCTCCTTGGTCAGTGAACTGACTGCGTCTTTAGTTAACTGAGTTTTGGTTCAGTTGAGTTGAGTTTGGGTCTTCTAGAGCACTCCAATGGTGACAATTCCTATGCTAGACTGACTGAGACTTAAATTCTCCTAGGAGATTTGATTTATCTCTATTGTAACATATTTGTGGACTATACTAATTAATTGATAATGTTACACATGTATGCTTCCATCTGAGTTCCAATGCATGATTAATTTTATTGATCTTTTCACTGCAATTTTCACTATAATTCACCTTCTCTGCTCATTCTTTCACTAAGGTATTCTCATCTCTATGATCTTCTATTACTTAGAATTTCACATGGTATCAGAGCTCAGAGAGCGTAGGTTGATCAGCTTCTTTTAGTAGTGCACCAGAAGCCTCTGGATTTCCACAGCAAATCCTAGTGCCATTGCATTGAAGTCATTGGAGAAATCCTTTGAGGTCTAGCCAGGTGTGAAGGATCCTGATAAAAGTGCCTATTGTCCTAAAGCAATGCTCAGTAGTAGTTTATCTCCAAAATTGAGAGTTTTTTGCAGGATATTGAAGGTTTTCAGTGTAGCAGTAGCAGCAGTTTTTAGTTTGTATTCGCTCTAGCAGTTTCAATGTAGAATTCGAATGCTCCATTGTCTCCAAGAATCCTAACACCCTTCAATTATATTGATTGGAGGGATGATATGAAGATAGTGTTGTGCAACAAGAGTCTGTACATGGTCATAATGGGCAAGGACGTCGAACCTCAGGAAACTATTGAGAAGGCCAAGTATCTAAACAAATCAGATGAAGTGTTTGGTTTAATGTGTATTCATATTTCTAGAGATTTTCTCTTCCACCTTGATGGATTGAAGACTCCAAGATAGGTTTGGTTGAAGCTTCAGACCCTCTTCGGCAAGCAAGATGAGCTGAGGGGCCATATTCTAGAGAATGAGTTAATTTCTCTTCAACCCAACAGTTTCGAAACCATACAACAATTCTTCTATAAATTCAAATCTTTGGTCATGCAATGCAAAAAATGTGACATTGAGAGGAAGGATGAGCAGTGGGTGCTATCAATTCTAAGCAAACTTGGTTCGTAGTTTTCTATATTTGTTTCTACCTTCCATTCAGGTATATTTTCAATCCCCAACTGGAAAATTCCTTCTCTATATGCATTCAATGAATCTCTCATCCCAGAATAAGACAAATTGATTCAGATGGGCGCCTTGAAGGCCTCCAAAAATCAATCTCTTATGGTTGGAGAGTCAAAAAGTGTGAATTCTAAAGGGAAGAACAAAGGTAAAGAGAAGAAGCAATTTGAACCCAATCAAAATGCAAAGTCTAATCTATCGGAAGGAGCCTCCAACTCCAAGAAGGATAAGCAAAAGGGGTTTTAAAATACCAAGTGTTCCTATTGCAAGAAAGGAAACCACCCAGAGTGATATTGAATGAAGAAGAATATAGATCAAATGACCAAACTTCTTGAACAACACAACATTGCCCTCCCAGAAGGAACAAGGGAGACTGATTCTAGAAGTGAGACAAATCATCATGAGAGATTCCATGCACTGAAGGCTGGATTCACACAATCACAAACCTTCCTAATAGATTATGGAGCCTCTAACCACATGATTTCCTCCAAAGAATCATTTTATTCTCTAGATATCAATGATGGTCCTAGTATTCACATGGGAGATGATTCTCATATCTCTGCTGTAGGGAAGGGCACAATACAACTAGAGCATGGAAAGTTAAAAAATGTTTTGTATGTGAATTATTTGACATAATTTTTTTCATCTGTTTATCAGATGACACACACAGTTTCACCAAAGATAGTTATTTTTGGACCTGACACAGTTGAGATAGCATAGATATCATATGGGAAGATGATAGCGAAATGGTATGAATTGTCTCACTTTTTTCCATACTCTCTACCTACTCCACTTGCATCTGATGAAGATCAGAATGATGTCTCTTTTAATGATCCGGTTTCAAATTCCGAAGATGAGGACCAAGCATCTTGATGTTGAGTATGCAGTTCAAGCAGATCTAGATCCATATCCATACTCTCTGCCTACTCCACTTGCATCTTGATGTTGAGTATGAAGTTCAAGCAGATCTAGATCCATATCCAACACCTGCTCCCAATCCATGGCCAAAGCCAATATGGGCTCACAAAGTCCTTGAAGCTGCTGGGAACATAGCTCCGGATCCATGTGACCATAGAAGAATCAAAACTCAGTATCGAGATGCAAACCTTGCACTATGTCATACAAATCCACTTCTCTCAAAGAGGTGCTACATGATGGTGGGGTATGATCCACAATCTTTCAAAGAGACTTCACATGATGGATCTACAACCAACTACAAATCTCGGTTGGTTGACAAAGGGTACTCAAAGGTTCATAATTTGTACTACAATGATCCATTCTCTCCATGAGAAAAGATGGTTTATAAAAGACTTGTTTTGGAAAATACAGCTTCGATACAGTGGGAGGTACATCAGAGAAGCAGATCCAAATCCAGCACCTGCATTACTATCCTACATAGGATCATATTGCCTACTTTTTTACAAAGTCTTTGACTTAGAAGATTTTTTCCTTCTTTGCTTGGTGTGAAGGCTGTTTGAGTTCCCTGTTGTTCATTTTTTAGGGGGGGGTATTTTTCCCATGAGGTTTTTCCCCATTTCTTGAGTTTCATGAACAGTTCTTTTTATCATTTATTTGATTGTATGGGTGACCTTTGGTCTCAGTAACCAGGGCCCAGGATGTCCAAGTTTGGATTAAGGGGGGGTGTTAGGATAATTAATACTCCATCCTTGTCCTACTTAGCATTATTTTCTTTTTCCTAGTAGTTGATGATGTCATTTCCCCCCTAGTGGTGTGCAGATGTCATATAAGATCCATTAGCCACCTAATGCACCCTGCATGCATGATTTTAGACCCACCAAAGTCAGTTCCCTACATTTTAGGAGCCTACTTTATGTTCTAGTTCAGTCCACCTAAGTTCTTGAACTCTACTGGGGGTTTTAGCTCCGATCATCACTTATTGTGATATAATGTGCCCTTTTTAACCTAATTTGCATGCAGAACTCACTAATGTGCCCTCCTTGGTCAGTTAATTGATTGTGTCTTCAATTAATTGAGTTTTGGTTCAATTGAGTTGAGTTTGGGTCTTCTGGATAACTCCAGTGGTGACAATTCCTATGCTAGACTGACTGAGACTCGAATTCTCCTAGGAGATTCGAATTCTCTCTATTGTAACATATTTTTGGATTATACTGATTAATGGATAATGTTACACATTTCTGCTTCCATCTGAGTTACAATGCATGATTAATTTTACTACTCTTTTCATTGTAATTCACCTTGTCTCCTCATTCTTTCACTATGAGGTATTCTCAGATCTATGATATGCTGTGACTTAGAATTTCACAGTGCCCAATGGATAAAGGATATTGCATATATGTTCTCAAAATTTGATCAATTTTCTCTCATTTATTATCTTTACCAAATTATAGCAGCAATGTGTTTAAATATTTTAACTTTATAAAACTATAGGATACCCCCTTTGGCTCAAGGATTGTTCATTCAAATCCTAGAGAGGGGAGGTTTTCACCTCAAGTGAGTGCCTTAGCATCGTTTGTAACGAAGGAACATGTAAGTGACAAAAACACAATTAACAATAGAAATAAGATTAATTCTTATAAGAACTAAGGACCAAAAATCAATCAAGGAAGAATGTCTTAGTCATAACCTTGGATTTGAAAATATACTTTGGTTGTCTTTCCTCCATAGCTTGAAGGATTATTAGTTGACCAAAATCCTAATTATCACGCTTGTTAGGGTATACTAGATACGTCTTCCAATGTAGTTATGGCCATTCTTGAAATGCATATTGACCTCAACAGGTAGTTTTCATATCTCAAGAACTAGAGAGGCTTTTAACACTTATCCTTAATGCCATGTGTGTCTTAAAGGAAATATATAGAAGGATCTTAAGGATTTTGTGCTCATTATAGTTGATGATAGTTTGATTTTCTAGCCTATTTTCTATGTCATTCTCTTGAATACTTGTTTCATTCCCATAGGCTAGACCATATTATTTTGATTGTCTACTCATGAACTAGGATGATCCATAAGTGGCCTTGTCCATGTAGAGCTCATCATGGCTACAAAATTTCCCCAAGTGTTACCTATTAAATTATTCATAATATCTTACATAAAATAAATAGTCTAAATTACCAATCATTTGGCATAACATTACACTACTACAGTATAGGGTTGTAGCATCATCATTAACATCATCTCATGGTGTATTTTTATGAGAAAAGAATTTAAGACTGAACAATGCTAGTAGGTGCATCATAATTTGTGTTGACTTTGTGTCATTTTTTCCGACACATGCTCTAAAAAATGTAGTATTATCAATGAAGAAAACAATGCAAAAATATTTCATGTGTCACATTAGTGTCATGTTGTGTCACATATTATTGTAAAAAAAACACTTATAAAGTCACTTTGCATTGAGTTTGAGTCAAAAGCTTGTATTTTGTGTCATATTAGCATTATAGTACATCATGTTTGCATCATCACACATCATTAATGTCAAAATGCATAATTTTTTAATCAATTTGCATCACATTTGCGTCATATTTAGTTATTATTGATTCTTTAATTATTTAAGAATTATTATTTTTATAATATGTAAATATTCATAAGAGTGATAATTAGCATAAGTATATTTTACAACATAATAATCATAAGATCAAAAGCCATGTATATATAAATGCAATAACTCACTAACATTCAGTCAATTTCATACCATGAGAACAACAAAGCATGTAGCCATAAACACACTTATGAAATTTAACTACACTTATATTCAATCAATTTCACATCACAAAAGCAAAAAACCATATATATATATAAATGCAATGATAAAATATTAAATTAAATCATAAAATATCATGTAATTTTTTCTATCAATAAACAAATGATACATTACCACCCCAAGAGAAATGTCAACTTTGTATTCAACATTGCATGAAAAATGTGTATACTATTATGTAAAAATATATATATAACATAATAAGATATATTAATATATATAAATACTAAATATCAATATCCTCGGTTCTGTGACTCCTCCACGTTCCCCCAATCGCCCTCCTCTCTGCTGCTCGTTCCCCCCACTCCACGCTTTGTGCCCCCCTTTCAACCTACACAGCACCCTTTCACAAGACCTCGCACAGATCTTCCCCCACTGCTACCTCTTGACCCCCACCGCTCCATCTGCATCACATGTCGCTACACCTGTAAAATCACACTTCACGCGATAATATTACCATATATTATAATCCTTTCAAAAAGGTAATATTATAATCCTTTAAAAAAACCGTCTCGTTTCCATCCAGCCCACAAAAAACAAAACCTATCACCCTTCAATAATTATTGTAATTTAAAGACTTCCAAAAAAAAAAAATATTATTATTATTTATTATTATAAGAACTCCAAAATATATATATATATATACTATTAAAACTAAAACTATATGATAATAGTTTATTATTTTATAATTATTATTATTATTATAGTTACTATTTTGAAATAGTTGTTTGGATAAAAAGAGAAATATCAAAAGGTCAAAAAGAAGATTTTTTTTTACATAAAAGAGCTATATTGGGAATTTCTATACCTTTTGTGTCTACCCATTGTTGAAGAAAAGAAGATATTGAAGGAAGTTATTGAAGCATTGTGTATTTATTGAAGAAATATGGATTCAATATATAAATCCAAATTTTGGACTAAGTGTCCTTATTGCAAGATGGAGTTCCAATATGCGACAGTTTTTATGAATTGTAACCGCTCTTGTCCAATATGTGGTAAATATTTTATTATGAAAGACGATTAAGGTAACTCACTATTGTAATCACAAATACAGAGACTGGAAATCGAATTAGGATATTACAAGGAAAGCAATAAAAATCTACAATTTGAGATAAGTAAGCGGAGCATTCTTTGATCAGTTGATAGAACAAGAGAATCGTCGCTTAAAAGATCAAAATCAAAAGATGGAAAAAGCTAATGAAGATATCGAGAAAAAGTTATCCGCTAAGAATGAATAAATATCTCAATTAAAAAATCACAATCAAGATCTTGAAGACAAAATCAAAAAGTTTGAAAATAACGAAGAATCGCCTTATAGAAACGATGACAATCTCGAATCAGAAATAAAGCGTTTAAACCAACTCATCATGGACAAAGATAATAAATTGGCGCTGGTCTAGAGAAATTTAGAAAGTCAAGAATTAGAGACATGTCGACATCAACAACATAAGAAAGAAATCCAGCAGAAATATGACAACACTAAGAAGACACACAAGTTGGAAATTTCAAAAATCAATAACACCTTATCAAGCAATACGGAAGAAATATTTTGACTAAAGAATCATAACAAAACATTAGTTACAAAGGTCAAGAAATTGAAAAATAGTCGAAAGACAGATCATTCTAATGAAGACTTCGAAGGAAAAATATTACAAAATAAAGAAGAAAATCAACGCCTGAGAAATTTTAATCAAGAACTAGAAGAACAAATCAAGAAGTTAACAGAGGACAAAAAGTCGCAAGAAGAAAACTTCGATAAGATTCAACATAATAACAATCTATTAGAGAACAAATTAGAACAAATCTAGAAGGAAGCATCCAGACCCTCTGAAAAACAAACTCAAGTTGAGTAACAAGAAACAAATTCATACTTGGCTGAATTATTATCAACCAATAAAACGCCAAAATCCCAAAAAGTTGAAGTTTCTGCAAACACTCCTCAAGCAACTAGAGAACCTTATCGCCATCCTAATCACAAGATTCGTTATGATCGATGACAAGGACAACAGGAAAATAAACAATATTATTCCTACAAAGAGCAAAGACAAAATCAACAACTACAAACAATCGATCAGCAAGTAATTCCAATGAATCTAGATCTCGATTGGACGGCGTCACAAATGACGCAACATTTTTACTTCATGTTTAAAAGAAAACATCAACTTGTTTCGTCAAGTGTCATAGATATCAATGCAGAAGATCACAAGATGGCCTTACGAGCAAGAACAAAGAATAAGAGTCTTCAGTAATTATGCTTTGAGGACAAAGCATCTCTAAGAGGAAGTAAATGTTATATAAAAATATATATAACATAATAAGATATATGAATATATATAAATATTAAATATCAAAATTAATTATTAATATATATATATATATATATATATTAATAATTAATAGAAATAATTAATTAAACCATTAGGAAAAGTCAAAAGACTGACGTATGGTTGAAAAGGAACAAAATGGCTTATAAATCCCAAGCAATGTAAATTGTAAAAATCATCTCATCTTATCAAATATCTACATTTTCATCTTTACTTATGGAGTATTTATTTTACTTGTGTTGGAAGTTTATGTAGAGATAGGTTTTTCTTGTTTCATATACATATAAGGAAATGAAATGAATTTGACACAATAAGTTAATTGAACTATTGTCGATTCCCTCTGAAACCTCCTCATCCTCACTCTATATAAACATAATAAAAGAACATGAATTCAATCAAATAAAAAAAATCGATTTAAAGATGTAATTAAAAAAACATATAGGTTAAACAATTGGCAATGCCCTCTAATGCCTCTGGGTCGCACTTGTCATTATCAATTTGGAAGAATACAATATATTTCAATGAATGTTCCAACTCTTTATAAGTTAAAAAATAAACACATAGTTAACAATGAATGTTCCAACTCTTTATAAGTTAAAAAATAAACACATAGTTAACAATTGATTACCTCCAGCATACTAATGCAAATATTCCACCATTCTTTCATAATCATTCCTCGTGACATACTTTGATGCTTCAACAGTGGGATCACATTAGCATGTAAACAAATTATTTTTTTCTGGTAGTGTATTTCTAGTTGTAGTATATTAGAGACTTCGTTGGAATTTAGAGGTCTCTCTATCCATAATGATTTGATCCTTGTGAATAAAATAAAATATGTGATATGTGATCATTGTTCACCGTTTTTTTGTTATTGACGTTTACAACTACTTGGATTCCCTCTTTTACTTTTCATTGTTATTTCTCATGTGATTGTCATCATGACCTCTAGATTTAGATCCACCTAACGTCATGTCTATAACAAGGTAAGTACATAATTAAATACTTAGTGAAAAATAAGAAGAACATAAATGAAATAAACAAAATAAACGATAGACAAATAATGCAATCCATGATACACAAATATATATTTAGAACATATTCTTTCCAACATTATTTCATTCAAAACTTAACCTGTCCATATAAAAAATGATAGCCTTGGGTATTCTACAAGTCTCATGGAAGCAAGGGGAGAAAAGGGAAGAGAAGATAAGAGGGAAGAGAATATGGAACAGAAGGAGGAAGAGGAAGATGAAAGTGAAGAAGAAGGACAGAGGGGGGAAGAGGAAGATGAAGAAGGAGGGGAAGAAGAACAGGAAGAGGGGGATATCAAAGAAGAAGAGGAAGACAAAGGAAGAGGAGTAGAAGAATTAGGAAGAGGAAGAGTAAGGATTATCCAGGTGTCCATTTATATTTCTACCATCTCAAAACCAATCCCAAACCATATAATTAGACTTACATCCAATTTTGGTTCATGAACTTTTGTCACATTTTCAGGTCCTAAACAACGTTTCTAGGGTTTTCATTGCAAGTAAGATAGAAGATAAATGATTCCATTGGTTTGAACCCCCATAATATAAATCTTATTGAGATATTTACAACGTGCTAAAGAACACCTCGAATGGAGTTCATATGAGAAAGTTGTCCCCGGGAAGTTGGTGTATCAACTAGGCTCCATGCGATCCATAATCCTTTCACCAAATTAGCTCCTAAGCTTAGGGTTTTTGTATTTTGGGGGTTTTTCCTCTTAGCGTTTTTGGACATTATGATATACTGTAGGTCTAGACTCTTTTTATGGTTCTTTTTCAAATAAAATGGTGAAGTTAATACAATGAAGAAGAGAGATGTATGGCTCTAAGTTTTGTTAGTTTTTTTTGGTAAAGGGTTTCTAGGGTAAATCTTTTTGTATTAAGTGTGCATATGTTATTGGATAATTTTTACTTTACTTAAGAATATATGTGCATTCTTAACTTGGAAAGGTTTAAAAATTACAAGAGTAGCAAGGAAGAAAAATAGGAGGGGAAGAAGAGAAGAGGAAGAGGGAGATGCAGTGGAAAGAGGAGAAGAGAGGAAGAGGAAGGGAAGAAGAGATATTCCCTAAATATACTTTCTTGTGTCTTCTTCATTTTTTTATTTTTATAAATCCCATATCCCATCTATAATACCCAAATCTCATTTTATTGGAAAAATTAGGGGGGAAATGACAACATTTTTACCTTTTATCTAGTGATACCCCACAAATATCCTTTGCCATATCCTATGAGTGCCCCCACAAATCCCTTTTATCTCCAAGAATATCTACCCCATAACCTTGTGTTAAAATGAAATGAGGGGACCCTCTTTTTTCACTTTATTTTAGAAGTGAACATGCATGGAAACAAAAATATTCATTGTGTTGTTTGTTTTTAGTTTTGTGTCTAGATTATGTTAGTTGTGCAATGAATATTATAACACAAAGATGAAGTGCTTGCCGTATTTGTGTTAAACCATACATCATGGCCATAGTGTAAATATGTAGACACAAAAATCAAAATGTAAATACAACATGTGCCTAAAAAAATGAAGGGTTTGAGGGATGCAACAACACAAATCAGTGACACTATGGCTCCATATTATAGTAAAGTTAGCTATTATTGGAAAAAATTAGTAACAAATCATATATATATATATATTCTAGGTAGCATATAATGGGGGAAACCTCCCAAGCACTTCCCCTCATTCTGAGGATGGTACACAAGGTAAACCCTAGATTGTTTAGGGCATAAGGCTAGGTGAGAAACTCATGAATATATCATATATAGTTCATCCATAATAATCTCACTGAGAGAAAAAATTTCACAAAGTGGATTTGAACCCCAAGTGGGGAGGGTAACAACTTTTCCTCACAACCACTCAAGCTCCACCCAATTTACATATGTGTGTGTGTGTGTGTATTGGTATGTGTGTACACACACACACATCTATGCAAATAAAGAACAACATCCCCAGAAATAAAACTCGATATTAATTATAGGAAAAGCCTCAATAATCGTGGAAAAACCCCACTTTCAATAAATACTTGTCTTGCTGCAATTTATTACATTCATCCTCTAACATTTTCTTCTTCGATAGCATAACTTAATAAGATTTATACTTGACAATTTATAGTACATTTCTTAGCATGTAAATATTATTTTTATACATCATTCAATCACTTGTCTTACTCAACCATATGCCTAGGTATGTGAAATGATCAAAGTTCATTTACTATGAAATATCCAACATAAGAAGAATGCTATTCACCAAATTCCCAAAATAACATAAAAATAGAGAAAAAGAGTAACATAACACCTTGATAATGAAATAAGAAGATGAATAAGAATTATATTTGAGGGGGAAACCTCATTTTAAAATGTATCAAATGCACAAGATGAGATGAGTTCATAGCTAAAACTAGGTCTCCTTGGTATATAGAGGAGAAAAATGTTACAATTAAAATTAAAGTCCTAGCTGACCAATAAAGACAATACTAATATAACAATAGAAATGTAATGCCACAATATATAGGGATTAGCAAGGAACATATAATTAAAATCCATATAGGATAGATAATTTATAATATGAATGAATGAAATGTTAATACAATTCCATGCGATGGTGTACTTATAGCATTGACTAGTAACAACAGTTGATAGGCCATGTCCTTTAGTTAAGATGTGTCACTTCATTTATTATTATTATTATTTATTTGATATATTTGTTTTCATGCTTGTCTTGATAAATAACAAAAGGTTTCCTAAACAAAATTAGGGACCTTTACACCCAAAATAATCCAACCCCAAGATGCTCGATAGCCTCATGGCCACACACCATTACTTCACTTGATCAAAATTACTTGGGATTTGAACTTCATTCTCTATTTTGATTATTTGTAATGCCTCGTTTTGATTTTATTATCATAAGCATATGAATGTTGATGTGCATCTAGGATTAAATTCATTAGGTGCATTGCAAGCTCATGATTAGTAGCATATGTACGAGATATGTGTATGCTAGCTACATGCCCACACCTCACACACATTGCGTTAGTATATTTATTAGCCAATTATACATTACAAATTGTTTGAGTGGATTCTTAAATTATACGTTAATGTGTGGATTGTATTAATTAATATGATTAAATTCACAAACTAAGTATTTATTGAAGGTATTAATTAAATAATATTAATTATATTAATTAAATACTAATTAGAACCATTGGGCATCATTAATCAGTCAATTCGATCCTTATTGTTTGTATGTGTATGAATTTGGTTTCGAGACATTAGAAAAACACCAAGGGCACATAATTAAATACTAATTATATTAATTAATTATATGCCAAATTAAGTTGAGCATAAATTAAAATCATGTTGAATGATTAGCTAAGGATTAAAGTGCCAAGATTTAATTTATGATATATATTATTTGGAATTATGTGTCGAAATTTGATTTAGGATAATTATTGTTTTGAATTGTGTGCTAAGATTTGATTTATGCTATTTATTATTTTGAAATGTGTGTCGATAATCATATTGTTGAGGGAAGGGGTTTCTTCAGAGGGAATAAACCTCCATCTTAAAAAGTGATGGGAACACATATTTTGGGAGGATTATTTTCGTGGATCCATGGTAAGGAGGGAAAAGGGGGAAAGCAAGGAAGAGGTACCAAAGATTATGTGTTGTGGGAACATAGCCCTAATCAATTGTTTTGATATGGGGGAGCATTTGCACACCGTTCTTGGAGTTTTGGGAACGTGGGACAAAAACATCGTGTGAGTTTTCTGGTCTGGGGAGTCGGAGAGACTATTCCTAGTTGGTTGGGTGGTTAACCTAGTTTGGTCTGTTGTTGGAATTGCTATAGGAGTCGATTTGAAAAAAATCAAAGGAGTATATAAACGGGAGAACTAGGTATTTTCAATTATGAAAAATTATTTTAATAAGTTAAATTATGAAACCTTCATTTTGTAAATTCGTGTGTATTGTAATTATAGTTGACAATAGACTATTAAATATAAGTTGTTACGTAACTTACTATTAAATTGTTGATAATTTCTAGAGATTAATATGCATGTTATCATATTATAGACAAATTTGTAACAAAATATTTGCATAACCCATAAAAGTAAATGAAATAGATAGAAATATGAGACGGAACTATAGCTGGCTACCTAGCCTAGCTAGTTATAACCTATTAGAAACCTACAAGGGTTGGGTCTCTGGGGGTTGATATATTATGTGGATACATTCCTAAATTTGACCTTCATCCATTTGTTTTGGCTCTTCATCATGTTCACTTTCCCATCCTTCCATCTCTTCCCATTCATTTTCCTCTCCATCTTCATCATGGACCTAGATCATCTATTTATCTGCTAGTACTAGTGGCAAGTTTCAAATGTATGTTCTTTCCTATTTGTGCTTATACTATTTGTATCAAATCTATGTTCTTTCCTATTTGTATCACCGATCGTTTTACTTTAGGGAATTTTCATATCAAGAAAATATTAGTCTTAAGTTTTCTTTCACCATGGTCATTTTTAATTGGGATTCTTTTTTTGTTGTTATCATGTTCGATATCCTTAGGATGAAGTCGTTACCCTAATCCACCCTTTATATATTGACATTGTTTATCGTGGTGACACATTTTTTCTTTGCTTCCTCTATTCCTCTAATCAATAGGTTGATCCTCACTTTGGGATGAAGTTTTGGTATCTCTTTAAATTCTTTTTGTATATGATTTTTGGTCGAGTGGATTTACTCCTGCAAAATACCAAGGTCTAATATCCTTTCTTCTATATGAAAATTTCCCAATATCAAGCCCCTATATCTTCAGCCATTACATTGTGATTGTTGTATCATCATCAGTAGCATCCTCATTATTTATAATTGTACCCTTTCTCTCCTCTATATACTAAGAAGCTCTAGTTTTAGGGTTCATCAAGAGTTATTTGTAAGAATTTGGGCTCTTCCAAATGAGTCATTCACCATTTTTTCTCTAATTGTTTTTTTCTTATATTGAATTCACATGGACTTATCGGTTAGCAAGAATAAACATTGAATAATCTTTATTATATTTCACTGTAATTTTGGCAGTATAGATTTTAAAACTTAGGATTTTTTCTTAGTCTCAAAACTTTGCTTAAAGTAGAGGTTATATAAAAAAGATTGTCTCCATAGAATAAGATGTCTAATTTAAGTAAGAATGGTTCCAGTGGAAAGAGGATGGATCATGTTATTATACTTCAAAATTTCACATCTTGAAGTGCTATAAGTGAGGGATGGTAGGATGTACAACTAAAATAGGGCAAAAACGGCAGGTTCTAGTAATTCCACCATAACTTTCCCTTGGAAGGTCGACATTGCATAGGACCAATGGGAACCTGAAGAGGAAATACTTTAAAATTTTCATTAAAAAATATTATAATTAGATAATTTTAACATGTGCAAGGCTGGCTAGTGGAGAAAACGCTAAATCAGGGCTCTATAAGGTTTGCCAACTTAATATTATCATAACTTTTGATTGGAAGCTCAATTTGTGGTGATTCAAAGGAGGGTAGAAATATGAATGAGAGGAGAATATATATATTTGTACAATTTTAGAAGGACCACTATCATGGGGAGAAACAATATTATCTTTGTAGGAGTAGCAAAAGTAGAAGAACCTACCAAGTGGAAGTCTGAAGAACATGTCGAGATAAATTATGGAATTATTAATCAATTGGAAGAACCTAATGATAGGAGATGAAACTTGGAAGGATGGTTTATCCATACAAAAGAATCCACAACTAATCAAGAATTGCGAGAAATACTTGTTTGAAGGGGTGGGGCATGTTAAGACCCTTGGTCTTGGTCCATTACATTGATATTATTATATTAGAGTTTTCATTAGTGGTAGGATCAATATTTGTAACTATAACCTTTGTCTCCTTAATATATAGCAAGGAGATATAGTTTTATAGATCATTGAGAGTTATTTGTAAACATAAGGTCTAAAGGAAGTTGTCCCCTCGAAGTGGCTTTGTCATTCATTCACTTTTTATCATTTTGAAGGTGCCGCATTACTTATTCCTTATATTCTTATTATTTGGGTTATTAAGCCATGGAACTCGACACAAATTTGGCCTCACTACATGTTTATTATTCTAATTTCTTGACCTTTCTATTTAATTTGAGCAATTTTTTCCCAAGAAAAAATATCATTATATTTGATATTTCAAGATTTGAAGAAAAATATAAATCAAATTAGCCTCTTGGCCCATGACCAAAGTTCAAAATTAATTCGTAACCTATCAAATTCTTCTTATTATAGTCATCTTTAAAAATAAATTGGGCTCAATAGGCCTTCATTCATGCCTTTAAACATCAACATCAAATGCAAAACGAGCCCTAAATACAGATCCCACAGAAAACATTTCCTCTAAGAACTAGAACTCCTTGGATCCAATTAAGATCAAAAGAGTGAAATAGAATATTTAGATGATAAATAATCCTCCTTGTATTCTTGAATGATAAAAGTTCCTTCTTACAATGAAGGGATGACTTAGAGAGGTATTATGATTTTGAGTTGAACTCTCTGAAGATGTGATTGAAGGAGCTAAAATAAAAATGGCATTTTACTTCCAGTACTCTATCCATGATGGTCTAAGAGTAAAATTTGTGATCTTGCAAATGGTATTATCCCAATCCATTAGTAATCTTGAATATCCCAGAACTTGTAGTCTTTTGAATCCTTTGACTTTAGTTGTTTTCATAAAGAACCATAATGCATAAAAAAAGTATACGGTGTTGGTTCCAAACCTTGCACCATAATTTAAATGAAAGTAGTGACGATTGTTTTAAAAACATATGGTCATGGATCCACGCATACCTAGATTGTCTTGAAAAACCGCATCAAAGAACCCCCAAGGAAAAAACAAAAATATTATTGGTCCCTTTAAAATTATTGCTACCTTTTGTTTTGGTTCCTTCTGAGATTCATGATAAGATAATATAATGATGTGGGTAACCTGACCAATAGATAGGTCATGTCCTTCAAATATTGCCTTACTCCCATCCAATCATAATTCCCAAAGCACATAACAAGGTAAGGCTATGTGTCATGTTGTAGAAGTTTCATTGATGTAGTTTTCAAAGCTATCCAAGAGAGTGTATTTATCCCAAGGGATTGAACCATTTACTAACTACAATACTTCTTTCCAAATAGAAATTGAGAAGGAGCGTTTTGCAAACAAATGATCCATTGATTCAATACTAACTTTGCATAGGACACATCTACTTGGTCCATTCCAGCTCCTTTTTTGCCACTATCCCACGTAAGAATTTTGTTATCAAGGGAGTGGAAAGGAATGACCAAAGAAACATCATTGTTTCTAAGGGGATTTCTAACTTCTATATCACTTACACCACCAAACCCTTTCCTCCCTATAGTCCTCATCAATCTTAACTTCATATCCCTATTTAGTTTATATAAGTATTCTTGTTGCTTTAATTTTAGATCATTTTGACTCATCTTATTGATTATATAGTACTAGAACATTATGTTTTAGGAGTGAGATATATTGTGTCCACTTACCTGGTTGATTACCTCGCAAGTTCAAATCCTCTACTATTTTCCATCCCTAAGCCCACCTACTTGTTGGGACAAACATTAACCAATAGAAGAGAACAAATTTCCAAACAGAGTAGAGGTGGTGTCAAAAGACACCATAATTGCACTTAAGCACAATATCAATGATACACAATGTGATGATAGACCGATCAAAGAGATAATTTATAAATACGTTTGGGTAGAATCCCAACCCAATAATCAAGGGACCAGGTTGTCCATAAAAGGTGGATCTAAGATCCAAAGTGGAAATACGCCGACAAGGTGAGGGTACAATGGACCATAGGTTCCAACACCCCCTGTAAACTCAACTTGGAGGAAAGAACAAATTACATAGCATTGCCCCCTTAATTTGATATAAATCTGCAAGCATTGATCAAACCATGGTATAGTAACCCTCCTGGAAGAAGTCTGAAACATTGCCACTTCTATCATCAAACTCAATGCATTCGTCCAAATGTTCTACAACACTTCTATCCAAATACAATCTCAGTTGGTTAGTCGACCAGACAACAAACAACACAAACTAGTTGAGTATTTGAATAGACAATAGCGCAACAATTATAGGCAGTCTCTTTCTATCAATAAAATCTCTTTCCATCTATCAATCAGGGACTCACAATAGTACTCAATCAGATCTCTCAATAAATAATCCAATCGGACATAGTTTAGTCGATCCAGTTGTATCAATGAGAAATAATTGAGTCAACACAGTTGGGTTTACCTCATATCAAGATCTGCAAATATCCCCCCCTTAAACACAATTGAGGGACAATCAAAGAGAAATAATAGCAATAGTAATTGAAAAACAATCCAATCGAAACTCAATCAACAATCACCATTGCTCGAATCTCAGTTGATGACACTCTAGTTGACGGTCATCACTTGGTCGAGTCTCGGTTGAGCATCTTAGTAGAAAATCATCTCCTTTCAAGCCATTTGTCAACATCCATCTTTGTTCGAGCCTCAATCGAACATTTTCAAAGCAATCAAAAGTACACGAGATGATTATTGTACGACAATACGGTCGAAGATACAAATTTGTATGATGTCCTCAAGCATTTGTTCAAATTATTCCATGACCATTCATTAATCCAACCACAATTTATCTAAGTACTCGACACTGGTCCATGGATCTATATTTCACGTCTTTTATGCAAAGTTTTGAAATCATAGTTGCCACCTTTCTAGGAATTCTGATTCCTGGGAAATTTCCTATGATTCTTCTGATGAGGATATCTATATGGCACAAATTTATATTATGATAAAATAGGGGATGCAAGCATAGTTTTTGGTTCACTAACATGATCATAACAACCCTGCACATCAGCAACAATGTTGTCTGCAATAAATTTTTCAATTTATGGATCATCGGGGATAGCCAACTCGATAGCACATTCAACAACGGATTTTTCTTCAGTCTAAATTCCACCAGCAACAAACAACACTTTTCTGGTGTTAGAAAAACTAGTTGTAGCACCATCATATCCAAGACCTTATCTTGGTGGCTTAAATTCATGGGTAATAGGAACAATAATACCCTACCCATTCTTCCCAATTCCTCCTCCAGTATATCCCATTTTGCTAAGTAGTGGGGACCCAATACTTGTAGTATGCTTCTCAAATCTGGCGGAAATAACATCATTAGTAGCCAACAAATCTAGGCCAAAAGCAAGAGCATAAAAGGTGGAAGAAGTAATGGGAGAGCATATGGGATCAACAGTTGATATCTCGATGGTCTTCTTCTTATCATCTCACTGCTCAATAAGTTTCTTCTCAACAGTCTACAGTCCATGGACTTGTTATTCAAGATTCTGCTTGCAATCCTGCAATCGCTTGATAATCGCATCCTTCTTAGCTAGTTGCAACAACAGAGCATCATAATCTTCTTTTAAGGTTTGATATTCTTCAAACAATCAATTATTGTCTTCTTGAAGAGGGGCAGATTCTACATGAAGCTAATCAATATAGGCCTGCAAATGGGCGGCCTCAATAGCTAGTTGGGTATTCTATACTTCTAGTCTACAAATTTTGTCTTCAATCCATCAATATCTTCATGAGAGAGGGATTTCACCTCTTCTTTCAAGTCATTGACCAACTCTAACTTGTCTTCAAATTCATCTGCCAAATTCTGGAAAATGGATTCCATGGTACTTTCTAGCACATAAATCTATCGATATTTCTCATCAAACTATTGCAAAAGGATAGTTTGAAATAGGGAAACCTCATCTTCTAGTCGGGTATGGGTTGTCTCCAATTGTTTCTTCAATCGTCGATTCTCAGTTTGAAACTACGCAACAACATTCTGCAAGTATTTTACTTCTTGACGAAGTCAGTTATGGGATTCTTCTAAGGCCACAGCCTTCTTCTCCTGAATCTCCTGCAATTTCTTAAATTCCAAGGCTTCATCATCGTTGAGAATACCCATTTTAAATAGGATTTCAATCAATGCAATAACAAATAGTACTACAGCTTTCTTATTTAACCAGATAATAAGAAAATCTTGTCTTTCAACAATCAACTATGCAAATTCAAGATGATTGTCGAGAGTGCACTTAAGCATTAGAATTTGAAAAGAACAAACTCTAGCTAAGTTGATCAACAACCCTTAAGTCGATTGTATCATTTATAAGTCAATGCTCGGGCAGGAAACTAATAAATGCAGAGAGTTCTCAGTCTCCAATGACAGGATTTTCCAAAAAAAGAGCAACTCAATCAAAGAATTAATTATCTTTACTACCAGGCACATAAACCAACCTTTATGATCAACACCATGTGGTCAATGCAGTTCCAATCAACTTCACTATATGCAGTCATCACCAAAGCAAGGGTAGGTTGGTCATCAAGTGCTCTTATTTGATGGATCATTCGAATGAGTGTCTAGTTGAGACTCAAGTGTAGGCAGTCGATACTCAAGTAAGTCAACACATTCTCATAATGTCAGTCAATAAGTCGACCATGCACTTCAATGCACAAGAGGAAGAGATCCTTGTGTCACTCTAGTGGAGGATTCCATCTATCCAATCGACAAGCAACACTAGTCACAACCAACAATTATTCCAGTCTCATGCTGCATTGATTACAATGAGATCCATAATTTAGTTGATGCACACAAAGTCGACTAAGCACTCATAATGCTAGTCTCCAGTCGACATTCTCAATTAGTTCATCATCAAGTTTCCAACGAGTAATATTTAGAGGATTAAAAAGGTCATGGATTCAAGGAGAAACCCTAACAATAGTCACAACAATCATCACTAGATTCAATTCAATGGACCTCCAAATATTTCATCATCAAAGAGGTCGATTACTCCAATATTTCATCATCAAGGAGGTCGATTACATTCAATGACGCATTCAAAGCATTCATCATTCACTGGATCAAATCAACCACATGATGGGGGCATGCAATAATGCACATGGTCAGAATCTTTGGGTTGTTAATGGCCTAAGGTATCATCAATATTCAGCAGATGCACCTTGGATCAAGTTAGGGCATATCCACTATGTCTATTAAAACATAACTCAATGGTTACGCCCAATAGTTCTCATCTCATTAAACTACCGACAAGAATTCTTCTCAATCTGTAAAACCCTAGATCACAAACCATCAAGCTCTAATACCATGTTGGGACAAGCATTAACCAACATAAGAGAAAATATTTCCAAAGAGGGTAGAGGTGGTGTCGAAAGACACCGTAATTGCACTTAAGTATAAGATCAACAATACACAATGTGATGATAGACCAATCAAAGAGATCATCTATAAATAGGTTTGGGTATAAGCCCAAACCAACAATCAAGAGAGCATATTGTCCATAAAAGGTGGATATAATATCCAAAGTGGACATAATCTAATAAGGTGAGGGTATAATGGACCATAGGTTTCGACACTACTAGGTATCCCTTGGGAAGAAATATCTAAGAGACTTGTCAAAACTTGAGCATGTAATTCCTCAATAAAACCTCGGGAAATTCTACAATTACCATTACACCCTATCCAAGGATCCTCTCCCAATATCATCTTGTCTCCTCTGCCAACTTTCCATGCTACCCATTTTCCTATGATAGGAAAATATTTTACTAGACTTTTCCAAACAATAGAAGCTCCCTTAAAAAAATATTTCTTTAATGAAACAATATTTAACTAAGTCATCTCTTATATATTTGGAATTTATAACTTTGGACCATAAACCTTCATTAAAGAATAAACTCCATAAGATATTTCCATCTAGGGCCTAGGAAAAATATAAATGTTCTTGAGACATCATCCTGCATTTCTTTTGTGTTAGCTAACTTTCACAATTTTACCAGAGGAATTCCTTCAATTTCCTTCTTTCCTATCCAAAGGAAGATAAAACACTTTTTCCTTATCTTTTCTAGAATAATTTTCAAAACAATTGTAAATATCTTATTAAAATCTTGCACTTTTTCTCTCTTATCCATCTTGAGAGACATCAATTCTTTCATGAGGGAGGCTAATGTTCTTTGCTCACCAAATTTACTAAGAAAAGCTTTTTCGAAACTGTCCCAATCAACTATAGATCCATCCTACAAGATGAAATACCATGATGAGGCTTTAGGATCAAGTATAAGGAAAGAAACAACATACCACATCCTCATGATCTACATTTAAAAGGTTTAAATCTAAATAAAAACTTTCCAAATGATCATCTGCAGTTATGCCCTCGCCTGGATCAAATTTGGGAAAAATAGGCTTAGGTTGTTTGGGAAGATCATGAAGAGGAGTAGGTAAGTTTAAAGGACCTCGGTCCCTCCAAGCTGGTGGTTGATTTACATTATAATCCATATTGAAAATATGTGGAGGTGTATGTGGAGGTGACTGGGTTTGATGTGAAGAGGTAGAATCAGGTAAAGATGGTCGTATCTTATCGATAGGTTTTGGTATGTCTTGTAAAGATAAATCCACCAACTCTTCCAAGGATTCAACCAAAATGAACTCCCTGTTCTCTTTAGCTTTTCTACGAGGAGCACATCTCTTGGGTAACACTGGAATTGCAAGAAACCCACCAATTTTTCTAACGTAAGATCTAGTATATCTCTAGAAATTATCAACTTCTTGGTGTGGTACTGCGTAAAGAGTTTCAAGTTGTTCTAACTCAGGGTTACTGTTTTCATAATAATTGGTTTCATGTCCAGTTTCAGGTGTCACTTGAATTGAACCTTCGGGTTGTGATGTATCATGTGGATATCCAGAGAAAAATCCTCAAGGGAAAAGAATTTCTCTACCGTCCATACATTGGTGGCCCTCCTTCTAGCACCAAATTTGTTGATGCCTGGAAAAATCCTTGCGTCAACGGTAGGGATTCTCCCTAATGAAAGGTCCCAATTAAACCGTTCAATGTTTGGATATGGAACCCATCCAGTTAAGGGTCTGGATACCATTCAAGGTAGTCTTGGAATGAGTTTTTCAGTTGCAGCTCGACCCACCGTTTAGGATTTTAATTATTGTTAAATGAAATGCAAGCTATTAATCCTAAATGCAAAAGTTTATGTGAATCAAAATGCACTAGTTTAACTGATAGAGAGAATCCTCACACAGTGATGTGGAGGTTCTTACCTCTCATCTTATCACTTCTCTTACTCTTGTCCAAACAAGCGGATGCCCTAATCAAATGAATTTTATATTAAACTAAACTATCCTTGCAAGGAGCGATATTAAAAGGGAGCAACGTAAGGAAACTACATAATGCACTTCTACGGGAGATAACTACTGAATATGAAACACATTTAACAACTACAATATAAACTCAACACATTAGATAACTTAAGTATGAATATTCATCACATCCATTGCTCGTAGAAATTAAAGAAAACTGTGTTCATTTGTATATACAACAAATAGTTCATAAACCATTAGAATAATCCAACAAAAATAAGAACGATCTTACTGCATTTTAAGAGACAAAAGGAGGAAATGAATTCCATCCACACATTTTGACACAATCGCCACTGCAATCTTCCACCTAGAAAATTGCCTTGTTCATTACCAAGTGTTGGATTAAGTACTGATCTAGAGGTTTCCAATGTAGACCTAGGTTCTTCGCGGTTTCAAGGAACCAACAAAACCCCTTCTCACCGGCCCTTTCGGCAACAACCTGCGAACAGGCTGAGGTCTCACCCGAGGTGTAGCTATGGGGGCACTGCGGAATCAGGTTTCCACAGTGATGTGATGAGTTGTTCGGATAGGACTACTACGCAGCGCACTATTAGACTTGCGCTGCGAGCTGAGGACTGCGCGACAATAGACTGCGTCACGGTCCAACCAATGCACCCAAGGGCTGCGCGGTTCGGGCAGGATACAAATGACAGGACAGCGCAACTAACTTATATGCTTCCTCTTCCAAACTTAACCATTATGTATATTTTACTTAAACACTTAATCAGTCATCTACTGCCTTAGATTATTTCTCTTTATAATGAGTACAAGCAGACAAACATACAATGCTGCGCGTCGAAGAGTTATACAATCTGAATGTTACATACACATGTGATTATTCAATGAACTGATACTTTCACAAACTTGGAATACTGGGCATTCAACATTCATTCATTCCCGCAATGATTATCATATCATTCCCATCTTTCTCCTATGGCAAATACATATAAAAGCATTAACAAACCAACTGATAAATGAGAATCCAAGCATCCAATGTAAGCAAATAGGTAAGTACAAACACACAAACAATCACACTACACAGTATTTAACGTGGTTCACCCCCAGGATGGAGGCTACGTCCACAAGAACTGTTGTTATATTAGTCTTTTGGGAAGGGTACAACAGTTCTTTGTTTGCACACTCAGCTTGCAAACACTCTTCTCTCTCAATAGGCCTTTGCGCACACAGCTTGCAGAGCCTTTACAAAATGTTCCTTAACATAGATTTATCAACTCAATACAAGAACAATACAAAATGAAGAGTAACCCTTTCCCATACAAAAATTCCTTATTTATATATCACGCCCGTGGGTCGTGTCTTTACAATCAACAGGCCAAAAACCCTAAGGTTTTACAAAACTGTCACGGTTTTCCCTTAACCGAATGTTCTGGCTTCTAGTAGAAAATATTCCGTCGTGGTGTCCTTCAGCGCATGCCTCATGTTTCTATCGGCCTTCCTGTCGCACGCATGCCAATAGGTCGCTTTCACTGAGCCGTTCTTCCCCTAACGGTCTAGTGCGGCTGGTTCAAGTAGTGGTTCTTTCACATGTGCGACCAGTCGCTTTCTTTCCTCTTTGCTCCTACCCGCCGCTTGGTACTCCTGGAGAATCTATGTCGTCTTCTGTCCAACACTCTGCTTTACCGGATCCACGTATATTGGACACATCGCAGCGTTGTCTCCTCGTAGCACTGATCTTCGCAACTCTTCCGACGTTGTGCTGCGTGCAACTTCGCAGCATCCCGAAAACTTATACAAAAAATATTTCAGCTGAACTGTGCTCAGCTCCGCAGTTCCAAAAATCCTTCTTGCTCAAAATACCCCACTTGGGCCAAGCCCAACACCAAAAATAGTTCTTAAAAATTAGTTCATCCAAAATCTTCTCAAAAGCATAAGCCCCTCCCTTTCCCTTATTCTTCTCTTTTATCCTTTATTCCCAACGTCCCTAAGTGACTTTTCAGTTCACCATCATTTAGTAACAATTTTTCCTCTTCCAATATCCTTGTCATATTTTCAGTAATAATTCAAACAAGGGGATAAAATACAAAAAGGAAGATAAAATTATTACATTATGAGGGTGGTGCACCCTATCGAGTTTGTATGTCTTCATTCCAAATTCAAATTTCATAAGATATAACATTTTATTGTTGTGGCTCTAGCAACTGTAAAGGAACTTCATGAAAAGATAAGTCTTTGACTAGTGCATTAATTCCTTTGGTTGTTATATTGTGCCCAGTAGCCAAATGTTGAATTTTCGATGTTGCTTGTCCAACACATTCATGCAGGTCTTCTAAGGTGATATTTTCC
Source organism: Larix kaempferi (assembly GCA_027924585.1). Lineage (NCBI taxonomy): Eukaryota > Viridiplantae > Streptophyta > Pinopsida > Pinales > Pinaceae > Larix > Larix kaempferi. The sequence continues at coordinate 6,422,079 of BSBM01000569.1, forward strand.
ATATTACGAATGGAAACTATACCTTCATCCTTGATTGTTCTTAATTCAATCAGTATTTGTTTCTTTGGCATTGGGTTCTCAAATGAGCCAGGAGAAGGTAAATGGCACTTTTCAAAAGCTTTAACTATACTTTGATGTATCCCTTCACACTTTACAAGAGAGGTTGCTACCTCACTTTGTAATTTCCATTCAACCTTTTGGAAACTATCAAAAATTGTGAAATCCAGTCTTAATTCATCAGTATACCTCTTGGACGGGTGAGGGGGGATTTCTTTCACTTTCTTCCTCCGGAGAGTCAGCTTCTTCATTTTATCATGAACATCTCCTAATTTCTGACGAGTGGTAGTGGTTGTCTCAAATATTTTCCTGAGTTTGGCCACTATTCCCTGTAATTCAAATGTTGGTTCTATGAGCAGTTCCACATTTTCTATCAGTTTGTGGATGTTATCTTCATTAGCTAGGGTTGCATCTACGCCAATTGATGATGTGAACCTCAGGTATTTATTGGTACCTTTGACCACCAGGACTTCTTGTATTGCAACCACATCAGGTTGCAAAGCGATTTTAAGCCTCTTCTTCGTCCTCTTCATAATGGTTTTTCTCTTTGAGTCATCAACAATGGTCTCCAATTTAGCCACAACATGTTCTTTGGAGGGGGTGAATGGGGTGAGACCTAATTCAGTGAAAGGGAGATGCCCTCTGGTGAGTGGGACTTCCTTGCCAGTATTTGTTGTAATATAAATGTCCATATCTTGACATTTATTTCCCAACCCTTCGTCTTCTTGTTGACTCTTATCTTCCACATCTTTCTTGAGGGCTTCTTCTTCATATTTCTTCTTTTGGAGTTCCTCTTGTCGAGTCGATTCCTATCTAGAATTCTCTTCTCTTTTGCGGGTCTCTTCATTTTGTTGTATTAACTCAACCTTTTTTTCTTTCTTGCTTTGCAATGAGCTTATCTAGTTTTTCTTTCTCTTACCTCTTCTGTACTTCTTCTTCTTCCCCGTTTCCCTTTCTCTCCTCTTCAACCTTCCTGGATTGCTCTTCTTCTTGTAATATTTTACTTGTTTCATCCATGAGGGCCTCTTATACAACTTTCTTTCTAGCAGCTTCTTCCACAGTTTCTTGTGTTGACTTATCTGCTAATTTGCTTGAGCTTGCCTCCTTATCACCTTTTCTTTTTTTAAGCCTTCTTTCTAATTCTTTGAATTTTAGAACTCGTCTATATACTTCTTCTTCCTTCAAGAATTCATCTGCATATTCATAATGGATTTTTACAAATGCACAATGTAGAGCCACCTTTTGATGACTATCATTCCTCACGAAGTTATTCTCACTGAAGTGAAAGGTGTCCAAATCCTTTATCAAATATGGGACGTCTTTGACCTTGTTCATTCTATTCAATCCAACTATCAACGAAAGTGGGGGCTAGGAATCTTTTGTGTTATTATGTAGGAAATGGCCAATTCCATTCACAAAGATTTGCTTCACAATTTCGTTCAAAATCATACAATATGTGGTCCATACTTTGGAAACAAATATGTATCCTTTGATCCTCCATAAATACGCAAATGTGTGCCCACATGGGTCAGGTAGAAATCCCCTAACTCAATGACTATTGTAAGATCTTCTTCACACTTGCAATGCGTCTCCTTTTCATATATCAACACGACCTCTTCATAGATCCGCTTGTAATAACTTGCATGTTTTTGTGCCCACAAAATTTGGTAGGCCACATAAATGGGAGATTCATTAGGGTTCCATTTGCATCCTAAGCCGGGAAAAGGATGTAAATTCATGATGCAATCCAATAAATATGAACACATATGAAATTTTGATTTCTTTGCTTTAAGGCCTTGTTGAGCATCTTTGATGGATTGTACCATATTTTCGGAGATAATGTCTGCCCAATTGAAAATAGTGCCATGCATGGTAATGTGATAGAGAAAGGACACCCAGCTGAGCTTGTAATGGGTTGAGTTGGGCATCCCATGAAGCCTGCATATAAGAATAGCAGCAATCCTAAAAGGGGACTTTAAAAATTTCATTTCATACTCCCTATAATATCCTGATTTTGAGCCCATTGCATTAAAAATGTAAATGATGTAATATCATTATAAAATCATGGTGAGGATCTCAAGGCCAAGGCCCCACTATCGATTTAGTGTTAAAATTGATGCATATGGTTATGTTCTATCCAGACACAATAGAAATTGTAAATATCATGTAAATAAGCATTTTAAATAAAATACCCACAACTAGTTATGCAATTCAATGCAACAAAAGTATGGGGGCATGATTTTTACAAGGAATTGGGAGGGAAATATTCAAACCCTTGGAGCCAATAAAGTCAATCCAAGTGTCGATGAGAGAACCCATGAACCATAAACTACCCATATTGAATTTTGTATGCAATCATTTATTTCTTCCAAGAGTTGGTTGAGGTAGTTAATGCTTGGGGATCCGAGAGGTATGGCTGTCCATATTCGGGTATCAAGCCACCATTTTGGAAGAAAAAAAATTTGGCTTCTTGTCCAAGAAAATAGCCATGAAATTGCTCCCCAATCCATTATCCATCAACCATTTTGTCTCTCCCACGATTTTGAAGCTACCTAGGCGTTTTTCCCTCACGATTTTCTGAGTTTTCCTCCATTTTTCTCAAGATGGGAGGTCGTTTTTGTGTTGCAGAACTGTGGGAAGGAAGGGGAAATCGATTTGGGTTCCATAGAGGCCGTTTTGTCCCACTGAATGCTCATATTTCTATGGGATAAATCGTTTTCCTCTCTATGGTTATTTCCCCATCCCAAAATTCGATTTTGTTGTGCCAAAATTTGGGAAAACCCATGGCAATCTCATTTTGGGAACCCCATAGCTAAAACGTTTTTCTTCATGCCCAACAGTTGTGTAAATATATGTGTTTGAAAGATATATTTGGCATGATTTGTGGGTGTCCCTTGTTTTGGCTTGATCTTGAGTGCAAGCATCCAAAATAGAAGAGGGTTCACATTTGGCTTGGTAAACCCAGCTATGGACTGGATTGTCTTAGATGTGATGTTTATTTGGCTATGTATGAGCTTGAGTGTTCCCGTTACTTGTACAAATCATGCCCAGCTCAGGGGTGGCACTTGTGTTGAGAGATTGATGAACACAACTGTCACATCCCCTCCCATTATACTAGTGCAATGGAGAGGATCGTGATCCCAAACCGGGCATCTAGCCCCATGTACTTATGAAGTAAGCATGCAAGACATATGAGGATGCATAATTATTTGGTTATATACAGCAGAAGTAATTTCAATTACTCATTCATTTTACATTCAAGATATTCATCCATTAAACAAATTGAAAGATAGCACAAGAGGATACTTATCTTCATGAAGTAATCCCAAGCAACCAGCTACGCTTTTGCAATGTTCCACCCAACCGTAGGCCAGTGTGCTCCTTAATCTCTCAGCACCACTGCCACCCCCGAGCTGAGCATGATCTCCACAAGGAACTAGGGAACAACAGGGTCTCACATAACCATAGATACACCAGAATCAGCCATACCAACCAGCAATTGGGTTTCTGAGGCTGCTAGGAGAGGGATGCATATAACAGCAAAAGTGTAAGTGCTGGGCATGAGAAAAACGTTTCAACAGTGGAAAGCACAAGATGGGGTTTCTTGAGCTTCAGAAAAACATGGGTAGACTCAAAACAAATTGGCAAACTGGGTAAATTCGACTGGGAGAGCAACCCATTCCAGAAAAACGCCCCAAGGGAAAAAACGACCTCTCCCTCAGCCCAAAAATCGCGTCCCTACTTTCCCAGCTACTGCATAATACCAAAAATGAGTTCCTGGACAGGGAAAAACGCGGGGTTATGGTGAAAACGTGAGGATCAACTCCAGTAAGCTCAGTCTGCGTGAGAGCAAGAATGCCATGGGTGAAGAATGGCTTTTGGGCCAATTTTGTGGGGGTTTTCTTGCCCAGCAAGCCAAAACTCGATTTTCCCAGGTTGCTGTCTTTCCCATACACAAAAATTGACAGCCATACCTCTCCCATCCCAAGGCATTAATTGTCTCAACCAATTCTTGGAAGAATTAAATGATTGGGTGCATGAGACCAAATGGGTAGTTAAGAGTTCATGGGTTTTCTCAATGAAATGGCTTAACACCATGGCTCAAGGGTTTGGTTATTTCCCCCCCTATTCCTTGTAAAGATCATGCCCCAATCTCTTTGTTGCATTGCGTAGCTGGTTGTGGGTTTTTCATTAAAATTGCATATTTACATGATGTCCGATTTTACATTGTGCACCACTAGCACAAGAACTCTATGCATCTATTCTAATTACCGATACATAGAACGATAATCCATGGCGAGGCCTTGGCCTTGAGCTCCTCACCATGACTAAATAACAATATTTACATCATTTACAATTTAATGCAAAGGGAGTCAAAATGGGGACATGACAACAACTGGCCTATGGCTGGCTGGAATGTTGCATTTGCGTAGCTAGTTGCTTGGGACAACTTCACCATCAAGATAAGTGTTCTCTATGTGTTTTACTTCTGCATTGTTTTTATTTGAAGACTATTATAATTATATGTTGAATGCATGATAGATATGTGTTTGGATATTTTAATTTCGATGTGCATGTTTATTTTGATTTGTATCTGCACACATGCATTTTATTTGTTTACATGAATTTGCTCATGATGATGGGGTTGAGTTTATGTAAAAGGCCATAATTTTAGTCATGTTCCCTTCCTTGCATTGGATCGATGGGAGGGGACGTGACACTCTGCACTATCCATTTGGCACAATTACTTTACTAGTAGCAATATCTCCTTAGCACATTCATCATAATCAAGTTTAGGCTTGTGAGTCATTCTTCAGTCAGAAATATCCTCGGAGTTGGAAGTCTATATGATTTTCCGATGTGCGGAAGATGGAACGAAGTGAAACCTTTTCCTGTAGCACTCATGATTATATGAGATTGAGTATCAATAAAGGGGAGGACACGCCCTATTATTTCAGCACAAGGAAATAGTTTGGGCCTTGCTGCAGCCTTATGAATTCCTAAATTTTTTATATTCGGATAGATCATGTATTCTTCAGTGGTAGCTTCTGGGACATTCTAGTCTCTGATCAAATGATATATATCACCCCATTTGAATTTAGGAGAAATTTCCATGATGTGTTGTGTATCATTGAATTGAGCCTCCAAGGATGCTTCCTAAATTGGTTCATCATCATATGTTATCTCCAATACAATCTTAGATGAGCGTTTAGATCCCCTCTTAGACATCTTTATCTCCTGCATGTCAGTGGAAGCATCATTATCTTGGGAAGAATCCATTGAAACCATGAAATGACATGCAATTTAAGTAAAAACAAGCAAACATCTACAAATATTTGTAAGAAATAATTATATTATTTTCATGTAAATAAACAAGATGGTTCATCAAGCAAGGTTCTAACTCCTTAGTCCCTTCACTAGGGTTTGAATCGGTGTGTTCACTAGCACGCAAAGGGAAAAGATAGCGGTCTGTGTCCAATTGATATAGGTTTAGAGGAGGTCGACGAGTTCTCAAATATAGGGTTTAAGGTAGGGTTCTAACGGGAGTGAGGAAATGTTAAATTTTCAGAATTAAATCACAATACTATAGGATCTTTGCTGAGAGAATAACATCTACAGTATATCAATGCATGACAATCATAATATGACAAGCATCACAAGCATCACAAGAATCAAAAGCATAGAGACAATAGACACAGAGTTTCCGTGGGGAAAACCCTAAGGTGAAAAACCCCACAACTTCCTCAGAGATAGAGAGAGCAATGGCTCAACCAAAATACAACCAAATAATACAGAGATAGTCTCCTAGCAGATGATCCTCCTCCTCCTCACTAGTGCGCCACTTTTCAGAGAGAGAGATAGTTACTTTTCCGAGTGAATAAAATAGAGATCTCCTATCTCTATTTATACTCACCTTTTTGCCCAGTGACCTACTGGGGCCGACTTGTCTACTTGAGTACATCCATATTATATTATATATTAATTAGGGCCGACCCCATAAGGTGGTCTAATAACCCATCGGCAAGTACACACACTTGCGACACTTGTCAATCCACATGACGACACTTCCTTATAGAGGAATAACACATCTCTTATAAGGGTACAATAAATATATATATAATATACTGATGAAATACATTCCGAAGTTACATATACATCAACACTCCCTCTTAACTAGGAAGGTATTTCTCGACACAGATTTGCTAGACAAGTCTTCTTCTCTGGATCATCGTCATCGATGCATCGTCATCGTCATCGTCACTGCTGCTGCTATCTCGTCCAATCTCTGTCTCTACTCGTCATAGGAAGTTCTACAGAGCCAGTCCTTTTTCATACTGGATGTAGGCCCACCACCTGCAGGTCTTCATCATCACTGGCCATACTGTGGAATCCTCAGGACTTTTACGTGCGTCACAAAACCTCGAAAGAGCATCCCAGGCTGTTACGAGCACACAGCTCTACCTATAGGATCTCCCAGGGCACCGAATTACATGTGACCTCACCACAAAACCTCGCAAGAGCATCTGCCAGATATCCCAGGGAACCGAATTACATGCCATAGGCAAAACCTCGAAAGACTATCTGCAGATCTCCCAGGGCACCGAATTACATGTGGTCATGGAAAAACCTCGCAAGAGCATCTGCCAGATATCCCAGGGAACCGAATTACATGCCATAGGCGAAACCTCGAAAGACTATCTGCAGATCTCCCAGGGCACTGAATTACATGCCATAGGACAAAACCTCGAAAGAGCATCTGCCAGATATCCCAGGGAACCGAATTACATGCCATAGGCAAAACCTCGAAAGACTATCTGCAGATCTCCCAGGGCACCGAATTACATGTCCTCCCAGAGCAAAACCTCGAAAGAGCATTTGCCAGATGTCCCAGGGCACCGAATTACATGCCATAGGCAAAACCTCGAAAGACCATCTGCAAATCTCCCAGGGCACCGAATTACATGCTCATCTGCACAACCTGATCCACGGCCACAGAGTATCAACCTGATACTCACCATACATCATCCTGATGTATCCATGATCATCCTGGTCATCATCACTGCAACGTCCTGCTGCATGTCATCTGGAGCAACATCCTGAAGCTCGTCGTCTATGATCATCCTGATCATCACTGCAGCATCCTGCTGCATGTCATCTGGAGCAACATCCTGAAGCTCGTCATCTATGATCATCCTGATCATCAATGCATCTACCTGATGCATACCAAGTATCTACCTGATACATATCATCATACATGATCCTCCTGATCATACAATGTATCCACCTGATACAAATACATGATACATATCATCATACATGATCCTCCTGCTCATCAATGCATCTACCTGATGCATACCAAGTATCTACCTGATACATATCATCATACATGATCCTCCTGATCATCAATGTATCCACCTGATACAAATACAAATACATGATACATATCACCATACATGATCCACCTGATCATACAATGTATCCACCTGATACATATACAGATACATGGTCCAAGCATCCAACATGATGCATATACAAAATACGTATACATGATCCAACTGATCATATCCAGCATCAACATGATGCGTACATACAAAAATGATCCAACTAATCATATCCAGCATCCAACATGATGCGTACATACATACAAAATGATCCAACTGATCATATCCGGCATCCAACATGATGCGTACATACATACATAAAAATGATCCAATTGATCATATCCAAGCAGAAACCAGAACATCATCCTGATGTTCATCATCCAACACTTACATCCACAGCCATGTGAAGGATCCTCCTTCCAACATGCTTGGAATGGCTTCAGCAAATGTGTCCATCACTTCTTCCTCGAAGTGTCCTCGATCTGAAGAACGCCAAGCCTCTCTCTGAAGTACTCGAACTTCACCCTGGCTAGTGGCTTCGTCATCACATCTGCAATCTGCTCGTCCGTCGCAACATACAGGAGCTTCACAGCTCCTCTCTGCACCATATCCCTGATATAGTGGTATTTGATCTCTATGTGTTTCGACCTGTCATGAAACACTGGGTTCTCGGACAGCTTCACACAACTCTGGTTATCACAGAAGATACCAGTAGCTTCCAACGGGAGATCAAATAACTCAGACAGTAGCTTCCGTAGCCATACTGCCTCACAACTAGCTGAACAGGCTGCAACATACTCTGCCTCAGCTGTACTCAGTGCTACGCAGGACTGCTTCCTGCTAAACCAAGAGATCACACCTGATCCCATACTGAAGCAACACCCAGATGTGCTCTTCCTATCTGCAGCACTGCCAGCCCAATCTGAATCAACATAACCCTGCAGGTTAAACTTTTGATTCGCCTCATATCTGAGCCCATAATCCACTGTACCCTTCAGGTACCTCAGAACATGCTTTACAGCAACCAGGTGAACACTCCTCGGATCCGTCAGGAACTGGCTCAATGTATTCACAGCAAATCAAATATCTGGTCTCGTGTTCGTCAGGTACATCAAGGACCCAATAATCTGACGATACATAGAAACATCAACTGGCTCAGATGAAGTATCACAAAGAAGCTTCAGATTCGATGCCATAGGTGTGGCCATGGCTTTGCAATCCATCATCCCAAATCTCTTCAGGATATCTACTGTGTACTTCCCTTGACCAAGGAAGATCCCACCTGCATTCTGCCACACCTCCATACCTAGGAAATAGTGCATCATTCCCAAATCTTTCATATCGAATTCAGCTGCAAGCTTCCTCTTGGTATCTGCAATCATTCTGTCATCTCCTGTCACAAATAGGTCATCCACATATAGTAGTAGAATCACAGGATTCCCTTCCTCAACCTTGTAGTAAAGGTTGGAATCTGCTTTACTCTTGGTAAAGCCCAAACTAGATAGGAAACTGTCCATCCTACCATACCAGGTTCTGGGGGCTTGCTTCAAACCATACAAGGCTTTCTTCAATCTGCATACATAAGATTCCCTGTCATGTATTTCAAAGCCGAGTGGCTGTTCCACATATACTTCCTCTTCTACTACACCGTTCAGGAAAGCAGTCTTGACATCCATCTGGTGTATCTTCCATTTCATTGCTGCAGCCAGGGCAAGTACTGTTCTGATGGAAGTATATCTGGCTACAGGTGCAAAGGTTTCTTCATAGTCTATTCCTTCCTTCTGAGAGAAACCACGAGCTACGAATCTTGCTTTATATTTTTCCACACTGCCATCTGCAGCATGCTTGATTTTGTAGATCCACTTGGAAGTCATAACAGACTTCTCTTTAGGTCTTGGGACAACATCCCAAACATCATTCTTCATAATTGATTGATATTCCTCAACCATAGCATCCTTCCATTCTTTCTTTTCTGCTGCCTCTTCATAACTGGAAGGCTCTTTGTTCATGATGTCACAGAGTAAAGCAACATAACTGGTGTGTGATCTGGTTCTTTTCTTTGCTCTGTGTTCTTCTTCTGGAATGCCAAATCTTTCTGCATCATGAATGAGCTCTCTAGCCCATACAGGTTTCCTTTTGTGAGAGTTATCCTCACGGGGTGGATCTACAGGTTCTTGTGGATCTTCAAACTGACGAGCAGTTTCTGGAACTGCTTCAGTCATGGTAGTGTCCTGAAATCTTGTTTCCTTAGGTTCTTCATAAACTTCGGTAGGTGCCTTTCTTGATTTGATGAATGCTGAATTCTCATCAAATGTTACATCCCTGCTGACATTAATCTTCTTGAACCCTGGAAAATATATTCTGTAAGCCTTCGAGCTTTCACTATAACCCACAAAGATGCCCTTCTTTCCTGAAGGATCTAGTTTAGTCCTCTTCTCCTTCGGAACATGAGTGTATACTGGACAACCAAATATTCTGAGATGGCTGACTTCAGGTTTCTTACCAGAAAAGACTTCTTCTGGTGTCTTGTTGTCCAATATCTTGTGGGGTGTTCTGTTCTGCACATATACAGCTGTTCTAGCTGCTTCTGCCCATAGATGCATAGGAAGATCCTGGTCATGCAACATTGCCCTTGCTGCTTCCATGATAGTTCTGTTCTTCCTTTCTGCAACTCCATTCTGTTGAGGATTATAAGGAGCAGTCAACTCCCTCTTAATCCCTGAATCACTGCAAAGCTTCTTGAAGTCATTTGAGGTGAATTCTCCACCATTGTCAGATCTGAATGTTTTGATTTTCTTGTCAGTTTGATTCTCCATCAAGGTTTTGAATTCCTTGAATTTATCAAACACCTCATCTTTGCCTTTCAAGAAGTATACCCAAGTCTTCCTGGAGAATTCATCAATAAATGATACATAGTAAACATACCCACTCAGAGAGCTGGATGACATAGGGCCACATACATCTGAGTGGGTGATTTCTAGGATATCTTTTGCCTTGCTTTCACTGCTTGGGAAAGCCTTCTTAATGTTCTTACCTTTTGCACATCCTTTGCAAACACCTTCATGTTTGGTCTTGATTTCAGGAAGACCTTCTACAGCCTTGCTTGCAATTGGAAGTGCTCTATAGTGCATGTGAGCAAGTCTTCTATGCCAAAGTTCACTTGGCTCCATGGATTCATGTACCATGGCATGTTCAGGTTGACCCTTTAATTTATACAAGCCTCCCTCTTGCTCTCCAATCACTACTGCATCATCCATGGTCTTTCCCTTTGGCCACATTAGTACTTGGCCATCAACAAATGCAACCCTCATACCTTTTGCATCTAAAGCAGAGATGGAGAGTAAGTTCTTCTTGAGTCCAGGTACATAGAGGACTTCCTTCATCTTCAGAGATTTTCCCGAATCTAGGTTGTAAGAAGTTTCACCACTTCCTTTGATTGGGTATTGATAATCATCCCCAAGTTTCACCTTATGGGGTGATTCATGTTCAGAAAGGTTCACAAAAGATTCCTTGAACCCAGTCATGTGTTTGGAAGCCCCACTATCAATCAACCAATCATTACAACCATGTGAGATGGTACCAGTGAGTGCAGAGATCAGAACATACTCTTCTTCACTTGATGAATCATCATCACTACTACTTTCTGCCTTAGCCTTCTTCTTTGGGGGTTCATCATCTTCAGCAGCATGAGCATGAAACCTTCTTTTGCTGCCCTTCTTCTTCTTACTAGGATTTTTTTTATTATCCCTTTTGTTCTTAGGACAATCTGAAGCAAAGTGACCCTTCTCATTGCATGTGAAGCATCTTAGGTCTTTCTTATTCTTTTGATAGGATCTATTGTGGCGAGGGTGATCCTTCTTGGTTTTGCTTCTTTTGGTGTGAGCTGCAAGAGCTTGATCTTCTCCTCCCATCTTTTCCTCACGAGCTATAAGTCTAGCTTCTTCTTGAGAACATTCTTCCCGAAGTCTACTGAAGGAGATCAACTTCTTCCTTGCACAAATTCCTTGGATAAAGGAATCCCATGACCTGGGTAGGCCATTTAGAGTGGTCATCACCACTTCACCATTCTCCACCATTTCATCTACTGCTTCTAATTGTTCCTTGATCTGAGAGACCCTTGAAAAGTAGGATTGAATGGTTTCTCCATTCTGAAACTTCACTGCTTTCAATTGGTTCCGCAGGGTCATCTTCCGATTTATGTTCTTTCCTTCAAATAGCTTGGTCAAAGATTCAAACATCTCTTTGGGTGTCTTGAGAGAAGACACATGGGGTATGAGATGGTCTTTGATGGAATCAGCAATGATTCTCTTTGCCTTGACCAAGTTCTTCTTGTGCAATACCTTGGCCTCTTCATCCTCTGGGATAGGGATGTCTTCTTTCACATATGAGTCCAACTCATTCTCTTCCAGGATTAGCCCAATCCTATACTTCCAGGCTCGGAAGTTATCAGCCCCTTCAAGCTTATCCTCAAGCTTGGTGTGAAGAGACATATTTAAGAGTACTTCAAATGGAAATAGAAAAGATTTAGTACTTACCACTTGAAGTGCTGAAAACTGGATCTGGTCCCGGATTGGGGTTTGTCAGAGAAACCCTAAAAATTCAAAATGTGAATTTCAAAATTCCGAAAGGATAGAAAGATGCGCCTTGGAGAGCTGATCAGCCTAGTACATTCAGAATTTGAGATCAGCAAATTCTTGCCCTTCAAAATTGCCTTTTTGTCCTCCCGGGTTCACTTGGGAGAGCCCTGAATTAGGGTTTGAGTTTCCCGGAGATCTACCCAGCCAAAAATCTCGATCCAAAGCTCAAACCTTCGATTTTTGCAAGGATCTTCCAGCTGTACCTTCAGTTTCCAGAAATTCCTATTTTTGTGGAAACCCTAATTTTTAGGGCCAAAACTGAAAATGCTCGGAACTGAAATCTGATTGGACAGAAAGATGCGCCTTGATGAGTAGATCCAATCTACTATACTGAATTTCAAAAATCTGTGGAGAGAAACCCAATAAACAAGCAATACAAGCTTCCGTCACTGCAAAATGTCTTCTTCTCAGTTAAGCTCTGATACCATGTTAAATTTTCATAATTAAATCACAATACTATAGGATCTTTGCTGAGAGAATAACATCTACAGTATATCAATGCATGACAATCATAATATGACAAGCATCACAGGCATCACAAGAATCAAAAGCATAGAGACAATAGACACAGAGTTTCCGTGGGGAAAACCCTAAGGTAAAAAACCCCACAACTTCCTCAGAGATAGAGAGAGCAATGGCTCAACCAAAATACAACCAAATAATACAGAGATAGTCTCCTAGCAGATGATCCTCCTCCTCCTCACTAGTGCGCCACTTTTCAGAGAGAGAGATAGTTACTTTTCCGAGTGAATAAAATAGAGATCTCCTATCTCTATTTATACTCACCTTTTTGCCCAGTGACCTACTGGGGCCGACTTGTCTACTTGAGTACATCCATATTATATTATATATTAATTAGGTACGACCCCATAAGGTGGTCTAATAACCCATCGGCAAGTACACACACTTGCGACACTTGTCAATCCACATGACGACACTTCCTTATAGAGGAATAACACATCTCTTATAAGGGTACAATAAATATATATATAATATACTGATGAAATACATTCCGAAGTTACATATACATCAACAGGAAAAGCTCCAAAAAAATGTTTATTTGGGCAAAAGAGGCATGGGAAAAGTTCTAGGGCACAAGATACTCAATGTGAGTTTGATGGCTCGAAACCCTTGGGCTCAAAGAAACAAAATTGACCAATAGAACTAATAAAAGGGAGGAAAATGACCAAGCATGAGACCAATAATAGTATAAAACCAATTATGGACCATTGTCCTCCAACAACAAGTTGCCAAGTGTAAACCAACAAGTTTGAGACCACCAAACTAGGGAAAAAGGGTACTTACCTGGAGAATGGATGACAAGTCTGCGAGACTGGTTAGTAGTTGATGTTGAGCGTACCGAGCAAGGAATCTTGTTTGAGTGGCGTGGGATTGAATGGATTCACGTGGGGACAGAGAAAGGGGGAAAACGATGTTTTCTAGTATCAAAAAGGTCTTTACAAACCCCAAGTCTCTCAAACGAGGCTCAAAAAGGTGAAATCAGTGCTCATTTTGTAACTTTAACGAATTATTTCGATGTAAAGAGCATATTTATCCTACATGTTTCAACAAAAAACATTTTAATTTTCTGCGACAATGTGTTTTGGCGATATATTCTGAGTCAGTGCGACCATATCGGCGTCACATTACAAGTCTCATCGATACGTTTTGGCGTGAAATCTAGAAATTTTACCGAAGTTATATTTCCGGGCCAAAAATCAAGTTAGCTCGCCAAAAAATTGAAAAGACGCCAACCCATTTTAGTGTTCATTCAAAAAACTTCAGCGACACGTCGGCAAAACGAGGCATTTCAACAGTTTTGGTGGACTTTCGAAAATTTTCCCGAAGTTTATGGTGACAAAAGTTACGCCGATGTTTCGATGATAAATCCGAAGCTTTGCTGACGTTTTGGCGAGAAAGCAGAATCTTAGCCGAAGTTTTCTGTAACATATGAGATGTTTCAGCGAACTCAAGAAAACTCGCCAAAACACTAAAACTTAGAGAAAAAGGTCGACTAAGGAAAACCAAAAATTGGCTAAGTGTTTTCTCCTTTTTGTGAACAAGCCAACCTTATGCAATACTTGACTTAGTTTGAGGAGGTCAAGATTCTCTAAACAAGTATAGGTCAAAAATCAAGGAGGGGCCCAAGTTTTTTTAGAAGAAAATGATGGGGGGGTGGTTGCAGTTGCAACAATTGGAGATAGATTGGGAGAACTTAGATCTCTGAGAAAATAAAAGGATCTCTTATAGTTTATGAAAATTTATAGTGGAGTGAGGCTCTACTTTGTTTACAAGCCACTTCTTATTGTAAGAGTCTTAGTATCATCTATATGTCTTACATTGAGCGCAATTCTAGTTTATATCATAAAAGATATCACAGTGATCAGGCATTATTTAACATATGTTTAAAGGGATAGGAAAGCTTAGTTGGGATTTCAAAACCACTCTCTTAAGGCCAATTTATGAGGTTCATTTACCAAACCAGTCCTTCCACGATAAACTAGGTAAGACACCACAGGTTAAGTAACAAAACCAGGCAGATGTAAATGTGTGTCCCTCATTCCTATACCATATGCATTTCTTTGATGCATGAGAATTTTCTGATGCTTGCTAGCATTAATAAAAGTTCCCTTGTTTCATAAGAGGAATAAATATAGGTTTTTCCATCCCTAGTGTCCTTTTGTGTGTGTGATGAACAATGTTTTATTGTTATAACATGCCCACGGATGGAGAAGAGCCTTTTGAATGCTATTTGGAAAAGCCTCTTGATCTTCTTCGAAACATTTCATTTCATATGTTCATGTCTTCATTTGATTCTTTATATATCCATATTCAATTGTTGTGTATGTCTTAAAATGGGAAGAGCTGGTTTTATTGAGCCTTTAGGGCATTATATCAGGTATAGGTTCATTTTTATTTGCTATATATCTGCAAGATCTTGCTTCCTTCCCATGGGTCATCCATAAGTAGATAGTTTCAGGACATGGTCTATTATGTGTTTGAATGGATGGAGCCTCAAGATAGTAACCTAGAAATGTTTATCCTAGCATAAATATACAATATTTAATACATTTTAATTTAGTTGATTATGTGATAAGTTTTCTGAGCAACCGAATAAATAGGATATAAGATAGACAGGTTGAAATCCTTTCAAGTGATCGCGCTTGAAAATGCATCACCGAATCTTAACAGTAAGAAGGAACTTAAACTTCAAAGTATTTCCCACACACCATAGGTTTTTTAAAGAAGTCAATCAGCTTAAAGAGATATTGCATAATTAATGAGATCATAGCTTTCCCACCCAGCAATCTAATTGATGAACTCATTTTTATTAAAATTTCAAGACAGGGAATCAAATAACTAGTTTTATTGCTATAACAACTAGGCTAAAAAAAAGTACTCAAAAGATAAAAAGCAAAAGAACGAAGGAAATTTTTTATTTATGCACAAAAATGATCTTCCTAAACTAAGTGAAGTACTACTTTAAAGTTTGGCTATTCACAAGGAGAGTTTCCACTTCCCATTCCAAATTTTGTAACTTGTAAGTTCCATGGCCAATTTTCTCAGCAATAGTGTAGGGACCAAGCCATAAATGTTGAAATTTTGTATGCTTCCCTTTTCTTCATGAGGTTGATCCCACTTCAGGACTAGGTCACCAATTTCAAACTCCTTCTTCCCTTCCCGACTATTTTTTTTTTAACAGGAACAAGGTAAAGTGTTTATATTAAAAAAGGTTGTGCACAACTATTCATTACAAAAAGAAAGAGCCTAAATAGAGATATATATTTTCACAATTGAGATAAAAAATATGGCCATCCTGGATCTGTAGTAGTTCCTGAACTGTTGTCTAGTATTCGTAATTACATATGAGGGATATACCCTTACAAACTGGAAGTTCAATAAAATGCAAAAAAACATTCAGGCATGAAAAGTAAACGAACCCAACTAATTCTCGAAACCTTTCTTCCCATACAGTGGTTGTTGAACTGATGCTTCCTCCATAGGCTTCATATCCATTGATGGGGATTCTTGGCAGTGGCTCGAACAAATTACGTTCCAAGTCATCGATGCATGAATCCCAGTAGGAGAGCTGCTGTGAAATGTACCTCATAGCGTATGTCGACTCCCTGTGAGCTTTAATTCCCAAGCAAACCAACTCGTACAACTTGCACAGGTGTTGTTTAAAGTCCTCCACATTGGCTTTTAAGAAATCCATCCCGTCTGCTAAGTCGTCCATTAAACTGTGTGCAGGGTTCTGAGATGAGTCTATTGGAGGCCCAAACGAAGGAACCGAGGGAACAGACTGGTCACTGAGCCTTGGCATCGGGCTGTGAAAATGTACCGGATAATCCTCATGAGCCAAGAAGGAAAGACGCTCAAAACTTCCTTAAAACCATGGAGGCATATTTTTCGCATAGGACACAAATTCGCTGGAAGGGTTCGACATAATGCTCGAGTTGATACCTCAAGGAAAGAATGATTCCTGGGTTGCAATAAATGCTAGAGTGTGTTTGTTTCCAGTGATGATACATGCGAGGATATGACCATATGAAGGCCCACGCATCCCTCCTGGGTACGGCTTGTTGCTGTGGGTGTTCAAGCTCATTAATCCTTTCATCCACCCCTCTCGACCAAAGAGATTAAGGAATGATCTTTAATTCCCCCCCATCACTATACTTCACAATTCTTAGGGGAAGATTGACCCCTTGGTTGGATAAAACATCTGCTTGTTTATTGTTTCCCTTCAGGATATTAAAGTAGGACACTTTAGGGAGATTGCTTATCTAATTGATTCGCCTATGCATTGTGTTTTTTTGGATGATGTGTCTGGAGTCTCCAAAAACCTTGATTATGTTGATATTGAGAGTTGAGACTATTTCCATGGATTGGAGGAGGTCTAACCATTCTACTTCATTGTTGGTTTTCTTTCCTAGCACCATGTAAAAGAGATAACTTTTTTCCCTTCGGGATCAAATATAATCCCACCTGCACCTGCCTCCCCTAGATTTCCTTTGGAATCCCTGTCAAAAAATAGAGAATGGCTTTGTTGAGCCTCCCACCAAATTTTAAATTCTAAACTATCTTTTCTTATTTCCCATTCAGAGAGATCCTTCTTGACTCTGGACTGAAGTGAGCGCACTTTCACAAAGGAATGGCACCAGTTAAATTATTTCCAGGATAAAGTCTCAGAGCTGGGGAGGGAGATACCATTGATTGTAAGACCTTCAGCAATCAGATTTGTCGCTCTGTAAGTCGCTCTATTGTAGTCATCTTTCTTATCCTCAAATATGCTTTTGTTCCTTTCGATCCTAACCTGCCAGCATATGTTCATGGGGATCATTTTCCATATTATTGCCATTGTGGGTTTCATTTTTAATGAGACCGGGAAATGATTCCTCCATTTTTCTATCATTTCATTAACTTGGCCCATAATTACGGAGTCCCCCCATAGGGACTTCTTACATGCCCGATTGTTATCAAACCATATTTTAACATTTAAATGATGAGTGGTAAATCTTCTTTTGTCCTTTTCTCTTTCTTCTTCGAGTTTGAGCAAGGTGTTAATTTTTTCTTGTATAACATGGTTGTTGGATACTCTAGAGGCTTGGGATAACTGGAGCGAAGGCAGTAGAATTTTAGGAGGGAGAATAACTTATTTTCCATAAACTAAGGTGTAAGGTGAAACCCCTAAATCATTCTTTGGTGTGACCCTATTAGCCCACGGGGCATTTGGGAGAGTTGTATGCCAATTTCTTTGATTTTCAATAACAGTTTTCTTAAGTATTCGGATGAGGTTTTTGTTCGTGGATTCCACTATCCCATTTACTAGGGGATAATGGTTGGAAGAATAATGCAACTTAATTCCCTTTTCTATAGAAAAATCACTTAATTTTAAAGAAGATAAATAGGAATCATTATAAAAAATAAGGAAATTGGAACCCCAAACCTAGCTATGATGTTTTCTTGATGAAATTTGATAACAACATCTTCATTAACTTTGTGAAGAGGGATATCCTTAGTCGACCAATGTGTGAATTAATATGTAGTTGTAAGAATATAAGGATGATGTAATGAATAATTCAGATTGATTTCTCCAATAACATCCAAGCCCCACTGCTCAAGTGGTTCTGAAATTATTATCAGTTGCAATGGCACTATGGTTTTGCTTGCCTATCGACACTTTTTTGGCATACAACACACTTTCAGACATAAGCATGAGCATCTTTAAAAATAGTGGGCCAATAATAACCTGCTTTAAAAATCTTATGAGTAGTAGTATCTCCAGAATAATGTCCTCCATCAGGCCCATCATTCAATTCTTTTAATACCTTTCCTGCATCTTCTTTTTCTAAGCAATTGAGAAATACTCCATCATAATTTCTTCGGAATAGCACTCCACCAATTATCTGGTATGATGTTGATTTCAATCATAGATCTCTCCTTTGCTTTGAATTCTAATGTTTAGGGGCATATCCATGATGTAGATATTGTACCAAATCTTGGTATTAAGAATTAGGGGTCGTATTAATGCAATGAATTTCTAGTGAGTTCATTTATGCTTCATTATCCCATCTATTAGCTTCTTCAATTGAACTTTGAGTAAGTATTTTGCACAATACCTGGCCTTTAACAATGGTAGTGGGATTGAACTCCAAATCGTATTCTTGTAGCGCAGTAACCTAGTTTCCACGCCTTTCTCCCAACTCTTTCTATACGAACAATGATCTAACCATCAGGTGAGGTACTATAACTTTCGTCATGTTTTTCAAGATGTGGGATCTGAACTGCTTCACATCTTTAAATACTACATAAGCTTGTTTTTCAATGTCTGGGTAGTTCAGTTCAGCCCCTTGTAACCCAGTTCTAATGAATGGTATTGGATACTCATCCCCTTGCTCCCCTTTCTGAGTGAGCACCACTACAAGGGAATTATTGGATGCAAATGTATAAATGATAAATTCCTTTTCGAAATCAGGACTACTAAGAGATGGTGCATGAGTAATTGCAGTCTTAAGGTTGCAAAAATCATTCTTCTCTAAGTCAATCCACTTAAATTGCACGTCTTGTTTAATCATTTGTTGTAGGGGTTTTACAATTTGAGCGAAATCAAATACAAACCTACAACAAAATTGATCTTGCCCAAAATGATTGCATAACTTTTTTGGTATGGGGCATGGGAATCTGTAGATTAGCTTGTATTCTCTCAGGATCAACTGAGACTCCCCTTTTCAAAATGATATGTCCCAATAATCTCCCTTCAACGCAGCAAATATGCTTTTCTTGGGGTTAAGGGAAATACCATATTTTCGACATCGATAAAAAAATTGTCTCAAATTATAGACATGATCTTCTCTTTTCTTGGAGAACAATGTGGTATCATCCAAGTATACAACCACACTATGACCAATCAGAACATGAAATGCCATGTCCATGGCCCTTTGAAATGTGGCTCCAGCATTCATCAAACCAAAGGGAATTCTATGAAAAGAAAAATTTCCCCACTTAGTGTGAAAAGTAGTTTTGAGTCGATATTCTTTGGCCACAAGTACTTGGTTGTATCCTGAAAACTCGTCCAACAAAGAAAACATTTTTGAACCAAAGACGAGCTATAATATCTGCTCCATGGGAGGAACATGATAATTATCTTTATCAAACTCCCTATTCAAGTTATGGAAATCTATGCATAATCTTATTTCTCTAGAATTATTTTGTACTGGTACTAAATTAGCCACCCACTTAGAATGTATGGCCTTATAAATGGTCCTAGCATCAAGCAGCTTCTTCAATTCCTTTTGAATTAGCGGTTCCAGCATAGGATGTACTTTTTGAAGTTTCTGTTGAAACTATTTAACCCCTTGCTTGATTGGGATGACATGTTGTATAATGCTTGTATCATATGCTTTCAAATCATCATAATTCCAGGCAAATACATCTTTATATTCTTGAAAAAGTTGGACAAACTTGCGTCTTTCACCTAGTGAACAACAGGTTCCAAGATTTACATATTTTAGCTCTTTCTTTTTGCCCAAATTTACCATCTCATATTGCATAGAGGAGCTATTTGTTTTAACATTTGCAGGTTTTCTAAACTTATGTTGCAGATCAAATGAATTCTCAAGTGTGCATACTCCCTTAGGCATAAAATTTCCTCCAAACCAACTTTCATCCATCTTTTGCAAATTGGATTTATATTCTTCTTCATCAATGATTGAAATTTTAATGTATCTTAATTTGTTAAAAATTCTATAATATATTGATCATCATCAAACACTTTCCATACGTTATCTGGGATAGAGGGCCTGAAAAGCAATTCAATGGAAAATTTATCACTAAGTGGAATTAAACGAGCAGCAGTATTAGCTAATAAATCAGCTGCATCATTCTTTGATCTAGGAATGGAATTAATATTAAAAGTGCCAAAATTTGAAATTTGATTCCATACCTCTGCCTGGTACCCTTTTAAGTGTGGAGACAAACAATGAATGGTGTTTCTATTTTGTCTAAAAATTATCTTTGAATCGCCCAAAAAAATTTAAATTCTTGACATTTAAGTCAATAGCTTTCCTCAGCCCTCGAAACATAGCTTCATACTCATTTGTGTTATTAGTGCATTCAAATTCTAATCTACAGGAGAGAAAAATTATATTATCCTGAGGATCTACAAGGACACAAATTTCTCCTACCCCCTCCCATGTTTTGGAGCCATCAAAATATAAAGTCCAAAAATTAGATTCTACAGTACTCCTAGAATCAAAGTTAGCATCTAAATATACATCAGTAACTAACTCTACTATATTACATTCATTATCATCGGCCCATAAAAATTGAAGGATATCGAACTGTGTATCTGATTCATGACTGGCGGTTTCCATTTGATAACAACCTTATTCAGTTTCCAAAAAGTAATTACCCAATACTGAGTGTGCAAAGTTGACATGCTCATTTCTTCCTTCCAACTTAGTAACATTAAGTTTCATGTGTGGTTCTTTGTTTACCCTTATTTGATTTTGCTTATTTTGATATGGAAGCTACAAGTGAGACCAATCTATAGAAAAATACCCATTCAGCTTGCTTGACCAATCTCTAATCAATAATAGGTCATATGCTTATGGTATATCTACTACAACAATATCAATGAACTAACAAACTCTTTGATATGAAGCCAACCTGATCAAGACATTTTTCATTTCTCCAACCACTTTAACATTAGATCTATGAAGTTGAATAATCCTAAATGGAGAATGGATAGGTTTTCCATTAATATTCTTGCAAGCAGAAAGTGGCATAACGTTAGAAGATGCTCCATAATCCACCAAACAATTATGTACATTATTGAATTGAAAATTTCAAAAGTGAGCAAAAAAGGCGGAGTTTGAGATTTAGATTTACCACTTATATTGGCGTCATTGATTTATGTGTTTTGTTCCGCATTAACTTCTTGTTTCTCCTTTTCCTTAATAGAAGAATCATTTTCTTATGAGTTGATATCCAAAGCTTCTATTAATATTTTTCTCTGCTGAGGAAGATTGCAAATTTCGAACAGAGATATGTTGGCTTTGGTATTTTGTATGTCTTCTATCAACATCATACCCCATGTTATGAATTCCTCCAATATTTTCAACTATTACAGTGTTGTTTGATGAAGGGGTTGATCCTTTAAGGTCAACAAGGGATAAATTTTTTAAAGTCTCTACAGGTTTGATAGGTCTCTTGTTTGTTGTCCTTTGGGGTTGTGTCACAGCAGCCACTTTACTTTGGGTTTTATTCATAGTATTATCTGTCTTGCTACTTGGAACTGACTTATTTTGAGTATCCATGGGACCTTTACTTCTTAATACATAATCTACAGGATAATTATGTACATTATATACCTTTTCTATCTCTTCATCATCTTCCAAATCTAAATTCAATGCCCAATCCCACAATACCAGTGTGGTTTCTTCCATTCTTTCCCCTTTCTCATTTAATTGTTCTTTTTCATCCTCTTCCTCTTCATCCAAAACTTCTTTATCTGATATTTGATTCATCACCAAAGTCATAGAGTTAATCCATTGAGGATAGGTTTTCTCATATCGAAGTTCTTGGTGAAATGTGTAAAAATGGTCCATGCCTATGTCATTTAGGCTAAGTAAAGGGGCTTCATTTGTTGGAGGTTTTAGATTTTATTCTTTTCTTTTATAAAATGGTTTAAATGGTTTCTTTGTGGAAGAAATTGCTCCTTTCTCCTTTTCCATATCTACAATCTTATTAGATAGTTTTTGAACCAACTTAGCAACGCTTTCCAAATCAGTGGATCGTTCTTCAGCGGGTCTTGACAACAATAATGGTATCATGGATGTTATAGGTTTGGATCTTGTTTCAACAAAGTGTTTGACTATGCTATGTATTTATGTCTCAATCTTCTTAGCCTCTTCAAAATTTTCTGATAGAGTATTCTTATAATATTTTTTAACAAACATGGCTAAGGATGGATGAAGGGTTGTAGTATAATATTCCACTAAATATTCCTCAGCACGTTTAGAGGTGTCATTGAAATTATTCAAAACAATTGTAAATCTCTGATCAAAATCCTACATTGTTTCTCTCTTATCCATCTTGAGAGACAACAATTCTTTCATGAGGGAGGCTAATGTTCTTTTCTCACCAAATTTACTAAGGAAATCTTTTTCGAAATTGTCACAATCAGCTATAGATCTATCCTGCAAGTTGAAATACCATGATGAGGCTTTAGGATCAAACATATAAGGAAAGAAACAACATATCACATCCTCATGATCTACATTTAAAAGGTTTAAATCTAAATAAAAACTTTTCAAATGATCATCTATAGTTATGCCCTTGCCTGGATCAAATTTGGGAAAAAAATGCTTAGGGTGTTTGGGAAGATCATGAAGAGGAGCAGGTAATTTTAAAGGGCCTCGATCCCTCCAAGCTGATGGTTGATTTGCATTATGATCCATATTGCAAATATGTGTAGGTGTATGTGTAGGTGACTAGGTTTGATGTGAAGAGATAGAATCAGGTGAAGACAGTCATATCTGATCGATAGGTTCTGGTATGTCTTGTAAAGATAAATCCACCAACTCTTCCAAGGATTCAATCAAAACAAACTCATTATTCTCTTTAGTTTTTCTGCGAGGAGCACATTTCCTAGGTAACAATGGAATTGCAGGCAACCCAACAAGTTTTCTGACGTAAGATATAATATATCTATGGAAATTATCAACTTCTTGGTGTGGTACTGCGTAAAGAGTTTCAATTTGTTCTAACTCAGTGTTACTGTCTTCGTAATAATTGATTTTGTGTCTAGTTTCAAGTGTCACTTGAACTGAACCTTCAGGTTGTGATGTATCAGGTGGAGATCCAAAGAAAATTCCTCAAGGGAAAAGACTTCCTCTACCATCCATACATTGGTGGCCCTCCTTCTAGAGCCAAATCTGTTGACACCTAGAAAAATCCTTGCGTCAATAGTAGGGAATCTCCCCAATGAAAGGTCCCAATTAAACCCTTCACCGTTTGGAATAGGGAACCGGTCTGGTTTACGATCCGGGTATTGTTCAAGATAGTATTGGAATGATTTTTTTAGTTGCATCCCAACCCACCATTTAGTATTTTAATTAATGTTAAATGAAATGTAAGCTATTAAACCTAAATGCAAAATTTTATGCGAATCAAAACGCACTAGTTTAACTGATAAAGAGAAGCCTCACATAGTGATGTGTAGGTTCTGACATCTTGTCTTATCACTTCTCTTAGTCTCGACTAAACAAGCAAATGCCCTAATCAAATTCATTTTATGTTTAACTAAAATATCCTTGCAAGGGGCAATATTAAAAGGGAGCAATGTAAGGAAACTACATAATGCACTTCTATAGGATATAATTACTGAATATGAAACACATTTAACAACTACAAGATAAAATTAACACATTAAATATATTAAGTATTAATATTCATCACATCATAGAAAGAAAAGAAAATTGTGTTCATTTGTATATACAACAAATAGTTTAGAAACAATTAGAATAATCCAATAGAAATAATAACGATATTATTGCATTTTAATAGACAAAAGGAGGAAATCAATTCCATGCATTCATCCACACATTTTGACATAGTCTCCACTGCAATTTTCCACCTAGAAAATTTCCTTGTTCATTATCAAAAATAGTTCTTACATATGAGTTCAACAAAATCTTCTCTAAAGCAAAAGCCCCTCCCTTTCTCTTATTCTTATGTTTTATCCTTTCTTCCCACGTCCCTAGGTGACTTTTTAGTTCACCTTCATTCAATTACAACTTTTCCTCTTCCAATATCCTTATCATATTTTCAGTTATAATTCAAACAAGGGGACAAAATACAAAAAGGAAAATAAAATTATTACATTATGAGGGTGAGCACCCTCTTGAGTTTGTATGTGTAAGGTGCCCAATTGGGCACATAAACAATTAATTCATGAAGACATAGGAAATAAGCATGAAAGCGCATTTAATTCTCTTTAACAATTGTACAAATATACAATGAGAATTGTCCCTTGAGTTTCATATTCCCAAGTGGACTCTTGGACTCCCGGGTGACTCTTGGTATACCCTCACAACTATTGATATTCTTTGCACGTGAATGTGCACACCAATACTAACACCAAGGATTAGTCTCCAACAAATCCCCCCTTAATCCGAAGGGTGTATATGAGTCCAAGAAAAAGAAGAGAGTTGGAGAAGTGGAAGTGGACAACCACCACCAGCTGAACATTTCCATCTAGAATATCCTTTACTAAGAAGGTTAGCTAGAATCTTGCACATGCTTCTACTAAATACAAGAGCTCTCTAAAGGGATGTTTTTTAGGATGACCATCAACCGAAATAGGCTATCAGAAGGTTGAAATATTCTACTATATGTGTGGTTCAATGTCGACCACAAACTCTCGAAATTGGCGATAACAATCGCTCAGAGGTTCTCTGGAATGATGGTTTTAGGCTGACCACAAACCAACTGGATAGCTAAAAACAGAAAGTGAACAACAACTAGCTGAACATTTCCATCTTGACAATCTTTTGCCAAGTTATCTAGAATCTTGCACATGCTTCTGCTAATATAAAGTGCTCTCGATACCGATGGTTTTAGGCTGACCACCAACTCTGGAGCTCAATCGAACATAGCTCTTCACAGGCTCGCTTGCACTCACTCTCTTGTTACTAACGGTCTTCATTCCCCCTGTTAGGAACAATGTGAGGAGAGGAGAGTCTTATGGTGTCAAAACTAGACAAAAAACACATGAGTACTTTATGTCATGTATATCTCATGTCTTCATAATACATGCATATCAAAATTAGGTGGCATCTCTGAATCTTAAGTTTGCCACAAACATTGCTAGGAAGACAATCCATCGTACCGTATTAGACGAAGGTGCCTTTACTATGGTCATGTCGATTTCATGTTGGAGAGCCATTGTCTCTCCCGAGTTGAACCGTTCTCCCACCACCTTGAAATCATTCGACGGGCGTGGCTTTCAAACTCATGGGCTGTTACAAGCCTTAGCAGTCAAGTTGGGGGGTAAGACAACAACCATTAACGTGGAAGTGGTCGCAGCCCCTTTAGATTATAATCTCTTACTTGGTCGTAATTGGTTTTATGCCATGACTGTGGTCGCATCATCTATCTTCTACATAGTACAATTCCCCCACCAAGGCCGAATTGTTACTGTCGACCAACTTGATTTATGTACACCTGACACTGCTACTCATCTAGGCGATAATGTTCCATTACGTGGACAATCTTCGCAGTTGTATGAGAGCATGGGGGTTGGACTCATAAGAGATTCATCTCTTATGGGCATCTTCCCAACCTCGGATCCCCCTAATCATGTTGCCACAGTGAACATGATCTCCTCTAGGATTTCATTTGTCCCCGACTCTATTGATCAATGGCTTGTACCCGATGAAGCCACTATGCACCTGATTGGAGACACCGTGCCTCTTTCACCCCACTGAACTCACTTATGAGGCCATCCAGTCAGCACCACATGACCACCTAGATGTGGCCTCTACCTCCTGTTCTCTACAACGCACGTCATCCCTACCCGATCCTCTGCTCCAGAATTTTCATTGTGACGAGTCCATCATGGAAATCATGAGTGCGGATGACCCTCCGTGGGAAGACCTTCACCATCGATCGTATTTCCTACCTCTGTTGGACTCTGTGGAGAATATCATCACCACCATCTTTACATCAGATGTCTACCCTTGCCCTCAATCCCCGATACTCACATGTCAAACAGACACTGAAGGAAACTTGGAAAACATTAAACCTACCATTTCGGTAGACATATCGGTTGCTCCTGGTGTGGTGGAACACATTCGTTTATGCCATAAGTGTTCCCCTAAAGATATTACAACGTTCACGGCCTTATTCAAGCAATTTCGAGACGTATTTGCTTGGACCTACGAGGAAATGCCCGGGATAGACCCAGCTATTGTTTCACATGAGATTCAAACCTATCCTGATGCTAAACCAGTCCAACAAAAGCTACGACCGGTACACCCTAGGAAAACTGCGGCGATCAAGCCAGAGATTGAAAAGCTCTTGAAGGCCGATTTTATCTACCCTGTTCCATTAGCAGAATGGGTCTCAAATGTCGTCCCTGTAGCTAAAAATCACGGCACCATTTGTGTCTGTGTTGATTATCGGGATTTGAACAAAGATTTTCCCAAGGACAACTACCCCACTCCCTTTATCGACCATATCATAGAAAATTGTGTTGGAAGTGTCATCTTCTCGTTCATGGATTGTTTTTCCGGTTACAACAAAATTGAGATCCACTCGGCTAATCAACATAAGACGGATTTCATCTGTCCTTGGGGAACGTCTTCTTATCGCAAGCTCCCTTTTGGCCTTAAAAATGTTGGTGCCACATTCCAGTGGGACATGTCATATGCTTTTCATGACATGAAGGACTTTGTGGAACCTTATCTCGACGATCCCCCCGCTCATTCGCGCAACGTGAGTACCACATTGATCATCTGATGGTCATTTTCCTCAAATGCAGGAAATATAACATCCGCCTGAACCCTCACAAGTGTATCCTCTGCGTCGAGTCTAGACACCTCCTCGGTTTTATCATCTCAAAATATGGGATTCGCATTGATCCCTTAAAGGTGGAAGCCATTGTCACTCTCCCACCTCCCACGGACATTACGGAACTTCAAAGTTTGCAAGGGAAGGCAAATTACCTACGGCGTTTTGTCTGTAATTTCGCGCAAAAGACGCAGGGTTATATGAGACTACTCAAGAAGGACATCCCGTTCATTTGGGACGATCAAGCACATCACTCCTTCGATAGTCTCAAACATGCCATCACGCATGCCCCTATGCTCCAACCGCCCAATTACTACAAGGATTATATCCTTTATCTCGTTGCTTCTGCTACCACGATCGCCATGGTATTGGTACAAGAGGACAATAACGCCCAGGAGCATGTGATCGACTACCTAAGTAAGGGTCTTATGGACTCTGAAACTCGTTATTCACATGTCGAGAAGCTTCTCTCGCAATAGTCATTTCCGTCCAAATGTTTCGTCACTACATACTGCTCCGCACCACCACCATCATCGCCAACTCGAATCCCATGTACCACGTTTAAACACGCCAAGTGCTTGGGGGAAAGTATTCACGTTGGATCGTGATACTTTAGGAGTTCGATCTCCTCTTCGAGAAGGCCAAGTCCAAGAAGTCGTTGGTGTTTGTCGAGCTCATCTGCGATCCTCCCCGTGTTGATGTAGGATATGAGCCCAATGATTCTCTTCCGGATGAATCATTGTTCCTTATTAGCACGTCTAACCCGTGGTATGGGGATATTACCTTATATCTCCAGACCCAACATTTCAACCCCCAATTGTCTTGTGACGATCGTCGTCGCATACGCTACCACGCAAAGTATTATCTAATCATTAGTGATACCTTGTACCGTCGTGGCATTGATTCTGTTCTTCGACGATGTCTGACACGTGAGGAGGTTGAACATGTTTTGAATGATTGTCACATTGGGTCTTGTGGCGGTCATCTCTCTAGGATGGCTACGACCCAGAATATACTGCGCACGAGGTATTATTGGCCATCTATCTTCAAATATTGTATTGAGGCCGTTAAAAAATGTCCCCCATGCCAGCATTTTCAAATGAAAAAGCGCACCCATCCAGCCCTGTTACACTCGGTTATTGCCATTGGCCCCTTTGCGGAATGGGGCATTGACTTCATGCACTGTAAGCCTACCTCGGCTGGGGGGCATGGTTACGTCATAGTAGTTGTGGATTACTTTACAAAGTGGGCTGAGGCTATGCCTACATACACTGATGACGGAAAAACCGCCGCACTCTTCATGTTTAATCATGTTATCTCACGGTTCGGAGTCCTGCAATCCATAGTCACCGACCATGGAACCCATTTTCAGAACCATATGGTCGATGAGCTGAGCGCTAGATTGGTTTTTCGTCATGAGAACTCAACACCTTACTACCTGAAATCCAATGGACAAGTAGAGGCCATTAACAAGGTCTTGAAAACCATGATTCAACGCATGGTGGGTCCGCATAAGTCCAACTGGCACAACATGCTTTTTTCTGCACTATGGGCATACCAGACTTCCATTAAGACTGCCACCGAATTTACACCATTCCAGTTAGTTTACAGATTGGAGGCAGTCATACCAATAGATTGTGAAATTCCATCGCTCAAACTCGCAGTCGAACTTCTTTCGAACACCACTACCGAGGAAGAACGTTTCCTTTACCTTGCAAATCTTGACGAGGCCTGCCGCGATGCTGCTCTTTCTAACGAGGCACATAAGAAGTGCATCAAGGCACAATATGATAGTTCAGTCCAACCCTGCATCTTTAATTAAGGTGATTTGGTCTTCACATACGACCAAAGGCACAACAAGTTGGGGGCAGGTAAGTTCGAGTCCATGTGGCACGGACCGTACATAGTAAAACATGTTTTGGAAAAAGGAGCCTACGAACTAGAGGACTATGATGGGATATCTTTGGGTGAGCCCCGTAACGGGCTCTACCTAAAGAAGTACTATGCCTAATTCTTTCACGCATAGACATCTTTTATATACTGTACATGGCGTGTGTGTTTTGTGTGGTGTGACACTTTTATTTTAGTGTGTCTAGGTCTTGTTTTGCTTCTTATACCATGTTCTATCTGCATGTGCAGATGGAAACTTGCTACGGATTCACGGATGGCGCCAGCAGGCATACCCATAACCTTGCTTCGGCATCCTGGGTGCTTTATTTTCCCACCGGCGAGCTTATCATCTCAGGAGGAATGTGTCTAGGTTTCGCAACCAACAATGCTACGGAATATGAGGCAGTCATTGGAACCCTAACCGATGCTCTTTCCTTGGGTATGGACCACATTGTTATCTATTTGGATTCGCAACTGGTGGTCTCTCATCTTAATCGAATCTACGCTATCCGCGACCCTACCCTACTCTGTCTCTTTAGACGAGTCCGTCTTCTGGACAGGTCCTTGAATCTATTCAATACCTGCACATTCCACGAGACAGGAACACAGTGGTCTGCTCTATGGCCAATTTCATTCTAGATTGGTACATTGCACACACATAACATATTTATAAATATAAAAGCATACATAACATGTAAATCATCCCTTGTATAAGCAAACATGTAAACAAGATCACATTAATCATCCATAGAACACATAATGTATAAATCCATCAAAATGTCTGTATATATATATATATAAGTCAAAATGGTAGTGCTGATACAAAATATAAAGCATGCTAGCTTTCAATAGGTCTCTACAAAATATGAAGCTCATAAGCTTTCAGTACATACATAAGTAGGACATGAGCCTAAGGATCAAGTCTCCTAGCCCTAGATCCTGAAGCTTGTTGATGTATATGTAACTTCGGAATGTATTTCACATATATATATATTGTATTCTTATAGAGATGTTATTATTCCTCTATACGGAAGTGTCGTCATTTATATTGTAAGTGTCGTAACTTATACTTGATGGGTTATTAGACCACCTTGTTGGGGTCGGCCCTGTATAAGTCATGTGGGTCAAAGGGTTATTAGACCACCCTATTGGGGGTCGGCCATGTGGGTCAAAGGGTTATTAGACCACCCTAGTGGAGGTCGGCCCAGTCAGCATTATGTTAAGTGGTTAAGTTGAGGCCGACCTAGTTGAGTAAAGGTCAAGTCAAGTTAGTGTATAAATAGAGAGTGTGTCTCTCTCATTTTACACATTCTATTCTCTCACTCACACTTGGGAGAGTGGCGCACTTGTGGAGGAGGAGGCTCTGCTGCTAGGAGAAGACTATCTCTTGTATTCTGGTTGTATCATTGCTCTATCTATCTCTGAGGAAGTTATTGGGGTTTTTCACCTTTATGGTTTTCCCCAAGTAAACTCTGTGTCTCTTGTGTGCTTGCATTATTGTGTCCATGATTGATATGCTGTAGATTTGCTGTACATGTTGTTCTCTCAGTTAAGATCCTAGATCATATTGAAGTAAATTCTGAAAATTTAACATGGTATCAGAGCTAGCCTGAAAGAAGGCATGATATGGCATGTATGACACTTGTTGCACTTACGATGCTAGGGCTTGATATAGCAAAAACCAGTCATCGTAGCACTTTCGCTATAAATCCATTTTGGAAAAGTTTTCAGATCTAAAAATTTTACAGGTCGAAGATCAGATCCCCATGTACCTTGTTTCCAAAGGAAAACCTCTAATTCGTTGTACTTTGGGATTTATGATCTGTACAATATAGGGTTTCTACCTCTTCCAAATCTGAGTCAAAATCAGGTGACCTTGGGAAAAAGGTCATAACTTGGGCTAGGAAGCTCCAAATGAAATTTTGTAAAAAGTGACAGGTAGTACACAGAATGTACTATCTCAAGAAAACATTTCAGAGGCCGAAGTTGAACCAGTGACACATGGCACGCCGTACAAATTCGCTCTCCTGTATTATCCCATAAACAGGTCACGTTACGACACTTGGCATAACTCTCTCTCAGAGAATCCAATTGAGGTCAGACCTATCGGGATGGAAAGATAACAGGTCGGGCTATCTTAGGAAACGTTTTCAGACCCTGTGGATCGAAAATTTTAGATTTACACTAGAAACAATCAGGTACATATTTCTGTCAAAACAGAATTTTTTTTAGTACCTTCATTCATGGCTTCCGGAATTTAGGGCTTCGGAGAAAGTTTGAATTTTTGTAATCGAAGACCACGGCTGGATGCTACTCATCAAGATAAAAATTTAGAGACCAAGATCAGAATTTTTGGTTGGGCAGAAGACTGGGCTTGATCAGACCCTAGTTCGGGACTTTGATCAGAAAAGTGGAAAAGTAGGGCTTCTGCAAAAATGGGAATTTTTGAAATCTGTGAACACGGCTGGAAGCTCCTAATAAAAATAGAATCTTAGAGCTTTGGATCAAGCCTTTTGATTGGGAAGAAGAGTGGTCTTCATCAAACCCTAGTTCGAGGTCACGTCCAGTGAATTCGAAAGTTTCAATGGCAAAATTGAGGAGTGAAACTTTGCAGTTTTCAAATTATAAATATACCAGCTTGATCAGCTCATCAAGCTCCAGATCCAGTTCCTGCAAATCAAGTGGATTGGGTTAATCCTAGAAGAATATGGATTGGTCACCTGCATAAGTGAAGAAGTTCCTGTCTCAGAGGGAGATGAGGCAAAGGCCTTCCATAAGAAGATTACAAGCAATCTTGACAGGTATGGCTTACAAGTATGTTTCGAATTATGTTCATGGTTAAGTTTATGATATGTTTGTCTTCATATCATTACAGTACAATCTTGATTAATTACTAGACTTGTCGTATTACCTTATAGAAGATATTCATTGATTAAGGTTTTGACACTTATGATTGTACTAATGCATTATGGTGTTGTATGAGGTTTATGTTGTCCACTAACATGAAAGGTACACCAAGAAAGACAAATCATGTTCTAGTTCAAGATCATGATGACATGAAGACAAAGATTCATCCATTGTCATGGATCACATAGAAGATCTATTTACGAGGTATGTATAACTTGGTTCTAAAATGGTTAACCTATGAGATATGCAGGTTACCAGCACAAGTCACTGAAGAGAACCAGAAGACATTATGCGAGTATGTTAGACATAAGTAGCTAGCATGCTAATCCAAGTATGTTTTTCCTATATCAAGCTAGAATCCTACCTTGTGTTAGGATCTTATACTTTTGTGTTGTTGATAATGATTATTCATGAAGTCATAGGTTTGAATATTCATGGTTGTATGCATATTATGTTTCTTACCATAATTGATGATATGACTAACCAGAAGAATCATGAAGGTATAGGTTTGAATAATCACGGGTTTTATGCATATTATATCTCTTCTCTTGATTGATGATTTAACTAACCAGAAGAGTCCTATGATCAAATAAGAATATGTATGAATAAAAGAAGACTTCCTTGAAACCTTGATTACTAATGTTTATTATCTGTGTTTGAATTGATCCTGACTATACATGCTTGAGATTATTGTGTTTTGATAATATTAAGATTATACTAATGAATGTTTGATTATGTATGAGACCTAGAGGATAACACAATGATGATACTAACAACCATGCATAGGGATCAAGAATGTATATAAGTTCAAGGACAGGTAATACAGGAAGCAAAGATCAAGAGGGAGCACACTCCAATAGTTTCTACAAGGATGCAGATATTCAGAGGGAGTTGACCACTTCTCACAATCCACATCAGAATGGAGTTGCAAAGATTCAGAGGGAGTCCACCCAACAAAAAAACAAAGATAAGTATTTGAATTGTCATTACTTGCATATTTTATTGTTTAAATAATATTGTTCAATAATGTATATACTGATGTTCCTAGAATTAGGTTGTGTATTATGCATATTAGAATAGTTGCATTGATGAACAGTATACTACTAATATACATGGGTAAGTGGCCTATGTCACTGTACAACATTCCATTGCTACTTATCTAGAATGAAACCTCTTTGTTGACATGTTGGGAGTTGTACACACTCTTAACAATGTTCTGGTAGAGATTGGAAGGCATCTAGAAAGTTACGGGATATGGATAAATGTTGTATTGAAGCATTGGCTAAGATAATTGCATGACTGTATGACATATTTCTTAATGTGTAAGAATTTGTTCTGAAAACTATGAGTTGTTTTCTAATCATGCAATTTAACTTGTTGTGTAGGAAAGATCGTACACCATCACCTACAAAAGAAGGACTACAACATTTGTTCAGCAACAAAGTTATCTCTTGAAAATATTGAAGATATTGAAGTTCCCAGGATCTGGGAAGATTGCCATGATCCGTTGATCATGAAGAATGATGTTTGGGATGTAGTCCCAAGACCTGAAGGGAAGTTTGTTATGACTTCCATATGGATCTATCAAGATCAAGCATGCTGCAGTTGGCAGCATAGAGAAATATAAAAGTGATGAAATAGAAGATACACCAGATGGATTTCAAGACAGCTTTCTTGAATGGTGTAGTTGAAGAAGAAGTGTATGTGGAGTAGCCACTTGGTTCTGAGACACATGACAGGGAGTCATATATGTGCAGAACTTGGGTATGATACACCACTTTCTAGGTATGGAGGTGTGGCAGAGTGCAGATGGAATCTTCCTTGGACAAGGGAAGTATGCAGTAGAGATCCTAAAGAGGTTCGGGATGATGGACTGCAAGGCTATGGCGTCGAACCTAAAGCTTCTGTGTGATGCTTCATCTGAACCGGTTGATGTCACTATGTATCGTCAGATGATTGGATCCTTGATGTACCTGACAAACATGAGACCAGATATTTTCTTTGCGGTGAACACATTGATCCAGTTCTTGACATATCCGAGGAGTGTTCACCTGGTTGTTGTAAAGCATATTCTGAGGTACCTGAAGGGTACAGTTGATTATGGGCTCAAGTATGAAGCGAATCAAAAGTTTAACCTACAGGGTTATGTTGATTCATATTGGGCTGGCAGTGCTGCAGATAGGAATAGCACATCTGGGTGTTGCTTTAGTATGGGATCAGGTGTGATCTCTTGGTTTAGCAGGAAGCAATCCTGCGTAGCACTGAGTACAGCTGAGGCAGAGTATGTTGCAGCCTGTTCAGCTAGTTGTGAGGCAGTATGGCTATGGAAGCTACTGTCTGAGTTATTTGATCTCCCGTTGGATGCTACTGGTATCTTTTGTGATAACCAGAGTTGTGTGAAGTTTCCCGAGAACCCAGTGTTTCATGACAGGTCGAAACACATAAAGATCAAATATCACTATATCAGGGATATGGTGCAGAGAGGAGCTGTGAAGCTCCTGTATGTTGTGGCGGGCGAGCAGATTGCAGATATGCTAACGAAGCCACTAGCCAAGGTGAAGTTCGAGTACTTCAGAGAGAGGCTTGGCGTTCTTCAAGATCGAGGACACTTCAAGGAAGAAGTGATGGACACATTTGCTGAAGCCATTCCAAGCATGTTGGAAGGAGGATCCTTCACATGGCTGTGGATGTAAGCGCTGGATGATGAGCATCAGGATGATGTTCTGGTTTCTGCTTTGTATGATCAGTTGGATCATTTATATGTATGTATGCATCATGTTGGATGTTGGATATGATCAGTTGGATCATTTATATGTATGTATGCATCATGTTGGATGCTGGATATGATCAGTTGGATCATTTGTATGTATTTTGTATATGCATCGTGTTGGATGCTTGAACCATGTATCTGTATATGTATCAGGTGGATACATTGTATGATCATGTGGATCATGTATGGTGATATGTATCATATTTGTATCAGGTGGATACACTGTATGATCAGGTGGATCATGTATGATGATATGTATCAGGTAAATACTTGGTATGCATCAGGTAGATGCATTGTATGATCAGGTGGATCATGTATGGTGATATGTATCATTTATTTGTATCAGGTGGATACATTGTATGATCAGGTGGATCATGTATCATGATATGTATCAGGTAGATACTTGGTATGCATCAGGTAGATGCATTGTATGATCAGGATGATCATGGATGACGAGCTTCAGGATGCTGCTCCAGATGACATGCAACACGATGTTGCAGTGATGATGATCAGGATGATCATGTGTACATCAGGATGATGTATGGTGAGTAGCAGATTGATACTCTATGGCCGTGGATTAGGTTGTGCAGATGAGCATATAATTTGGCCCTGGGAGATCTGCAGATAGTCTTTCGAGGTTTTGCCTATGGCATGTAATTCGTTGCCCTGGGATATCTGGAAGATGCTCTTTCGAGGTTTTGTCCTATGGCATATAATCTGTCCCTGGGAGATCCGATAGGTTGGGCTGTGTGCCCGTAATCAGTGCTGGGATGCTCTTGCGAGGTTTTGCCATGACCACATGTAATTTGTGCCCTGGGAGATCCTATAGGTAGAGCTGTGTGCTCGTAATAGCCTGGGATGCTCTTGCGAGGTTTTGTGGTGACCACATGTAATTCGTGCCCTGGGAGATCCTATAGGTAGAGTTGTGTGCTTGTAACAGCCTGGGATTCTCTTGCGAGGTTTTGTGGTGAGGTCACATATAATATGGCCCTGGGAGATCTTCATATAGTCTTTCGAGGTTTTTCCTATGGCATGTAATTCGTGCCCTGGGATATTTGGCAGATGCTCTTTCGAGGTTTTGTGACGCACGTAATAAGTCCTGAGGATTCCACAGTATGGCCAGTGATGATGAAGACCTGCAGGTGGTGGGCCTACATCCAGTATGAAAAAGGACTGGATCTGTAGAACTTCCTATGACGAGTAGATTCAGAGATTGATTGAGATAGCAGCAGCAATGACGATGATCCAGATAAGATGACTTGTGCTAGAAGACCTGTGTCGAGAAATACCTTCCTAGTTAAGAGGGAGCGTTGATGTATATGTAACTTTAGAATGTATTTCACATATATATATATATATATTGTATTCTTATAGAGATGTTATTATTCCTCTATACGGAAGTGTCGTCATTTATATTGTAAGTGTCGTAACTTATACTTGATGGGTTATTAGACCACCTTGTTGGGGTCGGCCCTGTATAAGTCATGTGGGTCAAAGGGTTATTAGACCACCCTATTGGGGGTCGGCCATGTGGGTCAAAGGGTTATTAGACCACCCTAGTGGGGTTCGACCCAGTCAACATTATGTTAAGTGGTTAAGTTGAGGCCGACCTAGTTGAGTAAAGGTTAAGTCAAGTTAGTATATAAATAGAGAGTGTGTCTCTCTCATTTTACACATTCTATTCTCTCACTCACACTTGGGAGAGTGGCGCACTTGTGGAGGAGGAGGCTCTGCTGCTAGGAGAAGACTATCTCTTGTATTTTGGTTGTATCATTGCTCTATCTATCTCTGAGGAAGTTATTAGGGTTTTTCACCTTTATGGTTTTCCCCAAGTAAACTCTATGTCTCTTGTGTGCTTGCATTATTGTGTCCATGATTGATATGCTATAGATTTTTTGTACATGTTGTTCTCTCAGTTAAGATCCTAGATCATATTGAAGTAAATTCTGAAAATTTATTAAAGCTCCTGGCTGCTGCCCATGAAAGCAGACCACGGCCCTTGCCACTTTGGCCATTAGCATGCCAAAGCGGTCAGACACCCCGACAACATACTTCTGGTAGCCCCGAGGTAAGTCACGAACTCCTGGCTCCAGGATATCCAAGGTCAACCTTTGCAGGTTCTCATAAACCTTCTCTACCTCCTCGGTAGCATCTCGCACTACGGCAACTACGACCGGAACCTCTCCTCTCCTCTCTCCTCGCAATGAGGAGACCCCAACTAGTCGCGACGGACCCACATCTACACACAACACTAAGTTATCAACACTACTCCAAAAAATCATAAAACATATAAAATGAAAAAATACATAAAGTTGTTGTTCTTACCTATGTCACTCCATTGTGCTCCCTCGGGGAACACCAGGTCGGGATCACCTATGAATTATGTCCCGATGTAAGGGTAATCCTCAATCATGAGGAGTTGCCCCTACATCCAAGTGAAGAACTCGGTGCCATAACCTATGATGGGACCCCCGCCACCGTGGCGGGCCATCACCTCTGCCCATCAAGTCATATGCGAATCTCTGGCATCCCGGTCATCTAAGTCCACCTGTGGACGGAGATGAGGTACCCACTCCAGTAAGAAGGATATCACCACGGATCCATATCCAAACTATTTCAGCGCCCCACGTCGACATTTGGTGAGCCGACTCTTGAGGTTAACAAGGAGGCCCTCGCACCAGTTGAACACCCTGGGATCCATGCAATCCTCTGCATCTATCAACTGGGACTTGCTCGTGAGGTGAGTAGACTGAATCCCTGCCACCCTCACCAGAGTGAAGAGAACGGCACACAAAGGACGGTCTCGAATCCCCTTAATGGGAATCTTCCCACTAGTAGCCACAGTGTCCGCGGTGCAGTACTGAGGGATCAGGTCATCTACAGTCTGGTCACCTCCTCATGACCCAGTAAGAGATACAAGTTCTCCCCTCCGGGATAATCCTGTCAGAAAATAGATGACATCTATACTCAATGTATGCACTCTGATCTCGAAGTGCTCCTGCGCCAAATCCCAACATCGGATCATATGTGTCAATAGCTGAACTTGGGCCCTCATGCCCGAGACTCGGAAGTATTTGAGAAGTCCACAATTCCTCAATGCAGCAACGCATTGAGGGTCATTTTCAAACTATGCATCATCCAACTCATGTTCTCTCTCTCGCCACTCTAAGACCATGATTATCGTTCTGAACCTGTTAAGAAGCATAAATGAGCAACATTAGAACTCACCCCATGCATCAAAGTTTTTTTCTTTTGGGTTGGGTATTGAGTTGAACTTGGAAATTTCTACCGTCGCAGGCTGCCCTTGCAGACAGTGCGACATCATCACAGACGACCCTTACAGGATTTGCAATGATCCTTTGTCGTCGCAGTTCCCGTAAAGACGCCTTGCGATGACCTGAGGGCGCATTTCCCCCAAGTTAAACAACTCAAAACCTTAAAAAATAAGCAAAAAACATGAAACCAATCCACTGAAAAGTTGCAAAGATTAGTTTAGGCCTACCCGCTTCTGACAGCTCGCGAAATGGTGGACCACAGCTCTCGGAATCAGCAGTTGAAATCTGGCTTCAAATGGCTCTTTCAACTCTCCAAGCTTGGTAAAAAACAATTGTAATTTCTTTTCACTATTTCATCCTTTTTATAACAAAAATGGAATATTCCTTTTATAAATTGATGCTTTAGTGGGGTTTTTTGCTATAGTTTGAATTATTTAATGCATTTAAATACGTGGTTAACCATTTTTTTACCTAGTCTTTGAGTTGCAGGACAGTTAAGTGCCTAATTAATGCCATTTTTCACCGTGACGATCATCCTATAAGTATCATCAGGTATGAACAACTTCTTCGAGCGTCTTTTTGTCATTTTTCCGCTCAATAAATTCAATTATTAATGACAACCGAGCTTACTCTTTGTTCTTTCTCTTGCTCGTAAAACGATGAGAATAAGTCACCGAGTTATAGTTTATCACTTTTTCGGGCTCGTTAAACTCCTACGAAAAAGGAACCCCCCGGAGTCTCCCTTTAAGCTATTTTTTAGGCTTTCTAAAAAAGAAAAGATCTCCAAGCGAACTTGATGCGTTCACACTTGTAAAAGTATTTGAATGATCGTCTTCCTGGTGATAGTTTACGCCTTTTTTGGACCAGGGGGCACTACTTACGAAAAAGGAATACTCCAGCCAATCATGACTGGAAGAGTCCTCTCTTGCGTTGTTTTACCCTTTTCCGGGCGAAGAGGCTAACTTTATGAAAAAAGACCTTTGGAGTCTTCTTTAGTTCTTTTCAGACTCTCTAAACATGAAATGACGCCGAGTTTACCTTCTATGGACTCGTTAAAATTCAACATTGAAGGGCCCGCCATGGGACGAACCCCTCCTTTCCCAGGTTCGGAAAATATTTGGGATTGGACTCATCTATGAGATGAGCTATACCAAGTATCTAGTTACCCTCATCAAGCTTGTCAAAAACATGTGAGGTACTCATCAATCATGATGGGGAAAAAGGAAAGTGTTTGTATTACATCCTTATCAATGGAAATACTTAGTCGTTCTTGAACACTCATTTACATTTGCATACAGTACTTGGATCATCCGTTTGTCCTCGAGTTTTTCCCACTTCCTGAGTCTTGTTACTCCTTTGAGTCGTTCAAAGAATACTTCTATCATCAGTTGCATTAGGAATGGTCGTCATTCTTGTCATGTCAATACTGCCAAGTCATGCCATGCCCATGTTCAAGAATACATTCACCGCTCATCATTTGCAGTCAGTACACCTACCACCATGTCGGTCTACTCTGAGTCAATCTTGCATGTTACTGTACCATCCGATCTACTCCAAACATCTGTTGTCGAGTTTCGTGTCAATGATGGCGGATTCATCATGGCCCTCCTTCGATGGGTTCATCCTCGTCGACTTCAAATCATCATCCGGGGACTGAACTTAGAAACCAATCAAGTACCTTGGGCCTACATGCCTCAATGGCAGGTTACCTCGCTCTCGACATGGGTTACATCATTGACTCTTGATTTAAAGATTTCATCCAGCGTTTGACTTCAACTCATATATTCACGCTTGATGATATGTATTGTGATACCTTGGGAATCATTGACATCAATGGTTATTTCCCTCGCGCTTGTTAACGGTATACATCAATGACTGGTAATCAAGTGGTTTCTACCATGTTCTACATCAAGACATTTGTAATCACATGGATAGATTTGTATCATTGAGGGTTCAGCTTGAACACCCTGGGGATTCATGTTTTACCCAGGTTGAGATGGAGATTGTTTTGAGTCATATTACATGGATCCACTTTTGTATTGGTCGTGGTTGTGTTATCATCTCATAATGGATCTACGCTTGTGTCTAGTAGCCATGATTGTGTTCAGTCGGTCATTACTACCATGGATCTGCAATGTATTTGTCGGAAACCATGTTGTGAGTCATACGAGACTGTGTTCTCAAAGTCAGTTGTACTGCAGCGGCATCCTCTGTCCGACAAATCCTTTCCAATTCCTTTTGTCAAAGCATTTCACCTGTCAAGTTCCAACAGCTTCATGCTTTGGGGGGCATTCTGTTACACCTAAATATTCCCATCATAATAGTTAGTGTAAACATCCCTAAAGTTCCTTTGACTAAGTTATCAACTTGGAAGAGATACTGACCTATTTCTATTGGGTTTAGTGAGGTCATCGCAGGTCACCTTTGTGCAACCTATGACGTCGCAGGTAACCCTCATGCAACCTGCGACGATGTAAGTTAAATGGATAAAGGGCATCTTCGAACCCATTCTCGAAGGTGTGTGATGTGGATCTCTATTCATAACCTATAGGGGAGCTAGCATTCAGTTCCCTAGCCCTTGGGGAGGATCCCTTAACCCTCTCTCACTATATCTCAACCTACCCTATCCTCTTAGTCCTATATATATGAAGCTCATTCCCATGCCAAGGGGAGGAAGTCTATAGTACTTGCATGCTGGTGAAATTAACTTAGGAGATCTCTACTCATCTCTTGGGAGACCTATACTTCCTTTGGAGGCTTTGGCATTGGCTTGTTGGAGGAGGATTGCAACGTTAATCTTTGGTTGTAATCATCACTCTTTGTACTTCCCTTTTAATACAGTAATATAAACGGTTTCCACCAAATGTTGTTGCATTAATGATGTTTGTGTAGTTTACCTGCTTAACTGTTTACTTAGATCTGTTACTGTTTAGATGCATTTTACTTGCTTGTATTGTTCTGTGTGGCTTGACAAGTTTTGTAGCTGAGATCTAAAGACCGTGGAGCTTGGAACAAAATCAAGGAGAAAGATCTACAAGATAGAGGTAAGACATCTAATTACTCGATCTTTAACTAGATCTAGGAAAGTTGTTTCATATTCTGTCTCACTTGTTCTAGACTTACATTAAGCTAGGGAGATCACGCCTTAAGTCCGCTTTTGGTAGATTGCACGGTAACAATTGTTCTTAATTCAATCAATCTTTGTTCCATCGACACTAGGTTTTCTTGAGCTTGCCTCCTTAGCACCTTTTCTTTTGTTAAGCCTTCTTTCTAATTGTGTGAAGTTTGGAACTCGTATATATACTTCTTCCTCCTTCAGGAATTGGTATGCATATTCGTAATGGATTGTTACAGATGCACAATGTAGACACCTTTTAATGACTATCATTCCTCACAAAGGTATTCTCCAACTATCCAGGACCTCTTTGACCTTGTTCATTTTGTATAATCCAACTATCAACGGAAGTGGGGGCCAAGAAGCTTTAGTGTTATTATGTAGGAAATGACCAATGCCATTCATGAAGGTTTGGAAATCCTTTATCAAATCCAGGACCTCTTTGACCTTGTTCATTTTGTATAATCCAACTATCAACGGAAGTGGGGGCCAAGAAGCTTTAGTGTTATTATGTAGGAAATGACCAATGCCATTCATGAAGGTTTGCCTCACAATTTCCTTCAAAATCATACAATCTGTGACATACTTTGGCAACAAATATAGAGCCTTTGATCCTCCATAAATACGCAAATAGTTTCCCTCATTGGTCAAGTAGAAATCCCCTAACTCAATGACTATTGTAAGAGCTTCTTTATACATGCAATTTGGACCCTTTTCATATATCAACTTATAGAAGATAATCACGAACTCTTTGCAGATCTACTTGTAATAGCTTGCATGCTCATGTGCCCACAAAATTGTATAAGCCACATAAATGGGAGATTCATTAGGTTTCTATTTGCACCCTAAGCCAGGAAAAGGATGTAAATTTGATTCAATCTAATAAATATGAAGACATATGAATTTATATTTTCT
The DNA here is from genome assembly GCA_027924585.1 of Larix kaempferi. Taxonomy (NCBI): domain Eukaryota; kingdom Viridiplantae; phylum Streptophyta; class Pinopsida; order Pinales; family Pinaceae; genus Larix; species Larix kaempferi. Next base: position 6,464,102 of record BSBM01000569.1, read on the forward strand.
TTTCTTTAAGGCCTTGCTGAGCATATTTTATAGCTTGTACCATATTTTCGGAGATAATGTTTGCCCAATTGAAAATAGTTCCATGCATGGTAATGTGATAGAGAAAGGACACCCAACTAAGCTTATAATGGGTTGAGTTGGGCATCCAATAAAGCCTACATATAAGAGTAGCAGCAATCCTAAAAGGGTTCTTTAAAAAATTTGTTTCATACTCCCCCTATCCCTTTGGCGCAGTTGCTTTCCTAATAGCAACATCTTCTTAGCACATTCAATATAATCAAGTTTCGGGCTTGTGAGCCATTCTTTTGTCATAAATACCCTCGAAGCTGGAAGTCTATATACTTTTCTGATGTGTGCAAGCTGGAATGAATCAAAACTTTTTCCTGCAATGCTCATGATGATACGATATTGAGTATCAATAAAGGGGAGGACCCACCCTATTATTTCGGGACAAGGAAATAGTTCGGGCCTTGTTGCAGACTTATGAATGCCTAACTTTTTGATATTATGATAAATCAGGTCGTCTTCAATGGTGGCTTCTGGGACATTCTGGTCTCCGATCAAATGAAATATCTCACCCCATTTGAATTCAGGAGCAATGCGTGTGATGTGTTGTGTATCATCGAACTGAGCCTCCAAGGATGCTTCCTGAATCGGTTCATCATCAGAAGTTATCTTCAATACAATATTAGATGAGCGTTTAGAGCCCCTCTTAGACATCTCGAGCTCTTGTGTGTTAGTGGAAGCATCATTATATTGGGAAGAATCCATTGAAACCATGAAACGACATCTAATTTCAGTAAAATCAAGCAAACATCTACAAATATTTGTAAGAAATAATTAAATTATTTTCATGTAAATAAACAAGATGGTTCATCAAGAAAGGTTTTAAATCCTCGGTCCCTTCACTAGGTTTTGAATCGACGTATTCACTAGCGCACAAAGGGAAAACATAGTGGCCTGTGTGCATTCGAGACAGGGTTAGAGGAGGTCGACAAGTTCTTAGATCTAGGGTCTAAGGTAGGGTTCTACCAAGAGTGAGGGAAAGCTCCAAAAAATTTGTTTAATTGAGAAAAAGAGGCGCACGCAAAGTTCTAGGGCACAAGATACTCAATTCAATTTTGGTGGCTCGAAACCCTTGGGCTCAAAGAAACAAAATCAACCAATAAAACCAATAAAAGGGCGGAAAAAAACCAAGCATGAAACCAATAGTAGCATAAAACCAATTATGGGCCATTTCCCTTCAACAACAAATTCCCAAGTGTAGACCAACAAGTTTGAGACCACCAAACCAGGGAAAAAGGGTACTTAACTAGAGAATGGATGAAAAGTGTGCGAGACTGATTGGTTGTTGATTCCAAGCATACTGAACAAGGAATATTGTCCAAGTGGCGTAGTCTCGAACGGATTCACGTGGCGACAATGGTAGGGGAAAACGACATTTTCTAGTGTTAAAAAGGTATTTACAAAGGTTAAGTCTCTCAAACGGGGCTCAAAAAGATGAAATCGACGTTCATTCTGTAACTTTAATGATTTATTTCGGAGTAATAACAAATTTCTCCAATGCGTTTCGGCAAAAAATATTTTAATTTTCTGCAATATTGTATTTCGGTGATATATTCCAAGTTAGTGCGACCGTATCGACGTCACATTACAAGTCTCGCAGATATGTTTCGGCATGAAATCTAGAAATTCTGTCGAAGTTATATTTCGGTGCCAAAAATCAAGTTAGATCATTAAGAAATTGAAAAGACGTCAACCCATTTCACCGTTCATTCAAAAAAATCAGCGACTAGTTGACGAAATGAGGCGTTTCGACAGTTTCAGCAGACTTTCGAAAATTTTCCTGAAGTTTATAGAAACAAAAGTTACGCCAACGTTTCGATGAAGCTCCCTTCACTATTTTTCCATGAATCTTCCAACTAGAGCCATCTTCATTAGAATTTTGACCTTATACATTACATCATTCCCTAGAACAATCTTGATCCTCTCTAGCTTATTTCTAATGCACCTTCTATGTCTCTTGCCAAATTGACCCATTGTTATTTTATCAGTAATAGTTTTTGGCAAGGTGGGTACAACTCTAGGTAGGGATGACAGTGTCAGAAGGCTTTCTAAAGGCTCCATATACCCTAGTATGGAGTATTTTGAGGGAAATGATGCATAGAGGTTTCGAATTCAATGGGGTTTTACCTAATTAGTGGGAGGCATACCTCCTCTTCCATCCACCTACCTCCAACTACTACATTGTATGTATCCTCTATGGTACTTGAGAGAATGATCTCCTCCTCCTTAAATGTGTGCACATTTTCCATATCTATAGCAACTCCTCCCTTGACCTAAATATCAATAGAAGGTTGTTCCCATTGTCATCCTCATAGTCTACTAGGTCTAGGTTGGGGTCCATAACCATGGATGACCTAGGATTGAGGAAAACCTAATCTTTCCATTGCGTTAGATACGTAGGCATGAGGAAACCCTAATCCTTCCCCATAAAAATCCATTATCATAGTAAATGCATTATTCAATATCCATATTGTTTCAATTTCGTGCCAATGCACCTATCTAAAAGGATCTAGAAAGCCAACCTTTTCAATAGATAATTTGACTAAAAATATCCAACTTTAAATTATATATTATGGAAGAAAAGAAGATCCAACCTAATATATTCATTAATTTTTACGTGATGTTGAAGTGTGGTTTATAATTTCGTCTCCGGTCTTTTAAAAAAATTCATTGGTAAATGTAGCTAACATAGGAAAACTCTAGCTCAAAATGGCCTACTCGATTAAGTATGCACTTTAACAGTTCCATTACCCTCATTCCAATTCAAATTCAATACATTATCGTCCTCCTTTGTATCTTCTCAAGGAAGGCTTAGGATACTCAGTATCTTCTAAGCCAAACATCCATTCAAAGAAGCTAGCTTCTCAGCGATAATGACTTTGTTGGAGGTTTTTCATGTAGCCTATTTGGGAGTGGGTGTCCTGCCCAACTTCTACCATCAATATTCATTATACATGTTCTTCTATTATGTATTTTTTGAATTAATTTGAGAATATATAAATAATCAAGAACCATTTATTTCATTTCGCCATTTTTTTTAGCCCATACATGCTCTCATATATCCTTTTACTTTTTTTTGAGACAAATCAAGTACTCAATCTGATCTTGGTCTTCACTTAACAAATACCTTCAAAAAACTTCAATTTATCCTAATTTTGTGGTCTTCAAAACAACAACAAATTCATTGGAATTTTGCAGCATCTTCCCTATTGTTTGGAGTCCCTTCATCAAGTATTGGTTTCTACAACATAGAATAGGGGGGGCACTTTCTCTCAAGCCTTAATCTTAAACTTTAGATATATTTTCTATTGATTTCAAAGGATCCAATTCAAGCAAATTGTATGTTCCATCTTCCATATTTAACTGGTTGTTTCCACATTTTTATTAATATTTTATCTTATTTGTTGTACTTATTCTACATCATTCATTAGCTTGTGTATCGTTTTAACCCCTTTTGTCCATATGAAATTCATATTAGTCGCTTCTTTCTTTGTTTTTTTTCCCTGATGTCTACTAAAGTGCTATCTCAATTCTTAGTATGATAGCTTCTTCCCTCAAGATGCCTCTAGGAATATTGGTGTTGGGGATACACATTGGGTCAATTCTTCTATTATCCATATCTATTTCTTTAATATCTTGATCTTCATGTTTGTCTATTTAATTCCTTCTTTATAACAATGTAGCTTTTATTCATCATTTTGTGGCCTACTTTTCCAATCTACAAATCTTCATCTCTTGATATTTTTTTTCTATGTCATGGGTTTCATAATATGATGCCTACATAAGGATTGTTTACTTAAAAAAAACGGTACTAGTCTTGTTATTTACATTATGCCTATCCTTTTCCCAAAGGAGACATGAAGATGTGTTTTGTCCCTAATTTCCTTGTGTTTTCCTTGGTATACTATAACTACTTGTAAGCTGACTTTTTAAATGTTGGTCCTTTGCATCATTTACTATAAATGATTGGTTATTTTCCAAAAAAAAAATCATTTACTTTCATCAAGCTCAAGTTCTAGTACCCTCTATGATATTGGTTAGACAAGTTTATCTAACAAACATCTATTATTATGTTCATCTTCTTTTATTTTTAATTGTTTTCTCGTCCACTTTAGCCTTCTTCTTCTCTCTTATTTTCTTCTTCTTCTCTCTTATTCTTTTCCATTCCACTTTTTCCCTTGTTTCATTATTAGAATAATTCCCATTACCTCCAATATCTTCATGTTCTTCCTAATCTTATTCTTGTTTATGTTGGCTTTTGTTGCTTCTCTCCTTTCTCTTTTCATGTCATCTTATAATGAATTTGTATTTCTCTTTGACCCTAATGTTCTGCTCGTTTTACCTCCTTTTTCCTCCTTAACCTATCTTTCATGTTTTCTTGAAATTTTTTCATATGCTCTACTTATTTTCTTCATCTTTCTTCTTTTTCAAGTTCCTCTACTATAACTCATGAAGCGTTTTTTGGTATTTTTTCTTTTTTTCTTCAGATTTGTTATATAATAATTATGTTGGTTTTTTTCACTTATTCAAATTTGAGCATGCCTTTATTATTCCCTTTATCCTTTGGTGCCATGTCTTTCATACCTTTTATTTTATCTTCTACAACGTCTCTTCCATTTTTTGTATTTCATTAGCGTACCATGTGTACTTCAATGATATATCCTTCTTCGTAGGGTTTCATTGCAGGTATCATTTCTTCTTCTCTTCTATTCATTGATGTTCCTTCACCTTCGCTTCCTCCCTCCCCCTTGACGTTCCTTCACCTTTGCTTCCTTCCTCCTCATCAAATCTTGATTTTGATACCTCCATTGGATTTTGTTTTTCAACCTTCACTGGGTATGCCTTTTATTTTCTTCTTTTTCATTTTCTATTATTTTCCTCTTTTATGTCCATTCTATGCTTATGTTTACCGTTTTTTTCTAACACTTTGTAATATTTTATTAGCCAGTTTTGTTTTTTTCTCCTTGGTTATGTTTTAAGCATGATTTAATTTCTTATCGTTTCTATTTCTTCTTGCACTTTTTTTACTTTCTCAGGGCCCATTAAGGGGGGTTTTATGTGCTTGATTTTCTCTTTATGAAGCTTCTTATTTTTGTCCCTTTGGATCCTTAGTTGTTCTCTTACTTGGCTTATGTCCTTCCATTCTTTTATGAATTGTTGACTTCTTCCATAATTTTTTCTTCCAATTGTCTTGCTATTCTCTTATTTGCACCTCACAATCCACAAGGTTTGTGTATTAACTTCCTTCTTCCTCCTCAAGCCTTTATTCTCTTTGAGGTATCAAATATGTACTCTATCTTATCATTGACCTGCATTCTTTTTTATTACAATATTTATATTACATCATAAATGATTTCAGGAATTATGTGTGTTAGTCCCTAACTATTGTATTAGGGTACTCTTTTGTATTCTTCTTATGCATATGGGTATCTTCTTCAACCAAAATTTCTCTATAAAAATTTTATTGTCAATAAATTTGTGGGTCATAGTGTTCTAATTTTGGTATAATAAAATATGTGTTTTGGTAGGAATCTTCCTCAACCAATTATTCTACTATGTCTTTGCTGAAATATTCTCCTATCTAGTTCTAAAGTGTCATCTTCTTCTTCTTATCAACAAGGTATCTATTTTCTAAATTACCTATATGTATAATTCCCTTATGGATACCTCATTTCTTACATACTTGGGAAGTGTTGTAGGGTGATCATTAAATTCTCATGCCTTGATGTCTAAATACTTTACCATCTCAAACCAATTTTTTAAGGCTTCTATCCTCAATTTACCTCGAGCCTCAAATCTTTGGGTTTCCTCAATCTCTTTCCTTGTGTCCACCTACACCATGTGAGTACAACATCTTCTATGTCCTAATATAATTGGAGTAGGTATTTTTCCTACATTCTAGTGCAATGATAGGGTTTCGACATTTTTTCATTTTTCATGTTGGCTCTAATCCTCATTGACTTTAAATGGTGCTACTATTAAGTAACTATACAAATGTAAATCTGCATGGATGTTATCTCTTACCTTCATAATCTACAAGTGCAATTTATCCTCAATTATCTAAACCAATTCTACTCCATTATAGTTGTATGTAACTCCTGACAATAAGTATAATGATTCCTTAGCCAAACTAGTCTATCATATTATTAGTGTAAATACTTCCACTTCTTGGTGTCGTATATTGGTTTATTTTCCATTGTTTGTGTGTAGGCTTCTAGTTTTCCATGTAAACACACTAGGTAGGATCTAAATCTTTCCTTTAAAAACTTTTTATTACACAACTCTATACCGCATGGGATTTTGAAACCTGCATTATAATCTATGCACCTTTTGGTATTGATGTTCATTAACTCAACTCCCATATCATTCTTTCTTTTAGGTCATATGCTCTTACTATTGCATACACTAGATAAGGATTACATTGGACGTGGGGATACATCTAGCATTGTAAACTCCCTAACATTGCCTTGCTTCTTTTTTCAATGCTATTTTTCTTCTAAGATCCTTCTACACCACTTCTCTTCTTTAACTCCATTTCTTTTGTCAAAAATCCCCATCTTCACAATTCGTTTATTATTGTTCTATATTTTTTTTCTCTATTTGATTAGTTTGTTCCACTTCTTAGCTCTTTTTCCATGTCTTCTTATTGTGATTTTGCAAAAATGACTAATTTTTTCACTATCATATCCCTATTAATTGCCTTTATTGATTTTTCATACTAGTGAGATCTTTTGGGTAATATCCACCATTATGGAGCATGTTTCTTAACCTTTTGTTGATTTCTTTTCTATCACGTCCACTCCCGTCGATCCAACGCAAGGAAGAAAACAGGACACTAAAATATGGGCTTTTACAAAACTTAGCCCCATTCATCATGAAAAAATTCATGACATTACAAATAAAATGCATATGTGTGCAGATGAAAATTAAAGCAAACATGCACAACGGAATAAAACATCATCCACACACATTTCATATGCCTTCAGCATATCAATAACAATCATCAAATTAAAACATTGCAGAAGTAAATACACGTAGAGAGATTACTTATCTTGCAATGATGAAGCTGTCCCAAGCAACTAGTTATGGCGTTGCAACGTTCCACCCAACCATAGACCAATTGTGCTAATTAATCTCTCAGCATAGTGCCACCCTTGGGTTGGGCATGATTTCTACAAGGAAAAGGGGACTCTCAAGCTCAACACATCCCTGTTGGCAGGCGGTTCAATGAGGAAACGTCGCAGTACTACCGACGTTGCGACACATCAGATGAGGGCGTAGAAGGAGTATTTTGTGCTAAAGTATACCGCAGTTGGCGGGTTTTGGGTCACTTGGACCACATATTATGTAATATTGAGTCAATTGTACCGTGGTATGCGGGTTTTTGGGTCATTTGGACCAAGTCAGTTAAATATTGGGTCATTTGTCCATAGTGTCGGTTAGGAAGTCGTTAGTAAGTGGACAAACATTGTAATGGCAAAAGCCTATAAATAGATGAGAGTTGTAAGTGTTAGAGACAGATATAGATAGGATATGAAGAGAGGAATAGTGGGCGAGCGATAAGAAGATGTATGCATTCGAGGATCTATGTTTTGCTTCTGGTATATGACTGTGGCAATAATACAATGATGATGTTTTGGTACGATCTTTGTGCAATGTTGCGATATATGAATGTTGTTATATTTTCTTGATGCAATGTCTACTTACTGTTGTTGTGATGATAAATGCTGCGATTAAGTAATATGTCATAACTCCATGTCGAATGTTTAAAGTTTCTGTTTAAGTACTGCAATAGAGCTAGTCCGTGCAGCCACAACTTTCCTCCTCCCTTGGCAGAAACATGGTTCCGTCTGCTCTTCTTGGACGCCTCGGGTGAGACCTCATCCGCTCTGCGGGTGTTGTTGGGCAGGCTCAAACCTGCCCGAGCCGGTGCCCAAGGAGACTGCGGCATGTGTCGATAGTGAGGCGAACCCTTGTCGACTAAGGTCGTGGAGGCAAGATGACTGGGGTAGATAGTTCGCGACCACTAATTCAGTTGGCTAGTCAGAAGACGGTACCTTTCGACATTGATACGAAACGAGAGACATTCCTGGAGGCACATCGCACCTTGGAGAAAGACCGCAGTAAGGCTGTTGTTTGCAATATGCCACCTGTCTTTGATACTACATCAGACGCTGATCGGCCACCACCACCGGGGACATTGCAAAAGTTTCTTGAAAGCTGTCTATTATTGGCCCGAGACCCGGTTTCCTTGGTTGAGATTGAGGGATGGTTGCAGCGATTTCCTAAAGGACAGCAATAAACTCCCTACATCAACGAAAGACTTGAAAGGAGATGCGAATGAATATTCAGATTAGTGAATATGATGTTGACTCTGTTATTCTTAACCTTGGTTTAGATGTTAACATCTTAACCAAGGAGGCATAGCAGAAGATGGGGAGTCCTCCATTGAGCTGGTCTCCTGTGCAACTCCGGTTGGCTAACCATGCCAAGGTAACACCCATTGGGCGAGTTCCGCGGCTCACGATCGATATTGAGGGAATGAACACCTATGCTGACTTCGATGACATTGAAGTGGTTGAGGGAGGAAGCTCTTATCCGGCGCTCTTAGGGATTGGATGGGATAATGATAGTGGAGCTGTAATCAACTTCAAGAAGCGCATGATGACCTTTGAGAATCGTGATTTTTGAGTCATAGCCCTATTGGATCCGGCTGAAGGACGTCGATATGTTGAGCCTGTAATAGATGATGATCCCGCTGGATGGGACCATGCATTCAATATTTCTGAAGATTATATTCATCCTACTGTCCACGGTGAGTTGGAGTGGCGCAGCGAGAGTTCTGCGTCTTTCGACTCTAATAATGCCTTAGAACATTGGCAGAACAGATTGCATGAGGTACCATTCCAAAAATGTGGCTTAGTTACGCAATCCTTATTTCATGTTGTGACAAAAATGATCACATTGCCTGTCTATAAGGGGTTGCCTAGCCTAACCACCTTTTTGACAGAATTTGAAGACTGCGTCTCAGAACCACAGCGATTGCTGGCATTGGAGGAAGCACTGAAGGATACTCCAGCACACTGGTGGGTGACACATGAGAAATTCATTAATGGTTGGTCATAGTGTAGAAGGTTGATGATGGTTCGGTTCGGAGATACTGAGGTTTATCACACTGGCAAGCATGATGGCCGGACTAATCCCAGTGATCATGTAATGGAATGCCAACGATTATGGGTCGCGCAACCCAGAGATGAGTGGGTCCATGCTTTTATCCATACTTTGGATGAGATGCTGTGCTCATGGTACACTACAGCCGAGTTGCGCTGAGACATTACAACATGGGGGGAGTTGATGGTCTATTTTACTCATACGTTTACTTTTGCAGATGCCAACCCTGATGTCCATAATGCCTTACAGCTCATCCGCGACGTGGTACTTCAGGTTGTTCCGGTGGCCTACCCTATCGACCCGCACACATATTGTCAGATGCAGTCTCTCATGGAGTGCTTCAACATCAGCGGTGGGCCAGAGGATGAGGACGATCCCTGGAATGTCAACATTCCCGAATCTGAAGGAAGTCGCGATGTGGTCCCACCTGCTGAGCCAAGTAATCCATTCAGTCAACCATTGCAGCTTCGCAAGATGAATATCGGCATAGAGGCTACTCCCAAGTTTGCTAATGTTGGGGATTATTGGGATGATGAGATGATGAGTAAGGTTACTGAGTTACTTCATGAGTTTCAATACGTGTTTCCCACGAAGTTTTCCGAAATGAAGGGAATCCTGGGTGATTTAGGAGAGATGAAGATTCCATTAAAACCAGATGCTAAGCCAGTCCGACAGCGACCTTATCGGCTGAATCCGCGACATAAAGAAAAGGTCAAGGTGGAACATGATCGCATGTTGGATGCTGGTATTATTGAACCTGTGGAAGAGTCCGAATAGATCAGTCCTATGGTGGTGCAGGACAAGAGAACAGGTGAAGTGCGCATTTGCGTCGACTTGTGGAAGTTGAACGATGCCTGCTTACATGACCCCTTTCCGACCCCATTTATTGATGAAGTACTTGAAGGAGTGGGTGGCTAGGAGATTTACTCATTCACTGATGGATTCTCTGGCTACCATTAGATTCGCATTGCCAAGGAAGATCGCCATAAGACAACTTTCGTTACTGAATGGGGTTTCTTTCAGTACACGGTAATGCCGTTTGGTTTGAAGAATGCACCTGCAATATTCTCTTGGGTCGTTGTTGCCGCATTCAAGGATTTTATTCAAAAAAATTTGTAGGTATATATGGATGATTGGATCGTGTATGGGTTGTTTTGTGATCATCTGGCCAATCTACGGTTAATGCTTGAGCGATGCCGACAGCACCAGATATCGTTGAACTTGAAGAAATGTATTTTTTGTGCACCGTTTGGGATATTGCTGGGTCATATCGTGTGTAAATAGGGATTGCTGGTTGATCCAGCTAAAATTGCTCTCATTTTGGAGTTGCAACCGCCAACCACCATTGAGCAGTTGCGCGCGACTTTGACCCGATGGGACGAGGCGGCACCCGTAGTGGATTGTTCCATAGCGACGGCTGCTCAATTTTTGTTTGATCACATTATCACTCGCTTCGGCTGCCCCAAGATATTGTTGAGTGATCAAGGCAGCCACTTTCTTAATCGCACCATCAGCGCATTGACGGAGGAGTTACAGATACAGCATAAGAAGAGTACACCCTATCACCCACATGTGAATGGAACGGTGGAGGCGTTTAACAAGGTATTGGAACATGCGCTGACAAAGGTGTGCAATGCGAACCGTGATGACTGGGATCTGAAAATCCCAACAGTGTTGTGGGCCTATCGCACCACATGTAAAAGGTTGACTGGTCAGACGCCTTTTAAGCTGGTATATGGGAAGGAAGCGATTATGCCAATGGAATACATTATTTTGAGTCTACGAATTGCGGCTGTTATGGGCATGGATGATGTCGCAGCATTAGATGACCGTCTAGCGCAATTGGTGCAGCTAGAAGAGGATTGATTTATCGTTGGCTCACCAAAGGGTGGAGAAGGATCGCCAGAAGGCATGGCATGATCGCCACATCAAAAGTAAATAGTTTCAGCAAGGCGACTTGGTGCTCTTATACGACAGCAAGTTTATGAAACATCCAGGAAAATTGCAAATGCATTGGCTGGGTCCATATCGCATCAGTAGTATTACTTCAGGAGGAGCAGTTCAGTTGCAGCAGTTGGATGGGGCGATGCTCCCCAAGCTGGTAAATGATCACCGGTTAAATCCCTATCGATCAGGCTTGGCACAGTGCAATGCCTGAGTCGCATCAAAAAAAAAAAAGTGTGTGTTGCAGGTTGCTTGGTGGTAGATGGCGCACCAACAAAAGAAGGAATGCACAAGAAAGGACGCTTGTGCCACAAGTTTGAAGCAGTCGGAGACACATGGCAGCGTTGCAACCAGGTAAAATCAGTAATAAATGCCAAAAAGTTTAGACAGTTAATTAACGGCGTTGTTCGAATGATGGGCATTAATGGCGGATCTGGTCGATCGGTGGACAGGATCGACGGTGGATTTGTGTCATTAATACAGGATTTGGGTGAGTTAATGCATGATTTAGTCATTATTACAGTGGATTTGGGTAGATGCTATAAATATGGCCTAGCGTCGGTTGAACGACATCGAGGAATTAGTAAGAAGTGTTGTTGTAGAGTGTTGTAGTAATTTGAGCCAGTTGTTGATAAGTACCTAACGAGGAGTGGTGAGGTATGCCAGGCGAACTGGAGACCGTGGAAATTAGCAGTGAAGTGGAGTCTCCATTCGTTTCGGTTGTTGTAGAACGAGAAGTTGTGTCCTTGGACATCGTTGATCTTGGAGCCGAGGTTGCCAACATGTCGGTGGGAGCGTCAAGTGTTGCTAAGAAGCGCAGAGGAAGTCAGCCTTCTGAATCCCCGCAGAGTAAGAGGTTGCTGCGGTCTGCGACGGATAGCGAAGCTCCGGAGTAGGTGGGGCAGTCCAGTCGCACCATTCATCCATCTGCCCAATGGCTGGGACAGTCAGCTAGTAATATCCTTGGTTACATCCCTCCTGTTCGACCAGATGCCACCCCGCATAAGATAAACCCGAAACATAAATACAGTGTGAAGATGCCCCGCACTCCCGGCTGGGATGGAGTACTCTGTGGATATTGGGCTGGCGCTGATGCGCCTGCGCTACGAGGACCATGACATGGTGGCCTACCTCGACATTGCATCAACACCATATGTGCCTAAGACACTCCATTCACCGGTTCCAGAGATACATGACTGGGCACGAGGACTGCAGCAAGTCGGCTTCTTAGGGCTAATTAATATGCCGCATTTTGGGTGCCTAGCGGAAGTTGGTGCTTGTGTAAAGCAGCTCTTGTCAGGCTTCCATGGGGGTTCATTGTGGCTGGATCGAGAGGTCTCAGTCACTGTTGACTTGATTTCATTCATTACCGGCTTGCCTAAGAATGGCATTGATCCGGCGCAGTTTATTCAAGGAAAGGAAAATGAGAAGAAGCGGGCGCGTCAGTTGGCACAGAAGCATGGCTTGGAATCGGATGGGCGTGGGTATCGCACCAGTAGCTGCAATGATCAGGCAGTATTCACACGCATTAAGATCCTGTCCTGTAAAGTGATTAGGGGAGGTTGCCCTAACCAATGTAATTCAAGAATAGTTGCTTGTGCCGAGTAATGTGCGGAAGGAGTCTAGATGAACTGGTCCCTATATCTCTTGAATCAACTGATGGAGGACGTTGCAGCGGTCCAATTGGGTAGAGGCACTTTTTCATATAGTTGGTTGTTGTTGTTGATTGATCTAGTTGCATGCAAAGATCCCGACACTTACCAGGGCATGGACTACCCGGCTGCAACAGAACAACGAGGGGTGCGTTATCAGAATCTATGGTATGTACGAGAGCTCGAGCGAATCCGGGAGTGCCAATTGCAGTTTTGGCTATATTCGAAAATGCTTTGTGATGTAGCAACACAGGTCCCGCGAATATCTAAAGATATAGTGGCCGGTTCAACCCTATCATGGCATTTGCAATACGGCCAAGTGTCATACATATACAAGCTCATCGTGATGTTGATCAACAATGGTTGCAGACCAAGTATAAGGTGACAGCGAAAGATTTGGAGGGTATTGTGAATGAGTGGCCGAAGGCCTGGCAGTAGCCCATGAGTTCAGTAGAGATTGACGTTGGAGGTCCACCGTTGGGTCCCGCGGATCGAGTATCAGCGCAGGATCAGCAGAGTCGGCATGATTCTGATCATGAGTCGACCAGAACACCAACGGCAGATGATAGTGACCGTGCTCTTGAAGAAAACCGGTCAAAGCGGCACCACAAACACGCGACGATCAATGGGTTGTCTTTGCTAGTAGAGGTGTAGTTGGGCTGGTTAATGACCACCCTCAACCATGCAGCCACAATGGCTTCCGACAAGATGTCCCTCAAGGCGGAGGAGGGTTTCCATGCACTCACTGCTCGTATGGATTTGTTGTGTAACGTGGTTTTAAAGAAGTAACCTGGCGATGTACCCATGCAGGAAATGGTCACAATCCGCACCACGCCCCGGGTCTAGAATATCAACATTCCCCCGACTGCGGTTATGACCAACAATGAAGCTTTGAACACTTTGTTGCAGATGGTTTCCCAGGTGACTGTCAACGTTAATGAACTACCGGCGATGGCGCTGGCGACAATGCAGAGGGTTGCCTCCTGCGAAATGGCGGATAAAATGCATGAAATCAGCCAAACCTATCAACACTTGCAGGAAAGTGAGGCGGCTGCAACCACCGCTATTGACGAGCTTACAAGCAGGGATTCTACAACGCGAAAAGCAGTGGATGACCTTGAAGCCGACATTAAGAAGGAGTGGATCGAGAAGGCTCGCACACTTGAAGAACTTAAAAAGGATCAGCATTTTCTGATCGTAGAGAAGACCCGTCTGTGGGACTACAGCGTGAAGTTAGAGACGGCGATTTGTGATGCATGCCAGCATACGCCGGAGCCCATTCCCAGGATCTACATGCTCGAACGGGTGCAGCGACTAGGAGCTATCATTTTTCAGCTGCGACAAGAGAACTACATGTTGAAGGCCCAGCTGAAACCGAGTACGCCGCAGGCCGAGGTGGATGAACGACGAAGGGCACTTGAGGAAGTTGCCACCCAGATGGAGGAGCTGGAAACACAGGCAACCAAGCTCACCACCGTCACGGTACAATTTTGGGGCTACATCGTTCACGATGAGCAAGTTGAACAACTAACTAAATTTCGGCATGAAGCGGAGGGCCAGGTGGCCACATTAAAGGCTTGGATGAGAACCCTGCCACCAATGGAACAAGTTGCTAAGTCACACGAGCTGAAGGACTTGAAACAATGAGTTGCCAAGGCAGATGAACGACAGAAGACACGTGCGGCCCAGTTGGAAGAATTCCAAGACATTGGCGAGAAACTGATGCTGCAGGCCAGTGAAGCTCTACAAGTAGTACAGAAGTATTGACAGCAGGTCATGGACAAGCTTATCGATCACCCATCTGCAGACGATGTGCTCAGGAGTCAAGCAGCAGCTACAGATGCCCAAGAGCTGGTGCGGAATGTCGAACAGCCGTATGTTGACTTCAAAGTAAATACCATGGCATGTACCATGTCCAGCAGTTGACGTGGCTCGAGGGCGAGCCACAAGATTGTGTTGGGGGCCTATTGGCAGGCGGTTCGTAGTATTACCGACGCTGTGACACATCGGATGAGGGCACAGAAGGAGTATTTTGTGCTAAAGTATACCGCAATTGGTGGGTTTTGGGTCACTTGGACCACATATTATGTAATATTGAGTCAATTGTACAGCGGTATGCGGGTTTTTGGGTCATTTGGACCAAGTCAGTTAAATATTGGGTCATTTGTCCATAGTGTCGGTTAGGAAGTTGTTAGTAAGTGGACAAACATTGTAATGGCAGAAGCCTATAAATAGATGAGAGTTGTAAGTGTTAGAGACAGATATAGATAGGATATGAAGAGAGGAATAGTGGGCGAGCGATAAGAAGATGTATGCATCCGAGGATCTATGTTTTGCTTCTGGTATATGACTGTGGCAATAATACAATGATGATGTTTTGGTATGATATTTGTGCAATGTTGCGATATATGAATGTTGTTATATTTTCTTGATGCAATGTCTACTTACTGTTGCTGTGATGATAAATGCTGCGATTAAGTAATATGTTATAACTCCATGTCGAATGTTTAACGTTTATGTTTAAGTACTGCAATAGAGCTAGTCTATGCAGCCACAACTCTCCTCCTCCCTCGCTGGAAACATGATTCCATCTATTCTTCCTGGATGCCTCGGGTGAGACCTCATCCGCTCTGCGGGTGTTGCTGGGCGGGCTCAAACCTGCCCAGGCTGGTGCCCAGGGAGACTGCGGTATGTGTCGACAGTGAGGTGAACCGCTGTCGACTGAGGTCGCGTTGGTCAACAATCCCAGTCAAACATCACATCTAAGCCAAGCCATTCCATAGCTGGGTTTATTAGGCTAAATATGAACCCTTCCATTTTTGGATGCTTGCACTCAAGCTCAAGCCAAAAACAATGAATACCCACAACCCAACATACTCTATACACACAAAACAAGCTCAAAGGTTGGGCATGGATAAACAATTTTACTATGGGATATACAAAAACAAGGTTCCCATGGATTCTTCCAAGTCGTGGCACACCCAAAACGAATTGTGGGGAAGGAAAACCGACCACAAGGAGCAAAAAAGAGTTCTCAACAGGTATGTGGATGTTCAGAGGGAAAAAACGACCTCTATGGGCTTCCAAAACGTGACTCCCTTCCTCCCATACATTCTGCAACACAAAAACGACCTCCCAGCTGTGGAAAATGAGGGTAAACTCAAGGAAAATGTGAGGGAAAATGCCTAGCTAGCCCTAAACTCATGGGAGAGAAAAACTGATGGATGAAGAATGGCTTGGGGAGAAAATTCGTGCTCTTTTCTTTCCCGAGAAGCCAAACACAAATTTACACACATGGTGGCTTTCCCATACTCAAATTTGGACAGCCATACCTCCCCATTCCCAATGCATTAACCACCTCAACCAACTCTTGAAAGAAATAAATGATTGGGTACAAAAGTCAACATGGGTAGTTGAGGGTTTATGGGTTCTCTCATTGACACTTGGCTTGACTTGATTGGCTCCAATGGTTTGAATAATTGCCTCCCAATTCCTTGTAAAAATCATGCCCCCATCTCGTGTTGCATTGCATAGCTAGTTGTGGGTATTTTATTAAAATGCATATTTACATGATATTTGCAATTCCATTGTGCCTGGCTAGCACGCAAACCATATGCATCACTAAATCGATGGTGGGGCCTTGGCCTTGAGCTCCTCACCAAGATTTTATAATAATATTACATCATTTACATTTTAATGCAATGGGGTCAGAATCGGGATATTACAATTCCCTTCCCCTTGGAATAAAACCGTCCTCGGTGTTCCAACACTTAGGAATACTTACACATTATTTGTACATGTCCAAAAATCACAAAATGTGGTAGGTTCGTCCTGCGATTCATCTTTTACTTTGAACTTTCAGGACCAAGTCCTTTGGCCTCCAAAAAGCGCTTCTGCTGGCTGGGACCTTCCATCTCGGCATGAGGAAATTGTTCCACAACAATCCCTTCCTTTCCTTTACCTTGCAGTTGATCTACAAGTCTGGAAACTTTATGGTTGCTACCCTCTTGTTGTTCCTTTGTTGGGAAGTTGTGGCGGCAATAATTTCCTCCACATTCCCAACATTTCAGGGGTTGCTTTATCTTTTCTTGCTCAATTTCCTTTAAGTCTTCCCACCTGGAACGTTTCTTAATGGACTAATTGGATAAATGATTCTTCATTAATCCACTTTCCTTCCCACTATTGATTGGATGAGTTTTACCTCTCTTTGCAGACAAATAGAGTCTTGCAAAACCTTGTGGTTCATCTCATTATGTTGCTTTTGTAACTAGATCATCTTTCCAAGATTTTTGTGGGTCTTGGTAATTGTTTGAATAAGACTTTCAGCCAAGTCCAATAGCCCTTGGTCTGCTGCCATGGCCATTGTGCACAACTGGCTCTCACTTTTCTCACTAGCAACACTTGGCCGGTAATAACTACAATCAATGGCTTTCAATTTCTCACCTTTGAAATTCATCATGGAAATTCCTGTTAGGCCAAGCATAACACAATATTAAAATCATACAATTATTTTCCCAATTGACATGGAAAGTCCATGCTTTACTCATGAGACTTCCACACTTTTCATGCTTTCCCAACATACACATGAACTCATTCATGTTCATCCTTTCACAGGGAAATTAACTATTTCAGCATTCACAATTTATTTCCAGCAAATAAACACAATCTACTTTCAGTCATGACATGCATTCAAAAATTTTATGTTTCTAAGATGCATCAGTCAAAAGGAAAGAGAAGAGTAAGAGTTTCCCCCTCTTAGTCATGTTCCAATTCGGAGCCATACCACCACTATGGTTTCATGCTCCTTACCCTCTTTCACTTCAATGCGAATGCTTGACTTGCCCTTCTTGGCTATGACACTTAGTGTCTAAGGTATGTCTAAGGATTTTCAACCAGGGAACCCTTCCCCATTGTTTCCTATAGAACCTTTGGCTGCTAGGACCCACACAAGTCCACTAGCACCATCTTTCATTACTGCTCATGTTGAGCTTTTATTTTTTTTAGGACAGTCACATGTCCACATGCATCCTTAGGATTCCTTCATAGTCCTTTCTTCCTGCAATGACCAAGGTTATCTACAAAGAAACAACAATGTATCAGCTTGGTTGTCATAAGACTTGTTCCCGAAATTTTCATTATCCAAAATAAAAATGAATGGAAATTAAATACTTATTTGTATTGGGAAGTTCCTCTCTACTCCACATGTTTCCTTCTCTGCTTTACAAGCCTTGGATCACCTGTGGGGTGGATGCTTGGCCAACACACATGTTGCTCCACAACATAAAGTGGTTAATGCCCAACTAGTTCACCGACTAGATTTACCAAGCATTGGTGGTGCCAAGCTAGTCCCATACCTGGTTTTCCCTCTCCATTGCCAAGCCAACACATCCGTCTGGGTCATCAGCCAATGGAAGGAAACTGCACCATGACCATTTCTAGGTCAAGGCTCTACTACGAAGCCATAGGAATCTCATGGTTTTCAGTCAGTCTCAATACCCCACCTAACTACTGACCCGATAGAGATTTTATTTCTCCATCAATATCACCACACCTTCACACACCACAACCCTTCACACACACATCAACTCTTCATCCACACAAGGATGGCACTCCTCCTCCTATGAAAACCATTGGTTCCCTCTAGGAACTCTATAGGTGACTTTCTTGACTGCAGGCTAGCATGGCCCCACAATACCCACTCACACTACACAAGGATGATACCCCTTTTCTACTACACAGCTCCTCGGGCCTATCCATCCCTTCTAGTTTTCTTTAGTGTGAGAGTAGAAAGGTTACCAATGCCTGTATAGTCCTCGTGAGTACCCTTTCTTCACTTTGCCTCTTAATTTGCAACACCAAATTGCATTTGTGTAAGCTGACAACACAAGAAGGATAAGCAAACTCATTAGTATTGCTTCACTAAAATTGTAACCATATTTCATAACATTCACTATCAAGTATTGAAACAACAGGAATGCGTCCATTCCCTTAGGGTGTAGTCAATATTGACAAACCTATCATAACCTAGCACCAGAAAGGTGTGCACCCCTTTCCGATGTGAGCCATGCAGGCCCTAATCATACTCAAGAAGCCTGAAATAATATAAATAAAATAGAACATGCTCTACATATGAACCTGAATAATTTGACATGCATGTTCTTAGCTAGGGTTACAAAATACTTATCCCTTTTCAGATGTATTATCTCTTCATTTGCGAAGAATGGGGGCTCTCTTCTCTGAGTCAACAGTCCTTCGGTTTTCCACCCCAATATTTTCACGTTCCATAACCCACACATGCCTTCTTGGCATAATTTTACCATCTCACTCGCATGGTTTTCCAACATGCAGTTCAGCTGATATATCATCCTTAAAATATGCAATGGCATTTCACCCGAAACCCATTTCCAAAGCATGGGGTCCTTCCCATGGAGTTTGGATTCTGCATGCCATCACACATGGTCTTCCTGCAATGTGTATTCCTGGCACACTTATCAAATAGCCAAACAGTCAGCAGCATTTAACAATAAAATTCAAATCTGATTGTTCCATAACCAATCAATGACACTAATAATTAAATTCAATATGAATTTGCAATTCTTTCTACTACAAAAAACGATTTGCTTAGTCATGAGGCTATCTTCATATTGTTTGTCTCTTGTAAGTGGCACCACTCTGACCATTAGGGTTTTATGCTTGCTACCATAACATGAACATCCACTTACAACACGTCCTCCTGACACATTTCCATTCAAGCCAACAGTGATTAGCAATTATCAGCAAATTTTCAAATCTGAAATCTACAAGTCCAAAATTGGCAATCTGTTATGCACATAAACTATTTTTACAACCATGGGATCCTTCTCATGAGGTTTGGCTCTTTCACATGGTAGATTCCGGCCTTCAACATGGACTTACTCACATTTCCATGCCCAAAACAATCTACCTGAAATCTGAAACTTCAATCAGCGAAACACTTTGTAAGTATCTATGCATATAATATTTCATTGTTGCAACAGTCACTGAAGTATTTTTAGAATTATAACACTCCATAATTCAAACACTTTCGGATGTTAACATCTCAACATCACCAAATCTCATTTACTTCAATGTGAATCATTATCATACTAAAATTTCAAGGTATAGTCACATCATTCATGCAATTTAAATGAAACTTTACATACTCATTACTTCACAGCCATATCATTTATACAACTCTGCCCTTCCACAGAGCATTCCGACAACCCATCAATCATGACTACCTTCTTCATGCACTTATTACACTGCATTAATAGCATCTCATGAAATGATCCTAGAATTATCATCAATTCATCATCTTGTCCATTATTTAGTTTGTAATAACACATACACCACCCCCATGTAGTCATGTAATGCATCACAACATGTGCACCCACACTCATGCATGCACATTTACAACATTTACCTTATCTTTTAATGTGCATTCACTCAATGCAACCACAAGATTTATAAAATCTCTTAATGCATATCCACTCAATGCCACCTTGCATTGATTCATGAATACTATGCATTCAAACATATTATGGCCTAACCATGACTACCTCACATAACAAGCACTACTATGATAGGACCATAAGTCCTCACTTGCTTGGTTATCAACCCATAACCAACATACACACGGCATGATCTACTTTCATATTAATGCCTTCATCTTACATGCATACCATTTTACAATTATTAAACATGGCTCAAGGGATTCTTACTTGATTCCCTTTCAACACTTGTAACATTTGCACAAGAAAACATACATGCATGGCTCCCATTAGCATCTTTGGTGCCACCTCATCTATCTGGCCTATTACCAAGGACTACACAGTCCTTCCATCAATCCTCATGATCACTGATTTGTTGCACTAACCTTTCTCATAGGGTTGTTGGTCACATGCAACAACATCATGTACATTTTAGCCATGCTTCTGTTGTCTTTGGTCCTACAACCCATACCAACACCAATAGTGATTATTAACTACAATGATTATTCTAAGTGGCTCATTGCATATGTAAAACATCACTATTTTACCAATATGCAATATCATACACATGCACAAACATTTTCACATGCACTGTGCAATGTCTATTAACTAGTGCATATTCACTTCATCTATCTAATCTCTTGCATTTTCAACATTTTTATGCCATAATTTTATGAAAAATATAATTTCAATATTAAGAGAGGAGTTAAGGAATTCTCCCTTTCCAAACCCTCATCATAGCATGGAATTCCCCTTCCACATCATAGTTGATCCAATTTCATGGCCTCTCTAGCAAACACACAAGGAATCATTAGCTATGATTTTCTCACCAAGCAACAATTCAATACATATATTCATGTATAACATTCCTACTTGCTATTTCCAAGCATACAATTGTTATGCTATAAACTGAAATAGCTTAAGGTGAGAAATTTCTCTCTTTATCAGCATTTCCTTACTGCTGTTAGGAACCCATGTCAACCATTCTATTTACTTTGTTAAGTATATTGTTGTTGGACGCATATGCTTTGTAAGTCGTCCCGTAGTATTTGTTGATCCATAGTTTGTATTATTGTTGTTGGACACATATGCTTTGTAAGTCGTCCCATAGTAATTGTTGATCCATATTTTGTATTGGCCCATGGTTTGTATTGACACATGGTATTGACCCATGGTATTGGCGCCTAGACTTAGTATATAAGTTTGTGTTGAGACCAATGAAGGTACCGTGAAGTTATTTGTATTGAGTTTTCTCAAAGGAGGTTGCCCCCTTGAAGTGGCCTGTGATCAATATAAAAGTGATTTTGAGTTCTGTTATTTCTGCTATATCATGTGTTTCAATTAATTAATTATTGCAGGTTCTTCACATCTGGTATCAGAGCACTTTCTTGGGCTCGTTGGGTGGAATTTTTGCCCAATTTTTTTTTGCATCTGTTGCAAGTTCGGATATGGGAATAATCCCTATCCGCTTAACTGTGGGAAGTACTTGGGCATAAGCCCTAAAACTCATTGTGAGGAGTACCACGAGAACTCCAAAATAGCTGGCCCATTGACAAGATCTGCAAGTGAAAAGGGAAACGACCCCTACCTGATTGACTAGTTCTCACCCTTGAGGTAAACCAAGAGCTGTCGTTTGTGGCAAAGCGGTTATCAGTTTTACCTGAGCCGTGGACTGAGGGGTACTTCCCCAATACGCAAGCCGTTAGACAACATTGGTGGCCGAGTGAAACCCATGAACTGTTAGGAAGTCGCACATACCTCGGGTCCATATCTATTTTCAGTGAACTATTGCCGATCACTTCCGCGGCATTTCAGATCCATTCCGAGCCATTTCAGATCCAGCCGTTTCAGATCCATTCCGAGCCATTTCAGATCCATTCCGAGCCGTTTCAGATCCATTCTGACAATCGTTCCAGATCCATTCGTTTCAGATCTATTCATAAAGCTGTTTCAGATCCAACCATTTTTTATCCATTCGGTGTCGTTTCAGATCCCTCTGTTGTCGATCCCTTACACTTCGTTGTAGATCTATCTGTTTCCAATCTCTTCCGCGTCGTTCCAGATCCATTCCTGAAGAAAGAAAGAAAAAAATCTAATTCCCGCGATATCTCCTTTGTTTTAACTCCGTTTCCCTTGAAACTTCCAGGACACCCCTGCAATCCCATTCTGCATATTTCATTCCTGAAGACCCTATCCCAAATTATACTTCCCAAAGCCAAAAATCTCACATTTGTCTATTTTTAGGGTTTGCCATAACTTCTTCAATTTTCACCCACTCGCCTCCAAATTTTGCCACGTGTTCATTACCTATTTCTGCTTCTTTGTCCCTCTTTGACAAATTTTCTCATTCTTTCACCCCGCTTCTGAAATCTCCATTTTTTGCTTCCCTGTCCATCAGAAAGTGTCCAAAACCTAGTCAAACCCCAATTACCCATCCAAATTTCCCTTTACTAAATAAGCTTTTGTTTGTGTTTTTCTATCCATTCCCCCCCCCCCCAAAAAAAAAAAAAAAAAAAAATCTCCTGGTTATGGTTGTCACTTGCGCAGGAGCAAAAACCATTGAGGAAGCACTTGTAGCCATCCAAACCAAACTCCAAGATCTGGATGAAAAATTTCTCAGCCTCCATCTTCAGCATTCAGCCATGAACAATAACCGACAACAAGAATCTTCTACAGCCAATGGTTTATCTTCTTCCAACACTTTCCGTGGTCCAAAGCTTGAATTTCCTCGCTTCAATGGTACTGATCCAACTGGATGGATCTGTTGTGCAGAACAGTATTTCAGTTTGCATAATACTTTTGATGTCCAAAAAGTTCCACTTTGCATCCTTTCATTTGGAACAGGAATCCATTCAATGGTACTGTTGGTACATCAAGGCTCATGACGAGCCAAAATGGACAGATTTTTGCCAACTCCTTTTGCAACGATTTGGTCCTAGTGCTTTTGATGACTTCACCGGAGCACTCACTAAACTTCGTCAAATTGGCACTGTGAGAGAGTATCAGACAAAATTTGAGAAACTAGCCAACCACACAGACGGATTGTCTGATGACTTCTACAGGAATTGTTTTATCAGTGGTCTGAAGGATGAAATCTGCCCAGAGGTCAAAATGTTCTATCCCAACACAATGATGGAAGCCCTGGGGTTGGCTAAGTTGGAAGAAGACAAGATTGCCGCCCAACAGCACTCCAAACCCACTTTTGTTCCTTTCCGAAATATGGGTTCTCAACGACCTCCCATCCCACCAGCTCCTCGACCAACTCCTATCAAGCATTTGTCCGAAACAGAGATGCAGACATGCAGAGAAAAAGGGCTTTGTTATAATTGTGATGAAAAATTCACTCGGGGGCATATATGTGTTCAACAAAAGCTCTATCTCTTGGATGTGGATTCTTCGCCCCCCTCTGAAGTTAGTGAAGAAGCTCCAGATACACCGGATGATCAAGTCAACATTCAGGAGCCGCCTATTGACTTTCCATCTCAGGAAGACCACCCAGAGATATCTCTCCATGCTTTATCTGGTGTCACCACCCCCCAAACAATGCAGGTCAGGGGTTACTTCAAGAAACTTCCTCTTACAATACTCATTGATTCTGGTAGCACTCATAACTTCATTAACCCTCAGATCGCCAAACATGCTAATTGTTTTGTCCATCCTTGCTCCAACTTTGAAGTCATGGTTGCCAATGGGGGAACCTTACCTTGCAAGGGAAAGTGTCACAATGTGTGTATCTCTCTGGAAGATTATAACCTGCGCTCTGACATGTTTGCCTTGTCCTTAGGCAAATGTGATGTGGTTTTGGGTGTTCAATGGTTATGCACACTTGGCCCCATCGTATGGGATTTTGTTGAACTTTGGATGCAATTTTCAGTCAATGGGACACAACACAAATTTATAGGCTTACAACCAGGGTCATCATCAATTCACATCGCTTGGAAAAGATCCTTAAGAAGAATTCACATGGTGTCATTGCTCAGCTCCATTCCATCCAAATGCACCCACCAACGGTCTCCACTACTTCCTTGGATAGATATGCAAGTGTCTTTGTTGCACCAGTGGGCTTGCCGCCTTCAAGAGACCTTTCCGATAAGCATTTAGCCGCATCTACATCTCAGCAGGAAATGATGGCTATTTTTCCTGCAATACAGAAGTGGCAGCCATCCCTATTAGAAATTTATTTCTGCATCAAGACTGATCTCCCGAGTCTGGAACATTTCCTAGAACAACGGGTCTCCTCACCAACACACTGGAAATGGGTTATCCAACTCATGGGTTATGACTATGCGATCACTTAAAAGAAGGGTAAGGATAATATGGTGACAGATGCTCCTTCTCGCCAATTTGATGAGCCAGTTTCTCTTACAGCTATTTCTCTGCTTGTTCCAAATTGGTTGCAATCTGTTCAACGAGGCTATCTCTTCTATGAACTCCATGCTTCTTCATCGGCAGGGCACTCTAGATTGCTCAAAACCTATGACCGGAAACAATGTAACTTCTTTTGGCAGGGACTAAAAATGAAAATTCACCAAATGGTGGTTGAGTGTAATACTTGCCAGGTCCACAAGGGTGAAACGACACTCCTTTTGGGACTGCTCGAACCCTTGCCCATCCCTACACAAATGTGGACATCTATTTATATGGATTTCCTAGAAGCGCTCCAATGATACAATACAACATCTAAAAGGACACCATATGAATCAGTTTATGGACAGGCACCGCCAGTTCTTCTTCCATACACGCTCAGCAGCTCCCCAGTTTAGGCAATTGACTCGGTTCTTCGAAACCGCAATCAGATTCTTCTCATTCTGCAGGACAATCTTAACATGGCAGGAATTCGACTAAAACAACAAGCTGATCAACACTGTTCTGAGCGCACTTTTCACGCAGCTGATATGGTCCTTCTTTGTCTACAGCTGAAACTCAAAAGGCGTTAGTGGGCCGGAATGCAACCCGAGGATGCTACAGGGGAACTACTCCTTCAGATTCTGCATCAATTTCCACATTTAAAGCTTTGAGGACCAAGATTTTTCTAAGGGAGAGGGGATGTTAGGAACACATGTCAACCCTTGTATTTACTTTGTTAAGTATATTGTTGTTGGATGCATATGCTTTGTAAGTCGTCCCGTAGTATTTGTTGATCCATAGTTTGTATTATTGTTGTTGGACGCATATGCTTTGTAAGTCGTCCCATAGTAATTGTTGATCCATATTTTGTATTGGCCCATGGTTTGTATTGACACATGGTATTGACCCATGGTATTGGCGCCTAGATTTAGTATATAAGTTTGTGTTGAGACCAATGAAGGTACCGTGAAGTTATTTGTATTGAGCTTGCTCAAAGGAGGTTGCCCCCTCGAAGTGGCCTGCGATCAATATAAAAGTGATTCTGAGTTCTGTTATTTCTGCTATATCATGTGTTTTCATTAATTAATTATTGCAGGTTCTTCACAACTGCTCCAATTGCTTTCAACTTGCACTTATGAGCACTGCAATTGATTCAATTCTAACTCCATAAGGAGTCTTTTCAAGGTCCCTTACTCAATAACCTATTCCGTTACTTATTGAGCATTCTTTCATGGAATACAATATCCATCTTTGATAAGAAAGAGCTCCCATGGCTCTTCCTTGCAACTCAAATTGAATACATTGCTAACCATAGTACATTGGATGCATTATTATCCAAGGCACTAATGTCCATTATTGGGTCCTTTTATCCTCCATAATGGATATTACAACTAATTACTCTTACTGAGGCTTCCACAACCCCTATATGCAATTTATAGTGCACATTCCAAGCATAGAGAATGTCTTTCATACATTCAATGACTGTCTCCAAGGAACGACGGAGGTCAAGGGGGCAGCACCCTCATTTTTTTTTTGTAAATATTTCAATTTTGCTCAATCTTGTGCATAAGTTCCATGGCATTTTTCAATTTCTGGCACCTCAAAATCTCCCTGGAAACTGCTTAATTTCCCCATTTCGGTGGAATTTTCCATTTTCCCCGACCTGTTTCGGCGGACTTGTCTATTCTCGCCGATATGTTTCGGTGACCTTCCACTTTCTCATTGATCGACGGACTTATCTCTTCTCAGCCAACCGTTTTGGCGCACTTTCCAGTTTTACACCAATCGACGCAACTCTATGAAACTCGTCGAAACGCGTCGGCGCAACTTCCATTTTCGCGCCAAAACACCTTTTCAACGACTTTTCCATTTTTTCGTCGAAATGCTTTATCGGCACAACTCCGCAAAATTCGCCGAATGCATCGGCGCAACTTCCAGTTTTCCGCCGACAGTTTCGGCGCACTTACTGATTTTTCGCCGAAATGCTTTGTCAGTGCAACCCCGCAAAACTCTCTGAAACGCGTCGGCACAACTTCTAGTTTTACGATGATCGTTTCGGCGGACTAACTGATTTTTCGTCGAAACGCTTTATCAGCGCAACTCTGCAAAACTCACCGAAACGTGTCGGCGCAACTTCAAGTTTTATGTTGATCGTTTCGGCGGACTTCTATATTTGCGTCGAAACGCATTTTCAAAAACCTTTTTTATTTTCCATCAAAACACATCAACGACCCTTCCAATTCTTCACCAATAGTTTCGGTGCCCTTCTCAATTCTACACCGAAACACTTAGGC
This sequence comes from Larix kaempferi, assembly GCA_027924585.1. NCBI lineage: Eukaryota > Viridiplantae > Streptophyta > Pinopsida > Pinales > Pinaceae > Larix > Larix kaempferi. The sequence continues at coordinate 6,491,084 of BSBM01000569.1, forward strand.
AAAAACTCAAAAAAACACTTAAAAAATTTCTCAAATTTTCTTAATGATCAGTGCAGAGCAAGAAGAATACTTACCTCTGCAAGTTTTTCAAGTTGGCCCATGTAGGCCAAATGTTGTAGCCTACGCTCTGATACCACTCTGTCACGTCCCCTCCCGTCGATCCAATACAAGGAAGGAAACGGGACACCAAAATATGGGCTTTTACAAAACTTAGCCCCATTCATCATGAACAAATTCGTGACATTACAAATAAAATGCATGTGTGCGGATGAAAATTAAAGCAAACATGCACAACGGAATAAAACATCATCCACACACATTTCATATGCCTTCAGCATATCAACAACAGTCATCAAATTAAAAAATTGCAGAAGTAAATACACATAGAGAGATTACTTATCTTGCAATGATGAAGTTGTCCCAAGCAACTAGCTATGTCGCTGCAACGTTCCACCCAACCATAGGTTAAGTGTGCTCATTAATCTCTAAGCATAGTTGCCACCCTCGGGCTGGGCATGATTTCTACAAGGAAAAGGGGACTCTCAAGCTCAACACATCCCAAGCAAACATCACATCTAGCCAAGCCAATCCATAGTTGGGTTTATCAAGGTAAATCTAAACCCTTCTATTTTTGGATGCTTGCACTCAAGCTCAAGCCAAAAACAATGAATACCCACAACCCAACATACTCTATACACACACAACAAGCTCAAAGGTTGGGCATGGATAAACAATTTTACTATGGGATATACAAAAACAAGGTTCCCATGGATTCTTCCAATTCGTGGCACACCTAAAACGAATTATGGGGAAGGAAAACCGACCACAGGGAGCAAAAACGAGTTCTCAACAGGTATATGGACGTTCAGAGGGAAAAAATGACCTCTATGGGCTGCCAAAACATGACTCCCTTCCTCCCATACTTTCTGCAACACTAAAACGACCTCCTGGCTGTGGAAAATGAGGGTAAACTCAAGGAAAATGTGAGGGAAAATTCCTAGCTAGCCCAGAACTCGTGGGAGAGAAAAACTTATGGATTAAGAATGGATTGGGGAGCAAATTCGTGGCTCTTTTCTTACCCGAGAATCCAAACACGAATTTCCACACATGGTGGCTTGCCCATACTCGAATTTGGACAGCCATACCTCCCCATTCCTAATGCATTAACTACCTCAACCAACTCTTGGAATAAATAAATGATTGGGTACACAAGTCAACATGGGTAGTTGAGGGTTTATGGGTTATCTCATTGACACTTGGCTTGACTTGATTGGCTCAAAGGGTTTGAATAATTCCCTCCCAATTCCTGGTAAAAATCATGCCCCCATCTCTTATTGCATTGCATAGCTAGTTGTGGGTATTTTATTAAAATGCATATTTACATGATATTTGCAATTCCATTGTGCCTGGCTAGAACACAAACCATATGCATCACTAAATCGATGCTAGGGCCTTGGCCTTGAGCTCCTCACCATGATTTTATAACAATATTACATCATTTACATTTTAATGCAATGGGGTCAAAATCGGGATATTACATTTTCTCTGGACTAGTGCTTGAAATAAATGCCTCCCTTTTCGATCCTATCTAAATATTTTATCTAGTTTTTCTAGTTCTTGCTTTTATCTAGTTTTTCTAGTTCTTGTTTTTATTTTGGAAGCATCAACATTAAAAAAGTGAAATATAAATTAAGGCTACACTTATAACAAGATTTTTTTTATCAACTACAACTATTATATAAAAAAGTTGTATTTTACTGATTATAAGTTCATAACAACATTGTTTGAACTTTTCATAAAATCATAGAAGTAGGACATGTTGAAATCTATAAGACCAATATGGCAAACATATTTGGAGCACATTTTTTTTATAATATGTGGAATTGGTAGTGACACCTTAATATTATTTTCACAGGCAAGCTTGATATGAGCTATTTTTCTATGCCTCGGAGGCAATACAGAATGTATCTTTTATTTATGCTTGAAATAGAAAATATGATTTTTTTTTAGGAAAAATATATATTCTTGTATTTTCCCAATGTTCCCTTTCTTCATCTAATATTATTTATTTTATAGTGATTGAGTTCTTTTTATACTTTTGTGATTATTTTGAACACTCTCACTAAATAATCCCTGAACACTCATGCATTTATAAAAGCCAATGATTAGCCTTGGTTTCCCAAGGTGAGTTTCCTCATGTCACAATGTGGTTCTTTGGGTAAAGTCCCAACTTTTTTATCGTTGATTTACTTCTATCAATGTTCGGGTTTCTTTTATTTTTCTTTCTAGTGTTGATGCTTCATTCCTAATAGAAACCACTTTTCCTTGTTGCACTTAAAAAACTCATGTTACCCTTGCCATACTATTAGTGATCAAACTATAATAAAATCATAAATGAGTATTATCTTTCATAAATGACCAAATCTTGAAATATGTATCCTTAACTTTACCGTCCATCTTTCTCGTCATACCCTTTCTTTCCTCATCAAAAACCCTTCCATTGGGATCTCAATGCCTGATGAATCTCTGAGATTGCTCTTTGATGAAGATTGCTTATCTACATTAGATTCCTTCCATTGGAATATAATAGATATTAATTCTTAGACAATTTATGATGCCTTCTTCTAGGCTAGTTCCCAAAGACGACCTCGACGTTTCTTGATGTGATCATCTTCCATCGACAATCCCCTTGAACCTTTCATGTTATTTTCCTCCAATGACCTTTCCCCTTATTATTTTAGGATTGGAGCTTTGTGATTGGTGTTAGCATCTATGATTGTTATGTCTTTATTAGATTCCTTCATTGGGGCAATGTCTCTTCCACACAGATAGATCCAACAATGGTCTATTTGATCCGTGTAATTCGTGTGATATTTTCGATCCATGAAATACCCTAGTTTTGACCCTTGGGAGGTATTTGATTAGATTATGTATAAATTGTAAATGTGTGGTTATATAGATGTGTGTTAATCCATGCGAGCGTAAACAAATTACCTTGCAACATAAATTTTGTACAAATGTTTTGTATGGATTCCTAGTATGAAGATCAAGGAAAAGGTCTAACTAGAGGATGGCTAGGCAAATAGATGCATTTAATATACTTTTCTATGGATCATGTGGTAGAGTTACTAGGATCCATTGTATGCTATGCAAAAAGTTAGCTCTAGATTAAATATATAACATTCCAATAGGGTTGCAAGGAGCACATGGGGTATGTGGTTCCACTAGAGGGTAATATGAAAGGGGACTGTAATGACCCTTTTAAATTTTTTTATAAAAATGACCAATTTTTCTCTTTTTCCCCAAATTCGACCTTTGGCTAGTTTTGATGCCTAGGTCTCCAATTTGCCCCAAATGGTCCTAAATATTCTGAGAAGGTATATGGATGATGTTAGAACATAAATATGTGTTTCAAGGATGCTTTTGGACCTTTAAAATACTTCTGCAAATCCTCTTTCAATTCTGGCCAAAGTAGGGAACTTTAATAGTAATTTCCATTTGACTAGTATTGGTTTCTAGGTCTCCAATTGGCTCCAAATGCCTTCAAATATTCAAGTAAGGTGTGTGACTGATATTTGTACTTGATTATGATGTCCATCGATGATTTATGACCATTAAAAGACTTCTTCAAACTTGTTTAAGATTATGTACAAAGCATGGAATTGAACTAGCAATTTGAGGTTCAAATCCCCCCAGGGTAAGTTTTGAAAATGGCTCTCTAAATGCCTCCAAACCCACTCGAATTTCTGAACATAGGTAGGGGTTGTCTAAGGGAAATTATTTAGGTCTCATGTGCACCATTAATCAGTTATTAAGTCTGTTCTAACCTTCTCCCAAATAGCAGCAAAAATCACTAATTTGACCCTTGGGGAAATGGCACCAAATCTTCTCCAAATGTAAATAAACTAAGTAAAATGACTTCAAAGGCTTAAGTAATGAACATGAAACTTGTATAATATATCAATAACAGTTCATTCATCAATAAACCATCATTATTTTACTTATCCATTCGAATCCATCAACATTACATTGGTTCACAACAAGGTAGTGGGGAAATGGCACTGTTCTTTCATTAAAAATGAGATTTATACATTTCTACTTCGAATTTCGACCTGAAACTTTATGGAGATGAAGAACAGAGTATTTAATTCATATTATAAAATAAATGGGGCATTAGAAGCTCCCCCAAATATTACAATAGCTCACCAAAAATGCCCTCCCTCAAGGAGCAAGAATATGCCATCAAAACTGGAAATGGTTGAGAGAGTGAGCTGCACTAGAAGAAACCATGAGCTGCCATGTAGCTTACACATGCAAATAAAGACTCCATTAAAGATCCAAATTAAAGGTCTGAATGGCCTTTCCAATTATCAACTTGGATTGGAATCTTTCACCCTCGAAATTGGCTAAGGCAAGAAACTAGTCATCCACTAGCTCTCCCTCTTCACAAATGCAATTGCAAATTTCTCAAATGATAAAAAGCTGCCATTATTCTTTGTTCGTGACTTTTATAAACTTCTAATGTCCTCCATGGGTCGAATTCCTTCCAAGAGACTCATGCCAACTCAAGTTGGGAAGAGATTCCAAAGAATGCCACTTGTACAACAATTCATAGTCTCCCACTTCCACCAAATCACATGTGGAAGCATCTTAGCTTCCCTAACTCCCTTGAGCACCCGCTTGGAGGCTATTTTTAGCCCTGGCATGTCATATATGTCATATGTCATCCTTCAGGTATGATTTGTGTCATAGGTGTCATAGCATCTTCATCATTGTTGTCATAGAGCTAGGGAATCTAGCCCAAGTGTCCCACTAGCTCCAAATTGTCTCTTCCTCTTCCATGGGAGTTACTCTTCCTCTATATTTCGACCTTCGATGAGTCATGCCATGAATAATACCTTTTGAACTCCCCCAAGTATGTTACCATTCACCTTGAATTCGAATTGGTGAGAAAATGATGCCCAAGTGCAGTGGGGAAATCTAGCCATATGTGGGTCCCACTTCCTCCATGTGTCTTCATGATAAAATTCCACTTTGATTTTCACTTGTATATATTTATTTAGCTCCTATATTAAATATTTATGCCATTCTAATGTTCAAACATTATTTATTATCCCCCTTTATCCAAATCCCAAAGCTTCCACCCCAAACCTAGGATACTAGTAATTTTCCTCCTTGGCAATTATTTGACCTTTAGCATCAACTTGATAAACTCTTATGAATATGGTCAATGGGATCCATGGTCAATGGGCTTAGGCCATTGTGAACCAATGCAAAATTTGGGACATGACAAATCCTCCCTTCCCAATATTGCTTGTCCTCAAGCAATTTCAAACATGGGTGTTGAAGAACCTGCTTGCTGTATAATTCTTTGAAGTTGCCATTGAATTTCCCAACCTTGAGTCTTTGAGATTCCATGAAGATTTTAGAGAGTAACCACCATGCTTGTTGTTGCACTAATCTGATTAAAATCACTTTATTAGGTGGGTAATCCATCCCCCATACTACTTGTTTCCCAAAAAAATTTAAACCAATGAGACAAAAATGGTCCCAGGGTCCCATTGCTTGTATTGCACCCCAACAATTAAGAGTGCTCTCCAACCCATATCATCAGATAAGAGGATTCCTGGATCTCATTTTCTTGTATGCATTCTTCTAAACATCATGAGTACAAAATATATATCATCAAAGTACATAACAACATAATGAAAATGTACATCAAGGAGATGCTTCATCAAAGAGTCATGAACGTACTTATACCTCCAAGCAAGTAGACCACCATTTTCCAAGTGCATACAATCTTCAAGTGACCCATCAAATATGCTCCAATGACATAGGTGAGGATTCCATGTCCTATAATGCTGCTCCAAAAGGATGTGATATTCATCAAAATATTCAGCCATGTACTCCTTCATCCAAGAAGTGAATGAAGAATCTCCACTAAAATCTGAACCAAATAATGAGCAGAAAAAACAAGGAGACTTCAAAGGACTCAAAGAAGTCTCACCCATACATCCATGAATGTGAGAATCATAAAGATGTAACAAAGTATGCGGATGCCAACAAAAATATTCTTCAATCATAAATCTATTCACCGAAGTTTTGGATGAAGTTCCTCCAACATCAAATGAACCAAGTGTTGAGCAAGAAAAACCATGAGTCTTCAAGTGACTCAAATGCATATCATAGGGGCATCCAGGTAGATGTGCATCATCATAAAGTAACAAAGGATGCTGCTGCAAATGTGAATAAGAATGTGCTCCAACCATGTCATCATAAAAGGTAAATCTAGGAGTTTCATACTCCCCATGTGGCACCATCAACAAAAACCCTCTCACCCATTCTTCATGGAGACTAATGTTGCAAAACATGGAATTGTAGGATGTAGGAGAATGAATTAACTCACCCAAATTATCAAAACGTGCAGAAGTTTCATCATGGGAAGGATCCATATGGGTAGTATCTTGTAGCTCTTTCAAAAGTGTGAAACCTTTGTCATAGATTGGTTCCAATGTAAAGGAATCATGCTCTTCTTTAAAAATTGCATAACCTTCATCAAGAGACAATTCAAGTTCCTTTTCCACCACATCAAGTGTTTGGATCTCTTCAAGTTCATCTTCAAACACATCAAGAACATTCAAATTTCCACATTTATCATAATCCACGATGTCATGAGAATCCTCCAAACAATCTACCATTTGACAATCTGAAACATAGGAGGAAAAACAAGTATCTTGCAACTTTTCAAGAAGTTGCTCATTTTGAATTGTGAGCTTATGATTATCCTCATTATTCTTCAAATATGCATCATGTAACAATTCATTAAGCTCAAACAAATGGTTTCTATCAAAAATCAAAGACATGGAATTACATTTGATGTGGCACATTGCTCTTTGAATCTTCTCCATGTCTTCAAGGAAGGATGTTTCCTCCAATGAAGTAGCTCTCCAACAATAATTTGACACCAACGCTTGAGTGTCATGGAGAATGCTGAGGGACTCTTGGATCTTCTTTTAATTCATATTTAAGGACCTTTCAAGAAAATGAGGCTCTTGCAAATGAACCTCCTCATCTTCTTCATTTTTGCTTGGACCAACTTCATGAAGCTCAAGTGGTGATGGGGAAGTTGATCTTGGTTCTTCTTCAACTACTACAAGGTCTTCATTATCATGCTTAATGGAAATTGGGCTTGCAGCAACACTTTCAAAAGTGATCTCTATGTCACCAACATAGAGGTGTGAGCACCTATCAGTAGGTACTCCTTCATAGTTTAAGCATCCATCAGTAGATTCTCTTTGGTTCATGTCTAAGCTAGAAGGTGTCTCGAAATGATCTTCCATATTTTCAATAGAATCTTCTTCATGTTCTTGTTATGTCTCTTCCTTTTGCTCCTTCAAGCACGCTGATGCATTTTGCCCCTTGTTTTCCTTAGGATCATTATCTTTGGAATCTCTTTTTGAAGAATTCTCAAAAACTCTCCTCAAGTAGGACATACATGCCTTAGTGGAAGCTTCAGATATTTCATTGAGCTTTTCACTCACCCTCATTTCACGCACACATATATGATACTCTCTCCAAGGTTCTTTACAAGAAGGGCATAAACCTTTCTTTACTAACTCCACATCTTCATTTTCGGGCCTATTTGCAAAAATATGTTCAGCATAGTACTCAAAGGACATGGTATTTTGTGTATTTTTGCTCAAAGCAAGATATTCTTGATAATTTTGATATTGTTGGGGCAAGGTTTTATATGTTGCTCTCCATCTTTGTAACTCATCCATAGCATTATCCTTTGGTGGTGTGACATACTCATATTTATCATACATAGGTTCATAATCATAATCTTCATTCCTCCTGAAATTGTAAGAAGTGTTTCATGATGGCACCTCTTCCTCAAACCATTCACATTCTGCTTCATATTACTCATAAGCATCTGCATATTCCTCATAAGAATTGTACTCATAGGATTCCTCGTAATAGTGAGAGATTGCTGCAAATTATTCTTCAATGTATGATATTAATTCACATGTGCAAGGACCATGATCTGATACCACTGTAATGACCTTTTTTTTTTAAATTATAAAAATGACCAATTTTTTCTCTTTTTCCCCAAATTCGACCTTTGACTAGTTTTGATGCCTAGGTCTCCAATTTGCCCCAAATGGTCCCAAATATTCTAAGAAGGTATATGGATGATGTTAGAAAATAAATATGTGTTTCAAGGATGATTTTGAACCTTTAAAATACTTCTGCAAATCCTCTTTCAATTCTGGACAAAGTAGGGAACTTTACTAGTAATTTCCATTTGACTAGTATTGGTTTCTAGGTCTCCAATTGGCTCCAAATGCCTTCAAATATTCAAGGAAGGTGTATGACTGATATTTGTACTTGATTATTATTTCCATGGATGATTTATGACCATTAAAAGACTTCTGCAAACTTGTTTAATATTATGTACAAAGTATGGAATTTAACTAGCAATTTGAGGTTCAAATCCCCCCAGGGTAAGTTCTGAAAATGGCTCTCCAAATGCCTCCAAACCCACTCGACGTTCTGAAAAGAGGTAGGGGATTTCTAAGGGACATTATTTAGGTATCATGTGCACCATTAATCAGTTGTTAAGTATGTTCTAACCTTCTCCCAAACAGCAACAAAAATCACTAATTCGACCCTTGGGGAAATGGCACCAAATCTTCTCCAAATGTAAATAAACTGAGTAAAATGACTTCAAAGGCTTAAGTACTGAACATGATACTTGTATAATACATCAATATAATTCCATTCATCAATAAACCATCATTATTTTACTTATACATTCGAATCCATCAACATTATATTGGTTCACAACAAGGTAGTGGGGAAATGGCAATGTTCTTTCATTAAAAATGAGATTTATACATTTCTACTTGGAATTTCGACCTGAAACTTTCTGGAGATGAAGAAAATATTATTTAATTCATATTATAAAATAAATGGGGCATTATAAGCTCCCCCGAAGAGTACAATAGCTCACCAAAAATGCCCTCCCTCAAGGAGCAAGAATATGCCATCAAAACTGGAAATGGTTGAGAGAATTAGCTGCACTAGAAGAAACCATGAGCTGCCCTGTAGCTTACACCTGAAAATAAAGACTCCATTAAAGCTCCAAATTAAAGTTTTGAATGGCCTTTCCAATTACCAACTTGGATGGGAATCTTTCACCCTCGAAATTGGCTAAGGCAAGAAACTAGTCATCCACTAGCTCTCCCTCTTCACAAATGCAATTGCAAATTTCTCAAATGATCAAAAGCTGCCATTATTCTTTTTTCATGACTTTTATAAACTTGTAATGTCCTCCATGGGTCAGATTCCTTCCAAGAGACTCATGCCAACTCAAGTTGGGAAGAGATTCCAAAGAATGCCACTTGTATAACAATTCCTAGTCTCCCACTTCCACCAAATCACATGTGGAAGCATCTTAGCTTCCCTAACTCCCTTGAGTGCCCTATTGGGGGCTATTTTTATCCCTTACATGTCATATATGTCATATGCCATCCTTCAGGTCTGATTTGTGTCATAGTTGTCATAGCGTATTCATCATTGTTGTCATAGAGCTAGGGAATCTAGCCCAAGTGTCCCACTAGCTCCAAATTGCCTCTTCCTCCTCCATGGGAGTTACTCTTCCTCTATATTTCGATCTTGGATGAGTCATGCCATGAATAATACCTTTTGAACTCCCCCAAGTATGTTACCATTCACCTTGAATTCGAATTGGTGAGAAAATGATGCCAAGTGTAGTGGGGAAATCTAGTCATATGTGGGTCCCACTTCCTCCATGTGTCTTCATGATAAAATTCCACTTTGATTTTCACTTGTATATATTTATTTAGCTCCTTTATTAAATATTTATGCCATTCTAATATTCAAACATCATTTATTATCCCCCTTATTCCAAATCCCAAAACTTCCACCCCAAACCTAGGAAACTAGTAATTTTCCTCCTTGGCAATTATTTGACCTTTACCATCAATTTGATAAACTCTCATGAATATGGCCAATGGGCTTAGGCCATTGTGACCCAATGCAAAATTTGGGACATGAAAGGGACCCATAGGAAGAAGGTGTATATTGCCAACAACTCAAGAACTCACAAATTTCCATCATGTGCCTTAAATGGGGCCCAGCCTCCTCTTTGACTTAGAGAGCCAAATATAAATACATGAAGAGGTGGGCAAAGGAAAGTTTAATTGCATAAATAAGAAGTATGGGAAATGTACCATCATTGTGGGAATATATAACTCCTTCATTCCATTCTCTTCCTTCAAGGGAATTCACTAATTCATGCCATTTTTCCTATCTCCATGCTACATTCTCCCATAGTATTTTCCCTTACAGATCTAAAAACTACTTGAACAAGCACTATGGTTAGTGAATTCAATACCTTAGAAGGGATATTAATGGTTATAGATGACCATGGAATATGGAAAAAATTAGGAAACCATTACCCAAAACATGTAATGTCCCTTGTTATGAATTTTATTAAAATGACAATTTTTCACCTTTTTCCCTAGTTAGAGCTTTGACTAGTTTTAAGCTGTAGGTCTCCAAATTGCTCCAATTGATCCCAAATATTCTGAGAAGGTATATGGATGATGTTAGAACATAAATATGTGTTTCAGGGATGCTTTTGGACCTTTAAAATACTTCTTCAAATCCTCTTTCAATTCTGGCCAATGTAGGGAACTTTACTAGTAATTTCCCTTTGACTAGTATTGGTCTCTAGGTCTCAAATTGACTCCAAATGCCTTCAAATATTCAAGGAAGGTGTATGAATGATATTAGGAATTGATTATTATGTTCAGGGGTGATATATGGACACCAAAAGACCTCTGCAAACTCTCTTAATATTCTGGACCAAGTATGCAATTTTACTAGTAATTTGGGGTTCAAATTCCCCTGGGGTAAGTACTGAAAATGGCTTCCCAAATGCCTCCAAACCCACTCAAATTTCTGAACAGAGGTATGAAATTTATTAAGGATGTTATTAAGGTCTCATGTGCACCATTAATTGATTATTATATCTGTTCCAACCCCATCCCATTCAGCTGCAAAAATCACCAATTCGACCCTTGGGGAAATGGCACTATTTCTTCTCCCAATGCAATTAAACTGAGTAAAAATACTTCAAATGCTCAAGTACAGTACATGAAACTTGTAAAATACATCCATGTCAGTCCATTAATCACAAATGCATCAGAGAATCATCCATTCATTCAAAATCATCAGCATTACATTGGTTCACAACAAGATAGTGGGGAAATGGCACTGTTCTTTCATTAAAAATGAGATTTATACATTTCTACTTAGAATTTCGACTTGAAACTTTATGGATATTAATAAAATAGTATTTAATTCATATTACAAAATAAATGGGGCATTAGAAGCTCCCCCAAAGAGTACAATAGCTCACCAAAAATGCCCTCCCTCAAGGATAAAAAATATGCCATCAAAACTGGAAATGGTTGAAGGAGTGAGCTGCAATAGAAGAAACCATGAGCTGCCCTGTATATTACACCTACAAATAAAGACTCCATTAAAGCTCCAAATGAAAGGTCTGAATGGCCTTTCCAATTACCAACTTGGATGGGAATCTTTCACCTTCGAAATTGGCTAAGGCAAAAAACTAGTCATCCACTAGCTCTCCCTCTTCACAAATGCAATTGCAAATTCTACAAATGATCAAAATCTGGTTTCATTCTTTTTTATTGACATTTATAAACTTCTAATGTCCTCTATGGGTCAAATTCCTTCCAAGAGACTCATGCCAACTCAAGTTGGGAAGAGATTCCAAAGAACGCCACTTGTACAACAATTCCTAGTCTCCACTTCCACCAAATCACATGTGGAAGCATCTTAGCTGCCCTAACACCCTTGAGCGCCCTCTTGGAGTCTATTTTTATCCCTGACATGTAATATATGTCATATGTCAGCCTTCAGGTTTGATTTGTGTCATAGGTGTCATAACATCTTCATCATTGTTGTCATAGAGCTAGGGAATCTAGCCCAAGTGTCTCACTACCTCCAAATTGCCTCTTCCTCTTCCATGGGAGTTACTCTTCCTCTATACTTCAACCTCATTGACTCATGCCAAGTATTATTGACCTTATAACTCATCCCAATAACATTAGGCTTCCCATGGATTCGAAATTGCAAGAAGAGGATGCCATGTGGCACATAAATTCTGGCTTGTGTGGATCCCACTTCCTCCATGTGTCTTCATGATCAAATGCCACTTTGATTTTCACTTGTATATATTTATGCATATCCTTTATTAAATATTTATGCCATCCTAATGCTCCAACATCATTTATTATCCCCATTATTCCAAATCACAAAGCTTCCACCCCAAACCTAGGAAACTAGTAATTTTCCTCCTTGGCAATTATTTGACCCTTAACATCAACTTGACAAACTCTAATGAATATGACCATTATGACCCAATGCCAAATTTGGGACATGACAAAACATATTGTTGTTCATGGACTTATTTGGATCCAAATAATTACTCCACCAAGCTTTGATAGAAGATAATTAGTAGTTGGCCTCTTTGCACAAGATGCAAGATGACTACGAAAAGGCATCAACAATATGACTAGGAAAATGCCATAAATTCTATGGAAGGCATCAAGAATATTCATGACCAAGTGTAGACTACTTTACATGAATCTCAGTCGAGATACAAAGCTTGTCATGATTTCCATAGGCAAGATCATGCTTTTGAAGTTTGAGAAATAGAATGGATTCACTAATCCAAAGAAAGGTTTAAAGGTATGAACAAGAATATCATAGGCTATCCATTATGGGGTTTTCATAATTTTGGTGCAAATGGGCAACGTTGCATCGTGACTTGAGTTATTGCCTTATATAAGTATCTATTTAGTGGTGAATATTGAATTGTTGAAGTTATTTGAGTTGTCGTTGTTGGATGCAAAAGAATGACTAAAGAAATTATACCCACTATAGAATAATTAAATTATAAACCAATAATTAATGTTGGAGACTATTCAAATCCTAGATAGAAGCTTTGAAGGAGTCGACTTGGGAAAGAAAGTTGCACAAAGTCAACAAAAAAGGTAAGTTACCCCAAGCAATAATTGGTACAATGTGCAACAAGTACACCAACTTTTCTAGGTTTTATAAATGAGGGAAGTTGATGAGGGCCACCATCTCAGTGGAGAGGTCTATTTCATTAAGTGACCAAATAGAAGTGGGATATAGGCTCATAAGCACACATTTTAGGGAAGAGTAGCCCAACCTTGTGTGTTTTGGGGAAAAAGGATAACTAGAGAATTTTTATGGATCTCTATAACAAACATAATTGGTCATGATTGTTTATGTTCCTATTTAATTTCTATTAGGGTAGTTAGGCTAGGGATATCTAGGTTTCTTCATGATGGATTATAGGGAGCCATGGCCCATCTATTAGTGATTGAACCCATCTTAATAATTAGTTTATTTATAATCTAGCACCCTTGAATTGTCCTACCTTATTTCCTTGCCTTATCAATTGGATCATAAGTCAATGCATCTCCCACAACCTAGATGAACAAAATTCACCATATGAAGAAGTAATGCCTATCCTACTTAGGAAATCGGTCCTAATTGGGTCTTACATGAGCTACCCAATTCTATTTAAAGGGAGGGCATGAACTATATAATTACATGATAGATGTTGGTTTTCGTTTCTTTGGGAAAATGGTCGTCCCAAGGTAGGTGGAGGATTTGACCTACAAGGGTTGAATAAATGATAAATTTAGAATGATAAAAAAGGAGATGTCCAATGAATCTCGCATCAACAAGTGATTCGTCAATCGGCTAATCATCGACAAGAAACTCCTAGTCAAATCAATCATTAAAGGGAGACTTGCCAACAAGACACCATCCTTGCAGTTTCCATTGACAAGGGTGTCTTCAATTATCAACAAGATTTCTCATCAACAGCCCTACTCACTATTTGTCAATGTTGATGACAATGCATCTATTGGAATTTTCCATAAATAAACCATAAATATGTCCCTGTATCTCCTAAATTATGTTGTGTTTGGCATTGATGTATAACAAATGAATGAGTGAATCTATTTGTAGACAATTGACCATATATTGTTTAGATAAAAGAGAGTCTCATGATTTCACCATTAATAGGGTTAACCCCACAATGGAAATATAAATGCATGGTTTAGTTTAGTATGAGCTGACAAGTGCAACTTTAGCCATCTCTATTATGATAGATCAACAAGTCACACCATTAGGTTTTGGAAATCATTTGCATAATCATGAAAAAATGACTGTCTCGTTGCTAGTGTAATTGTTGCCACTTGATGTATTGATCTTTCATGTTGCTTATGGCTGTAGAAATCATTATGCATTACCTATATAAATTTACTCCATGTATTTGTAGGTTTTCCTTCATCCTTACACTATTGGTTGTGAGATTCCCATCATCAAAATACAATTGCCACAAATTCAAGCATCATAATGTGATTGGCTAAGAAGTTAACAAAAACTATGTTTCAATCTTCTGCAACCATCTATATAAAGCTTTGACACCATTTTTAACTTCAAACTGCAGGATCGCAATGCCTACTTGAACTTTGAATGGGATTTGTTTACAAAATATATCAAATTGAGAGGTTCTAGAGGTTATAGGTGTGATCTAACTGGTGCAAATCTCTATAAGCTCCAAGAAAAAAAACTATACCTATCCCCGCCTTGCACTTAAAAAACATCTTTAATAGTGGATAAATAAGACTGATTTGCTTGTTCTAACGATGTTTGTGCATGTATTGATTGTCATGTGAGATCATGGTAAGTGTGGAGGATGGTTAAAGGATGGAGTTAGTGGTGTAACTTTGTGCTTTATTTAGTCATATCTTGTGCATTCAACCGAGGAAGTTACCACTAATTTGAATTAGGTGATTGTAATGGTTTATCTTGGTTTTTATTTATGATTCCATTGATCAAATTGTTACTCACTTATAGGCTATGTTTGTAATGAACTACCTGGTCCTAAGAAACCAGGTTTGGATAGCTACAACATTGAGAATATCTATAGTTTCTCAATATCTATAGTTATGGCAAAAGCATGAAACACTCATAATCAAAGTAAGCACAATAGAAGATATCATAGATAGATAAAGTATAGTTACACTCAATCAATCAAAACATGGTAAACATGATATATGTGCTCAAATTAATATACCTACAATGATATATTATATTGTACAATACTTGTTAGTATAGAATGGTGAGAGTCATGTACTCGTCTTAAGAAAGATTATAAGGCTATTCACATGGATTCCTTAAGCTAAGAGAGCACAATACATCTACACACTTAAATTCACATATGTATAATTATAAATTTTGGTCATAGCCTAAATGTTTTATGAATTGATTATTTTCTAGCAGTTCAAAATAAAAACAAGTAAAACTGACATTTTTGGCCTAAAATCCATCAAGAATCATTTTAGTTTGATGGAACTGAATATATAAAATGTTAACATTGCACAATAAAGTTGTAGGAGGAATATTCAAGGGCATGGAATCAATTTATACATTAAAAACAACAATTTTATCTATCCAAAATTAGAATTTTTGCAAAAATTGCCTAACCAAATTTCAATAACGATGATTACCTTCCTTCTTGAATTGTTTTTTATGAAGCTCATTCGTAAATGTATGAATGAAAGTAAATTGTTTGTACATTACATGGATATGGATAGGAATGTGCATTTGTCACATAGCTCGATTCAAGAAGTTGATCATAAAGTTGGATAAGCATTAGATCAAAGTTGACCATGGAAAATATTTTGAAGATATGTGGACCGAGTTACTGATTAAAAATGGCAAGATGTTATGCTCAAGATTACATGTATTATTTGAACAATGTCACACATATTTTAAAGATGGAAAACACTTTTATTTTTGCAGTGTATATGAAGCAAATTCCAAATTTGTAAGATTCAATAATTACATCTTATTTGCCTTTATCATCTTGATCAATGCTTATTGCTGCATTATTTATCTTACATAAGAAATTTCATGATTATCTCTTGCTTTGTCAACTTCAATACCTACTTCTTATCAAGAACATTTTAAGTTTTGTATTCCAAAGAACAAACACCCCATTACAAGTCTAGATTCTATATAAAATATGTAAATTTGTATTGATTGTAATTTTGTACTATGAAATGCAATATAATTTAATGGCAATGCAAGGATTTTGGAGATGGGAAGATACTAGCAGCCCACTTAAGAAGTTGATGAAGTATTGGATGTATAAGTAGTTGAGTTGGATACCTACTCTAATATAAATAACACTCTTTGAATGTAATGTAACTTAGAGTAGATCTAAGGATTGTGAGCGCTAAAGAAGCATCTAACCCTCTATATATTTCCATAATTAATACAAGATGCTAGCATCCCACTTAAGAAGTTGACAAAGTATTTGATGTATAAGTAGTTGATTTGGATAACTACTCTAACATAAATAACCGCATAGGATAAGGAACAACCAAAACACCCCATTTTTCTGGGCTTTTTTTTGCCAAAATCTTACCTGAAAATTGCAATTTCTGCAATTATGCAATTTCAGCAATCACAAATATGCATCCTAAACTGAATGTCGTATTTTGGAACTACCCAAATTATCAAAATTATGATTTGAGCAGTGGAAATTGCAGTTTCAACAACTCTTCCTCTACCGAATTCCAGCAAACAATGAGCGTTTTGGTTATTCCATATACTACTCCATCAATAACACTCTTTGAATGTAATGTAACTTAGAATAGATCTAAGGATTGTGAATGCTAAAGAAGCATCTAACCCTGTATATATTTCCATAATTCATACACTATTTCCTTTTATGTGTTAAGACTTTTGTATTTTGTATTTTGTATTTTTCTTTTGAATTGTAAGTTTTTTTAATTATATTGGTGAGAAAACAACTTTTTCATTTATTGTAAGATTTGTCTTAAGAAATTTTGTGAATAAAAATATTGGCATTGAATTTTTAATTTTATTGTTTTTTATAAATATGTTTCAAATTTTTAATTTTATTGTTTTTTATAAATATGTTTCAAATGAAATACTTTACTCATAATTGAATTAAAAAAAGATTTTTTATTATTTTAAACAAATATATTTCAAAGAAGTACTTTATTCACCAAAGAAGTACTTTATTCACAATTACATTTTAAAAAATAAAGAAAAAAACACTATTTTAAATGGGAAAATAAATATAATGTAAATATGAATGAAATCTTCACATTGAAAGGAAGAACTTTTATATTTATTTAATATTTTCATAAATAGATATAAAAAAATGCAATTTTTTAAAATAAAAATGTTAATGAAAGAAAATATTAAACTTTTATATATATATATATATATAATTTTAAAATAAAAATTAATTTATAGATGATAAATTTAGAAATAAATTTTACCAATCATAATTTGGTCAAAGCCTACATTAATATAATCAATAACAATATATTGCAAACCTATGTAATGAAGGAACATGTTCATAATTTAATGAATTAAAAAAAATATATGTGTGTATTTCTTTTTTCAAGGAAAGTTTTGTGGAGGGAAACCAAAGGGGATACTTCCCCACATTTGTGGATGAAATCCCTATTAAATCATCAATGTAAATTAATGCAACTTACCCATGAGGATTCGAATTAATAATTTTTCATTGCAGAACTAACCAAATTTCCAACAACATTGGCAACAACTAGTTAAACTAGCTCCTTCAGCTTATATATATATATATATATTAAAATTTCCAAGAAAAACCTTGTGGGATCCCCTTACTCCGCAATAGAGGGAAACTCAACCCCAACCACAATTGTGATTGGTAACTCTAAAGGACTCCACACACACATACACACACTTTCCAAGGAAACCTTGTGGGCAAACCCAAGACACACATCCTTACATTCGTGGATGACACCCCCATTAAACCCATTGATGTATACAATGTGCCTCACCCAAATGAATTCTAACCGAGTACATGCTAGCATGGAACTAGCCAAATGCTCAATAACATTGTCGACAACTAGTTTAACTAACCCCTTGGGATATATATATATATATATATATATATATATATATATATATATATATATATATATAAGTTTCAAGGGTTGATTCAATTAGTAGATGCTCTTGCTTCCTTCACAATCTATTGATCCATGTAAGCAATTCTTTTTCGTAATTGGGTCTTGTCAAGAATTTTATCAAGAATATTAACGGCTAGGGTTTGCAGGATTGCCTGGTTTTGGCCACCATGGCCACCCCTCCTCCTGTGGATCCTTCCCCGGAGGAGCTTCATTCTTGCCTTGATACTGCTTTTCACCTCTTGGTGATCTCGTCCCCCCCCACTCTCAAGCTCCGGATCTCCCTTCCTCTGCCTTTGTCAAGTGAGCAGCAGCTCCCAAAGTGTAGATCACGTCAGCAACTTCCAGGATGAAAGCACTAGCCCTGAACGAAAGAGGTCTCATTGGGCAATTTACTGGGATCTGGCCTTCTCCGAAAACCATGGATTCTTGGCTTTCAAAGAACTGGATGCCCCTCATCTTTGGAGGACTTCAGCATTGCTTCTGCGGTAAGTGTTTCTACACTTTTCTTTTCGAATTTAAAGAAGATAGAGATTCGATCTTTCGCGGTGGGCCTTATTTCTTGGGATCGAGAGGGTTGTATCTCAATAGATGGAACCTTTCCTTCTATCCTGAAAAAGATATTCCCTCTGTTGTTTCGATCTGGGTTCATCTTCCTCACCTCCCCCTTCAGTGCTGGAACGATGAGGTCTTTCAAGCTATCGGTAACTCCCTTGGAAGATACATCGACAAAGTGGAACCAAAAGGGCACCTTTTCTCCTGTGCTAGGATCTGTGTCGAAGTGGATCTGGAAAAGGGACTACCAGAAGGAATCAATCTCCTCATGGATGGATGGGAATTCTATCAGAAAGTGGATTATGAACAACTACCCTTCAAATGTAGAAAATGCCATGAATATGGGCACTTCGTAAAAAACTGCCCTAAATCCACGCAGGAAAACTCTGAAAAAGTTCAGGAAGAAGGATGGCAACAAGCTAAAAAAGGCAAAAAGGATACACACAATGCAGCCTCAAACAAATCTAGAGCACAGCAAGGGCAAAGCAAGGATCAGCAACAGAAAAGCATGAAACCCTCAACTAGCAATCAATTTGAAAAACTCCAGCTAGAAGAAGGAGAAATCCCTAATCATGAAGAACAATCGAACGAGGAAAGCACTGAAGTTGGGGAAAACATAGATAATCCTTCAAAAACCCCACGTATCCCTGTTATAGAGCAGATCTTTGAAAAATCCCCCCAGATCCACCTTCACCTAAGGAAACTTGGGCAGATATGGCAGCTGCAGAAGAGAACACCAAGCATCAAGCTTCCCCAGGAGGAACCTGGGCTGAAATGGTTAAAATAAGCAGACCCAACCCCATATCTTCATCCTCAGGACAAACCCCATCCAAAGAAACACAGTTTTCCCAAGATTCTGAGGCAGCTGACATTGGTCCCCCCCCCCCCGTCTGGCAGAGGAAGAAGATCACAAAGGCAACACCGTGAACAGGAGACAGAGAGAGAACTGAATCTAGGAAGACAACTAAGTATAGAAGACACCAAACTTCTGCAAAACACCAAAAATAATGGTAACAAGGAAACTCGATCCTGAGCAGGATCTCAAGCGCTAAAGAAACAATGAAGGTTGTCTCTTGGAACTGCAGAGGGCTTGGCGGCATCCACAAAATCGAAGCACTAAAAAATATGCTGAAGTCTGAAAAATATAATGTACTCCTCATCCAAGAGACTAAGATGAATAAAAAGGAGGTTTTGGATCTTTCAAATCTCTTTTGGAAAAATAGCACTGGTATGGCAATCAACTCTAGAGGAGCTGCAGGTGGTATTGCAACCTTTTGCAACTCAAACAATTACACCCTCAATCTAGTCAAAGAGAATACCCACTGGCTCCTTACAAAAATAATCAGCAAAAGCAACTCAGACTCATTCTTATTATGCAATGTTTATGGCCCAACCCACTATAGAGACAAGCATACCTTCTGGAATTCCCTTTGCTCTCTTTGTGAAGAATATCTTGGCAAAAACCTCATCATTGCCAGAGACTTTAATACAACAATTTCTAGCTCTGAGAAAAGGGGCGGCTCAAACATCAGAGACCCCTTTGGGGAAATGATGCAAGATCTAATGGTTGACTGCGATCTCTTGGATCCCAACCCAAACAAAGGAAGACTCACCTGGAGCAACAAGTGTCTTGGTCCGGGACATATAGCAGCTCGGTTGGACCGCTTTCTGATAAGTACTTCTATCCTCCAACTTGATTTCTTAGTTTCTTGTTATCTAATTTCCTCAGCCTCCTCAGACCATGGACCGATAGCACTCTCCCTTTCCCCTCCCTCTAATCTTGGCCCCATTCCCTTTAGATTCAATCCCCTCTGGCTACAATGTAACTCAACGCTGGACTTAATTCATTCCGCGTGGAACAAACCCATCTCTGGCTCTCCTTGTTACATATGGGAATCCAAGTTTAGGGCAGTCCGTCAAGCCTTAAAATCCTGGGCAATTTACTCCTTTTCGGACCCCTCCTCCTCTAAAAACAAACTCTAAGACAATCTCTCTACCCTACAAAATCGCATGGAGCAGGAAGAGATCACCCAACAAACCCTTGCGCAAGAAAAGGCTCTCAACTCTGATATCCTCATAGCTGCCAAAAGAGAGGAAGAAACCTGGAGATTAAAATCCAAGCAACTTTGGCTCAAAGGGGGAGATAAAAATACCAAGTATTTTCATAACCAAGCAAAAATAAGGCTAAGTCGCAACTTCATCAAAGATCTTAAAGACAACAACAATCAAGTGGTTAAAGGTCAAGAAGCCATAAAGAAAATAGCCCATCAACCTTTCAAGAATCTGTTTATGGATAGTGGAGATACAGATGCAATCTCCTAGGCAGATCTTCTTTATGGAATCAAGCTCTTAATTTCTAATAAAGATAACAAAAAACTCGAGAAGTCTATCTCTGAGAATGAAATAATCTCAACAATCTGGTCGCTTCATCCAGATAAAGCCCCAGGTCCCGACGGCTTCACTATCAACTTCTACCGAGCTGCCTAGCACATCATCAAAGAGGATTTAGTAAAGATGTTGAACTAGACGAGGAACAAAGAGAAGATTGGAGGTGCCACAAACTCTACATTCCTAGCTCTCATCCCAAAGGACAAAAACTCTCAATCCCTTGACAGATTTAGGCCCATATCCTTATGCAACACCTCTTATAAAATCCTCACCAAAATCCTTACAAATTGAATGAAAAAGATGATGAACAAAATCATCTCGGACACCCAAGGTGGCTTTATTGCTGGCAGGCAAATCATGGACAACATAGTCATTGTTCAAAAAGCAATCCACTCAAGCCTGAAGGATAAGCAACAAGGAATGGCCATAAAACTTGATATGGAAAATGCCTTTGACAGAGTCAACCACTTCTTTCTCTTTGAAATCATGCAGAAAATGGGATTCTCCAAGAACTTCACTTGATGGATCAAAGCTTGCATCTCCAACCCTTGGATCGCTCCTCTTATCAATGGCAGACTGGAAGGCTTCTTCAAATCTTCCCGTGGTCTCAGACAAGGATGTCCTCTATCTCCCTTCCTTTACATCATAGTGGCGGACTCTCTTAGCAAGAAATTATCCATCCTCTAGGAAAGAGGAGAGTTGAAAGGTATTAAAATAGTATGGGGAATAAAAGCTGCAAATCACGCCCAATTCGCTGATGACACTATTCTTCTTGGTGGCGCATCCACTACTATAGCAGAAAGATTCAAAGGAGCCCTCTTTACCTTTGTAAAAGCTTCAGATGGGAAAATCAACGATCTAAAATCCAAAATCTATGGTTGGAATTGTCATGAGAGAACCATAACTAGGATTGCCAGAATTCTCGGTTATGAAGGAACAACAAATTGGAACTCTTTCAGCTACTTGGGTGTTCTCATCCACAAAGGGAAAAAAAAAGCTTCAGACTGGAACGTTCTGGTTGAGAAAATCAAGAAGAAAATCCAAGCTTGGGGAGCCCAATGGCTAAACCCGGTCGAAAAATTAGTCCTTATCTCCTCTATTCTTGCTGCTTATCCCATCTTCACCTGCTCAATAACCTTGGCGCCTAGCTCCATAATTCAAGGCATTTTCAAAGAAATCAGAACCTTTCTCTGGCAAGGGGGGAAAACGAATGGGAACAAAAAATTCAATCTTATCAGCTGGGAAACGGTATGCAACCCAAAAAGCAGTGGTGGAGCAGGAGTTAGAGACCTTGGAAAAATGAATCTCGCCCTGGGAGCCAAAATTCTTTGGAGGATGCTAACTGGGAATCCAGCTTGGTGGAAGGACATTCTTCGAAAGAAATACTTAAAAGGAGCAAGAAATAGGTGCCTGGAAGCAATTCCACCTATGGTTGACGACTCTCCAATTTGGAAACTTTGCATAAAGGCGACCTCCATTATTCAGAAAGACCTGCGATGGTTCCCCGACAATGGAAAGCAGATTCGAATTTGGGAAGATCTAATAAGCCCCTCATCTCCAGTCAAAAATCCTCTCTTCTTCGCTGAATTAAAATTTTGGATGGAGCATCAGAATATCTTCACCTTATATGACCTCTCTCTCTGGTCAAGCTTCGACAGTTGGCAAGGATGGAAGACCTTTGAGATCCCTGGTCATCTTATCTTGGAACACTCCTCCTCGATTGCATCGTTGCAGGGCTATAGCCCGATCCACTTAAATCTCCATGATTCTAGAACCTGGGGAAATCAAGGCTGCTACTCAATCAAAGATGGATACTCCTCCTTACTTAGCAATCAACACAAAGAAATGATATGGAAAGGCATATGGAACAACGATGGTCTCCCTAAAGTGAATTTCTTCTGTTGGACTTTGGCTCACAAAAAGATTCTAACCGCAGAAAACTTGAGGAAAAGAGGTATATCCGGCCCGTCCATCTGCATCCTCTATAAAAACTCGGAGGAAACAATGGATCATCTTTTTCTAGAATGTCCTTACACCATGGAAGTCTGGAGCTTTGCTATCCAAGAATTTCAAGCCAATATCACCCTTCCCACTTCCCTAACTGATTTCTTTACCTGCTGGAAAGACTACTACCTTGGATCTCTGTATCAAAAACCCGACTTATCTAAGGCTTGGATAGCTCTACCTAAATTCATCTATTGGAAAATATGGAACATAAGGAACAAAGGGATCTTTGAAAACCAAATCCATCCTCCCTTTCGAATCTTTATCACAGCCAAAGCTCTCTGGGCATAAAATATCCTCTCAAGAGGTCTCAATCACATTCACCGGGAACCTCTAAACGTAGAAGAAAAACTTTGGGCCTCTGATTTTCTCCTCCCTCCAGGATCAACTCTCAGATCCCTGGATCATACCAAGTCCTTCTCCACTGGATGGCAAATCAGAATCAATCCAGATGACTTTGAAGATTGGAAAGCCTAGCTGGGCAAGCATTCTCTTTTTTTTTTATGGTGCCTCTAAAGGTAACCCTGGGTTGGCAGGCATGGGAGGGGTCATCTTCGACCCTGGGAGAAGCATAATGAAAATCTATGCCTGGGGAATTGGAATAAAGACCAATAATGACGTTGAATGGCTTGCCTTACTTAAAGGTTTGGAAGTCGCCATCAAGGCCAGGATAAAAGATCTGATAACCGTTGGGGATTCCCTTCTCATAATTTGAGAAGCCCGCAATCTCACCAGGAAATGATCCACCCCATCTAATAAATACCACCACATCCTCAAATTTATTAGCAGAGATTTCAACACTCTTAAATTCCTCCATGTTTTACGCTTAAATAATCACCACGCCGATGAAATGGCTAACAAAGGGGTGCTCCAATGTATTGCTTTTCTATCCTATGATGGTGAAGACCCTACCCCTAGTTGGATTCCCTAACCACTCCTCTCCTTGGGGTTCTCCCCCCATACCCCGACATCTTTCTCTCCCACCTTTGGTAGCGGTCACCCTTACTCCTGCATGCAACCACTTGTCACTTTGATCGAGGGCCGATGGAGGCATTTAATGCCTTCACATGGCCTCTTTCCATCTACCCCCACTCTCTCGCACACTCTGATTAACCATTCTTTCAGATGCTTCCAGAAGTTTGCTTTGTTAACCTCTGTCCTGAGGATGGACGCCCGCTCCACTACTTGCTTTGCTCCTTCCCTGGGCGCTAGCTCTACAATTTCTCTGCATATGCTCTCCTGCACGCTCTATGATAATCCCCTGCTCTCCTCCCCCAACATTTCTCTTCCTAAAGCAAAGCTCCTGCAGCCTCTACGCTCTCTCCTCGTGGACCTCACGTCCCTTAGTCTGTGTGAAGACGAGCTATCAGCCCTTGATTCCTTCACCCACTCAACCCCCCAAGATACCGAGGCCGAAACCATGGAAGCGCAGATGAACAGGATTAGAATTGAGGTGGCAGACATAAAAAAGAACATGACAAGAGTTTTTACCCTACTGCATTCTCTCATCACCGAGGTTAGGCATAACAATGACCTAATGAGCAATTGAATCTCCTCCATGTCAAAAGCGGTGGACTACACAACAAACATTATATCAAATGTGGACTCCAAGGTGGACGATAACTACAGGAATATCTCAGACGTTGAAGGAAAGGTGGGCAAGCTCAGAGAAGATTTGGCTCGCTGCATTCCAGGGTTTCAGGACACTACGGGCTCCAGTTCCAATCCGGATGACTCCATGGAAAGCCTAGAACCTCCTTGTCCATGACATAAATGACTCGGCTAACTGGTTCTCTCTTTTTGCAGGTTATAATATATCTTTCTGCTCTAGTATAGAAGAAACTCAGGTCTAGTTTTAATGGGTATTATCAGTTTTAATGGATTCTACACCCAGTTTTTGTAATGTATTGCTTTTGCAAGCTCATTTTGGGACAATATGTTAAGTTTTATAGTACTAGCTTCAGACCTGTCAGAGCTAGGAGAAGAATCACCAGAACAGGAATGGAAAATTTGAAAGTTGGTCCCTCTCAGAGGAAAACCAGAACCTCTTTGTATTTATTTTTTGAAGACTCTTTTTAATACAATATCCCATAATCGTTCTTGTTAAAAAAAAAAATAGTAGATGCTCTTGTGTAAAAGTTCATATAGATTTTCTAATCAAATCTTATTGAGTCATTTAAAATTATGAATGGATTTTTTATTAATAATTATTATTGTCCTTCCAAAAAAATTAAAAATAAGAAAAATATACCAGAGGTTAGAAAAGTATCAACATATTTACTTGGAATACTTATACATGAATAAATAAGAAAATGTATATATTCTTTTAAAAAATTAATAAAAGAATAAAAGACAAAGATAGAGACAGAGGAACCTAAGAGAACAAAGGAGGAAAAAATTGATAGCCATCACTCAATCAGAATAAGGAAACAATTAAACAATACAATAAAAAGTCAAAAGGAATTGAAAATTTTACAAATGAGACCAACAATTAAAAAATCAACCATTGAAAATAAAAAAAAATTTAAAAAATGAAATCATTAAAATAAAAAAAAATATAATATAATCAACTTTAATAAAGAAAATGAGAGGAAGATAAAGGAAAAAGGTTAAAGGTTAAAGAAGTATTAAAATGATTTTGAAGATGGAAATAAATTAAAGTAACGAAGTAAAAGAAATAAAAATAAATTAAAAAATAAGAATAAAAAGTAAGGTATGAAAAAAATGTATTATAAGTAAAAATAAATAAAATAAGAATAAAGGTAAAGTATGTAAATAATGTATTATAATAAGAATGAGAAATTATTTATAAAATTGTTATTGAGGAAGTATAATTAAAAGGTTCTAAGTCAATTGGGTGTAATTTGAGTGGTTGTGGAGAAAATTGTTACCTTCTTTATCTAGTTTTAAATCCTATTTTGTGAAATGTTGTTCTTAGTTGGTCGATTGTTGATAAGTTATATATGATATAAATATGAGTTGTTCATCTGACCTTGTGCCTTAAAAAAATTAAGGTTTCTTTGGATATATCATCTTCAAAATAAAATAAAATAAAATAAATGCCAAAAAAAAAGAAAAATAATATCATATTTAACGTGTTTTTTCAAACTAGAATAGGTAGTATAATTTATATAAAAAAAGATGAGAAGGATCAACCAAAATAATTATATATTAGATATTGCTCAAAAACCTCTAACTTTGGTGGAGATATATCACAAAATTTTTCCTCAATAAACACCCATATGACTGTGCTTCCTACCTTCTCCATATACTTCTAGCTATATGTCTTGATGTATTGTCTTAACATAAACATGCAAGTAAAATACATACAAAAACATCATGAACTCAGACAAAACATGGCCACTGTGACCTTCTTACATTTGCTACTCCTCTTTGTGAGGTCCCTTGGAGGTTGAATCCCATGGAATGAACTACATGAGACTACCTGCCCCAAGTCAGACCCAGAATGATGTTGAAGTGCATCTCTATGTCACTGGTCAACTTATCAATTGTTTGCCCCTTCTCCTTCATTTTTCTCTCTAATTCCTCTTGTCTAGCATCCTGTTGTGCAATATGAGAGTTCATGCTTTGACCCCCTAATTCCATCCATTTGAGAGTTTAAATGGTTCATCATCCTCTTAATCTCTCAAATATTGCTAAGACCATCTCCCCTAGCTACTCCCTAGTTTGAAAGATTGGCCATTTTAGCAAACAATATATTCATTTTGATATAATGATTCCACGCCCAAAGAACAAATTTTCCTCCACGCACAAAATACAAACCAGAACAAATTTTACTGAGCGACAGATGGAAGCCATGCCACTAGTTTAAGGGTTCATTAAATTGTTAATTTGGATCTAATTCCTATAATCCACCATTATTAAAACTTAGGGGAGCCACTTATGTTCAAGAAGGCCCCCATTTTGCACCATAACCCCTTTATCCAATTTAATCACTTCAATTGCAAGCTTATTTTCCACAAAATTATTATACCTTTTTGACATGCAAGAGATTTGCTTCTTTTCATAGTTAAGACTCTAGATGATCTTCTCAAAGATTCTTGACAAATTGGTTCCTTGGACAATTTTTTTTCTTACTTGCTTAATGACCAAAATATATTCTCTTAGAATTTTATTTTATTTGGATACAAAGACATTGGATTATCTCCAATCCCATGTAAAATGCATATAACTCAATTTGATTATTAGTCACTCTTCACATACCCCAAGAGAAAGTCATTACTATTTTTCCATTGAATTCCAAGAGGACTCCCTGCACCTAGCGTCTCAAACGTTAAAAAATAATTTTATAAATATTTCATTCAAATTTAAACAATAGAAATCCCAATGAAGGGTTTATTTTCTATGAATTGTCTCATTCAAATTTATGAAATAAAAACAAAAATTTAATAACACTATGTCCAATGAAGAGTTTGCTTTATGAAACACACAATCTAGATGTAGGTTTTGTTAATTAGTGACAAATGGTTAAAGTGGTTAAAGTTGAAAACCTTGTGCAACGTGGAAGTTGCAAAATGTGTGCATGTTTTGAAGGAAATTTATTCAATACCATGATAAGTAATTATATAGATAATCTGAATCCCATATTTTTATAGGTTTAGGATTTATTTTTTCTTCGTAAAATATATATTTTAGAGAAATTTATTGGGCACTTCCTTTTTATTTCAAAGATGGTACTCAAAGTAAATTGAATTCTTTAAGATTCAAAATCAATACAACAATATACTTATTAAGAACTCAACATGTCACTTGCAAGAATTAATCTTGGATGGGGAAACAACACTCCTCTTTTCAACTATATAAAATAAACCCAATTAAGAGAGTGAAGAGTTAATTGTTGAAAAGGTTTCTTGCTCAGCACTCAGGTCCCTTGGCAGATTGGTCGAGGAGACCGTTTTCAGCAAGCCGTTCATCGAGAGCCTTTGCGTAGAGAGAGAGAGGGATTGCACCGTGGATCAGGTGCTTGGCATAGCAGCCGGTATTTTGATGCTCTGCGCATTGTAGGCAGCATAGATCTACTAAATTATGAAGCTTTGGGCCTACCATGGCTCTCGGAGGAGGATCAGATCCTCCTCCATCCTAGACTCCTCCAGAGATCGCAACATTTAAAAGATTAATAGCAACAAAAGGAAAGAGACTTGCTCCTTCAACCCATCAAAAATTTGTTAAAAAGCTCAGAGATCCCCACTGTGGTTCTCCCAGCTGAGCGCCCCTGCAGAACAACAATGAATTTGTCAGAGAGAGGACTTATTGGTCAGTTCACCGGTTTATGGCCTTCCCTAAGAGCCATAGAAGCATGGGTACGACAAAATTGGAAACCTCTCACAACTGAAGACATAAAAAGCTATCTAGTAGGCAAGGGTTACTTCGTGTTCATCTTCGAGAGCATAACGGACCGGGATCTTATTTTCCGAAATGGGCCATACTTCATGGGGCCCAAAGGACTATACCTGAATAAATGGACTCCGGATTTTGACCCTACCGAAGATATACCTTCGGTAGTCCCTGTATGGGTAAGGTTACCACACCTCCTGCTTCATTGCTGGAATCTGAAATCACTCGAGACCATAGGGAATGTCCTCGAGCGATATATAGACAAGGTGGAAAAAAAACATCAGTATTCCTGCGCACGGATATGTGTGGAAGTAGATCTCGAGGTAGGACTATCGGAAGCTATAAATATAACCATAATAGATTGGTCCCATGTTCAGGAGATCGACTACAAACAAATCCCTTTTAAATGCAGACATTGCTACAAATATGGCCATTTCACCCGTCATTGCAAAAAAAAGACAGAAGAAGAAACATAAAAGCATAAAGGAGAATAGTGGAGACAAGTGTAGAAACAAACAACGACAAGATCCAACTCCAAATAAAAATGGAAAGGAAACCCTACTGCGATCATGAACCTCGCAACAGAAAAGGGACAAACAAAAAAGGCCCACCCCAGGGTAGAAGCTTCACTAAACCAATTCGAAATTTTAAGCACTCCGGAAGAATAAGCAGGCCCGGAAGAGAAGGAAGAAGGAGAGCTGCAAGAGGAAGATGAGGAAAAACAACCATGCCCACAAAAAGAGGTAACCTCTTCACCCTCATATGCAGAAATGGAAAAAAGGAAACCTTTTGAAGGGGTCTCATCCTCAGAGGAAGACATCACAGAAAGATCCTCGAAGAAAGCAGGGAGGAAAACTGACAAAGAAATTAGAGAAGAAGAGGTCGAAAGACATAAGATGCAAGGAAGTCAGGGAACCATGGACATGGACTATGGTAGAAACACCAGGCACGGGACTCCTAAAAGTGGCCCACCCCTCTCATCCAACAAATAATGTCTCTTGGAATTGCAGAGGTCTGGGGAATCCATCGAGATTCGACGTAGTCAAATATCTCCTCAAAATTAACACAACAGATATCCTCAGGCTCCAAGAGACCAAAATAGATGAGGAGACTACCCTCTCTACCAGCATATCCAAATGGAAGATAAACGCGGGAAAGGAAGTAAGCGCAAGAGGATCATCAGGAGGGATCGCCACTCTGTGGTCCGAAGAGAAATTTAGATTGGAAAGCTCCTTTGCAACGCAACACTGGATCTATATTGAACTATACCATATTCAAAGTAAGTTAACCTTCGCACTCTTTAATTTATACGTCCCAGTATATTATATAGAGAAAAGAGAATGTTGGAATACCCTGACAGATTTCCTGGAGATCTACACCTCGTCGAATATAATTCTGGCAGGGGATTTAAATATAATCATGAATCCCAAAGAAAAAAAAAGGAGGAAATAAAGGTAGAGATCCCTTGTTGCATCTGATCAAAGAGCTGACTCATCATTGGGATCTGGTCGATATAAAACCCAAGAGGGGAAATTCACATGGACAAACAACCGAACTGGCCCTCACCACATCTCCGCGCGGCTAGATCGGTTTTTAGTCCAAACTTCCCTTCTTCTGGAAAAGAAAATACTCCTTTCAAAAATTCTTCCCAACCTAACGTCCGACCATAAGCCAATTCTTTTGTATTTAAATGATGAGGAGGAATTAGGACCAATTCCCTACAGATTCAATCCGCTTTGGATTAAGCAAGACTAATTTAAGGAAGAGGTGAAGAAAGCATGGGATCCCCAAGCTATGTGTGGGAGAAGAAGCTCAAGAACACTAAAATCGCTTTAAAAAATTGGATAAAAAAAATGACCAAGAGCTCAACGGCAGACAAAACTAAAGCAGTCATGGAGTTGTCTAATCTACAAATAGAGATGGAAGAACATGGCATATCCACCTTGGATCTAAAAAGGGAAAAATAGGCACAAGCTAACGTTTTCAGGAAGATTTGGAATGAGGAAGAACACTGGTGTTTGAAATTGCGCAGTCTGTGGCTACAGGCAAGGGACAGAAACACATCTTTTTTTCATAGACAAGCTAAAGTCAGACAAGCAAGAAACCATATTTCAGAGATTGTGAAAGCCGACGGAGAAATCATTAAAGGTTTCAAAAAGATAAAAAAAGAAGTTGAAACCCACTTCCACGAATTATACACAGAGGATAATTTACATGATGAGGAAGCCATGATTGATTTCCTTGCTCACATCCTTGGCATAATAAATGACGATGATAATAAAAACCTATTGAAACCATTCAGAAAAAAAAAGAAGATATCTGCAATGAGATATGGCATATGGAGTCGGACAAAGCTCCAGGCCCTGATGGGTTTTCAATACACTTCTACCAAGCTTGTTGGCCCATCATCAAACTTGATATCATCCGAATGATTAGAGGATTCCATAAAAAATCAAAGATCAGAGGTAACACAAACTCCACCTTCCTAGAACTGATCCCTAAAGAAGTGAATCTTGGCTCCTTCAATAGATGCAGACCCATCTCGCTCTGTAACGCATCATACAAAATAATCTCTAAACTCCTAGCCAACGGGATCAAACCTCTGCTCATCAATCTGATATCTCCCAATCAGGGAGGGTTTATCAAAGGAAGGCAAATCTTATTCAATGTTATCCAAGTGCAGGAAGCAATACACTCCAACAATCTCAGAAAATAAAAAGGTATGATTATTAAACTTGATATGGCGAACGCCTTCGATATAGTTAACCTTCAGTATCTGTACAAAGTTTTGTCCTCCTTTGGTTTCAGCAACAGTTTTGTAGAGCTGGTGAAAGCCTGCATAGACAAGCCTTGGATCGCCCCTCTCATAAATGGAAGGCCGACAAACTTCTTCTAGGCTACCCGGGGAATTCGTCAAGGGTGCCCACTATCCCCTTTCCTCTATATATTGATGGAAGACTCTTTGAGTCAGAAGCTGGAGATAGAAAGAGAGATAGGAAAAATCCCAGGAATTATATTGGCTAAAGGACTCCCCTCTTTAAATCACGCTCCATTTGTTGACGATTCACTCTTCCTGGGAGGAGCATCACTTAAAATGGCTAGAGGCTTCAAAGAAATAATTCAAAATTAATGCAAGGTCACGGGAGCGATGGTAAACAATAGAAAACGCGCAGCTTATGGTTGGAACATTGAGTAGCATACAATACTCATAATTGAACACTTCTTAAAGTTCCCAGGGTTTGTTGCATGGGAAAAGATTAAATATTTAGGACTGCCCCTTACTCTGGGATCAATAAAAAACTCACAATGGAATGAAATCCTTAGTAAGGTAAAGTCAAAATTCACGCTTGGGGGGGACACTGGCTCAATCAAGTAGGAAAACTGATCCTAATAAAATTAGTACTCTCCGCTTTCCCTATCTACCAATCCTCCATACTCATGGTGCCCAAGTCAATAATGGACCAAATAACAAGACTCATCAAAGAGTTCCTCTGGAAAGGTGGAAAAGGAAACAAAAATAAGTATCATATAGTCAGCTAGGATACTATAAAAAGACCTTTGTTGGAAAGTGGATTGCCGATAAGAGATACCTGTCTTGTAAATATAGCTCTGGGTGGAAAAATTCTTTGGAAATTATTCTCAAATAGAGATCATCCGGTCAGCAATCTACTATGGAAAAAATATCTAAAAGGAGGATCGATACACAATCTCCATTACGAAAAAATCCCCAAAGGCACCTCTATATGGAATTTATGCAAAGCTGGAATTAATTACTTTCAAAGACAATTATATCGCATCCTTGGAAATGGATCCAAAACATATCTTTGGATAGACAAAATTAATGGTAAGTCTACGCTTGGTGGTATAGAATCTTTCAATGACATTCGAGAATGGTTCTCACAAAGAGGAATAGTCACTCTGGCAGATATCTCCCAATGGGACAACAAAGGGAACTGGACAAAGTGGTCTCTACCTGAAGTTCTAGAAGGATTAATAATGCAAAAGAATGATCTCCTTCAAAATTTAACTGGGATGGCCCCAATTTATAAGCACACTAAAGACAAATGGGGATGGGGGGAAACGAGAGCTTACACAGTTGCACTTGGATTCAAGGAGTTACAAACATCTCATAAGCCTCCTCATTCCTCTAACCTATGGAAGATCGTATGGAACAATTATGGCATTCCTAAAATCAATTTTTTCACTTGGATGCTAATGCACAGGAAAATTCTGACCGGAGAAAATCTAGCTAAAAGAGGATTTATTGGACCGCGTAGATGCCCGCTTTGCTGCAACAACCCTGAAAACATTGAACATCTCTTCGTGGAATGTCCTTTTGAAAATTCAGTGTGGAAACTCTCGCTTCAGGAACTGGAAGCCTTTCCACCGAACCAAATTTCACTTATTGACCTATTCTCCTCTTGGAAAAATCAATACCCATACTCTCTCTCAAACAAACCAGTATGGAAGAATATTTGTCTCACTCTACCCAAATTCATATGTTGGGAAATATGGCTTTCCTGAAACAATAGGATATTCAATGACACAATGCAAACTCCGGAACAGGTGGCGGTAAAAGCCAAGGTATATCTCATGGAAGCAATAAGAATCCAGGTAAAAAAGATAGATTCCTCACTTACTAATTTGGAAAAAAACTAGATTGGCTACTCATATATTAGCAAAAAGGATAGTATATCAACATGACTGAGAATAAATCCCACTTGGATACTCAGACTTCCTGAAAAGGATTTCCAGAAATGGTGGAAAGCTCAAGGTAAAGCCACTATGTTCTTTGACGGAGCATCCAAAGGTAACCCTGGAATTGCGAGAGCTGGTGGGGTGTTATACTCTGTAGGAGGAAGACAAGAAGTTAGTTTCAGTTGGGGACTTGGTAAACGCTCAAACAACCAAGTGGAAGCGTTAGCATTATTAAAAGGATGCCAATTGGCAATAAGAGAAGGCTATACTGAAATTCAGATATTTGGAGATTCGTAGATCATAATCAATAATCTAATTAATAGGAAACATTATGGAATTGTCATTCTAAATGCAATCATGGAAAGAATCCGCAATACCCTGTAGGGATTCTCCAAATTTCAAATATATCACATCCTCTGAGACTCTAATAAAGCAGTTGATAGATTGGCAAACGTAGGTTCCAGTTTGGAGCAGACAGAAATACAAATCAATAGCGAGCTCATATCACACCGTACAATCCAATAGATCAGAAGTAAAGGACAACAAGGGGCACTTCATATGACAGAATCAGACAGAAGTTAAAAAACTAGCTGATCGAGTTTTGGATATGACAACAAACACCTGAGGAATAGAGCTAGAATTACAACGCATAAATGCCATTTGAAGAAGCAGAAATGAGTTATCAATGCCGAGAAAATAGAAGAAGATCACCATCGTTTATCAAAGATGACAGATCGCGGAAGGCAGAATAACAATGTACTGAGAAATATAGGAAGCAAATAAATCAACGGGGTGGACAGAGTGTTAAAAGAAGAAAACAAATATGGACAAAATTGTAATGATCAGATGTCATAAAAAGACCAGAACTCATCTAGAATAGCTTGGAAAATTGTAATCAAGAAGTTCAAGGCTACGACCATAACCCCATTATTAATATATTTTTTTATTCATTTCTGTGAAAAAAATAAATAAAAAACACTTGTTATTTTATATAATATTTAATTTTAATATAATTTTTAAAATAAAGATATATAATCAATGAGTTTTCAAGATGTCTTTATCTCAAATATAATATGATATCACATATAATATGCAATTACAAACTATCTTTAAAACACATGCATTATTATAGATACATTTTCTAAGACTTGATGAGTTATTTCTTTAACCATCACTCGGTGCTCTACAACCCAGTATGGGGGAGATGTTGTAACGTTTGTGATGTAACAAAATAATTAAAAAAAATTCATGTCGGTTCATAAAATAAAAAATTATGGAAAGTATTTAAACCTGGATCTATCAATTAAGAGAGACCAAATTTCTTGAGTTTAAATTTAAAAAAAGAAATACACCTCAAGAAATTGGATCCCTCTCGGTGCTTAATAGATACGGGTTTAAGATAGATCTATGCTAGTAAATGGAAAGAAGTTGCTAGTAAGCATTGAAATGGATATTTCATTTATGAACTTAATGGTTCACTTTAATAAATGTTTCAAGCATATAGGTATATTCCAATTGTTATGAAAGGTTTGAAAGAGTAGAGTTAGTTGAGGTATAAAATTTACTTGTATATGTTGAGTTTAAAAGAGATGATAAGCATTTAAGCCAAGATTTAGAACTTGAATAATAAAGCGTGAAATGATGATCTTGTGAGTGTATTGTTTTGTGTATATGTGTGAACTTGGATTGTGATTATTGACTAGTATGCATGACCAATAAGTTATAAAAAACAATTTTTTTTTTTTAGCTTTTGCTTCATGTGTTTTGATGGGTGGTAAAATAAAACCTTACATATGATATTAGAACCAAGTTTTTACTTCTCCTTTTTATATTTATAAATATAAATATATTTTATTGATATTTCTCATTTTATAAAATAAAAAATTAATAAAAATATTTTTGCTACAGTTTGTATAATATATTTCAAAAAAACATGTACATGATATCCTCCAATGTCTAAGTTGCTTTACTACTTTTAGTTTTGTCAACGTTTTTAGAATAGCTAAATTTAGTATGGTTCTAGTTGTTTCCACTATTTTTAGATGAGCTAGATCATCACATTCCATATAAATATTGTAGTCGTAATGTTTGTCTTAACAGATCAGAGTTTGACAATCATATATATTTTTTGTTCTGAAATTTATGAATAATAATAATATTAAAATTCACATGATTGGTTCGAAATAAAATTGTTTAAATTTTATTTCAATATTCAAAGTAGAAGATTACATTTTTCGTTTTTTAAGAAAAAGAGCAAATTTCTCCTTACTTTGTCTTTAAAAACTAAAATGTGATAATCATTTCATCTTCGTAGATCGTGAAATTCCTAGATGATAATTTTCAAATTTGTCTCATTTTCTTGAGGAATTTTATATGTCACGAGAACTAAAACCATATACCATATAGCTCTATTTATCTACAAGATATTTTAGTCGAAAAAAGCCCTTAGCTCCATATTGTCCCACGTTGTTAGCTCTAGGCTAATCACCTCATATTTTTAAACTTTTGATAGATTGTGTCACAAAATAATATAATATTAGATCATGAGGAAATTTATCACCAATTTGTGTTTATGTAAAAATGTCAGGGAATAGTTGATTGGCATTGCTTCAAATTTTGTTAATTTGCAAATAGGTTTTAGGGTGTAAGTTCTCAAGTTGACGTGGCAACTTTTTTCCTCAATTTGGTATTAATATGATAGTTTTAATATCATGCCTTGTGGACTATCTTTGGCTTATGGTCGTTATATATGTGATGTTACAAGATATTTTACTATAATGATATATCCCTATGTTGAGATTTTGTTCCACATTAATACCTCTCTTCTAAATTGCATGAGTGCATGTGTGTGTGTGTGTCATCATAAGTGTGTGTGTGTGTCATCATAAGTGTGTGTGTGTGTCATCATAAGTGTGTGTGTGTCATGAATAATCCCACATACATAGCAATTGTGAGATGATGATGGTTTACATGGCATTACTTGCACCAAAAAGCTTTGCCAATTCAGACCTTGGCTTTGGGTTGTAAGTCCCCAAATTGATGTGATTGCATCCTCCCTCACTCTAGTATTAACAATGTAACTCTTTTAGCCCCCAAATTGATGTGATTGCTCCCTCCCTCACTCTACGATTGCTCTTCAACAGATTTTAGCTTCTCCTTAGCCCATGCCACTAAGAGGACTCTTTCTAGTCTCATGTAAATAACTTTGATTCATCTTAGAATATCAAGTTATTGATCTTTTTTTCTCTGAAAAAAATTAACAGTGTAACGCTTTATGTGTCATGCTTTGTGGGTCATCTTTGATTTGTGGTGGTTATATTTGTGATGTTCTACGCTATCTTACTACAATAATATAATCTACATTAAGATTTTGTGTGGGTCATTTTTAAATTGTGATTATAATCTATGTGATGTTATAGTCTTACTATAGTAACATATCCTTAGCTAAAAAAAATTATTTGAAATTAATATCCCTATTATTTTTCTTCTTCTCTCTTGGACTTAATACTTCATGTTTCGTTCTATTTTTTTTCTTATTAATCTATGATAGATGCAATCGACACCATTTCATGTACGCGTTTTTAATCTCATTGACTCTTTTTGCCCAAATACACATGCACACAAATATCCTTTTCATGCATTTGTATGCTTACATGCACACAAATATCCTTTTCATGCATTTGTATGCTTCATGGAATGCAAGTATTCAATTTTAACTTGCCCTTCTTACAAAAACAAGCTAAATGCATGCTTAGAGTAATGGGTGAGTGTGATGGGATAGGTATTGGGCAATATTTTTCTTAGTCAATTGGACTATACGAAGAGAAGACAAGTGCAATTTACAGTTTTGTTAAAGGGATGTGTTATATAAAACATAATAATATAATGTAACATGCACACCAATAATAAACTAAATTGGAAAAAATATTGACTCTATTTTATAATGTGAATTAAAAAAATCACTAAACTATCTTAGATTTAAGACAATGCCGAAATTTAATGATAAATAAGCCAAAATGCTTATCATTGAGTCTTCTAGTATTGAAATATGACCAAATATTTTGATTCCCTATCTTTTATGACTTGCAAATTAACTTTTCGACACCTGTTGTTGACATTAAAAAAATCAAAAACATCATTATGGGCCCCGATGTAACATACTTTTCAATACCAGTTGTTAACATTAAAAGAAATTCAAAAACATAATTATGGGCCTCAGGGTAACGTAGATACACTCATAGTCACATATTCTCGCCTTCATCAAATGTTTATTTTCATGCTATGAAATTTAACAACATTGCATGCTTTTCTCGATGGTTCATGTTAGTAGAGTTGTCTATTTTCATGCCAGTGAATTTATTGCAAGCTTTTCTCTAGCGGTTCATGTTGATTTTGTGTATTAGATGCTACATTGCAATTTTTTGTCTTCCACGGAAAATCTTGTGTGATCACCACTCTTCTCTTGAATATTTGGATGGAGGGAGGCTCAACCGCCAACCACAATAGCAGTTAGTAACCCAACGAAACCCAACGAGGCTCAATTAGACTTGAACCTCAATGAGACTAGAATAAGAGACCTCATAGGAAACTACAACTTAAAACAATGCACTCAAATCTATTAAACTAAATTAGTCTACACTTTTTTTCCTAGGAAAACCTTTCAAGATCCCCCAATGACAATAGTTGTTGGTAACCCTAAGGGAATCAACTAGATTTGAACTTGTGACTTGTAGCCTCCCCATCGACAACATGCTTTGGATAGATGGTTCAATCGATAACACAACCTTTATGGTTACCCACATTGCAAATTTTTCTTCGAGAGTTCATGTGGGTTTGTGCATTAGAGGTCACGATGATCTCCACTTTTTTTGCATTTATCAGGTTTGTTTCATTTTTTTTATCACAGTTTTTGCTTTTGTAACTTGATGGTTGAAGATTTTACATGCTCTTGCATCCTTGATAGAATTTTCTTATTACTTATAGTAGGACTTCATCACAATTAATGTTGGGTATGTCTATCAAGTGATCTCATTCCTAATCACAATCAATTTTTTGCCCCCTTTTTTTAATCCAATCAAAGGTTCAACCTCTATACATTGGCTTTGGTCCAAGTCTTCTAGGAAATCATCAATTACTTGCTAACTACCACGTGGGGGACAGTACCATTTGATAGATCCAAAGCCCTCTTCTTGCTACGTTAAGGTCTAATCAACTTGTTGAAAACCACAACTAACACATCTGAATTCAAGTTGAGTGCACTTGAACTTGAACTCTGAGAGTGAGCCCATTCCTCCCCTTTATATTTAAGTAGGGTTAACCTTCATAGACTTCACCACCATCAATGGATAATAACTAGCATAAACCGCTAATGCTAAAGTTCCAAACACCTTATCTCAAGGAGATTAAAAAAGTCAAACCTATGACCACTTCAACTTAAAAAGAGATCTCATCCTTGTTTCGAAAATATATTTTTATTTATTTTGTGTTAGGGATTCGAAATAGTTGCTGGGGGGTGTTGAGTTCTTAGATCGGCCATGGGACGGGGACCGGCTCCGTGATGCGTGCTAGCGATGTGACCCGAGGGCTAACCATGGGAAGCTGGATGGAAGGTCGGTTCACGCTTTTGTACCGCCGCTGCCTTTATTGGGAAGACCGACTACGGGGTTGACCCAGCACCAGCAATATTAATTAACTTTATGCTCTGTGACTCATTATTACTTTTATTAACTCGTACAGGAGGTAAATAACCGGCTCAGCCAGTACTTCAGTTACCAGGGTCAATGCCTGTGCTCAGAATTGTCAAAGGAAAAAACAATTAGAAAATATTAGGTGGAGAGAAGCGTGTTTTGGCAGATTCCAGAGGGCCATTACGTTGGGTTTGGTTTGGTTTGAAGTTTGAACGGATTAAAGGAGAGGCCTGATTTTCATGGATTCCTCCCAATCCCAATCTCAATTGTGGTCGGCCGTTCGAATCCGGTCCAGTTGCATTACTGCTGCGCTTTTGTTTTGACCGACGTCATCTTTTGCGGGATTTCTGCCACTGTGTATTTTTGACCAGAGACTGTGGACTTGGGGATCCCCTTTTTTGGCCTTTTCATTGATGATGGGTTTAAGACAGCTGGGCTCTGATTGATTGCCGTGGGGGCGTGAATTTCCCCGTCAAAAAGCCATGTACAGTGGTCGTTTTCTTCTGAGCGCGCAATCTCCAGACAGGATGGAGGGATTTGAACCTACTGTAGAAGAAGAGGAGTTCAGGTGAGGGTTTTCTTCGTAATAGGAGGCTCTCCATATCGAGGCTTAAGGAATCGTAAACAGGGATGGTTTTGTGGGTTTTGTTATGGCGGAGAATGCGCCTGCTTTAAATACGGCTTTGAATTCCATTCAGGCGCTTGGTCGGGGGTTCGATGTTACGTCTGATATCCGATTTCTTTACTGCAAGGGCGCTGCGGGGTCTCGGCTTGTAGTGATAGACGAGGAGAATACCAAGGATCTTCTCTTGTCTCCCGATCTTACTGTACCCAATGTACCGGTCGACATCGCCTCCTACCCTGGAGAATACGAAAGAAAACAAACGGGCGTGCTCGACTTCCACGAGGTAAAAATTCTCAATTTGGTCTGAAAGAATATTTTGAATTTCTTAAGAACCCCCGTTTTGTTTCTTTCGATTCATGTAGATCTCAGGAAATAGATTAGCTTGGATGATGTTGCCGGAATCGGTTGAATGAAACGAGGCTCTGTTAAGCCCTCTTTGGTATCTTGTTAATTAGGGGTACAATTGAGGTTGAGGGTTTTGATTGTTTGGCTGTCAATGTCATCGAGGGACTTATGGGGTTTTAACACGCTGTAGATGGCAGAAGATTTCAATCAAGTTGTTTGTTTGTCCGGGAGGATCCCTCGGGGGAGCTTAAATGCCGTGTTCAATTTCTCTGGGTCCTGGGAAAACGATGCCGCGTCCACCAAGAGTCTAGCAATGGATGGAGTGTTTATATCATTATATAGTGTTCGTTTGGCGAAATTCCCGTTGGTATTGTCACCTGAAGTCAAGCGTGCAGTTCCAAATACGTGGGAGCCAGCCTCTTTAGCAAGGTAATTTTACACATCTGGTCTATGATTATGGCAGATTATAATATACTTTCGCTCGACCTGCTTATCATCGTGTTCAATTAAGAAGAAAAACTATTCGTCATTTGGGGTCATTGTGACAACTTAACTCATTTTGTGTAATATTATGACTTTGCAACTTGAGTTTTCTGTCATACATTACTCATTATTGAATGCTTTGGAATTGTGTTCAGCTTCATTGAAAATTTTGGAACCCATATTATTACGTCTGTGACAATCGGTGGTGGAGATGCAATATACGTTAAACAGCACCACTCGTCCCCATTATCTTCAACAGACATTGAGAATTATATAAAAGACATTGCGAGCGAAAGATTTTCAGATATGGAAAGTAATACCGGCTTTTTTGGTTCAAGCACATTGAAAGACAAGGTATAATACTGCAATTCAGTTGGATACTATTACTGAGCTTGTTTGTCGTTTTTGTTAATAATTGGCTCTGGTAAGTTGGAATTTGTCAAGTCAAATTTGCAATCTTCTACCATGCTGAAATTGCCGTAGCTGGGCATGCAGATGTCTGGTTCATTTCCATATAACTCTCAGGACATTGGTCCACAACCGTCAAATGCTACATATTTCTTGGGCAAAGAAGTAAATTTCAACTATTTTCTGTTTTTTTCGATGAAAATACTAAATTTTGAGCAGGGTAATCGCTTTGGCTGAT
Organism: Larix kaempferi; assembly: GCA_027924585.1. NCBI lineage: Eukaryota > Viridiplantae > Streptophyta > Pinopsida > Pinales > Pinaceae > Larix > Larix kaempferi. The sequence goes on from BSBM01000569.1 coordinate 6,532,025, forward strand.
TTAAATTACCTGCATGCATACAAATTCTTCTATATTTAACTGAATGTAATGATCATAAGTGATTCTCTGATACAGGACGTTACAATCATATTTAGGAGGAGAGGAGGTGATGATCTTGTCCAAAGTCACAAAGATTGGGTGGAGACTGTCCGCTCTGCTCCCGATGTTATCAATATGTCATTTCTTCCTGTGATAGCTCTGTTGGAAGGACTTCCTGGAAGGGACCACCTCAAACGTGCTATTGATCTCTACCTAGAGTGTAAGTCTTATTCATCATAAATTTCAATGAAGTTCTGTATGAATTAAATGAATCAGAATTTTAGAAATTATCAGACTTATCTCAAAACTATATTGGAATACTACTTGTATGCATCTATCCACAGCAATGCAATCGTTCAACATAAAGAGAGATTTAATGATTTCATGTTAAAGTTTTGAATTGTGAAATGTTGATTGAGAACTCGATAAATTTTTATATCTCTTAACATGAAAAAGGAACCCCCCAAACGATAGCAATATGATTAAGTTGCACAACTTACAATTGATGGATTTTTTAAATCTGGGTGCTGGGGGTTGAGGAAATCAGAATCTTAGAAATTATCAGACTTTTCTCAAAACTATGTTGGAATACTACTTGTATGCATCTATCCACAGTAATGCAATCTTTCAACATAATGAGAGATTTAATGATCTCAGTTTAAAGTTTTGAAATATGAAATGTTGATTGAGAACTTGATAACATTTTACATGTCTTAACCTGGAAAAGGAACCACCTAAACTACAGCAATATGATTAACTTGCACAACTAACAATTTATTGAGTTTTGAAATCTGGGTGCCGGGTGGTGAGGAAATCAGAATCTTAGAAATTATCAGACTTATCTTAAAACTATGTTGGAATACTACTTGTATGCATCTATCCACAGTAATGCAATAGTTCAACATAATGAGAGATTTAATGATCTCAGTTTAAAACATTGTTGAAAAAATTGGCAGGGGTCCAGAATACAACTTCTCAGCAACATTGGTTAAAAAATTGGCAAATTGTGTCAAGCATTAAAAAATGCAAAATAAATCCATTTTATTCAAAATTTTAAACATATAAACCAACAACAACATCAAATACATTGGCACATAAATATAGAAAAAACACTGATATATATGATGTAGTGGATGTCAAATAAAAAATGATACATTAAGGTCAATACTAAATCTTGAACCTTGGTAGTTGTCCAATCAAGGACTCAAAAGTGGACAATCAATACAAAACGACATCAAATATATAAATGTATCTCATCATTATGGTCAAAACCTATGTTACAAGGTTCAGGTTCGAGTTCGAGTTCAACAGGTTTGATTCGGGTTTGAATTTTTCCTTAAGGTTTGGATGGGGTTCGCCATTAGGTTCGTCTATATATATTTTTTGAGATTATATATATATATATATATATATATATATATATAAACTTTAAATATAATTATTAATTACTTATAATTATATTAATTATATGTATGTATATATAATTATATTAAACTTTAAAATTAAACATAATATAAAAAAGCAATACATATACGACTCGTAAATAATTGAATCTTAATAAAATATGATAAATCCAACTTCGAAGTAGGGAAATGAGAGAGTCAACTTTGTCAAAGGTTTCTGAATGATGGAATTGCTCGAGGGCAAGTGCCTGCACAAGCAGTAGGGTCGAGGGTTCGACGAATGGGTGACAACGAGTTAGCGACTCGCACAGCATGAGAAATGATGGAGGTTTGACGAAATTGATCGAACCCGATTTTCTTTTTAGGTTCACCGAACTTCAAACCTCAAGATTGAAGTTTTGATGAATCCTATCCATAGGTCAAAACCATGGTGTACCACTTGGCATTTGTATAAGATGGTTGAGAGGAGAGGAGTCTAGGTAGGTGTCTAGTCAGCAGTCCAATAAATGAAAAGGTTTATCCTCTTAGTTATGTTCATAAGTGTTTCTCAAGGCTTTAGTTGGAAGTATATGAGCCATGGCATGAATACAAATACAAAGCAATTGCAATCTAAACCCTAGATCCATGAGGATGAATGTATACATATATGCTAATGTTTCGGTGTCTTCCTACTGAACAGTAGTGTTGCAAAAGGTGAAGGTTGTGGTCACTTAAAGTGTGCAAGACAATAATTGAAGTTATGTCTCTAAGGTCTTATTTGACATAAGTGGTGTTATAGAATATATCCATGTTTCAATATTTACTAATTCAATGCCTCCAACCTTATCCTCCATGAAAATTTAAATCCTCATTGCACCAAATGCTACACATACATACAGAAGAAATGTCACTTTAAGCTAGTAATTTTGCTTCAACATAAAATTGTTATTTTATAAGCCCTTGTCGTTAGCCTGTCTTCACTATATAATATCTGACTCCCATTTCCTTTTGAATGAATGAGAAACTACTGACTACATACCTAGTTTCTCCAAGACTTTATAAGATTCTAGTGACAAACAAGATAGTTCATAAATGTTTTGGAATGCAGTCAAATACATTGTTAGAATTATTCCTGCAATGACCTTGATCCCTGCTCTAGTAAAAAAACTTCGATTGTGATGAGAACAATGGTTTGGTATTGTTGATGATGGTAAACGCCTTCCCTCTCATTCACCAAAAGCTGCCAAGACAAATAAGTTAAAAAAACAAAATCAGCACTTTAATAGGGTCAAAATTTGCCTACAGATATTTTCCCCTATTTGGTGATTTTGTTTTGTTGATTTCTTCCTGATTTTTTCCCTTTTTTCAAAATTTCACACTTTTTTCGAGCCAATTTTTTGTTTGAGGTTTTATATTGCAAACAATTGTGATGTTGCCATATTTTCAGTGATGTTTTTCATCAATCGTTTAACGTTTTGAAATGTGAAATGTTGATTGAGAACTTGATAAATTTTTATATCTCTCAACCTGAAAAAGCAACCCCTTAAACTACAGCAATATGATTAACTTGCACAAGATGAGAGATGAGAGATGTGCTGCAAAGATGAGAGATGTGTATTCAGCAGATAAACTGTCCTCTAGATGAAATGTCCTCTAGATGAAAGATGCATTCCGTAAGTTTATAGTCATAGTTGAGTTATGGCAACTTTGCCAAAAGCAATGTTTTGTATTTTGTTGCCACTTTCTTCTTTTCACACTGTATGCATTCTTTGGTCCATGGCATTGTGGGGGGTAATTATAGTAGGTTACAAGTGGCAAGTGGGACTGTATCATCATGTGATTTTAAACTTCGAACTGTAATTACTGAGTTAAGGAGACAAACACCTACCAATCACTCCACCCACAACCCAGGCAGCCACCCCATGTGGGTGTGGGTGTGGGTTACTGCTTTTGAAATCTGGGTGATGGGGGGGGTGAGGAGGGTGCATCACTTATGTACACACACACATTTTGATTTTAAATTTTACATTTCTTAGTTTGTATTTTACTATTTTACATTTCTTAGATTGTATTTTACTATTTTAAATTTTCAAGTTTTTAGACACACACACGTGCACGTACACACACACACACACACACACATATATATGAAATGTAAAATGTAAAATGTAAAATCAAAATGTAAAATAATAGTAAATATGGTAATGACAATGCCATTTTCACAATTCCAATTTGTCATTCATGATTTAATTTTCAAAATTTTGGATTGGATGATTCGAACTTCAATACTCTAATTTTTAAATTTTTAAATAACTGCAAAACATGCTCAATGGCATTTACTCACGGGACACAAATCATTGGTGATGAGTCACTAGTTAGTGATGCCAATGGTTGAGCCTTCTTTATGCTCTGCATACTTTAGATCTTCAGTCAAGATGCTTCGTAGGTATTCCTTGCTCTCAAGTTATGACTCAGTTGTTGGCTTTGTAATTGTAGGCAGTGCCACAAGGGCCTTTGGTTGGTTCTCATTGTCCTCACATATAGCATCATTTGTCCCATTTCTTAGAAGGACCTTTACCCCTAGGTCTTTCTGTCACATATAGCCAAGTTCTCTTCCTTAGATCACAATCAGATTCTTTTCATTGAATGGATAAAACCACAAGTACTTGATTTCCTTTCATAGGTTGAGGAAGTGGCTAGTGAAAGTAACCATATAACCAATCTTTGTAGCTCTTGCGCATGTGTACCATGAATTTGCCATTTGTCTATATTGGATGTTTGCCACAATGACCATCACACAAAGCCTCAACTGTGCCAATCTCACCTAGTCCAAGTGAAAATTGGTTAAATTGAGTTTGCATGAGTGATGCTTCCCCTGAATTTGGTCCATATTGAATCCTTCATGACCTCTATGTGACTTGAAGGAGGACTCTTCTTTGTTTGTTCAATATCATACCATTTTGGCTTCAAGGCATACAATAGCATATGAAGAACTTTGTTCAATTTGTTCCATTGCTGGTTTCCCATGTATCAATTGTTCTAATTGTGTATATAGGTTTAGATCTCTTTTATTTGTGATGATTTTAATCCTCTCAAACAAAGTCAACGTTTTCATATATTTCACTTAAACATAGGCTATTTGTATATGCATATTGGATCATATCACATATTCCCTATAACTACACGTGGCTACCTTGTAACATCTTGTTGAGTCTTACAAGATTGCTTTGCATAGTAATAGGTATATCTTCTTATTATGGGGGCCAACAACCCTATAGCAAACTAGGGATGGCCCTCTTGTAGGGGAGGCACCCCAGATTCTTTTGAGGGACACATGTTGCATCCCTTGAGAGGTTAAGGCATGTCATCCCATACCCTATTGCAAGACAAATGCATTCCCATATGAATCTTCATCCTGAGTAATAATGTTTTCCATGAATAGTGATGCGGAGCATGGGAATTGGCGCGGGGCGGATCCGTAATCTGAGGGATCCGATCTGGCTGGTAGCTGAGCAATTAAAACTGCGGGAGTTCAGGGAGCGACATTTGGTAAACATGGGCAGTGATAAAACGGGAGTTCTACGGAGAGACGGAGGTCTTCGATTTTGGTTTAGTTTTGGTTCTCTGTTTTGGTTTTGGAGTTGCCGTGTTCTGAAGCCAGCTGTAGTATCGATCTTCTGATTTAGTTTTGGTAGGAGTCATCGGAAGGGCCTGCGTGCCCGTTCAGTGGAATAACCCAGGACCTGCGTGCTGTAGGAATGATCTTAGTTTAGAGTAATTAATGTCTGTGGTTTTCTGTTTATTGGGCCAATATGGTCTCTGTTGATTATTAATAAGAATGCCTGAATAGGCTGTTTGTGTTCTGGTAAACTCGAGTGTTTGTTATCATTGTGTGTTGACAGAGTACCCATTACTCTTTATTAAGTTATTGACTGTTTATGTTTTGCAGCAGAGTGTCATCATCAAATAGTTGAAGCTCTCTCAAACAAAACTTTGATTGGAACTATTCTCACCAATTGTAATCACATTGCCAGAGTTAAATAAGATTGTCTTAGATGAATTTCAACTCACATTGCTAGACCAAATAAAGGTTCCATTCTCAGCATATACAACCAAATTCTCATCTTATATTAGTTTAAAGGCTGCACCATCCTTTCTCTCTAATTGTTGCTCTTTGTTAGCCACCCATAAGATAGTCTACTTTGCAATTTGGGCACACCATGTTAGATTTTATAGATCCAGACCCGATTTAATAGTTCTAATAATTTATGCAATTATTATTGAAAATAATGCTAGATCTCAACAAATCAACGCAGTGGAAATACTCAGGAAATCATTACACATTTGACACAGGTTTACCTTGGAAAACCCAATTGGGGAAAAACCAACAAATAGTTTGATTTTTATTAAGATAAAAACCTTGTGCTCCTGTCTCAGGATAATGGCCCGCTGAGATTAATACAATGATAGACTACTAGCATTCAAACCTCAAGATCAGTCCTTCAATCTTACTAGTTACTAACCCTCGGTTGCCACTTGCTTCGTTCCTTTGCCACTGCACACTTTAGTTGCAGTCCTTCGTCAACTGATAAATGAGATTCCACTCACTCTATGTATCTAACTTGTGTCTCCTTTCACGTACGTTGTCTTTTATAATATTACAATATGCAAACACCTTGGGTCAATATCATGGACTGCCAAATACCATGGGCCCGATCACTTTACATAAAGTTATTATAGAGGTACATTTACTTTAATAGTTCACTTAATTAAAGTGAAACTCCTAAGTTTGAGAGGTCTTCTGAATGAATCTTGCATGCCAGACACTTGGCCTATGCAAAAGTACTTGTTCGATGCTACAAAAATCAACACTCCCTCTTAGCAAGGAAGGTACTTCTCTGAGAGCCACCTGAAACTGGCACTCCCTCTAACTTTGGTACACTGTTGCTTACATCAACTTGCACTTAGGCATTCCTCCAACCCCATTGGTTAGTTTCTCCATGTTTACTGGAAGTTACGGAATTGATGATTACATAAGTTACACATTAGTGCCATGAAGTTAACTATTTTTGTTAGAGGCCTGCTCTCCCTCATTGTGCTCCTAGGAGCCTCCTGCTCTTGAGCATCCATCAATGTCATCTCGTACCAACTAGGTCTCTTGGCAGAACTGGAAGGGACCAACTCCCTCTTCCCCTTTGAAGATCTACTCCCCATATTGAAAGTCTGTGAGCTCTGCTCACCCTTCAAGTCTACTGATATTTGACCTCTTCTATTGACATCGATCCAACTACAGGCTTTCCCTGTAACCTGTACACCTTTCCTTCGCTAACACCGAGCACTTGTGCTGGGTCTATGCCAAAAGAGAGTCCACTGTCCTCCAATGTCGATACTAAAGCCAAGTTCATCTTGAGCTCCGGTACATGCAACATGTTTGTCAACTCCAGAGATCCTTCTGACTCCAGTTGAAACATGACTGTTTCAAATCCCTTCACTGCGCACTTGGCATGAGTGCCAAACTCCACATGCAAATCTGGGTCTGTACTTGACTACTTGGTGAACAACTCATGTCTCCCTGTCATGTGACGAGAAGCCCTACTATCCACGAACCAGGCACTACTAAAAGCCGTGCCAGAAATACAAGAGACTAACAAGAACTCTTTCTCGAACTTCTTAACAAACTCCTTCTCTTCTACAATTGCCGCTACCTGCTGAGACTTGCTCTTATCTTTCTTTCGTTCTGGACATTGTGAAGCATAGTGGCCACACTTGTGGCATGCAAAGCACTTGACTTTTCTCATGTCCTTTCACCCCCTGTGAAGTTGACCTTGTACTGTTCTTGTTCCTCTTTGCCTGATTGGCAAGAGCAACATTCTCCTCCTCATCATCCTTCTTTTGGTCTCCATATAGAGACTCCTCCTGAATCTCCTCTTGGATGAAGTCATCCCATAACCTCTTCCAGTCAAGGAGATTCTCCTGTACAATGATCCCTTTGACGAAGGGTGCCCATGACTTAGTGAAGCCATTCAGGGCAATCCTCACCAACTCTAGATCTTCTACTTTCTCCCCAACTATTGCCAACTTATCATGGACTTGTGTGACCTTGGTGAGATAAGAAGCTACAGTATCAGACTTGGACAACTTGGTGCTTATAAGCTCCTCATGCAGCACCATCTTCCTGTTTTGATTTTTACTCTGATATAGACTCGTAAGAGCATCCCACATCGCCTTGGTTGATGTCTTCTCGACTATGTGAGGGATCAAATGATCCTTCACCGCGTCCAAGATAATCTTGTTGGCCTTCATGTCCATCAACTTGTGAGTTGCCAATTCCTGAGGATCTGTTGGCGTGGTCACTCCTATGTTTGCAAACTCCCAAAAGCTGTTGTCCATGAGAACTAGTGTGACCCTCACCTTCCAAGGATTGTAGTTGGAGGCATCCTCCAACCTATCGCCAACCTATCGCCTTTCAAGGGCTATAGTTGGAGGCACCCTCCAACCTGTCTTCGTACTTTATTGCAGTAGCTATTTAATCTTACTGCTGAAGATGCTTGGACCCGAATCTGTAGCTTATTGCTGCTCAAGGTTTTTCTACAGATTTTTGCGCACTGCCTGGAGTCTTCTTGGGATGCCCAACTCGTCTGGGCAGCTGCCTGAAATCTTTCTGCCTGCCGCTCGAATTTACTGGGTCTTGCCTAGTTTTTTGGGTAGTTTCCTGCCCCTTCTTGGGCTTGTATGATTGCTCGACGGTTGCTGGTAGTTGGTCTCTCTCTGGCGGCTTGGTGGATGCTCCTTGTGGCGGCTTGCTATCGGCCTGCTGTTGGCGGTGGTTGTCTGCTAGCTGAGACGCATGTCCCAGTTCATGTCCTACGACCCCTACTTCCTTTCTCGCAACCTTGTCCTCCACATTGTCATCTATTGCTGTCCTGCTTCCATCTGCTCTTGCCTCCGGATCCTTCACACTCCGTTGTCGCCTTCACTTGCCAATTACTTGTCGTTTTCCCACGCACTACTTCTCGTGCGGCTCCTTCCGACATTTTCTCTAGCACCCTGCCTGTTGGCAACTAACTCTCCACGTTCCGGTGGCCTCGTTGTTGCATCATGGCTCGATAACTCCTTCGCGTGGTCTGTTGATAGCCCCTCGGTACCACCTCCAACTCGCCTGCATTATCCCATGAGCTTGCTGTCTGCCTGCGGCTCGTCACCAGCCAACTCCTCTCTTTCTTTCTTTTTATTCTTTGTAAACCCCGATGTCAAAAAGATCTTTGCAAACACAATTTCTTGCTCAGAGCTTCACTGACTCTAATACATATCTAGACCCGATTTAATAGTTCTAATAATTTATGCAATTACTACTGAAAAATACGCTAGATCTCAACAAAACAACGCAGTGGAAATACTCATGAAATCATTACACATTTGACATAGTTTTACCCTGAAAAACCCCAACTGGGGAAAAACCAACAAACAGTTTGATTTTTGTTAAGATAAAAATCTTGGGCTCCTATCATGGGAAAATGGTCCACCGAGGAATAATACAATGACATATTGCTAGCATTCAAACCTTAAGGTCAGTCCTTTGATCTTGTTGGTTACTAACCCTCAGCTGCCACTTGCTTCGTTCCTTTGACCTCTACCCCTACACCTGCACATTTTAGCTAACAGTCCTTTGTCAACTGATCAATGAGATTCCACTCACTCTGTGTGTTTGACTTGTGTCTACTCCTCTCACCTAGGTTGTCTTTTATAACACTAGAATACGCAAATACCTTGGGCCAATACCATGGACTACCAAATACCATGGGCTCGATCACTTTACACAATAATTATAAAGGTACATTCACTTTAATAGTTCACTTATTTAAAGTGAAACTCTTAAGTCTAAGAGGTCTTCTGCATGCTAGACACTTTGCCTATGCAGAAGTAGCTGTTCGACGCTACAAAAATCTACACACCATATCCCAACATACTATTTGTTTGCCCCATTGGTTTGGAAGAATTGATCTTGAAGGTCCCATTTTGTGGTATTTTTGTTTGATTTGTAGTGAGGGCAATGACTCCTGCATGCTTAACAATTGGCCTATGCAGAAGTACCTATCCGATGCTACAAAAATCAACACACCATATACCAACATACTATTTGTTTGCCCCATCGGTTTGGAAGAATTGATCTTGAAGGTCCCATTTTGTGGTATTTTTGTTTGATTTGTAGTGAGGGAGGTGGGAGGTGCTCAAGGATACTGTGTCTCTAGTACCATCTCGTACATGTTAAGTATTTAGTTGAGCAATAGCCATGAATGCCATCAATAAAAGTTGTAAAGGTTTAGTTTAATGATTATCCATGGCTATTCTTTCTTTGTGCAATCCTTAGCTAATTACATGCCAAATGCCATAGAGACAACAACGCAATATAATGCCAAATGCCATGCAATTGCAATGAGGTGTTGACTCACCTTTGTTTGGTCCATTTGCTTACTAACATCTAACAATAATAACATTTGATCTCATGGTCAAACTTTGTTGTGTTGAAAAACAAAAAACACCTTAAATGACATGAAAAGTAAATTATTTATAATATATTAATTAGCAACTTTTTTTTTTGACAAAATGCACATCATAGGAAACCCTCTGAGCACATACCTTCAGTTTGAGTATGGTACTCGAGGCAAACCATTTGGTTGCAATTTTGCAACCTAACCAAGCAGGGACATTGAGTGAGGCCCACAATATACATAGAAGCAGCTAGCCTGAGGACTTGACCCCGTGACCTCTTGCTTGTAATTCACAACAATCGACTCTATTTATTAGCAACCTATTTCTTGGTGTATAATAAATGGAATTATGGGTTTTAAAATGTAAAACGTGAATACAACTAGTATGAATCTTATGCATGAATTTATAGTTCCAACATCGACGTCAAATATACTAAATGAAAGCTGACGTAACAACCCAAATTTCCTTCACCATTTACGTTCCCCTGCTTTGTGGGTATGCTAATAAATCTAGTAACATATACTATATAGGGTGTACAACATGTGTATAGTTTTACAACATCCTTTTCACATTTTGTTGAATGTTCATTGTTGCCCTCTTTGTTCACATCTCAATTGGTATCAGAGCCTTTGGTCAACCTTGTGGAGTTTTGCAATTCTAGAGCATGCTCCTTGTCTAGAATTCAACTTTGAGTGTCGTGACATTGCCAATCTCCATCAGGAGCTGTTTAACAAGTTTTCAAGATCCATGTGTGAACATTGTTCAAAGATCATACGATAGACTACTGGTACACCCTCCCCCAAATAGTTTGTATTTCTCTTGGTTGTGTGATTTTTTGTCCGAGTTTTTCTTTTTCTTTTTGCATGGAGTTTTTCCAATGATGCTTGAGTGCTTCAAGGCCCCTCTCTGCTGCTCTGGTAGAAGCATTCTCTGCTGCTCTGGTAGAAGCATTGTGAGTGTTGTTGGGAACCAGCTCTAGAGCTTTGTAGGTGTGCTTCCACACCCCCTGGAGCACTCTCGGGCATTGTTGTGCACTCCATGGTGCGCTTTAGGGACTGCTTCAATGTGCTTTAGGGACCGCTCGTTATTGTATACATATATGTTTAAGACTGCATCTCACCTAGGATTTTTCTGAGAAGAATTGTTCCTTGCACCCACTCCTACTCCTCATTCCCACTCATGCTCCTTGCTTTGCTCCCTGATTTGTTTTGGGCCTTTGGAAACTATGGTTTCTGCTTTGGTAAACATGCAATTTCACATAGTTTGGTCATTTTCCAAAGAATGAACTGTCCAAACTAGTGAAATTCTTATTTGAGAAAAATCTATGAGAACTTGCAAAATTTTGCAATTTTCCTAGCATCATTCTGCACAATAAGTGCCAAAACTCAGTGTTCCACCAAGTTTCTGGGACGTGGGAGCGGGGAAACGCACATTGGGGACGTGTAGAGACACCCCCAAATTTTGGGGGTGGGGGGGCGTCGGGGTCCCTAACATAGGGGGCCATGTCTCTAAAATTATTAAAAAATTAAAAAATATGAATCCCAACATATTAACATCAATTCCTCATCCCATCACCATTTACATACTAAATTGAAATTCATTAGTGTGCAATGTAAACATGATATTCAATTCATAATGGCTATTTTAATTTTTTAATACATGCATGTCTTCCATTATAACTTTGAAATTTGAATCATAGACATAAACAGTCGATAAATTTAAAATGATAAATGATAAATCTGAATCATAGACATGTCACATAAACACCTACAAATAAAGAGTGATGAGTCAAAGACTCAATCTGAGTTCATCAATGACAGTAAATAAAACTAAAAGTAGCAAAAAGAAATCATCAAAAGAGCATCAAGGAGATAGTTCCATGGACTGGTCCTCCTGATGCATCTGCTGCATGAAGTCACCATCTATGGGAGTGTTACCATCTAAGTTAGAGTCACTCTCAGTCTCAGCCTCAAGAGTGATTTATTTTTTAGGTTTTTTTTGGTTTTTCATAAAAAAAATTAAAAATTCAGGATGGGGGAGCACTTGGGCGTCCCCCATTTTCGGGATGGGGCATCTACAAGCCCCCCTCTGCAAGAAATTCCTCCTAGTGTGTTTCCCCACGTTTCTTAGAAAAGGGGGTGCTGCGAAACGTTTCCCATGGAGCCTCCCAGCCCTCGGGGCATGGGAAATGCAGGGGGCGAGCTCCCAACCCTGGGGGGACGTGCCCCTGTGGAACACTACCAAAACTTGTTGAGCAATTTTTTGACATGTGCGATTTTTTCATTGTGGACCATTCTGGCTACTTCGTCTCTTGTCTAGTGGAATATTAACCAAGACTAGAGGATTTTGTTTGTCATTTGGCTCCTTAGCATGACATTGACTGGACTGGTCCTCCTGATGCATCTGCTGCATGAAGTCACCATCTAAGTTAGAGTCACTCTCAGTCTCAGCCTCAAGAGTGATTTATTTTTTAGGTTTTTTTTGGTTTTTCATAAAAAAATTAAATATTCAGGATGGGGGAGCACCTGGGTGTCCCCCATTTTCGAGATGGGGTATCTACAAGCCCCACTCTGCAGGAAACTCCTCCTAGTGCGTTTCCCCACGTTTCTGAGAAAAGGGGGTGCTGGGAAACGTTTCCCATGGAGCCTCCCAACCCCTAGGGGTGGGAAACGCAGGGGGCGAGCCCCCAACCCTAGGGGAACGTGTCCCTGTGGAACACTGTCAAAACTTGTTGAGCAATTTTTTGACATGTGCGATTTTTTCATTGTGGACCATTCTGGCTACTTCGTCTCTTGTCTAGTGGAATATTAACCAAGACTAGAGGATTCTGTTTGTCATTTGGCTCCTTAGCATGACATTGAATCCTTTTAGGAGACCAAAATTCTCCATTTTTATGCTTAGTAATAATGACAGCATAGCAAAATCACCCAAACAAGAACTTTAATTGGTAGAACGAAGCCAAAAGCTCATCGAACAGATGGAACTATTAGCCCAGTAGTGATAGGCACAACAACAAAAATGAATTTCAAGTAATCTCTTGCAAGTTGCAAGGCATGATGTCCATGTTTTAGCGTATGATGACTACCCAACCACAACAACAATCAATGCCCACTATCTTTCCCACCTCCCAAAATCCATTCAACATGGATACTAAATTTCCACTCTTCACTTTGATGCCTCATTCCGTAGTGACAGACTAGACCAATGGATCTGCAATCTTGAAAGCCTATTTCAAGATTAGCAACAAGAAAAATAATTATTATGCATTTCATAGGAAGCCAGGTCACTCTATTGAACAATGCTGAACATTGCAGGGCAAGAAAGCCAGGGCCCTTCTTTTCGAGTAACAATGAATGGGTGAAGAATTTGAGTCCCTACTAACAACCGCAACTACTCTATAATTCACAACTTGTCCTCTTGAACAAAGATTGGTCTTCCTACCACATGGAGGCTCATTTCACTCAATTGTTAGATTAAGCTCAAGTTGGTATCTGTGATCATTAATAACTGTTGTTAGAAGAATCTCATTTCCTAGAAGTTGGTTGCTGAATTGAAGCTGCTCATTACTCCTCATCCCAAGCCCTATATGCTGGGATGGATCCAGGATGCTAGCCACTCCTCCATTGCTACACGTTTTAAAAATCGTTTAAATCGGAATCGGAATCGGCTGATTGGCCGATTTAAGGCAGGCCTGGTTCAAGCCGGTCTCCAAACCGGATCGGGGGACATAAATCGGTCTGATTCACCGATTTTTTACATAAATCCGTCCGGTCCACCCGATTTTCTACATAAATCGGTTCCGATGTTTCAGAAATAAGCTGTTTCGTGCTGGAGGTGTGTAATGGGTGAGCATCTGCCACTATTCCAATCCGTAATAGTTTTCATTTTGATGGATTAAGAATGTTGATCATCCCATGACTGACATATATAGACGTTTCTCGCTGCTTATTTAATACTTAGGGACGACCAGGAGCTCTTGCGCGAAGTCGTGAAAAGTTTGTTCAAAGACTTTCCTTCCCTCAGTTACCATGTTTTCCTAAATCATCGGGGGCCGGACTCGAAGACGACTTTGGCTAGCTAGCTCTACGATCTCCTTACTTCCCGCGAATTGCGAGTGTTTCTGGACAAGCCGGAATTGGTGGAGGGAGTCAAGATTGATGGTCAAATAGAGGTTGCCATTCAATTCGCCATAGTCTATATCGCCATATTTTCTCCTAACTATGCGCAATCCGCAATCCAGTTGGTGCCTTGATGATCTCCACCTCATGACCAAGTCGGGGGCGATCATTCTTCCCGTTTTTTACAAAGTGAAGTCTTTCGTTCTCCATGGAGAGTACACTAAAGACCTGGAAGACCACAAAAAATCAGGGCGATACAAGTCGAACAATACTGAGAGGTGGAGAATAGCTATTTCTGAGTTCGCAAAAATAAAATGCTTCGAAATGGACGGGTGACGATACCCCACTATTTCTCTCCATTCATCTTTGTTATCAATTTATTTTATGAACACCAACGTAGGCGTTTCTTACTCATTATTTAATAAATTTATTGTTTAAATGAATATTCAGAAACGAGGAGGAACTCTTAGATGAGATCGCGCAAACAGTTTTAAAAAATGTTCCAGAACGTTCCCAAGTTGTGCACAATTAAATATTAAATTCATTAAAAAATTAAATGTTGTTTTTCTTAAAAAAATAAAATATTTTATGTATTTTTGAGTAAACTGATTCATTAAATTCAAATCGACCGATTTATGACCGATTCATTACCGATTCCGATTCTGATTCCGAGTTGACCCTCGACCGATTCCGAGTCCGATTTCGATTTTTCAAACTTCGTTCCAACCTCAAACTGATGGTTAGACTAAGGTTGTTAACAATACCTTAGTCCACCCTCTCCACATAGACCTTTAGCAAAACCAATAGTTCTGTGTTACAGGATCTGCCACCCCAGTGTGTAGGATCCAATCTGGATCTGGACTAGGATCTGTCATGGAAATGGATCCCTTGAGAAGGAAATGGATCTGAGCTCATGAGACAGATTCTGTCGAAAATCAAACAGATTTTGAAATTTTGAAACGGATCCTGAGACTTCTACTGCTTTTGTGACTCACTGAGTCCCCCAAAAATCGATTATTTAATTAAAAAACTTCCAAAACCCCAAACACCAAAAGGCTAAAACCATAAACCCCATTCTTAGTCAAGGTCTGATCTATCCTTATGTCAAGATCTGCTATTGAACTCTGATTTATCAAGGTCTTCTCTCAAGGTTTCTGTTTGATCTATTTTTATGGTCAAGGTCTGCTATCAAGGTCTAATCTATCCTTATGTGCTACGTTGTTGCTCACTCTACCCACACTGTTATTTAGTCCTGCCATAACCTTCAAGTAAACCACTTCACTGCTGATATGGGCATGTGGATGTAGATCACAAAACCGTTGTTATTTTGTATTTCCTGTTCATGCAGAAATGGTTTTCAAAATGATCAACTATCAATCATGGTTATAACATATCAAATTATCAGTTATGGTACATTAATGGTTAATAGTAATATGATGAAAACTCTCTATTTTTGCTATATAACTTATAGTTACACTTGTGTTTCCTGAATAGTTTTGATTCTTCACTCTTTTTTATTTTTTATAAAAATATTTTTATATATTTTTGTACTTCTGTTTCCCCGCAGTGTCTGGAATCTGGATTTTAGCTTTTAAAAAATCTAGCAAATCTGGTTCGAGATCCGTATCCTGGTAACTTAGCCATAGTGGATAGCTTAGAACTATCTGCATATTCTGCAGCATAGATACAATAGAGCTATTCATGTATCCACAGGGCACTCAACTTTTGAAGCCTGCTGTCACTCCTTTATCCCCAGCTACTTCACGTCAACAAAGGAAGCAGGACAATGCTTCTTTTTTTGAGCAGAACTTGGTGAAATCCATGCTTGAGTGCATGACATACTCCAGCAAACTCAAGTCAAGTACAAGACACTGCATCACTGGCATCATGTACCTCAACAGTTTCAGGTTGCTGCTGTGTTTGACTGCACTTGAACAAGCAGAGCTTCAAGAACAAGCAGCATCACAAGCTCAAACTGATTCGGTGTGTACTATAGACCCTATACCATTCTGCAATAATTGGACCCCAATGCTTTTTGGCTAGATCTCCCATTGCATCTTGGTATATATGATGTTGTGAATGTTAGCCAGTTCAAGCTCTATGAGCTATCTCATGGAGGATGAAGTTCCAGTTACCCATCCAGAGGCCACCGTTCCAGATTTTAGCCTCTGACTGAGAACACTTTGCTTAATGTCAAGCAACAGACCTACTAAACAACAGCAAACCTGAGCTATTTAGCTGGCTTAAAGGGCAACCTGCCTATTCAAGTCAGGTGGCTGTCAGAATCTGCTTTTGAACAGCAATTTCCCCCTTACAGCAAAAATTGGAACAATTTCCTCTAAGCAAGGAGAAAATGGTGAGATTAATTGCACTGAGAGGTGCTCTACAGCCCAGTATGAGGGAGATTTTGTAACGTGTGTCCAGTAACGTTACACGAGTATGAGGGAGATGTTGTAATGTTTGTCGAGTAACGTTACATGAATATGAGGGAGATGTTGTAACATGTTGGCCATAAACAAAAAAGAATAATACAAAGTAAAAAGTAATAAATATTATGTCGGCCATTAATAAAATTATAGCCAACATAAAATAAATAAGTTAAAAAAATATTATAGTGGATATGAAAAGTAGAAACATAATATTATACCTGACATAAAATAAAGAAGTAAAAAAAAAATATAGCTGACATAAAAACTAGAAATATAAGAAGTAAAAAAAAAACAAGATGCATATTGATTTGAATTGTTGCATTGATTTCAACAAATGCATTGTTTTTTTTTGTTGTTCCAAATCCTAGGCTCTATCAAGCGCCGAGAGGGATCAAATCTCCCGAGGTGCAAACCTCTCCTCAGGTATTGCACTCAACGAGCTATTCGAGGAGAGGTTTGCACCTCGGGAGATTTGATCCCTCTCGGCGCTTGATAGAGCATAGGATTTGGATCTAGGCTGGTAGTATCTGGCAAGTGGCAATGTGTCATACTGTAATTGTAAACTTCTACTAATAACTCCTGAGTGAAGGAGGCAAACACCCACCAATCAATCAATCACCCCACTGGTTTCTCCATTAATCACTCTATTGATTGACTGCATTCCTATTTTTGACTATGCACTGATAAATCTAATAACATTTCAAGTGTGCAGCATGTGTACAGTTTGACAATCTGCTTATCGTATTTTACTTCCTTATCTGAATGTTCATTGCTGTCCTCTTTGTGCACATATCGCATTGATTGATGGTGTCACTGTTATTTAATGAATTCATCTTCTGATTATTCTTACATATTTGTATTACGTTCATTCTAGTCTGTTGTTTGTGCACTGTTTCTGCTATCCTTCAGGCTCGTACTCCATCTTTGGTTTATGAATGCCTTTGGCTTATTACATCAGACTAACAGTTTGATGCTGCACATTATAACAATCTAATTTACATTATTCTCAAAATCATATGTGCAGACAAACCTCCAATTGAAGAGCTCCAGTATTTCTTGGAATTTCAAGTTCCTCGTGCATGGGCTCCACTTTCGAGTGACTTGCCCGGGCAAGAAAGGAAGGAACCAGTATGCCCTACACTGCAATTCAGTTTGATGGGCCCTAAGCTTCACGTTAGCACATCTCAGGTGAGTTGAACTGTGATGCTATTTCCTTCAGCTAGTTATATTATTATGATTCTCTTGTTTCAGGTTCTGACTTAAATGTCAGGATTCAGGTAACTGTTGGTCGAAAACCAGTGACAGGGCTTCGGTTATGCCTTGAAGGAAGGAAGCAGAACAGACTTGCAATTAATTTGCAACATTTAATCTCTCTACCCAAAATCCTACAGCCACACTGGGATGCGCATGTTGCAATTGGACCCCCTAAATGGCAAGGACCAGAAGAGCAGGATAGTAGATGGTTTGAACCTGTCCAATGGAAGAACTTTTCACATGTCAGCACTGCTCCTGTAGAGAACAGTGAAACGTGGATAGGGGATCTTTCTGGGGTTTATATTGTTACTGGAGCACAACTTGGTGTCTGGGATTTTGGGAATAAAAGTGTTTTGCATCTTAGGCTTTTATTTTCTAAGGTTCCAGGTTGTACCATACGGAGATCTGTATGGGATCATACACCTGCATCACATCAAAAGGTTGTAATAAATACTTCAAACCAGTCAGCAGTGAAGATCTCAGGCAATCCCAGTTCTGGATCAACTGTTCAAACAGGAAAGCTGGCAAAGTTCGTGGATGTGACAGAGATGACCAAAGGGCCTCAAGATATGCCTGGCCATTGGTTGGTCACCGGTGCAAAGTTGGGGGTTGAGAAAGGAAGGATTGTATTGCGTGTAAAATATTCCCTCCTAAATTACTAAGGTACGGAAGATGAATTGGATGATGATATATACGAAATATGCCAGGGGCTTGGCTGTACAAGGTTGTATACGAATTACGAATGTAGAGAACAGGAGCATCACCTCCTCATGTAGCAGAGTTTTTAAACAGCATCTATTCGGAAAATTCTTTTCACAGCTCAGTGTGTCAAACACTTCATGGGGTTTCTCAATGTTAGTATTCATTTGTTTCTGTCTATCAAGATTTCCTAACAGGATTTATAATTGGAGGCTTGCATTCTTGAATCCAGTTGTACATTGCTGTTAACAAACTGTCCTGGTGGACTGTATTGTGATTTTTTATGGCACTAATAGGAATATGAGAAAGTTGTGCCGACAATTTTTTTTCATTACTTTTTTTACTGTTTATTGCTTTTTTGTCACCAAAGTTCCTTTTTGCCAGTTTATTGTACATTTGAAAGTCTGCCGATGGTATTATAATAAAGTTAGGTTGGGTGTCACTATTTGTGCTCAACTCTCAAACTAAACATAACCTGCCATGTTGATATTTCTTAAAATGATTTTGGTGGGCATCTTTTGTCTAATTTATTGCGTGTAATGTTGATGCTTTGGAAAATGGTTATATAACTGAAGAACCCTGAGGAATAAAAGTTTTCCTTCCCAAGTTGTAAATTTTGCTGAATTTTCATTATCTATTAACACCGATTGGAATGCCACAAATAATTAATCTCATGTTTGGTTTTCAAGTATCTTGCTTGATTTCACATGTTGGAAGTTACAATTATATCAGGATTGCACCCAAAAATTCCCTCAGTGATTAGGTTACAGTGGCTTGCCAGTTGGTTTGATCTTGTCGTTTGGAGGTTACTTTGGATTATATGCGACAATTGTCTGTACAAGATGTAATAGTCTTAGCTTGTTCATGCCAAAGTCAGATGACTCGGAATTGGCAAGACAAAATCGAGAGTCGCCTTAACAAAGGCTTGACAAAACTTGACATTGAAAAATAATAAAATATTAAGAATTCATAAAAAAATTAGGATGTTTCCATTTCATTGCAAATCCATCAGCTATACATCAAATTAGACACTATCTCGTGTAAATACCAAATAGTCAATTAAAGTTGTAAATTTCTATCAAAATCGACATGAACTTCAAATAATTTATATCTTAAAGGCTCTAGTTTGAATGCCAAATTTAAAAGTATTCTTGTTGTTTAAGGTCGTCGCCGAGTTTCCCAGCTTTGATTCGCTGAGTTTTCTAATACTTGGCAAATACTCTCTATACCTGCCCCTACCATTGATGTTGAGTAATGAGTATTGGCATGTATGGTAAGTCCTGCTGACCATTGATGTTGACTAATGAGTCTTGGCATGTTTGGTGAGTCCTGTTACTATGGTTCACTCTGTTTGAGAACTACGATATGTGCCAAGAAAGAGTATTGTTTGACACCAAAGCATGATTCTTTTTTTCAACTTTGCTCACCTCTTGTATGATACAGCGTTTTGTACATACCAATAATTACTTTTGTCCTGTGTGTTATTTTATACTGTGTTATATCAGTATATTGACTCTTGCCTTTTTCCCATTTTCACTTTTTTTTTCAATGCATCTTATATTACGTAATTGCTACACCTCAACAATCATTACCTTCTCTGCCATATTATGTAATTGCTACACCTCAACAACCATTACCTTCTCTGCCACAAGACTGCAATTACCTTCTCTGCCACAAGACTGCAAGGTATATGACACATCTATCTCAACATTCTCCCACTTATCATATACTTTGCAAGAGTATATATACTTTGCAAGAGTGTACAATGGAGAAAAATCTATAACCCCTAGCTCTTGAAAACTAAAGGGTAGCCTTAGCACTAATTCACATCTCTATGATGATCAATTCATAAACCTTAGTGCCATGTTCATTTCATCACCTTCACCTTACTTGGAAACTTAGGAAATGCACCGCCTTAAAGTCTAACATGTAATAAGGGTTTAATTATGGTCACACACCATGGTGTGAGTTATTAGAAAAGTACATGTTTGTGTTTTATATACTTAGAGCAATATTTTTTCCTTTTAGCCATATCTAACATTTATTTTAAGTTACATAGATGACTTATCCCTCCACCCGTGAATCAATTTCCTTTTCATACTTTATGGAGGCCATATATAGCTTTAAGTAGATATTTTATGGATCATCCCTTCTTAACTTCTTAATTTCACAACATGAGGCTCTTTCTTTAATTCGTGAGACCCCAAGCTCAAGCTTCATGTAGTTTACTTCGTAATTTCTTAATTTCACAACGTGAGGCTTTACTTCTTAATTTCACAACGTGAGGCTTTTTCTCTAATTCGTGAGACCCCAAGCTTCATGTAGTTGACTTCAAATGCGAATTAGCTAAGATAGCTTGGCTCATGGGTCCATTTTATTAATATCTATATCCCTCTCATGTGGGATGGCTCTCAGGTGGGGCATATTATTGGAGCTGGTTCTTCTTTTTGTGGATACATTTATGACAGGGGGTTGTAACTCTTGTTTTTACATTGGACATCATACATGCAAGATCTATAAAGCATTTTCTGGAGCAATCCCCTTCACTTATTGACATGGCATTTATTTCTTTGGATCGTGGATTAGCTTTGGTATGATATTGATCTCATTTATAATAGAGTTTATCATTACAACAACCTTGGAAGAGTCGCTTGTTACATGGATGGCTTATATTATGGTTTATCACTCTCATGCTGGGTGACCCACACTATGTGGTATTTTTTTATTGGGTCAATTTCTTACCTCTTGGACGTATTTATTTTAGGAGGGCGTGGCACATTGTTTATTTATGGAAGATTAGGTTTACCCAATCATGAAGGCTTTATTCCACTTCCCTAGAGATGCACTCTCCTGTCTTGGCATTAGTTTATTCTCCAGTGGTATATCTACTCATGCACTCTCCTGTCTTGGCATTAGTTTATTCTCTAGTGATATATCTACTCCTTGGAATGAGAATGGGGTATTTTGTATAGGTGGTATGACAAATTATTTAGGTATTTTTCAGTGTCATGTATTTGGGTTTTGGTGTTTTCACCATGTCATTAGGAAGATTTATTATTTCTTTATTGAGAAGTTAATTAGTCTCTCCTCCTATATAAGATCCACATCTCATTGTAATATTGGCTAGAACTTGAGAAGAAAACTCTATTTGCCACTTGCTTAGTTATTTTGGTTTGAAGCTTATAAGTGTTTATTGAAAAAGTTTATTTGAGGATTTGGTGCTTAATGCCTACGATCATGGATGTTATCTTCCACTGTTGGTCTTCTATTGTAATTGGTTTAAATTTTTACTTTAAATTTTGATTTTTTTCTTTTGATTGTTATTAGTTATAGTCTAGTGTTTCTTTTGGCAGCTTTCTTTATATGCAAGATTATTGGAAATCACAACTCTTTGGATTCCCTTTTAAAAAGATTGTTGAAGTTGATTTAATTATAAAAAACAAGAGTAGGGTTTGAGTACTTCAACTCTACTCTTTCATCATCACCTTTTTTTGAACTTTTTTTAGATACCATTTGCCCATTCTAGATAGGCACTAGTTACAATTCATGCCCCCCCTAAATTTTTTAACTCATCTCTAATTTCCTGCTTGAAATACAAAAGATTAGTTTTATTTCATAAGTTTAATCAATCCTTAATTTGCTGCAAATTCATATTTTATGCAATCTAGTCATTTATTATTATTTAATTTATGCTTTAAAACATAAAATTAATTCATTTTTAAGGACAAATTTGTGGGTTGATCATTCAAATTAAAGACAATTTTATTTTTAGATTTTTCCATTTGTTTAAGCCTAGATCATTTATCATTTTTAATATAGCCATGAGCTATAACTTCTTGTTGTTTTAAACCACTTAATTGACTTAAATAATACATCTTTTTTGGGTTTGTTAACAACAATTTAATTACTTTTATAATTCTGAAAATGATTGCTCTATTCTATTGACAAAACTAGCTTTAGGACAAGAGGTTAATTTGGTTATTTGAAGCACATTTTTATGAGATTTATTTTTTATGCTTTAGAACCAATTTTTACTTCAGTTTGACAAGTTTTGAAGGTTTACAGAATTTTTAAATTGCTGGTTGCAAGTAACCAATTCACTTCAATTCATACCAACAATTCCATTTTGTACTTTAGATTTAAAGATTTCATGGGAGTAATTCATTATTGATCATTTTAAAAACGCTCAAATTATTGTTAGTTCACATACTTCAAACTTAGTTCTATTTTTGATAATCTATTGCTTTTAATCCATTTTACTCATAAATCTTCGCAAGGGTTTTGAATAATTATTTTTAATTCAATATTGTTATTTCATATTTGAAAGTCAAACATTGAATATCCATTTTCTTATCTTGCATTTTCAACGCACAATAAAATATAAATATGGATTTAACAATTTCATTCATTACTTTATTTGGTTACATTCCACTATTTCTCATTAATCCAAGAGTTAAAGCAATTCAATTGTAATGAATCTACTCATGGTTTAAAAGATATATTTTTAATTAGTCATTACAACCTTTTATTCTTTTTGTTATGAATCTAGAATTTATGTTCAAGTTCTCCATGAGCAAATCTTCGAATTCTTAATTTTATTTAGGCACTTGAATAATTGTTTTAAATTCTAACACCTGTTCATCAACTATATTCACATCTCTAAATGATTCATAGTTGATTTTGCAAGTTAGTTTTAAGAGTTGTCTTTTGGCAATCAACACTTTAAAATGTACATTCCAAGTAATCTCCACTTAGAATAACTCTTTGAAGCTTAGTTGGTTAGGGAACTCCCCTTAGTGTTGGATTTCATTCAAACACTTAAGTGCAGAAGTTGTTGCTGAGCTAACAATAGGAACACTTCTAATAGTTTCTCTTAGCTAAACCCAAGTGAAGACCTTGCACTTCAAGGGTGTTAGTTTGTGTGGAAACACATCAAACTGTGAGCTAATTGTTAGGGGCCATAAGGTCCATAGACTCATAGCAACAATTGAATTTACCTTTGCTCATCGGTTTTATCAACATATTTGCTACATTTTGCAAAGTGTTAACTTTCTCTAGTATCACTTTTCCTTCCTCTACCATGTTTGAAGTGAAATGGTACTAGATATCAATATGCTTTGTCTTTGCATGAAAGGTTGGATTCGTAGCGAAATAAATGACATTGTTACTATCATAGTGAACTGTAATAGCTCTTTGACTTAACGTTACATCTGAACACAATGACATAAGCCAAATGTCCTCCTTGAGTAGCTCCCATATACTCAACTTTTGCAATGAACAAATCAACCACAACTTGTTGCTTGCTCATCCAACTCATTGCTCCACCAAGAAGTAGAAACACACATCCATTGGTAGATATTCTTCTATCTACATTCCCTTTGCAATCAAAATCCATATAACCATGTATGTCCACTGAGTGTGTGTCCCTTGAAACATTACTATGGTAACAAATGAAATATTCAAAAGACCTCACAAATACTTGAAGACCTTCTTCATTGCGTCGAAAGGTGCTTCTACATCCTAGTATGGGGGAGATGTTGTCATGTTACATTTCCAACATAGTAGTAATGGAGTTGACATAAATTTTAATTGAAAATTTAATATAACTTTTAAAGAATAGGAAAAAGTAATAAGTAAAACAATATAAAAAAAGTAAAAAGTAAAACATTGTAAAAAAAAATAAAACAATGTAGAAAAGTTAAAAAGTAAAACAATGTTTATTTTTTCACGTGGTTCACAGCCTCAGAATATGGATGGCTCTCTACATCCACGGTAATAATTCTCAGGAGGCCCACTCGAAGGGGCCTCACCATGTCGGCTCCAGGTTCAGGAGCCTAACCCCGAAGGACCTAGAGATTTGAACCTATGACCTCGACTACTTCGGCCTTGGACTCAAAAGCTCAAACCAATTGAGCTACCCCTCGGGGAAAAAGTAAAACAATGTTAAATAGTTAAAGTATTATTTAAAATGGTAGATTGAATGAATTTAAAACATGTGTTTTTAACTACTCAAAATATTTTTTATAAGAAAATTAAAAAGTAAAACAATGTCGAACAATTAAAAAATATACATTAATAAAGTTAAAAAAATGTAAAATAGTTAAAGGTATATAGATCATTAAAATTAAATAGGTCAAAATAGGTCATGATCATTAAGGGGATTTGATGCCTCTCGGCGCATAGTATATTTGGAGTTTAGATGGATCTAGGTTGGTTGTATGCCAATGTTCACATCTAGGAGTAGCCATGAATCGACTCAAAACTACCATTGCTTGGGCAATGTTTGGTCTATTACATACCATAGCACACGTTAAATTACTAACCGCACTAGCATAAGGAACATAAGCCATATCCTCCTTCTCTGTGGGTGTTGTAGGAAATTATTCAATTAAAAGCTTAGTTTACACACAAATTGGAACATCTGATGCTCTGCAATCTGCCATGTGAAATGTTTTAGCACAGAGTTCACTTACTTACTTTGGCTCAACCAAAGCTTTCTATCCTCTCTCTCTCTCTCTCATGATCTCCATTTTGAAGCTACGTTTTGCAACCCCCAAGTCTTTAATATCAAATTGTGCTAAATGTTGAGACTTCAATCACAAATCACATCCTCAATGTTATAACAAAATAGCATGTCATCTACATACACAATGATAATAAGGAAATGACCACAATCTTATTTATTATACACAAGGACCTGATTTGGATCTCATGAATAAAAATTTTGGTAAGACATTTGGGAGAGTTTAAGATCATATAAAGACTTTTAATTTGCAAACCAATGACTTTCCTTTTTTCAATGTAGTTCTCTGGTTGTGTCATATGGATCTCCTCCTCTAAGTTTCCATGTAGGAATGTTTTTTTCACACCCATTTGTTCTATCTTTAAATCAAAATTTTCTGCTATAGATAATAGAGCTCTGATAAATGTTAACAATTGGGGAAAAAATCTCACCAGTGTCTATCCCCTCAACATGGGAATATCCTTTTGCAACCAACCTTGCCTTGTACTTTTTAACATTGCCATACGAACCAATCTTCTTTTTGAACATTTGTTTACATCCAATGGACTTCTATCCATTAAGAAATGGTACCAAGGTCCATGTATCATTCATTTTAAGTGCACCCATCTCCTTGTCCATGGTCAATCTGAGGGACTCCTTATCTTCCATCCCATTACCACTTTCACATTTTTATGTTCATCAATGTTAGTAGGTAAAAAAAATATACATTTGAAATTAGATGCACTATAACTATACCTATCTAGTTTCCTTCTTTTCCAAGTGGACATCCTTAAAGTTTGAGGTGTATTCTGTTCCTCTTTCCAATTCTTTGAGCCCTCCTTATAAGGTTCATCATGAACTACTTGCACATTTTTTGGTTCAACTTTCTCGATCTTGGGTGGTAACTGAACTATTACTGTTGTGGGAGAAGACTTAACTTCTCTGAAAATGACACTTCTACTATACAAAACTTTCATAGCCACAAGATTTCAAAGCTTGTACCCTTTCACACTAGTGACATAGCCGATGAAGATAGATTTCATTGCCTTGTTATCCAACTTTAAATGCTTCTCCTTAGGTGCATGAGCATATGGTTGACAACCAAAAATACAAAGATGCTGAAGTTAGGCTTCTTGCTCATCCAAACCTCCATAGGGGTCTTATCCACAAAAGTTGATGTGGGATGCCTATTGATTAGGTAGCACATTGTAGAAATCGCTTATGTTCGAAACTTCTTCTCGAAGGAAACACTGCTAAGCATACTCTTAGCTCTCACCATCAATGTCCTATTCATCTTTTCTGCAACTCCATTCTACTAAGGGATATATGGAGTTGTCTTATGTCTTTCAGTGCCATTCTCCTTACAAAACTTATCAAACTCTACAGAATCAAACTCACTACAATTATCAGTGTTCATCACTTTAATCTTCCTACCAGTTTGATTTTCCAAGAGAGATTTAAACTACTTAAACCAACTAAAATATCATATTTAGTTATGAGAAAATATACCCATGTTCTCCTAGAATAATCATCAATGAATGACACATAATACACAACCTTAGAAATCAAAGGAACTTTAATCTGGCCAAATACATAAAAAATGAATTATCTCCAACAACCCATAATATTTGTGAGAACTAGAATATTATTTAACATGGTTTTGTTTTCCATAAACGCAATGTTTGCAAAAATCAAATTCAAGAACATAATCACTCAACCCATCAAGAAGATTTTTGTTTTTCAAGGCATGTAGGCCTGTATCACCTATATGGCCCAATCTCTGGTGCCATAACATTGTCTTCGCTATAGGTAACTTTCTTTCTAAAACAAGTTTTTGTTTAGGAACGCAAAACACATGACCATCGGAAGTAGATACAAGGTTTGATTGTGAAGGTGTAGATTCTATAGATCTGTTCATTATAGGGATTGAAGAACTGTTACATTGAACAATGCACACATCGAGATTGAACAACGTGCCCACATGAATGCCCTTAGTGAGCACCATAGCTCCTTGGACCATCTTACACCCTTTGCCAAAAAAAGACAAGAAGTAGATACAAGGCTTGATGTGAGGGTGTAGATTCTACAAATCTCTTCACGATAGATATTTAATAACTATTACATTGAACGATGCACACTTCAAGCTTGAACAAAGTGCCCACATGAATACTCTTAGTGAGCACCATAGCTCCTTGGACCATCTTACACCTTTTGCCAGAGAAGACAACCTACACCCCCACATCATTAAGTTTGCTTATTGATAGTAGGTTACACACCAAACCTTGAATGTGCAAAACTCCATTGATCCCCTTCACTTTTCCATTAGGGAATCTAATCAAGAATCTACAATGACCAACTGTGTTGAGAGGAGATTCTTCACCAAGGTATACCAACCTACCATCATATTTTTCATACATTGAAAACCAGTTCCAATGGGAAGTCATATGGAAGAAAGCTCCAATTAGTCTATCAACCATGCAGTCTAACTTGCATGGGTTGTCAAAGTTGCAACCAATGCATATCCACCATCCTCCTTAGAAGGTATTTTAGACTCATCACTATAATCATTATTTTCCTTCTTATTATTTTTTTCTCTTCCTTGTAGTCTCTTATGAATTGACCAACTTTGCTACGGTTCCAACATTTTTCCTTGGATTTAGCAAGAGACTCAGGTTTCCATCAAAATTTCCCTCTTCTTGCCTTTCTCCTTTGATCTTCCACGAACACCAAGGCCTCATTGGTGGATTCAGAAGCTTTCTGCGTGACCTCCTTCAAGAGTAAAGCAACCATGACATCATCAAACACTAATTCCCTTACAATGTTTTCAATGGCCATTAACATGCCGTCCCATGAATTTAGCGAAAAACGCAAAAAGGTCATACACCGATTCTCTTTATTTATCTTCACTCCAATTGAGATCAATTCGGTCACAATACTATTCAAGGAATTCAAAGGCTAGACAACAAAATCACCATCATCCATTCTCAAGGCGATTGTTATTTTAGAAGAATTTTTTATTAATTGGGGCTTTAGCCTCGTAGAAATCCCTTAACTTCTTTCAAAGAGTTGTGGTTTTTTTTTCTGAAACATTCAAGCAGATTGAATTGTCCAAACAAATCATGATAAGGCGTCTTGTCTTTCACTTCAAAACTTCCCATTCTTCATCTTTCAAGCCAACTGTTAGCATTAAAAAATTTCCTCTGACTGCTAAAAGAACATGCTTAGCACATCTTGGATCTGAGATAATTTTGATTGTTGAGGTAGGTCTAATAGGTCAAGTGAACCAGAAAGGATGAATGTATTTTGTGAAATATCAAGCATTAATGCCATGAATGGCAGCACTTTATGGTTTCAGAAGCATATACCTTGAAAGTTTGATAGCTTACGAACAACAGGGAGTAGAAGAAATAAAAAAAAGGGTATGAACATATAAGCCCACAGTGTGCTTACTTATACATTCAGAAGAAGAGAGTGACATATGAAACATTAAACACAGTTCACTAAATCTAGGCAATGCACAAGAAACCCCTGCTATTTGATTTGATAACAGGCAATAAACAAAGATAACTTGTCATTTGTTCTGAAATGAGTGAAGCATCCAATGCAGTGCAAAAGACTATTTCTGTATTCAATAAGAAGAAATGAATGAAAAATACAATAGAGGCACAGTCAAACGACAAGGATATCGATCTCTGAGCATAAGGTATTGCTAATTCAGTAGCATACTTCTCAGTCTTCACATCAATATTCCGTGCTTGAAACACTTAAAGCCTTTCCTTCCTTCTAAAGGAAGATTTCGAACCCCCCAACACATTTCAAATGATAGAATTAAATAGAAAATTTACAAGCAACGAACTGTTGCTACCTTCTAGAACCGAATTCTATCAATCAACTCAAAATAGATTAAATCTGGAAATAAATCTCTGTTCTTTTATCTCCACAAATTTACTTGATGCCGTGAAGTTATTCGAAATGTCTTTTAACTGGAGCTTTGATTGCCACATGCACTCAAATCTTCCACCAGCTGATTTCAAGTATGAAAATCTGGGACATGGATTTGTTGACTTGGGAATGTTTCGCATAGATCTAAGGTATTTATTTTGATGCCATGCCACTGTGGTGTATTTGCTATCTTAAAAATCTGGGATCGACCACTTGGGGTGTCCAATTTCTTCTTGAAACCTAAAATTAATTTTTGACTACTGGTTTCATGCCTAAAAATGCTCTGCCATGAATTTAATTGATCAATTGTGATTATACACATCATTTATTCAACTTGGATTTTGAATTTCCCATCGATCACTACAATGGAGGAACCCGCCCTTTGAGATTGAAGTGGTTTTGTTAATAATGATGGTAGAGAATTGTCACATGGCACCAGCCTCTTGAAACAAAATAATATTGAACAAAGTGGCACAATACCACTCTCCCGAGCATGGAATAATGCTATCAACATATGCCCCATAATTCTGGAATCGGTATGGATAACATTTTGATAGGCGACATCTTTTGAATCTGGCGCTACCTCTATTGCTGTAGAAGTCGATAAATAAATGAGCTGTATATACTTGGTGCATCTTCAACCAAACTAGCCAGTGCAAATAGCCACTTCTCTTCACCAACTGAGATATGATGCATTTGAAAGCTCGATGCTCCTCTATCCGACCTGTTATGCACTTACTATGTATCTTCGTGGGCTCTTATGGGTGCTTGTCGTCATACTTAGACTGGTGCGTTGGTGGCGCATTTTGAGGGTGTTATGGATGACTTGGCTCCCAATGCTTGTAATATTTGCATGACTCAGGCTCGGGCTTAACACTTGTGTATCTTGGTGGACTTAATTCTCCATCCTCTAACAATCTCCATTGGCGCACCTGAGAGCACACTCGCCAGCTGCTAATGCATCCTTTAATACTTGGTGCTGAATTCGACTCTTGATACATATAGTGTATGCTTGGCTCTTGGTCACGGGTGCTTAATGACTTTGGGTAGAAAGCATTCATCTTTTGAAACAAGGGATGGTTAACTTATGAAATTTACGAAAGCATAGACGGGAGGATAGCCAGCTTTACACAACAAGAATGAAGATGACGACATGATAGTGAGATTTGCGCAAATGCACTAACAACTTTGCTGCCTGTGAACACTAATCTGTTTAGACAGAGTAGCAGCAAAAGCGCTGTGGAATCTTGAACTTGGCCCAAAATTTTGATAGGCAGTTTTTAGCACTAACACCAACATATTTAGTTCCATGTATTGTAGCCCACAGATTTCAATCTACTAGCAAATCTTCCATCTTGAGTTTCCACACCTCAAAGTTAGTGTCATTAAATTTCTCTATTTTTACTCTAGACATGCTTGCCATTTCCCTGCAACAATATTTCCTTCTACACAAGCTTCCACTCGAACCAAGATTAAATAAAAAAACCTTGTCCCTAACACCTTAAATCCAAGATGATCAGGCTTTAATAACAAATGAAAGGAAGCAAATGGGTGGAATATGGTTCCTACATTAATCAAAGAGAGAAGAATGTGATAAATCTAATTAATCACAATTGTAGTGATGAACAACACATAAATATACAACCATTAGACAACAATTCCCCGTGAAAATTCTTTTGGGAGGAAAATCCCACACTCCAAAGCACACTCAATGCATCAATCAACAACTAACAAATAGTTACAATACATTACAGTCTCCATACTCCCCACATGAGTGTTCAACAACATAAAGATTTCAGAGAAATTTCTGTAACACAACAATGAGTTAAAACTCACACAATTTTCCTCCTAACTCTAGCACTCAATAAATAGGTATAATAAAACCATAAACCATTTATGGTTTTCCAATTCTACATGCTAAAACCCATTAATAATTAATTGGTCAACTGCTGCTACTAAGCTTTCATTGCCTACTAATAATTTGCATTTATTCTCTGCCGCTGCTCAACATTTATTTCTTGCCACTGCTCAACGTTTATTTTCTGCTGCTACTTAGCAATCGTTACCTGCTTTGCTACAACATTGCAAGGCATATGACACACCTTTCCGCTGCGACTTAGTAATCATTACCTGCTTTGCTACAACATTGCAAGGCATATGACATACCTGTCCGAACAGTCTCGTGGATTTGGATGTTGAAGAGGGGTGGCAAATCCCAGCGTGAAGAAAACTAATATGAAAAAAGAGAAAAATGAATAACCAAGAGTTTCAGGAAAATGAGTTGCTCAATAATGTCAGAAAGTGTTCAATGAGCATGGAAATTTTCAACAATGACACTCTTTTCTCAGAGCATAATCAAATACAACAATTATTTCTGGGGGAGATATGTTGAAAAATATGCACAATAACAGAATTCAGATAATGTTAAAAAAAGGATAAAAGATGACAGAGGATATTCTTGGGAAGAGATGGATGATATTCATGCCATTTTAAGGCATGTTTAAGATGGATTTGAAATTTTAGGAAACAATGCGAATTTCAAATATTCACAAGTGTACAATAGGGATCTGTTATCTTTTCATAAATGGCATATTCAACTTTCTTTTTATTTGATATTTTTCCTTTTCTTGGGGACTGTGATGTAATTGCAAGTGTTTGTCCCATGCCATTGAAGAAAAAACTTTAAACATGTTTTCTTGAGCTGGAAATGCCCTTCTGTTAAATAAACTGTTGGAAACATTGAAATTGATTACCAAAGTTTCTCAAAAACTATTACTGGAAGCCTTTCAAGAGCATTTCCCGAGGCTCTGTACCATTTTCCACTTTGGAAACATTTCAGGAGCATTTCCCGAGGGCTCTGTACCATTTTCCACTTTGGAAACACTTCTGTTATGGAAATATGTGGGAGGAGCCCAAGTTTTGGTAACACATTGAAACAATTGAGAAACATAAATCGAACTTTATTCCAGAGTGGGTATGTTGGTCAAAGGGTTGACTATGGCCCACTTTAATATTGTCACTCAATTTAGAAACACCAATTGAACTTTATTTAAGAGTGGGTATGTTGGTCAAAGGGTTGACTATGGCCAACCTTATTAGTGTCATTTCTCATGGCCAATATTGAGAGCCTTTTAATTGAAAATAGAAGTTGCAAAAACTCTCGACAGTCCACATAGAAGGCAGGGCTAGAATTGCAAATTGGAGGAACAATGGTTTGGATGGTAGGTTAAGTCACGATGAAACAATTATGAATATGGAGTTGGATAAATATATATGACAAATTAATATTACATATGTCGAAAAAAATATATAACAAATTTTAAGAAATGTTGGATATGATTTGATGGGGAAATGACAAATACATATACATACATATTTGTTTCTTAGAATAAACTTTTTGGAAAAAATTGGACACTTCTTCCCATTTTGAGGATAGTAACCAATATAAAGTGGGTGGCATAGACTTTGTGTTCCTAAACTTGTGGGTATTGAACCGAGTCCTTGCACAATGCATCGGTTTACCGACAAATTCTTGGTAACAATGTCATCAATCAATTGAGCTAACCCTCGATGCTTATATATATGCAAAACAATCCATGAGACAAAAAAACACATTACCATTCATCAATTAGCTTTAGAAACCTCAAACTTATCATTATAGATAATCATCATTGCTATCTAATATTATTAATCATATTATGCAAACTCAAAATTGCACAACATAAATTGCAATGTCGTTTCCAAGCTGCACCTTTATATATATATATATATGAAATACGAAACGATGTATCCCTAGCTTCCCAAACGCTTCTAGTAACCTATATGCAAGATAAGGAAGACTCATTAAAAATACTTAAGAAGTTTACAATTATAATAAACAATATGATATACAGACAATCCAAATCCAAATATATATTGCCAAACATTTAGGTTCTGAACTTTTTGGAAGTCTCATGTCCTACCCTATATCCTATGTACTTATTTGAAATAAGTCAATAACACTAGTTGCATTGAAATTCAAATAATAAAATGCAACAAATACTGTAGTTGGAATTGACTATTTACTTGCAACACATGGCTAGCTAGTCTACTATAACTTTTCACTAAAGTGTTGGTTCAAAGTCTTAAAAATTGAATTTATCAAGTTTACCAAAACTCTCAACTAGATTGTGAAATTAATGTTGTCAAAACATCATGACATCATGTTGAGAGTGTTAAAATAAAACTATATGGATGCGAACGATAACATGAGATGATAAGCTCCTTTTTTCTCTCTTTATTGGGCTTGATTAATATGTTGTGTAGAGGTGCCATTTACCAATCATTTTTATTAGTAGTGCCTACAATATACATGGATTCAAGAGGTATTGGGGTTTTGGTATATTTGTTGTACTCATCTTACCTGGATTCAAAGGGTTTCAGTATGTTTGTTGTACTCATTTGTCTATTTCTTTTTCAATGACTTAATGTTATGATTCAAAGCTCTTTTCTTGGCTTCATTATGTTTACTCAATGATGTATTTTTACTTCTTTTCATTTTATTTATTATACAGTTGAGACATTGGAAGTATGGAACAAGTTTTAGTAGTATGATTTGTTATTTTCTTTTAAAAATAAAAGTTTGAATATAGAAAACTCGAAAGAAATGTTAGAAGATGTTATGGACAAATATGAATCACTAGTGGCATGTAAAGAGGGTTATCTAATTTTATGTGAGTAGACTCAACATAATGTCACTATTCAAACTCTGACAAGTGTCATGTGAGGTCATGATGTGTCTTTGCCTCTTGCTAAGTTTATGTGCTGCATTGGAATCACTATAAAAATGTTCATTAGTCCCGGGCTCCATTACATATATTAGAGAGAAATTAAGTCACGACAAGACTAAGTTGTGGCTTAGCAAGCGATTTTAATGTGTTAGTTAGAAAGTGCTTAAAAAATGTCAATGAATAGATGTAACCCCTTATACATAGTAAAGAGAGAATAGGTCATCACAAGATTGGGTTGCATTTAAGAAGATTTGTTTAAAGTACAGAATAAGGTACAATTATGGATTAGCACTCATGTCAATCTCTATAAGCATGAGTTGTGGGTTCATTAATGAAATCACTAAAAAGGCTTGTATAGTAGTGGGATCCATTACATATACAAGAAAGAGATAGTCACAATTCAATAAGTTAAGTTTATGTGTTGCATTGAAATCACTAAAAAAGGCTAGTTCAATAGTGCGATCCATTACAAACACTAGAGAAAGAACACGTCACCATAGGACTCAAGTGTTATGGTCCAACAAGCTTTGTTCTCGATGCAAAATGTGGGATGGTTATAAACCAGCCTAGATCCAAATCCTAGGCTCTATCAAGCGCCGAGAGGGATCAAATCTCCTAAGGTGCAAACCTCTCATCGAAAAGCTCCTTGAGTGCAATACCTGAGAAGAGGTTTGCACCTCGGGAGATTTGATCCCTCTCGGCGCTTGATAGAGCCTAGGATTTGGATCTAGGCTGGTTTCAGTCATGGGCGGTGACACAAAACTGGAGTTTGATCAACATTTTAAGGAACATGTTAAGTTGAAAACACAGATACATTTATGAGGATTATCATAATGTAAGTAATAAGTATTTAGGATTGAGTAAATTGTTAAACTGGAAAATAGAGAAAATTCGCCTAACTTTTTTTTTGATTATCTTTTTGTTGATCTGCGTTTTGTTTTGTTTGTTCTTCTCCTTCTTCTGCCGTCATTTCCTCATTTCGTACATTTTGATTTATTTGTTGTTCTGCAAACTGATTTTTTTGTTCTTCCAATTGCTTCAACTTTCTCTCTCAATACGTTCTTTGTCGATCAACGTTTCGTTTTCTTTGTTCTTCTCGTTCTTCTGCTGTCAATTCGCCTAATTTTTTATTTTTTTTTTCGATTTTCTTTTGTTTGAACTGCGTTTTGTTTTCTTCAATCTTCTTGTTCTTCTGCTGTCATTTCGTCCAACTTCCTTTTTCGAAATTCTTTTTGTTCTTCTGCTTTTCGTTTCAAGTCTTCTTCTCGTTCTTTTGTTGTCATTTCGTAAGATTTTCTTCCTTGATATGTTTTATGACCTTCAGTATTTTTGGTTCTTTGCTAGTTTGTCTCATAGCATCTTCCGCATGCAGATATTCCATTTCTAGTTTAGACTCTATATCAAAAAAGTCAAACATTAACATATACACTGAAATTTATGCATTGTTGAAATCCACAGTAAAATTTATGCATCCAGGAAATCTACATTGAAATCAATGCGTCCATGGTATAATAGCTACACTGAAAATTATGCAATAAAAAACCCCATACACTGAAATCTATGCGTCCATACACTGAAATCAATGCGTCCACAGAATAACATCTACACTGAAAAATATACAATAAAAAACCCCATACACTGAAATCAATGCGTCCACATAATAATATCTACACTGAAAAATATGCAATAAAAAACACCATACACTGAAATCAATGCAAGTATAAAACTCACTTTACATGATAATGAAATTCAATATATTTAGGAGGATTGAACCTTGGACCTCACGCCCATTATCTCAACACCCTTACCACTATATCGCATGTAATTCTTATTATACATAGTAAAGAACTTATATACCTATATGTAAATAATAATATATATTTAAATTTAAAGTAAATGTTAATTTAATTTTAAATATAATTTTATGTAGTTTAAATAATAAAATAATTATTTTATCTATTTAGAAATAACTAATTTGATTGATTTAGAAATATCTTTCACTTTTTTATATAATTAATTAAGATTTAATTAAATAATAAAGTAAAATTAAATTTAAGTAAAAAGAGTAACAAGTTTTCTTTACAACGGCTAAAACTTATATTTATTTCGAGGAAAACTTATATTTATTTTAAGGATAACAAAATAATGCTCAAAATTTATTTAGGAATATCTTCCATTTTTTTTTATGTATTTAAGATTTAAATAATGTAGTAAAACTTGAATCCAAATGAAAACAGTAACCACTTTTCTTCACATCCATTAAAATATATATCTACTTGATAACAATTAAAATATCATGGCTTTCTAATATAGTGAGAATTGAGTAAGATATGCCAATTTAACCAATATAGTGAGAATTGAGTAAGATATGCCAATTTAACCAATTGCATATAGTGAGAATTGAGTAAGATATGCCAATTTAACCAATTACTAGAAGTCTGTCGACAAATAATGAGATACATGTGTTTCACAAACACAACACTCCACGTCAATCATTCAGTCTCTCGACGACTCACTTTTTAGGTAAAGATTTACTTGTGGGGGCACGTTGAAGTAAACATTTTTCTGTTCAATGATTTCCATATTTTGTAGACAGACACATACAGAGATTGCAGTATTACATATAAATTGTGCAGTGAAAGTAAGGATTCACTATGGATCTACGTTTGTTTATGTTTTCTGTAAGCTGGTTTTTGTTTATGATTTCTGTAAGTTCAGTACGTTTTAGTTGGTTTTCTGGTTACTTATTAAATGAACCCTGTTATCTAGTGCTACTGTAATTCACAATTTTCGTGCCTTGTTAACAATGAAATCAAAACACGGGGTTGAGAGCAGAGCCCAGCGGTGGGGCCTGACGGCTGCCTCGCAGGAAGTCCGGCTTCGATTCCTGCGAGGGAGGTGTTGCTGCACCTCAGAAAAAGCCTGTACGACCTCGATGGTGGCCGTACCCCTGCTGGCAACCTGTTCAAGATTTAGGCTGGCCCCGGCCCGTGGGATTTGATATCCAGGTGGTTTAGTGACGACACTCACTGGGCGGTTTGGAGAGGTTCCCCTTGGTTACAAAAAAACAAACAAACAATGAAATCAAAACATTAAAGAGAACAAGTAATCTTGGCAAGATTAATATAATATTTAGAGTAAGAAATGTTCAAACTTCAAAGTTCTCAACATAATCGTAAGTGACATCAAATTCATAGGCGGCCTTCATTTATCGCATTTACATTTATCCCTTCACGAATGGTGCAGGCCGCGGCGGGAGGGGAGGAGGATGGCGGCGGGAGGATGGGGCAGGCCGCCAACAGTGCAGCAGGCGGGGCGGCGAATGGTGCAGGCGGCGGCGAGAGGGGAGGAGGATGGCGGCTGGAGGGGAGGAAGACGGCGGGAGGATGGGTGGAGGGGACGCGAGGAGGTCGTGGGAGAGTAGTTGGAAGGCTCAAGGGGGATAGGGGGAGCTGCAAGCTGCAGTTTGAATTGCTACTTTGATGACTGATAAAAAAAATTAAAATTGTTATTTTGAAAATTTAAAAATTCTAATTGAAAATATAAGTTTGTTTAATTATTTATTGGTAGATATAATATTTTTTATTTGTTTATGGTCGACAATATCCGCAAACACTCGACTTACAAGATCTCTTTTGTACAAATGTTATTTATGGTTGACACAACAATATCGACAAACACTTTACTCAAAAGATCTCCCTCATACAAATGTTATTTATGGTAGACAATATTGACAAACACTCGACTCACAAAATCTCCCTCATACTGACTCGACGCAATTATCACTCACATCAATGAGTGCAAACATGTGTTGTGGGCATGCTAACAAATAGAGACCTTGAAGATGTGATCAAATTTGCAAGTATGGATTACATATTCATGTATGTCTTGCAGCTCCCAATTGTTGGCAATTGACAACTAACACCTTTCGACCTTGGTTGTTTTTAGTTGAGTTCTAATGATGCGTTTGTTGATAAATGATTCTATTTTGGTCCTTTTTAGAACAATCCCACTTTCACCACTGTTGATAAATACCCATTATTACAATTAATTCTTTAGAAAGTGTCATTGTCACATTGCAGTTGCCTTGGTACTTTCTATTGCCCAATTATCCTTAACAATGATAATACCAATGAAGATATTCTTCCAAGGAATTGCAGATGTTGTAATTGTTGATTGGCAATTTAACAAGTGGCATCCTTTTGTAATATCTATAATAGTGAGTTGCAAAGAAAAAATCCTTTGTGGGTGTAAATTTCACTACAATTATGTAATAACACTTGCTCCAATCTAAGAATTGATACCACACATACAATTGTAACTGAACATGGGCCAATTCAAAATGTGATGATAGTAAAATTGACCGTTTTTCTTCCAGTTCTACAAATGACACTATTCTTGTTTGTATAATTTTTTTTGTACATTTACTCATGATACTAAATGAATTTATTCCTATTTGTGTATTTGTTGTTTGTACATAAACAAAATTCTACTAAAATGAGTTTGATATACAAGAAAGTATGCCACACATACCACTAATCTATTATGATCCACATTCTAATATTCAACAATATCCTCTAGATCAGTTTGATATACAAGAAAGTATGCCACACATACCACTAAGCTATTCCGATCCACGTTCTAATATTCAACAATATCCCCTAGATCAGTTGTACATGATGATTGCAATTCATAAATACTATAATAAACAACTCACTCTCCAAAATCAAGCTAAAAGGTTCAACATTTGGGTTCCGGTTTGGCCATTTTGCAAGACTCGAGAAGGGGAAACCTTTTTCTAATTCCTTGATCAAAGACTCTTACAATTTGTTGCATTGCACTTTTTTTCTCTTTTCAATTTCTATCCAACCTTTATCAACACACTCCAAAGAAGGATTCTTTGGAGATGTCGGGGTCTTTTATGGCACCAATTTCTTTGCACCACCCATCTTATTTGAAGGCACTAGTTGCATGTTCTTTTTTGAAATATATATTGTCTTCTCCATATGACCGTACTAGTGGGGTTGCTAGATGATAATAACTATTCTAAGGAGGGTGATTCCATTACCACATTGTTTGTTGAGACAATGAGCACAATTGATACATATGAGCTGGAATTGGATTCTTTGCAATGACATATGGTTTGGAATCATCTTCATTCTTTATTGGTTCCACCCAATGGTGATTAGTCATAGAGCTTCCATGAGGGGGATTGGTGTTCCTTTATTTTTTTGCTTGAGAATAATTTGCCTTTGGGAAAGAATTAGAGAAGTGTCCATACTCTATGTAGAATTCGTAAAGAAGGCAATGTGTTTGTTGTCTAATACTTGAATCCAAAAACAATCCTTACACTAACACATTTTTTCTTTTTTGAGGATACCCTTGCTCAAATCATAAATGCAAATTCGACTAGAAGTAAAGATTAAGATTGAATCTTGTGTCTTTAAAGCCATGATGATAAATTCACTGAGATTAGTACCAATAATTGTGAGTTGTGGTTCCAATACTTAAGAGGACGATTAGAATAATTGATCCATATTCCATGATGAATTCCATTATAAAGAATCCCTTGACACAAGGATGGATCATTAGTGGCTCCTCTAGAGAAAAAGTCTTAGAATTCATAAATCCAACCCTAGTGATCTTTTAGCTTTGGCCAAACATAGTTATATATGTGGATCATCCCATAAGCTAGATAGTATTCTTATTCCTCCTTGACTATGAGGGTTCAAGCTTTAAAATTGACATTATTATTTTTTAATCGATGTAGAAAGACAAGATAACATAATTTCTTGAGAGTAGCATGATTCATATCTTTAAAGGAAATGGACTTCCATTGAACTTCTCCTTTGGAGGCTTGAGTATTTGACCTTAACACGATCCGAGTTATATCTTGTTGGAGATAGTGAGTCACACCCATAAGACCATCAAATGAGGAGGCAACAACCCCTTTTAGGACTGCATAAGTACATGTTGCTAAATGGGGAAACACCATTCATGGAAGCACGAAGGGGAATGAATGCCCACAACTATTCAATGTAGGTGGGAGAGTGCTCCTGAACATGGTTGAAAGAAGATTTGATTCCAAAATATGTATACAGGGAGAGAGGATAAAGATGGAAACAACCATGGTGGCTTATGTAAAACCCTAGTCATAATTGGACTCTGTCACAAATCCATCATCCTTAGTGCATAGTTCTTTCTTATTGTGTGGATGGAGTACTTAAATAGACAAGTCAAATCCAAGTCAAATATTTGTTGAATAAGAAAAACAAAATTTCATTAAATTAAGCACACTAAAGCTACAAATTTACGCATTTGAGGTTGAATATGCTAACACATCACCTCCTTAACAATAAGAGTAGAACAATGCATACATAATTTGAATGTAATTGAGTTGATGATGAAATATGAACTTATTTGTAAAAGTATATTCCTTTATCCAACTACAGTGTAACGTCCCCTTCTCCATAGAACAACAGGGAAGGAAACATTAACAACATACCGGGCTTTTGTAAACTTGGCCCAATAATTTTTGCACATAAATAACTAACATTTTAAAACTTCTATATGCAGATTCAATTCAATATAAACACAGCGGAATTAAACAATACATATGCACACCGTTTCATCATGCATTCAACATATAAACAACAGTCATTATTTAAAATGCTTGCAGGGCATAGAATTAACATCAAGAATACTTATCTCGAATTATAATGGTCCAAACGACTGGCTACGTGAGAGCAGCGTTCCACCCAACCATAGACCTCTGTCCAGCCTGTATTCTTTCAGCTGAGAGATCACCCCCGAGCTGGGCTGTGTATCCACTAAGGAGGAACTAGATGGCTCACTCACAGTCAGGGTTTCACTCAAACAGCCATGCTAAGCCAACACACGGTTGGGTTTCTCAAGCATGCAATAGGAGATGGAGGAGGATGCTAGTCCACTAAGCTCAAACCCAGAGCCACATACCCTTCAAACTAGACTCAACAATCCCATCCTCTATTCATACATCCACAACTGGATTTCTCACAACTCTGTCACAAACAACCCAAATCCGTCATGCATTTTCTGGGCCATTAAAACTGGGTTTTCCCATGGCTTTTGGGGTAGCTATTGCTCCCAAATTCGCCCCAAGGTTCCTACCAATGGATCCCCCATTGGATTTCTCTGTCCAATACCAAATCGGGACGTTTTTGGCTTCCCAAAACGTGGGTTCTCTCACAGTCGCGATTTCTGGTTTTCTCACTGTTGGGAGCTCGTTTTTGGGTGGGCAAAGATGTCCCATACTTCCACAATGGAATGGGGATAAGGATGGAGCAACCCCCAAGATGTAGAGTGACTTGTGGGACAAGTCCAAAAGAGCCCATACCTTCCCATACGAATTTCAGGGCTGCCCATACTCCATCAAAGTCATGGGCTGAAATCTCAACCACTTCCTTACAATTGGCATTAATGTCACCTAAAGGAAGTCAATGGGTTCACATAAAGACAAATGGCAACCTATGGTTTACTCCCATAGCCCCCTCACCACTCCCTAGTGGATACACGTGGCCCCTTCTCATTCGTTGCCTCCGTAGCCAGCTTTGGACATTTTATATTGCCTGATGTTTATTTACATCCTATTACAATTTCCATGGCTTAAGAGCACATGGTATCAAAATATCAAATACTTGCCCTTTAAATAAAATTCGGCTTTCACTAGCGGGGCCTTGGCCTTGAGCTCCACGCTAGGAAAACATACATCACATGTACACTTATTTACATTAAAGACTCATATGTCCTAAGGGTCGAATTGGGGGTATTACATTCCCCTCCCCCTTAGAACAACACCGTCCTCGGTGTTCCAAGACTTAGGCATACATATACAATTTACACATGTCCAAAACTTCAAAACTTTGCAGATCTGCTCTGCATTCTATCATTTACTTTGAACTTTCAGGACCAAGTCCCTTGACCTTCACGAGATGCTCCCGCTGATTCGGATCTTCCAGCTCATCCATAAGTCTGAAAATTTTACGGCTGCTACCTTCTTGAGGTTCTCTTGTTGGGCAATTGCGGAGGCAATGATCCCCTCCACACTTCCAACACTTCACTGGTTGCTTCATATTTGCATGCTCAATTTCCTTTGAGTCTTTCCACCTGGAGCGTTTCTTAGCCGGACGATTGGATGAATGCTTCTTCATTGATCCACTTTTCTCTCCCTTGCTGATTGCTTTCATAATGCTTTTTACCTCTTCTGCAGACGAAGAGTGTCCTGCAAGACCTCGTGGTTCATCTCGTTCTGCTGCTTTTGCATCTTGAGCATCTCTCCAAGATTTTCTTGGGTCTTGGCAATTGTTTGAAGAAGACCTCCAGCCAATTCTAATAGCCCTTGGTCTGCCGCCATGGTCAATGGAGACAACTGACCACACTTTGCTCACTAGCACACCTGCCTGTACCGACTGCAACCAATTGATTCAATTTCACCTGTGAAATTCATCATTACAATTCTCGTTAGGTCAAGCATAACCCAAAACATTAAAAATCAGTCAATGGTTTTTCCCCAGTTGACATGGATAGTCCATGCTTTACTCATGAGACTCCCACACTTTTTATGCTTGCCCAACATACACATGAATTCCTTCATGTTTATCCATTCACAGGAAATTCATTACTTAGCATTCACAACTCACTTTAATCAAATAAACACACTGTTACTTTCAGTCATGCATGCATTCAGCAATTTTTCTAATTATATAAATGCATCAATAAAAGGAAAGAGAGAGAGAGAGCAGTAAGAGTTTCTCCTCTTAGTTTTGTTCCATTCTGGAACCCACACCACCACTGTGGTTTTTCATGCTCCAGTCCTCTTTCACTTCACGCGAATGCTCGACTTGCCCTCCTCGGCTATGACACGTAGTGTCTATGGTCTATTCCAGATCTTTCAACCATGGAGTTCCTCCACTTGGTTGGTCAAACTCTTGGCTGTTAGAACTCACACCGTTCTACTAGCTCCATCTTTCATTACTGCTCATGCTGAGCTCTTTAGGGTGGTTACATGTCCACTCGCATCCTTAAGGTGCTTCCATAGTCATTACTTCCAACAATACCTACACTCAAACATTGAATTAATTCACATGTTTAGTTTGTTTTCATAGGAAACCATAACCAAATCATATACACATGTATATTCATAAGCAAGAAATTACACAATAACCAAATACTTATCTGCACTAGATGTCTTCACTTTATTCCATAGGGTCCTTCTTTGCTTTACAAGCCTTTGGAATCGCCTAAGGATTTGGGTGTTTGGCCAGCGCGTAGGCTGCCCCTCAACATCTAATAGTCTTGTATGTTTGTCCAGCACGCAGGCTGCTCCACAACATCAAATAACCTTGTATGTTTGGCCAGCACGCAAGCTGCTCCAAATCATCAACAATCTCGCATGTTTGGCCAGCACGCAGGCTGCTCCAAATTATCAAC
The DNA here is from genome assembly GCA_027924585.1 of Larix kaempferi. NCBI lineage: Eukaryota > Viridiplantae > Streptophyta > Pinopsida > Pinales > Pinaceae > Larix > Larix kaempferi. The sequence continues at coordinate 6,575,117 of BSBM01000569.1, forward strand.
AATCTCGCATGTTTGGTCAGCACGCAGGCTGCTCCAAATCATCAACAATCTCGCATGTTTGGCCAGCACGCAGGCTGCTCCAAATCATCAACAATCTCGCATGTTTGGCTAGCACACAGGCTGCTCCAAATCATCAATAATCTCGCTCAACCATCCACTTTCTGGATTTGCCAAGCAACTTTTAGTTCTTTCAGGGTCCTTGCTTCCTGTATTGACCAAGGTTTCCAACAAAGAAACAATAATGCATCAACTCACTGTTACAAGCTTTATGCTTGAAACCTTCATTATTTCAAATAAGAAATGAATGAAAATGAATACTTATCTGTACTGTGCATTTCCTCTCTGGTCCACAGGGTCCTGCTTTTACTTTATAAGCCTTGGGATCCTCCTGCGGACTAGGATGTTTGGCCAGCACGCGGGCTGTTCCAAATCATCAAATAATTAATGCCCTACCAGTACACCTTCACACCGACTGGGTTTACCAAGCATTAGGTGGTGCCCAACCAGTCCCATACCTGGTTGGCCCTCTCCATTGCCGAGCCAGCACATACGTCTGGGTCATCGACCAATGGAAGGTAACTGCGCCACCGACCACTACAGGTCAAGGCTCCACTACTCTGCCTTAGGCTTGCATCAGCCTTTCACGGTATCACAATCCCTCAATGCGCATAACAATTCTTCACCCACACAAGGGTGGCACTTCTTCTCTTAGGTAAGCCGGCGGTTCCATTAAGGAATTCTTTAGGTGACTTTCTTAACTGCAGGCTATCATGGCCTCATGATACCCACTCACCCTACGCAAGGGTTACCACTGCTCATACAGTCTTCTTGAGTACTATTTTCTTCACTTTTCTCTTTAATGTGCAGCACTGAGTTTCATATGTATAATCTGTCAACACAAAAATGGATAGCGAGCTCATTAGTATCGCTGCCCTAGAATTGTAAACATATTTCATAACATTCACTATCCAACCTTGAAACACCAGGAATGCGTCCATTCCCTTAAGGCGTAGTCAATGTTGGCATCCCTAACATAACTCAGCACCAGAAAGGCGTGCACTCCTCACTGATGTGAACTATGAAGGTCCTAATCATACTTCAAGCAGTCTTTCATGATGGAAATAAAATCAAAACATGCTCTACATATTAACTCTAATAATTAGATATATATATATATCATTCAGGGTTTATGGAAAACTTATCCATTTTGCAGATGTTATTTCTCTTCTTTAATGAGGAATGGAGGCTCCTTCTCTGAGTTGACAGTCCCTCGGTTTTCCATCCCAATTCCTTTTGATGTTACCTAACCTTCATATGTCTTATTGACATATTCTTCACCATCCCACTCATATTGTTTACCAATCATGCAGTGCAGATGAAACATTAATAATGTCTTATGGCATTTCACCTGAAACCCATTTTCAAATCATGGAATCCCTTCCCATGAAGTTTGGCTTATGCAGGACCTCTCCCATGGTCTTACTGCAATGTGTCTCCCTGGCACACTTATTAAACAGCCAAACAGTCAGCAACATTTAGCAATACAATTTCAAATCCGATTGCTCCATAACCAATCCATGGCTCTAATAATTAAATTCAATATGCATTTGCAACTTTGTCTGCTACAGAAATTGGTTTTCTTATCCATGAGGCTATCCTCATATTGTTTGGCTCCTGTAAGTGATACCACTTTGCCCGTTGCCATACATGAGCATCCACTTACAGCATGTCCTCCTGACACTTTTTCATATAAGCCAAACAGTCATTAGTAAAAATTTCAATCCGAAACATTTACAAATCTGATATTTACAACTGTTCTTACTAACAGAACTCAGAGCTCTCAACCATGAGAACCTTCTCATAACCTTTGGCTTGTACATGGGGTAGATTCCGGTCTCTACTATGGACTTATCCTCATTGCCATATCTAAGACTTTTCTACCTGAAACTAAAACTTCAATCAGCCAAACATGTCGTGAATATCTATGCATATTATCATTTCATTGCCACAACAGTTACTGAGGTGATCTCAGAATTATAATGCTCAATAATTCAAACACCTTCAGCTGTTACATTTGAAATGCAATGAAATATTTACACTTCTATATATGCATCCTTATCACAATATAATTTCAAGACATAGTCACCATATCCATGCAACTTAAATAAATCGTAAATACTCATTATTCCACAGTCATATCATTCATACAATTCTGTCCTTCCACAAAGTATTCTAGCAGCCCATCAATCATGATTGGGCTCTTCATGCACTTACTATTTTGCATTCACAACAATTCATGAAATGATCCTAGAATTATCATCAATTCGTCATTTCATTCATTATTTATTTTGCAATAACATATGCATCATCCCTATGCATTCATACAATGCATCACAAGATTTATAAAATCTCTTAATGCACATCTACTAAATGCTACCTTGCATTGTTTCATGAGTACTATGCATTCAAGCATATTATGATCGAGACATGACTATCTCATATAACTTGCATTATCATAATCAGGACCACCAGTCCTCACTTGCTTTGGTTATTAAGCACATAACCAAGATACACATGGCATGATATAAATTCATATGAATGCATTGAAATTTTTAAACAATCATAGGGTGTAAGGATCATTTCCTTCACTTACCCACACCTCACCAAGCTTGGTAGGTTAACAGTCTCAATCGGTATTCAATATCACAAGCAAACTAACTCAACATAGCTCAAACATAGTTGAAGAGATCTTACCAAATCCTCTTTCAACATTCCTGCAATTTGGCACTAATAATCATTACCTGCATGGTTACCATTAACATCGCCTGATGTTACCTGATCAGTTGGCCTCTTACCAGGGATGTTCAGTCCTTGTGCCAACTTTATGATCATAGATTTGTTGCACCATCCTTTCCACGTAAGGTGGTTGGCTTCATGCAACAACATCCCCAACACGTTTAGCCATGCTCTTTGTTATCTTTGGTCCTACAACCAATACCAACGTCAAAAGTGATTATCAATCACAATATTCTCCATTAGTGATTCATTGCATTTGCAGACTTCATTATTTTACCAATATGCAACATCCCATTTATGCACAAGCATTTCCATATGCACTATGCAATGTTTGTTAAGATGCCATCTAGTGCATATACATCTATGTAATCCCTTACATTTTTAACATTTTTATGCCATATGACAATTTCATAATTATAAGTATGATAACAAACAGAGGTTTAAAGAATTCTTCCCTTTTCGATTCCTCCTCGTATCATGGAATTTCTCTTCCATATCATGCAATTGTAGAAATTGCCCACATTGACAACAAAATTTGTTTGTCAAAACAGCCGCTGGCACTCTTCTGCACTAAATAACTATGATATCTGTAGACCTCATTCAAACTCTGGTCATGCATCATTGTTCCCTGCTGGACAAGCTTTCCAATGCCTGTCTTCATGCTCCATTCTGACATCAGGTGCGGAAATTGCATCTCTTCAAAGATGACAACTTTCACTCCAGTTTTGCACATTTTACACAGTTCCATTTTGGTCCCGAATGCCAACTTCAGCCACCTGTGGAAGAAAATCTATGAGGAATCACAAAAACTTATCTATCGGGAAAAGTTATTCCATATAACAAGGAACACTCAGCAATTCACGGATTTCAATTCCGATGCACCATTCATCTTCTATGAATTTCTGGGTTTTGCTACTTCTCATTTTTCACATTTTCCCAAAATTCTAAATTTTGGGCCAAAAACGGCTATCTCCCAAACGGTGCATTTCTGGAAAATCTTCATCTAACGGAAGCTGTCCGTCTTAATGAGAATATGAAATGTCTAGTTCAGTAAAATTTCTGATTCCCACATCTAGGGTCACTTTTACTGCCCACAAGCTTTTCAAAATCCCGAAAAAGTGGCCCGGAACAGTGCTTTTTGGCCTTCTCGCTCATCCCGACTCCACATCCTTTGGAGTTTGGTTCCAAGATTCTGAACTTAACATTGTGTCTGCTTCATGACTGCCTCGTATAAATTTCAGCTCAAACCGACCTTCTGTCAAGCCTCGGGACTCTGTCCTTCAAAAGTCACTATTATCCAATTTCTGTCAAATCGGAGTGTAATGGACTTGGGGTCTTCACTGGTTCTTTCATGGCCTTCGTCAATGGCCTCCGAGCCCCACAGAAATCATCCCATTCTGAGCCCCGGTGCTCCTGCTATTCAGAAATCAAGTTTTCGTCACTTTTTTTTTTTTTTCGGGCGCGCGGGCCGGTTCTCCGAATGCTTCCGCAACGCGGAGCAGTTCGGCGAACGCTTCCGCAGTTGCGGAGCAGTTCGGCGAATGCTTCCGCAATGGCGGAGCGATTCGCTGAATTCTCCCGCAACTGCGGAGCTATTCGGCGAATGCTCCCGCAACTGCGGAGCCATTCGGCGAAGGCTTCCGTTGCGGAGCCATTCGGCGAAGGCTTCCGTTGCGGAGCCATTCGGCGAAGGCTTCCGCCGTTTCGGAAGACTTTCCCGAATCCTTCCGTGATTTCGGAACCGTTCGCGGAATCCTTCCGCAGTTTCGGAAGACTTTCCCGAACTCTTCCGCAATTTCGGAACCGTTCGCGGAATCCTTCCGCAGTTTCGGAAGACTTTCCCGAACTCTTCCGCAATTTCGGAACCGTTCGCGGAATCCTTCCGCAGTTTCGGAAGACTTTCCCGAACTCTTCCGCAATTTCGGAACCGTTCGCGGAATCCTTCCGCAGTTTCGGGGCAATTCACCGAATGCTTCCGCAGTTTCGGAAGACATTCGGGAATTCTCCCCGAAACAGTCTTAAACGAATTTTTCAAACAGACTTAGGAAAAATTTGAAATCTTTCATTCATTTAACATTCGACAATCCAACCAATGTATTCACAATTAATCTCCAAGCAACCAACAATCATGGGCAAGGAAACGCATGAGTATAAGGGCGTAATTTGCAAGCTTTCCTAACAATTGACTGTTCATGCTTTTATTCAGGAAATTAACAAACATAACTCGTTTTGCAACAACACAGTATTCCAAGAAAAGAACATTGCACTTCTTTAGGCATGAAACAGCAAATCAAAACAGCATAAGATGGCAGAGGTTGCCCATGCTCCCTTTTTCTATTTCATAGAATGCCATCAATGCAAACAATGCAATCGACTTGCAAAAATCCCTAAACAGTCATGCAATCTTGAAGTTTCTTTAATGCATTTTAGTTCCAAATACAAAATGCATGTACACTCAATGATTTGTATTTCTGTGAAGGGCCCAACAGCCGTAGGGTTGAACCTAGAGCTCTGATACCACTCTGTAACGTCCCCTTCTCCATAGAACAACAGGGAAGGAAACATTAACAACATACCGGGCTTTTGTAAACTTGGCCCAATAATTTTTGCACATAAATAACTAACATTTTAAAACTTCTATATGCAGATTCAATTCAATATAAACACAGCGGAATTAAACAATACATATGCACACCGTTTCATCATGCATTCAACATATAAACAACAGTCATTATTTAAAATGCTTGCAGGGCATAGAATTAACATCAAGAATACTTATCTCGAATTATAATGGTCCAAACGACTGGCTACGTGAGAGCAGCGTTCCACCCAACCATAGACCTCTGTCCAGCCTGTATTCTTTCAGCTGAGAGATCACCCCCGAGCTGGGCTGTGTATCCACTAAGGAGGAATTAGATGGCTCACTCACAGTCAGGGTTTCACTCAAACAGCCATGCTAAGCCAACACACGGTTGGGTTTCTCAAGCATGCAATAGGAGATGGAGGAGGATGCTAGTCCACTAAGCTCAAACCCAGAGCCACATACCCTTCAAACTAGACTCAATAATCCCATCCTCTATTCATACATCCACAACTGGATTTCTCACAACTCTGTCACAAACAACCCAAATCCGTCATGCATTTTCTAGGCCATTAAAACTGGGTTTTCCCATGGCTTTTGGGGTAGCTATTGCTCCCAAATTCGCCCCAAGGTTCCTACCAATGGATCCCCCATTGGATTTCTCTGTCCAATACCAAATCGGGACGTTTTTGGCTTCCCAAAACGTGGGTTCTCTCACAGTCGCGATTTCTGGTTTTCTCACTGTTGGGAGCTCGTTTTTGGGTGGGCAAAGATGTCCCATACTTCCACAATGGAATGGGGATAAGGATGGAGCAACCCCCAAGATGTAGAGTGACTTGTGGGACAAGTCCAAAAGAGCCCATACCTTCCCATACGAATTTCAGGGCTGCCCATACTCCATCAAAGTCATGGGCTGAAATCTCAACCACTTCCTTACAATTGGCATTAATGTCACCTAAAGGAAGTCAATGGGTTCACATAAAGACAAATGGCAACCTATGGTTTACTCCCATAGCCCCCTCACCACTCCCTAGTGGATACACGTGGCCCCTTCTCATTCGTTGCCTCCGTAGCCAGCTTTGGACATTTTATATTGCCTGATGTTTATTTACATCCTATTACAATTTCCATGGCTTAAGAGCACATGGTATCAAAATATCAAATACTTGCCCTTTAAATAAAATTCGGCTTTCACTAGCGGGGCCTTGGCCTTGAGCTCCACGTTAGGAAAACATACATCACATGTACACTTATTTACATTAAAGACTCATATGTCCTAAGGGTCGAATTGGGGGTATTACATACAGTAGCAAGGTTCATTTGCTCATATTGTGCTTTGATCCATCCTTTGACATTGGTGCATTGGACACAGAGACTTAGAGATGCATTCTTTAAGAGGTTTTACTTTGTTGTTTGGAAGCTAAATTTAAACTCAACAATTTTGTTTCTAAATAGTCGATATATCCGAAGTGGAATAGAAATGGATCCACTTAAGATAACGAGATATAAATGGATGCACTTAGGTAGTGGGATATATTTTGTTTCTCAAACATTAGGGGAGATTTGAGGTCTAAAATGGGCCTCCTAAGGGAAATAATAAAAAACGAGTTAAATAATAAAATAATTTTGAAGGGGAAAAATAAAAACTACCTTTTCTTATTGTATTTTTGACATATCTCCTTATCGGTTTACCCAAATATCAAGCTTGGGCATTCGTTGGACGTGGAATTTAATTATGCATCCAACGCATACCCACATGGCATACTTTTGAGGCACCCATGACATGAAAAATACAAAATTAATAAAAAGCGTATTTTAATACATAAAATACGTTTTTTATTATTGAATGTTTCATTTTCCATGCCATGGGTGCCTCAAAAGTATGTAGTGTGGGTACGCATTGGATGTGGATTTGAATTCTGCATCCAACGAGTGCCCAAACTTGAAATTTGGATAAACCGATAAGGAGATATATCCAAAATACAATAAGAAAAAGTAGTTTTTTTTTCCCTCCAATTTTTTTTACAAATTTTACCCCCATGGTTGACATCATCATCTTGAATCCTATTGGTTCTTATGAAGTGAATTTTGATGGTGAATTTTTTGTTTTGAGGCCCATTTTTTACCTCAAAACTTCCCTAATGTAAATAATGTTTTATCATTAAATGTATCAACTTAGTAAAATGCACTAGATTTGAACACGTGACCTCTCAAACTTTGGGGGGAAAGATCTCAGGTCTGGTTCATGACTGCTTGAGCTAACCCTTAGGGATAATCCACCCCTAACTATATTAATAAATCCATTCTTTTAGTTTCTCTTGAGAACCACCATTGATTTACAATTAACATCCTAAAATTTTAGTGACAAAAGGTGCACTTTGGGATTAAGCCAAGTTCCCAAAATAACAATGTGCAAGAATAAATGAAAATCAATGCATTTGATTGACAAGGTGTGAAATAGTGTATTAAACACAATGTGACACTTTCGGCCAACTAGCATGCTTCTAATTGTCTACTATGATTTTTCTAGATCCGGTCTTGTAAGAATATTGTAAGACAATTGCACTTTCTTGAAAAATTCATTTACCTTTATAAAGATACTAGAGTACATGTTGAAGTCATGGGTGGTGGTAGCTTTCAAGTTTCACTGCACTGGGAACCATTGCATGGAATACATTTGACTGTTGGTTAGGACTAACATACTATGGAACCATGCTAAATATGAGAGTTACGAACTCACACTACCAAGGACACCATGTTGGCAAGTTTATGCTCCAACACGTCAACCTTGAGTTATGGATGATGAACCTCAACGCATGGGTTGATATACATGGTGTTGGAAAAGTATTCATGGTGGGGATTGACCACCTTAATTAACTTGGCCATGAATTTGAGAATCACATTCTAGAACTTGACATTATCCCTCATTTTATTTTTCCATAGCCCACAAATATCTGCTTGACATCAATATTACAATAAAATTTTAGGGAAAACATGGATTTAAGGATTATTGGGATCCTCTTTTACTAAGTGTCACCTACCCAATTTTTGAGAATAATTATTTTCTACTATTATCCTTTTTGCAAAAATACTTTGTGTTAAATTATAATTACAAGTTTTGTAATTATGACCAATTAGGTCAAAGATGAATGTAATGACTCATTATTATTATTTAATAAATAAAAAATGGGAGACAAACACTCAAGAAAGCTGTTACAAGAGTGTCCACTGGCCTACTAGGAGGAATGGAAGCTGCTAGAAGGATTGGGACAGATGGCAGCATTTGCACTCTACCATTAGCTGTTGGTATGGGACAACTCCCCCTAATTATGTGGCATTTCCCCCTCCAGGTGGAGGGAGGTGAGCAGGTAGCTCACTAATGACCAGTTAATTACAAAAAGACCTAGGCAGCCTATAAAGGGCAATTTGAATTGAGCAGGGAGCTCTTACAATGTTTTCTGCAGAAACGTTTCCTCAGAGCATTCGATGATGGCTGAGAGATTCGAATAGGGGAGGCTGTGGAGAGTGCAAGTATAAGTCTGCAATGTTATGAGAAGGATAGACCAGAGGTGCTGGTGCTGGTCCCATTGATTACTAAGACTGTAAGGCTGGATATATATTTTCTTGCTGCTGCAAGCAGAGACCCTAAGCTTCAGAACTTTCCTCCTCCTGGTGGACCAGTGGATAGGCTCGGGGATCCTAAGGCAGACAGCTTGGCTGCTTAGGAGCAGGTTGGGTGGAACAGGCTTCTTGAGTGATTTGTTCCTCCCATTACACTCAGGTTCTATTCTTTTGTGTTTCTTTTTCAATCATATGAATGATCTCAGAAAATGGCTTAGTAATGTTATTAATGATCAATAGCAGAAAAATGTTAGATCCTAATTAATTTAGATTTGCTGAACTAATAAAATGACTCCTCTGCATTTTTCCCCATGCGTGGAGCTGCATCGTACTCTAGTACAGAGAGGTAGCATTAAATCTGTCCAGTTAAAAGTGAAACCTAGCATGCATCTAAATATCTAAACCAAAAGACCACCCATGCACATACTTATGTTCCTCATGCATCTTATATTTTAGCAGCTGTAGATTAGATCCTTGCATGGAATGTTTTTACTGTTCAAATCTGTATGCTGAACAACCTACCAGAAACTAGTCATAGTAATAGGTTCTTTTCTGACTTCTGAAGGTGGACATTGTGTTAACAACTAGGGTTTACTGGTCTTTAATTATTTCTTCAAAGAAAACAATACCATGCATTCTGTTTAACCATATTCCCACTTTTCTATTTTCTTATTGTTTTTAGAATCTGATCGATTTTATAGAAAATATTGTCTTCACTGTATTATCTTGTGCAGAAAGAAAGAAAGATACTGTGTTATTCTATCCTTTCATTAGAGGTCCAAATTGGACGAATACAGGAATATAGAATTAAAATAGAAAACTGTTATATTCATAAGCAATCAAATTAACTGACGAATGCACTGTCATTTTCTTGTTTTCTGTATTATCAACTATACGTGGCATAATTTACATCGCAAAATATCATGTTATTAAAAGAAAAAAGAACATAGCATTATTGAATTGTCAGAGCATGTTACAGTATCTCTACACCCAAACCAGGGTTGACCTGTCTCATCACATTATTATTTACAAACATTTAAACAACTGCCAAATCAAATGTTTCATTACCATAGATGATCTAACTGTAGAATCAAGAGTTATTATTCTTGTTCCTTTAAACATCGTTATAGACAAGCAGACTTCATTAACATTGACAGCTAGGGTTTAGCATTATCACTTATGTTTTCAAACAAAACCAATTCCTTTCTATTCTCGGCTTAACCCATGTATGCACAGTTGCAATGTAAGCCAAGTAGATCACTTTCAGCTTATAGCCACTATTTAAAAAAACAACTTAAAACATGCTTTCATTTACAGATTCGAAAATGAGAGTTTGAAAACACCATACATAGCTGTTAAACCCTAAACAATTATCATTCCCATTTAAATTAACGATGGTTGTATCCTACAGATTGCCGCATTCTTTTACTGAAGGTTCCATTCAAAACCCAATGCTATTTACACACACGGCTAATGCCGAAACAAAATTACAGTCAACGTTTCTCTTCCCTTTAGCTTCACACTTGATCTTCCATTAACACAGAAGTACCAAAACGACAGACATCAAATGTTAAAGCTGTAAGACTCTTTGCTAACACAAGGGTTCAACCCTACCAAGCTTGCCGAGCCAAGGAATGGCCGGCCATACATTTTAAACATTTACATCATCTACACTATCAACAAAACTTAAAACAATAATGTTTCCCCAAATGCTGTAGGCGAGACAAAGCCACTGCCGAGAAGGCATGCTACCAACACCTTGCTCATCAAGTCCGATTCCAGGAGAACCGAGGGAGGGATACCACCGAAGCTTACCGGTGGGTTCGCTATATTCCTTCTCCCGTCAACTTTCCCGGAACCCTGTTGTTCGCTGAAAGCTACCTGCCAAACAACCATACACTGAGTTAAATATCAATCTTGAAATACGGTGCATGCAACAAAGGAAACCTTAAAATCGTTGGGACTTTACTGTACTTGAGTCGTGACAGAGGCTTGACGAAGCCAACATCCATCCACTGCGAAGGAGAAACACTCAGCTCGAAGGCCACACTGTGTGATACCTTCCGAAAACTTACAACCCGATTGAAACCCCAGACTTGCAAGCCACTACAACGCCAAACTGACGCACTCATCCAACCTGTGGATTGCCACACCATTTAAATCCAAACTCGGCTTCCATTGATGGATTTCACCTATAGTTTGAGGACTGATACCGGTCTCAGGATTGAGCCCGAGGGAGGCTAAAAAACATCAAAACCCTAAGTGCCTCACCTCCCAAACCCTATCACCGAAACAATGAACAAGAAAACGTTGCAAGAATCCATAAGTTACATTAGGGTTAATCACAATCCCAATGCACAACGATCAACGACAGAGATCCATTTTCATTAAGCCACGTTGGAGGGTGGCATAAGTAGTATTAAATTGCTCATCTACCTCCCAAGCCACGAGGTTTCCATTTCTGTTGACACCAGGGCAGGAGGCCCGTCACAACTCAGCATTGCCAAACCTTCTCACACGCTGAACATCCACCACGACGTGCACGTAACATTATCCTTAACACGGTGGCCAGGAAAATTAATTGCAAACCCAATCATTTACTACACCCTCGACTTCGTACGCAGGCTTTTTGCAGTGCCATCATTCTACCTGCCAACCATACAGATCAACGTTAATAGCATCGACATATAAATAATATCAAGGTATAACGTTCCCGGTAGCATATAATAAAGGTCTTATATGTTCCATTTAACCAATTTCGAGCACTTTCATAGCATATGAATATCCACCTAGGTCGCGATCAATCATAGGGCATGGATTGACTCCGCCCCAACATATAAAGTTTACTATAAAGTTCATCAAGTTTTGCCATTGCATAAATTCACAAGTTACAACCATTAGGGTATAGTTTCCACCCTTGGAATCATCATATAGATTGTATGGTAGGGTATTATTGCATAGTGCATCAATATTATTTTTGCCCAGGTTATAAAGAACTTAGAATCACCTTATTAACTCGCTCTATGATATGCTTAGGACCATGTGTCCTGGTCTTGGATTTTGTCACAGTCAAATTATAAAGGAGTTGTTCTAATAGCCGCAAGCCATTCATGGAATGACAACCAGTGAAGTCATAAATGCCAAATGAAAACATTCATAACAATCAACGTTGAGATTGACGATATCTGCAGTTTCTGAGCTAGTCAATTCCTCTTACAAATTGGAAGGAAACCATACCTGTAGCGTCGACATCATAAGCAGTTTTTATTTTTACCACGGTCATTAAACACTCTGAATTTTATCGCTAGCTCTTACCTGCAAATCTGCGCATGAAGGACGAGTGCAATGCTTTAGCTGAGTAGCTAATTAAGCCTCGGGGCACCTCATGGGACCCCTTTCATCATCGTCCAGAAAATTTAAAACTGTCAGTACTTGTCGAGAAGAATTCTGTTTTCCAAATGCATCATGATTTTCAATCATTCCAGCATATAAATAAAGGATATAATCATTAATTGGATTCATGACATGTCGCCGACACGAAGCATCATCAGAAGACGAAAAGACACAGTAGTTAAATTGTTCCTACCAAATGTCACATTTATTAATTATTATTATTTCCGCATTTTACAAATATTAGCATTTAATGACGATTTAATTTTTTTTAAATTTTTGTGAAAATATCGGGATGTTACACTAAGCCCCATTTACCTTCTACCTTTATTACCTCCTTGTCATCTTTAATTAATAAGTGTCTGTTTCAAGGATCACATCACTTAGGCACTCTCTCTCTAGAAATCACACTAACCACTCTAATTTGAAGGTGGTGAGGGACAAGTGTCGATTTCTAAAGGAAGGGTGAGTAGGTGTTAGGATCTATGGTGGAGAGGCCAAGAAGGTAAGACACACGAGAAAGAAGGTGGTGTAGAGTAGAACATACACAGGTAACATGGTGAGATGAGCAATGTGAGGGATATGGGGGAGTGGGGGATGTGGAAGCACCAAGGGATATTTGTCTAGATCCTCCAGCTTTTGTGAGTAAGTACAAAGGGGGATGGGAATTTTTATGGATATCTTGGCGCTAACATGAATGGAACATTAACACTAATGAGACAAGGGAGTTGATGTCTTAAACAATTTCATTGATACCCTACACACACAAATAGAATGGGAATTCCTATGGATAGAGATAACATGAATGCAACATTAGCACTAATGAGACAAGAGAGTTGATGTCACACACAATGTCACTGAGACCCTACAAACACAAATATATAGGCCATTAAAGTGTTGATTAGGGTCATTGGGTAACCTTGTAATTCATGTTAGTCAACATCCATAACCTTTCCCAAAATCCTATGTAATCCCCTGGAAGGTGATTATGATGAATGACTTGGAGTCTCCATGTCCCATGTATTACCATGTTGGTAAGTAGCTCCACCAATATATTTTGCATCCTCAACACATGAAGATTGGTTATTGGAATTACACTTAAATAGATTTGACACATGTGACCATAGCCTTGAGATCCTAATGTGAATAGGTTTTGTCTCCCTCGTTGACCATAACCTTAAGCTCCTAATGTGAATGGGTTTTGTTTCCCTTGTTTACCATAGCCTTGAGCTCCTAATGTGAATGGGTTTTGTCTCCCTTGTTGAGAAGGTTGAGCACTATATGTGAGCTCCCTTCTATCTCTTGTTGGTGGATGTCTAGGTCCTTAGGTCCTTGTCGAGGAGAAGCCCTTGCACTAGCGCCTCAACTTCAACTCTATTTTTGAACTTGATCCCATGTAGCACATCTATGGCGAATTAAGCAGAACACCATATTCTTGAGATGAGTACTATCACGACCTCAACATTATCTTCCTATGGAAAAAAATATGGATTCAATATTCAACAACTTGGAAGAAATTTATGATTGCTGGTTTCGCAATATGGTTATAGTTCTATTCTCGTGTACATAGAACGATGAAGGTATTAAATAAATTGTGTTTGATTATTCACTACACATGAAAGATGCATGTTTGTAATCGAAATTTACATGGAATCAGAAATCTAGACATCCATAACTGAGATAAATAACAAATGACTATAGCTTTTCCAAGAAATATGTTATAGGGAGGTGCGTTACAGGACTTCTCTTTAGATGAACAAGGAATTCGAGGATACATGAAGCAACTCATAAGAAAAACAACAACACTTCCAGAAGAAAGCATATCCAGTTGTTCGTGTATGTTACACTGAAATATCAAAGTAAGAGTGAGCACAACATGAATAAATAGGCATTGCTTTGATGGTTTCCATGAATATTACAGTGACAAAGAGACATAGTAGATTGGAGAGCTGTGAAGAGTTGCACTTGTGAAAGTTTTGTGCAAATATCCTTGCTTTACCCAACATTTCTCACAATTTGAATTTGTTTTGTTCGTTAGTAATGAGTATTTATAAATCTAGCAAGATTTCCATATAGAGTGGCATCATTATGAAATTACCAATCTTTCTGGTAGCTCTTAAACAAAACAACTTGTATTTTTTGTGATTTGTGTTTATTTTTGAAAACACAAAACTCTTGATAATATTTGTTGAAGCATTGCCATACAAAACCTTTTTGACATACGTAGACATCCCATGTTGTATATGTTATTCTCTTCATTAGAAATGGTTTCCAAACTGTAGCGAGAATGCCCCTTCCAAATATTTTGCATCCAAATATTTTGCATCGAAACAAAGAGCTGATCACAAAGACTCATGATTTAAGAGGATGACTACTTAAGGGACGTTGTTTGATAGGTTTGATCTGTTTTAGAAGAAAAGTTAGGATCAATAAATTGGATCAAACGAGGTTTGTTTGGCTGCTTGGTAAATTAAGGGTGATTGGTAAAGTGAAGATGTTTTTTTGTAAGGTTTGGAAATTCTATTAAACTAAAAAGAAAAAACTGTATAGAGCCAAATCACTGTTATGCCATATTTCAACATTGTTTTTGTGGAACCTGCTCACTGTTATGCTATATTTCAACCCGACTGAGAAGAAACTAACTAATCCCAAAAATCCCCATACTAGCTAGCTAAGCTATTCAAAATGATGTCCAGAAAATTTTTGGTTGCAGTTCCCCCACAGGCCGAGGGTTATGACTAGAGAATCCATGAAAAAAACCAGTAAAACTATGAAGGCTAAGACACCTAATCATCATCAGAAAGGGGAATCAGAAAGGGGCCGACACCTAGATCCTTGCACTTCACCTCGCTGCCGACCGTCGCAGGGAAGCTCCAATACACAAGCTGCGTGGGGGCCTGCTAAATGTCTTTCTAGTGAACGCTCACGCTAAAGCATCCATATTTGCGTTGATTTGGGCAGCTTCCACGTGATGAGAGCTTCTCCTGTACACCACGTGCCAGGATGCATGGAGCAGCCCTCCCACCTTGACATTCGCTAGGCATGTGAGGGTGATGTCCTCACCCTGTTGGCACCATTCTTATCTAAGTTTTGAATTCTCATTTTATTTCTTAAATGGTTTATGATTGAATCTAAGTATAAGTCATAAATAATAACTTTGGCCAAATAGAACTCCTATTTATATATCTTATAGAGTGAGTGGGCCTAACGGTAAGATATGGATATGGTTAGATATGTACGTAGATTATCAATATTAAAAATTAGAATAAAAAATATTTTAACTTGTTCAACATTACAATAAGCCTTCAACTTCACAACATAGAAATACTGAAGTACTAACTTCCAACTAGATGTCTCTTTGGATGGTTGAGAATCATAATGAGGATGCTCTAATGGAGGTGATTTTTGCTATTTTAAATCTTCCATATGTTTAATTTCTTAAAAAAATAGGAAAAAACAAATATAATTGAATGAAATATAATCATATCAATGACTAAAAAATGGTGATTTCACGCTTATCTCTAATGTTATAATTTTTTTTTAAATATTTAAGTTAAATTAGTTTTTAAAATTGGTTCAATGAATTGCAATTTGCTCATAAGCATTATTCCCCTTTAGATCCTTGTATTTTATGGTATTTAAAACCCTTCTATTTTATGGTATTTGGAACTTGCAACTTCTAAGATTTCAAGTATACAACATGACTACGAAGCAATGACTAAAAATGTGGTGTAACACTGTTGCTTCTTTGAGATGTATGGTATGACAAAATCTTTGAATAATGTGAATGACTTAAATATGTTACAACTCCATTTCGATTACTCGATTGTCTCTTCAAGTGGAGCTTATGATTCAAAAAAGTTAAAAACAAATAGATCTAAGAAATCTATGCTAAGACTGGTGTTTGTCTTGAGCAAATGATTTTAATTTCCATTTTTCCAAAACTAGGGATGCGTGATCTAAGATGGCCATGCAAAATAATCAGCCAAAAACAAATGATCGTATCTATCAATAAAAAATAACGTCATTAGTTAGGTTTGTATCAAGGGCTTTTCTTTGATTATGTTAGAATATGACCAATTTCAAGGTCGAGGTCCAAATTTTGGTCACAACCTATACAATCTTGAAAGTATCCAATATATTAAATGAGTGATATTTTGCTTTATGACTGGATAGAGATCAATGACTACATCAATGGAGAAAACAAACAAATTTATGAGTTATTTGATATCCTTCTGTACAAAGTTTTGTGGAGTGATTTGCCTCTCACTTACTTTTTCATATAAGTTATGATTAAAGTTTATTACTACTTTCTTTTGATTGGAACATAGTTAGTGTAATGTTGGTTGTGGAGCTTGATTATCTTCCTAAGTTAGAGGATTGTTTCAGCTGTGTTTGGTTTGCAGAATAAATGTGGCAAAAAAAATGCAATAGAAAATAATACAATTTCGTAGTCAATCTGGACCATTCATTATTAGGTTACATATTTGACGGTAGAGATTGTGTTTGTGTATTTTTCCCTAGAAGGAAACCCTCTTTAAAGAGGGAATTGCATTATGACTGTATGGTAGTGTGTGTGAGAAATACTGTAAAAGAGTGAATACGAGGTTGCAGATGATGTGCTGCAGGTTGTATCCCTTCATTTTTTTGAACGGAATAAAAGAAAGGACTGACTGTTTTTCCTGGATGTAGCTCATATTGGGTGAACCATGTATATTGGTACCTCTCTTGTATTTTTGTCTTATGCATTTTATTTTTGTATATATTTTATTTTATTGCTTCACGATCTTGTTTTTCTAACATGTAAGTGCATGTAAGGCCTCCGCCTACGATCGATTGTAGATGCACTATCAAGAGTGCATGGAAGGTTGCTGAGGATGGGTTCCATGCAAGATGTTTATTATTGATAAGATGAATGGAGTGGTAAACCGCTCGTGTAGCATATATATAATTGGTTGTTCATTAGGGCATGGCTCAACTATGTGGCCCCAAGGAAGTTGAGCCCTCAGTGGGTGAGATAACCTTTGATGGAATTGATTGGACAATTTTGCGCACACTTGTGGGAATAAATGTGACGATCATTCATGCAATGAACGAGCACACAAGGAGACTTGTGATGCACAACAAGTGCACTTGTTGGCATGCAGGCGTCGAGTAGAGTTGTGATTTGCATGCTTGCGGGCATACTTGCAAACGTGATGGTCGATAGGTGGAAGTAAAGAAAGGAAGCAATGTTGGATGTAGACACTTGAGTCCAATTTGGTTGTGAGGGGCTTGCTTGAGCTTGACAAGACTCATATATAAAGAAGATGACTCTAAGTGACTAAGTCATGCAATCTTGGCAAGTGATCAAGGAGTAAGTTCAAAATTGAGATTTGCGATTAACTAAGTTATGGGGTTGCATAAGAGGGTAAATTTGTGGCTAGTTGTGTGAAAACAATGAATTAAACAAGACCTCTAGGAGGCAGGCATGCAATAGATATAAGGGTTGGATTGGTAGTTTTGGGCAAGTGTTGGCTAATGTATTTGTGGTCTACAAAAGGGGATATAGGCAGTTACCTAGCTCCTCTGACATTGTACTATATAACATTATTCATTTAATAAAGGGAAAGGCACCAACGTTGGGTGCCAATTCACATGTGCCTTATGTTCTCTTTGTTGGGATGATTGCTATTATATTTCCTCCAATGTGATGTATGGATAAACTATTATAATATTAGCTAAGTGTAAACACTGTTGGGGTTTTTTAGGGCTATGGATGGACATGTGTTGGTTGTGTTGGATAACTTGGTTAAATACAAACTTAAGTTTCACATCTAACATGTTATAGTCCAATGCAAAGTTATGGGAAGACCTTAGGCAAAGAGGCATGGTTTGGTTGCAATAGGCATATTCTAGTCTCACCCTTGTGGCCCAGGCAAGGTAGTGCCGCATGACTGGAGACATCGAAAAGAAAAATTTCATGCAAGAGTCCTAGGTCCGTGACAGTTGGTATAAGAGCACTCTCTTCACTCTTCATTTGGAGGAAAGGTGGAAACAAGGAGACATTTTTATAGGAAGTCAGTTTTTGGACCTTGTTAGGAACCCTTCACCATGACCCAAACGGGTGCAATAGTTTTGGAGGGTGGTTCAACTGGTGCGAAGTAGCCTTACGATCCTCTCTTCACAAAGGGATTTCTTGGGAAGGTTGGGTGCATGTTGAGGTAGCACTTGGAATAGGTACTAAAATGCACTTTATTTCAACATCTGTTTGGTGGGTTACCTATGTTTAAAAGAGACCAGATGAAGGCAGAGGATGATCAAGAACTATTGCTAGGTGCCACAATTGGTTCGAGAGAATCCTGGCCAAGTGTCCCACTCTGACACATGGTGCATTTTAGCCAAATATGCAACATGCACACAATTGTTATAGAGGCCACACTCAGCATTGTCATGGGTGAAAGGAAATTCACAACAAAACCTTTGAAGTTGGAATTGTATGGTACCCGACGGAAAGACACTTTAGGCAAAGGTAAAATCTTGGTCTCTTCCTTTTATGATTCATTTCATCTAACAAGTTGGGAAAAATAGAGCTCTTTAGCAAATGAAAGGGAGCAACCCCTCTTAGAGAAATATTTGTGAAGGATTGGTTCCTTAGATGGAAACCAAAGACAAAGCTACAACCAATTGTGTTATGTGGATTTGATCATCAAAGGGAGGCTAATGCAAGCATTGGTGGATTTTGGTGCCTCTCACAAATTCTTAAGGAAGGAGTTGGTAAGTGAAATTGGGGTTAGAGTTGGGCCTTGCACAACTTTGGTCAAGGCATACAACTCTAATGCGAAGGAAACAATTAGGGTTGCGAAAATAGTTCACATATAGTTAGACAAATGGAACAGCCGTGTAGGATTTACAGTGGTACGGATGGATGAATTTCAAGTCATTCTTATACAAGAATTTATAAGGAGAATGTAGTCAATTCTCATTCCATTTTTAGACAAGTTGGTGATAATTGCTAGACATAATACTTGTGTTTTGCACACAACATTAAGGAATCCTGATGAAAGAGTGCAACTAGTGTTTGCATAGAGCATGAAGAGTGCATCAAGGAGCTTAGAATCACAGGTTTTTGCAATAGTCATCTAGGAAGAGAAGGAGGGTGGATTGGAGTCACCTTTTCCACCAGAACTTTCCAATGTGTTGGAAAAGTTTGTCAATAGTGCCTGATTTGTTTCCAAAAAGATTCCACCTAGGCACGCTATGGACCACTCTATTAAGATTGAACTAGGGTTGCATCTTTCGACAAGGGATCCCTACTGACTTTCGAGACCTGGGTTAGAGGAGTTGGGAATATAGTTAAAGGAGTTGCTTGACAATGTACTCATTAGACCTTCTAGGTCCCCATATGGTGCATTCGTTCTCTTCCAAAATAAGAAGGACACTCGGGATCTAAGGATGTGCTTAGAATACTATGCGTTGAACAAGCAAACCATAAAAAATGAGTACCCCCTACCTTTGGAAAAAAAATGCTTTGATAAGTTGGCTAAGGCCAAAGTCATCTCAAAGATGTAGTTAAGGAAGGGATACCATCATCTAAGGATGGCATAAGGGGATGAGCCAAAGAAAACTTGAGTGATTAGGCCCTGGAAGCTATAAGTTTTTGTTTATTCCTTTCAGGTTGTTCAATTCTCTAACCACCTTTTTCACTTTGATGAATGATGTGTTTAGACTGTTATTGGAAAAATTGATTGTTGTCTACCTTGATGACATTGTGGTGTTCAATGAGAACATGGAGGACCAAAAGAGGCACTTGGCAGATATCTTTGAGGCATTGTAGTAGAATTAGTTGTTCTTAAAGAAGTCCAAGACTATCTTTGGCCTTTGAATTGGACAAGGGTGCATTCACATGGATCTTACGAGTATTAGGATGATTGAGAATTGGGAGGAACCCCAAACAGTTCATAAATCAGGTAAGAAGTTTTCTAGGGTTGGATAACTATTACCAAATATTTGTTGAAGGGTACTCTTAATATTTTGGCACCACTTAGTGATTTGTTGAAGAAGGATCAACCACGGAATTGGACGAAGAAGTGATACGAAACATTCTATGAAGTTAAACACAAATTTGTGATGGCACTTATTCTAAAGTTTCCAAACTTTGAGAAGTTGTTTGAGGTGTAGACAAATGCCTTAGAATTTCCATTGGAGGAGGTTTGTCATAGGAGGGTCATCCAATAGTCTACGAGAGAAGGAATCTACAAGATTGCGAGTGGAGGTATCCCATTCATGAGAAATAGTTGATTGTAGTTGTGCATTTCCTATAATGGAGGCAATATTTGTTGGGTAAACTATTTATTGTGAAGATGGATAATGATGCAACAAGCTACTTTGTGACATAATCAAAGCTGTCACCTAAGCAGGAACGGTGGCAAGGATTCTTGGCAGAGTTTGACATGTCCATTGAGTAGAAACTAGGCAGACTTAACACATCAGGCGATGTCTTGAGTAGAAAGGCACAACTTGTATCCTTAGAGGAAGACGAGTCGCCAGTGCCGATAGACAGTTATGTGCAGGTTTTCATGAAATCAAATGGGTAGATTAAGGAAGGATTGTAACAAGGTCTCTCCGTGATGAACATCATTAAATAGATAAAGGAAGGAAAGATGATGAAGTTTTGTATAGATAGTGAACTTTTGTACTTGGGAAACCACATTTATGTGCCTAAGTTATCCAATCTCATGAAGTATCTCTTGAAGGAGTGCCATGACTTTTCTTGGGCTAGCCACCCAGGACAATGAAGAAAAATGGCATTGCTTCAAAGAGGTTACTATTGGGAGCACATGCATGAGTACATAGAAGAGTATGTCAAGACTTGTCTTGTGTGCCAACAAGACAAGACATATACCATAATGTAGGCCGATCCATTACAACCTTTGCCAATGCCAGAGAGACCTTGGGAAAGTTTCTTCATGGCATTCAACACCTAGATGCTGGTTTCAGAAGGATACAATGGCAAATTTGTGATTGTGGATAGATTTTCCAATTTTTTCGTCTTCATGCCAATGAAGGTGCCTTCTGTCAAAGACAAGGTTGTGAAGTTGTTTTTCAAAAAAATTGTCAAGTATTGGGGTTTGTCGTTGAGTGTTGTGTTGGGAAATCCTATTAGAGAAATTTAGAGGTCGAAAATGGACCTCCTAAGGAAAATTATAAAATAATAGTGGAAATAATGAAATAATATTAGCATACCTCATCAAATTTTGGAGGAAAAAAGAAGAAAACTACTTTTTTCAACTCGTATTTTCAACTTATCGCCTTGTAAATTCACTCAAATTTCGATTAGGAGAGCTCGTTGGATGGGGAATTCAATTCCTCATCCAATGAGTACCCAATCAGCATGCTTTCGATAGAACCTGCTCCCCGAAAGAAAATAAATTCATGAAAAAACTTGATGATCAACACATTTTCACGAATTTCTTGTCTTTTGGGGAGTAGGGTCCATCGAAAGCATGTCGAGTGGGTACTCATTGGATGAGGAATTGAATTCCCCATCCAAGGATCTCTCCTACTTGAAATTTGAGTGAATTTACAAGGAGATAAGTTTAAAACATGAGTTGAAAAAGTAGTTTTTTCACTTTTTACCCAAAAATGGTGATTCATCCCCCATGGTTGACATCATAATCTTGAATCCTATTGGTGATTTTTTTTGTACAATATTTTTGTTTTGAGGCCCTTTTTTGACCTCAAAATTTCTCTAATGACACATGGTTCATCGAGAGGTATCAAATGGAGTTGTTCAAGTTTTTTGGAGCCAAGATGTTGATGAGTTCAATCTACCATAGACTAATGGGTAGGAAAAATGTATAATTGGCCTTTTGGAGGATTACTTAAGGTATTTTGTTTGGGTAGATCAATCAAATTGGCTAGATTTGTTAGATGTAGCCCAGTTTAGATACAATATGCAAAAGAGTTATGCAATGAGATATGGTCTATATGAATTGGAAAATGGGAAACAATCGT